>VCAZ01000039.1:417500-1037500 GCA_005784505.1 Bagarius yarrelli
AGTTTTGCCTGCTATATAGTATGGAAGTATGCGTTTTCAGACAGAGCCTAAATCCAGCTTAAATAGCAAGCATGCTCTAGGCAGATGAAACACTTCATTTCCCAGAGTGCATCGCTGTGTTGTGAGAATGTAGGTCATATCAGGGTTCTCCGGACTCTTCCAGATGCTATTTATAGTCGGGGTAAATGTTTTTCTGCTACACAATAGTTTCAGTCCTGTGGAACATTTTAAAAGGTTTCCTCAATTGATGTTAGAGGATTTTAATTTTTACTTGTTTAAGTTCAAGTTTATTTATTTATAAAACACATTTTAAAAAGAGCCACAAGACTGAGCAAAGTGCTGTATATTAAAATCTAGTGTGAAAAAATAATATTTATAAATGTAAAAATCACATCACAGGTCATCTGGTTATTTTTTTTTTTTAATAAATAATGATCCTGAGCGTCCAAGTTTTTTATTTCCTATCATTTGCTAGAATCCTTTCTGACTATCTGTCAAAAGTTTATTTAATATATATATATCTACATAGAGAGAGAGAGATAAGAGAGAGAGAGAGATATATATGGCATGTGATAAATATCACGATAAATGCATCACGATACAATATATATATATATATATATACTGCATTACTTTAAAACAAATAGCTCAAAATACAAAGCTGGATGTGCCGTTATTTATTCCGCCATGCTTTCCTCTGAGACAACAGCAATATGCGTCAACGACAACTACAGGAGCAAAGAGGAAGTTGTTTGACACGCACTGTTGGTTTCTATATCATATGAATGTAATTCAGTTTAAAATCTCATTTAAATATCGATATTTGAGGTTAGAATATCGATACACGATCGTGAAAATATATATCGCGATAGTTTGCTGTGTCGATATTTTTTACACAGCCCTGCCTTCTGCTTCTTCTGTTTTTGTGATTTTATTAAAAACATCGTAAAAAAGTGTGTTTACATTTAAAACATCTGCCGTTTAGTTGTTAGTGATGAATTATATATTAATACATAATGTACCTTTTAGAGTAAAGGGTGCAAGCCTAAATGTATCTGCTAGCTAGGCTGACTTTAGAGGGCACTTACTATCCAGCCTTTACATTTCACCCCACAACTGGTGTCGAAAATGTGGTACACGATACGTTTCTAATGTTTCTTTCTTTTAGCACCATAACTGACATTAAACATCACCATGGTAACATCTGGATAGCTGAGGATTAGAACATAATTATAATGGACTAAAAGTAACCAGCATCATCCAGCTGTGAGGTTTACAGCCACACATTTACCATCCTATATTCTTTGTAGAAACCAACAACTGAGCAATTGGGGATTAAGGGCCTTGCTCAGGGGCCCAACACAGGCAACTTGGTGGTGCCTGAAATAGAACCCCGATCTTTCTATTAGCAGTCCAACAGCTTAACTACTGCGCTACCACCTATTACATCATGTTATTAAAAGGTTGTGGGTTCAGTGCTTAGGATTGTCAAGATGCCACTGCTGGGCCGCCGAGCAAGTCCCTTAACCCTCGATTGCTTGGTTGAATAAATGAGATAATTGTGATAAAAGCTTTGGATAAGAACGTCTGAAGATCTTTGGTAGATTTTACTGTTATAAAGCACCAACATTGGACACCAGATCGACAACAGATCTACAGTTCCAACCCAAGATGGGTTGAATATTCATTGTACAAAGATAAACAAATCCAGATTCATCTGGGTTGAATAACCCGATTCCTTAATATGACTCTGGATTCTTTCATGAATTCTTCTTTTTATTTACTCGACTCATTTGAGCCTTAAATTATTTTGTTGCCAACAAAAATATAGAGGAATAAAATACTATAAATTACGCTATTTAGTTGCTTTAAGTAGATATCAGCTAATAACTGTAGGAACAAGTACCTGATTGAGTTGTTTAGGAAACTTCCTGTGTGGTCAGAAACAAAACAGATTCAGAATCACAGATACTGATTCGTCTGATAAATATGATTTATTCGAACCGTTGGATTTATCTGACTTTTTTCGTACTGCCTAGACGGATCCGAGTGGGTCAGTGTGTTTGTGTGTGTGTCCAAGGATTCTGTGTATTCTAAGGATTCGGTGAGTGCCCTCTAGTGGAAGCGCCATGGCATGACTCAAGGGATTCGTCAGCTGACAAGTGATTCAGTAAGATTCGAATCCATACTGTAAATGGAGTCGGATTTCTCATCCCTGGTACAAATTGCTGTGCGTTGTTATTTTATTATTATCGAAATAATATTGTAGTAGAAAACCAAGCCACGGCTTTTGACCAATCAGAATCAAGAATCCTAAAGCGCAGTGTTTTAAGTATAAATCATAAAGATTGGTTCTGCGTTAAAGCTGGACTAGACTTAGCTCTGAGCTGAAGAAGTGTTTCAGACGCATTATCAGAACAGGTCATGTGGTCATGGAGAGATTTCTGTCGTTGTGCACATTCCCGGGTTTTAGCAAGCTCATTTGGTTATCAAATGCGCTGCAGGTGAAGTCGGCAGGAATTTGTTTCCATAGCATGTATCGCTGCGATACTATCCGGAACAGTCCAAAAAAAGACAGAAAAAAAAGCTTGTCTCCATGTAATTTATTTGACCCAAGTCTGCTCATCTATCACAACTAAGGCTTGGTGCG
Source organism: Bagarius yarrelli (assembly GCA_005784505.1). Classification (NCBI taxonomy): domain Eukaryota; kingdom Metazoa; phylum Chordata; class Actinopteri; order Siluriformes; family Sisoridae; genus Bagarius; species Bagarius yarrelli. The sequence continues at coordinate 420,151 of VCAZ01000039.1, forward strand.
GACACACACATTAATTTCAGCTTAATACACAGATGCCTTTACGACCCGATTGATGTGTTTCCTTCTCCTTCCATTAGAGCTAAATGCACCCTTAGGTGAGCCTGTGGTGTTCGTTACAGTAGCGTGTGTGCGTATGTGTGTGTGTGTGAGTGAATGTGTTTTGTTGTGTACACAAAGATAGATGCAGGTGAAGTTCCTGTTCATTGTGTGTAAGATATCATTGTAATAATACACAGTGCAGTGTGTGTGTGTGTGTGTGTGTGTGTGTGTGTGTGTGTGTGTGTGTGTGTTAGGCGGGTAGATTGGGTTGTACTTGGGGACATTGTATTCTTTTGGTGTCTATCAGGAAGTCAGCTAAGTTTAAATTTGGGGATTTTGGTCTGTAAAATCAATTACAATTATAGCTCCCCTTCTTTTTCCCCCAGCAGGAGGGGCATGTTGTGAGTGCGGGGTAGGTTAATGAACTGGGGGTGAATTAATTTAAATTTATTAAAGATATTTCTTACAAATGTTGATTTTTATTTACACTCAGTTAGTAAGTACAGCTCTGTCTCCACAGTCTCTGTTTCTGTCTGTCTCTTTCTCTCTCTCTCTGTCTTTCTATCCCTCTGTCTCTCTTTTTTTCTGCTCCCCCTCTCTCTCGCTGCCCTCCCCTCTCTGCCCCCATTCTCTCTCTCTCTCTCTCTCACTCTTTCTGCCTCTCTTTCACTCGCTCTCTCTGTCTCTCTCTCTTTCTGTCCCGCTCTCTCTTTCTCTCTTACTCCCTACCTCTGTCTGTGTGTGTCTCTCTCATCCTCTGTCTCTCTCTCTAGCATTTGCACTTAATTTTGCCACCCCATGGTGTCTGGCATGTTTACATAGACAAAGTGGATGGCAGTGACCCCTCCCCCCACTGAGCCCTGAACCAATAGACATTCAGAGTAGAGAAATAATTTGCCTGTGTGTTCGTGTGTGTGTGTATGTGTGTGTGCGTGTGTGTGGAGCTGGTAGAGCAGAAGAGTCAGAGCAGCTGCACGCTTACAACTGCTGCTTTTTAAAGTGTCCTTATTTGACTGCTCCTCTTCGTGTTAGCTACTAGCCCGCTGAGGGTCTTAATTCACACTCCGCAGCCATTATAAGCCACGCACCAGGAGACGGATTAATGGTGTAACGGTCACGTGGGTGCGCACGTGGCTGGCGAGGATGTAGAAAAGATGGAGATGTAGCTGCAGCTGTCACACGGGAAGTGTCACGTCCAGCACGTGGGTATTCTCCTCTCTTTTCAGTAGTAAGACGTTTTTATTAGCACTTTTGCTAGCATAACAAGTCACAGTTCCTGTCGTTTAGAGACGATTTGCATATGTACACATACACAAGTTCCATATCTGAATCATACCAGCATTTTTTTTCAGTATCTCTCTCTTTCGATAAAGTTGGACAGAAGGGGTTTTTTTTTTGCGGTTGTCCATAGCAACCGTTCAGGATGTCTGGCAGTCGAGATGTCTGTGAGATGTACTATTGCGACGGTGTTACTGTTTCCACACGGCGCTTTAAAAGGAACCTACGGTTAAGAGATTAGCGAAGAACTAATGGTCTTGAACTGTTGTGGCAGGTACATTTATTCTGTAACATCACAGCTGGATTTGGTTCTAGAACATGTGGACTGAATATTATTTGTACTTTGACAGTGGGGGAAAGATTTACTGTGTGGCTTTGGCCATTTAGTATCTTCTTGAAGATCACCAGCATGTTATTACATTGTTATTATATTATAATAACATAAGGAAATAGTTAAAGGATTTGATCTTTAGCTTGCTATGTAAGGCGAGACAAAATGGAGCATTTGCTTATATCGTCTTCCCTCATTTTTATGCACATCACACATTGTGGCTACAGTATTTACAGTAAATATGGTTATTTCTTTATGCTATTGGTATAGTATTTTGTTACTGTCATTCCCCATATAGACTAACATTACTATAGGACATAAAGTAACACCTGTAATAAATACTGTGAGTGTTTTTGAACCTTACGAGAGTCATTTATTGTGGTAATTCTATTACGGTAACTCTACTATTAGGGCTGCACGATATATCGAAATTATCGAAATATCACAAACGTGTGTATCATGATATGCATATTGCAATTTTTTGCAATAAAAGAACAATTTAATGATGCAAATAAAATGTAGCGTCAAAGTTTTAGGTAAATGCGGATAGTAAAATCTGCATATTTTCTTATATTATTGTTATAGTATATTGTTACCGTCATTTCCCATATAAAGTACCTTTACTATAGTACATTAAGTAAAATCTGTGATAAATACTGGGGTGTTTTTGAACTTTACTAGAGTAAATTGCAATGATGTGGCAATTTGTTGTGGTAATTCTACTACACTTGTGACGGTAACTTTACTACACGATATATCAAAGTATTGCAAATGTGGGTATCGTGATATGAATATCGCAATGGTTTGCAATAAAGAGAGCAATTTAACAATGCAAATAAGAATGTATGGTAAATTTAATGGTAACTGCAGACAGTAAAAATTTCACACACACGGATATCCTCAAGACAGAGACCTTCCCAGCACCACCAAGTTACTACCGGTGGGTCCCCTAAGCAAGGCCCTTAACCCGCAGTCGCTTGATTATATAAAAAGAGATAAATGTAAGTCGCTCTGGATAAGAACATCTGCCAAATGAGGTAAAAATAAATGTGAATGTATCTCATAGGTTTACGTATGAAGGTCAGCCACGTCCCCCAACTGTTCTATGCATAACGCAGGTTAGTCAAAGAAACCGTGATCTCTGGTGCTGAACCCCTTTCTCGAATATGAAAAGAGCCAGCTGTTTTTTTTCCCCTCCCAAACTAGCCAGAATAACAATAGTGATTTAGAGAAAGACAAAGGAAGTAGCTCATAATCAAGGAAATGAGCGGTGAAAGACAAAACAATAGCTGTGACACTCAACTGACAGACACTTTTCTGAAACAATGCACCGCCGGGACCCCTGCAGAGATGCAGAGGAAAGCCCAAAAGGAAAGGGTAAGATAGTCGCAGTATTAAAGCCCGACTCCATTATATCATCCTCAAAGCTCGTAGTGCTGTGGCTCATGAGGGGTCCCTTCCCATTGAACTAAAAACATGAAGTAGTGAAAAAAAAGATAGCCATCACTTTCTGAAAACTGTCCTGGAAAATGAATAAAAGGTTATTAGGGTGGCGCTGGTCAGTTACATGAATCTGAGCTCGGGTTACTGTCAGCATGGAGTGTTGCACGCTTTCACTACCTTCATAAGGGTTTATCCCATTGTCCCAAAACAAGCGGACAGGCAGATTACAATTAATCACTTTCAGCATCTCAGGTTTTGGCTTTTATTAGTGACGTGTCGTTCATGAGTGATTTGTTGATTCAGGAACAATGAGTCGTCTCAGAAAAGCGATTCGTTCATTTTCTATCGAATGCACATGAGCAACATCCTATAGGTTCTGTACTGTAGGCACTATTAAACACTATTCATTTCCTGAGTCGTTCGTTTATCACCATTACTTCATGTGACGATTCCTGAGTCGTTCATTTCTTTTTTTGTCATCCGTTTTCAAGATTCAAAGGTCCAAAAGTCAGTAAAATTATCTAAACTTTTATTACTGGCTCTCATGTGGCTTTTAATGGTTTCCAGCACAATTTTGTCCAAATGTGGTGTCCCTCTTTGGGATTGGTTAGCCTGGTGAGATTGGGGATCGGTTAATCACATGTACTACTTTGCCAAGAACTATGAGTAAAATCTACTTTAATTCCAACAACCGATAGTCTGTTTTTGTTACTCACACACACACCTGCCATAGTGAGTCTCTTAAAGTCTTGTCCTCTGTCTCTGTGGCGGAATTCTATAAAACATTGGAATTTAAAAGAAATGTAGGGAATTAATAGTCGATTATATCTTAGATAGTCGTGCTATAATCCTCCCCTCGTGACTCACGTGTCCTTTAACTCCACTTTCAGGTACCACACGGTCACCTCGTGAGGGTGAGCTTCCAGGAGTGGATTACAACTTCCTGTCGGTGGAGGAGTTTCTGGAACTCGAGCAGTGCGGAACCCTTTTGGAAATTGGAACATATGAAGGTGCGTGTGAAGGTTTAGGTGTTTACTGTACTACCGGAACACATCTTTCCCCTGGCCTGTCATTTCCGACAAGATGAAATGGAAACTAGTGGTGTTGATCACATGGATGTCCTGGAAAAACACACACATACACACACACTTTTACACAGGTGCAAGGATGTTGTTGCCTTGGCATGTACACATTTAGCTGGACAGGAAGAGTAGAACATGCCCACACGTGCATATACACACACATACACACACACACACACACACACACACACAGAAATAGGTGACCTGTCCCTATAGTCCTTCTGGTGGCAACCGACTTTGGCACTCAGCTTTAGTCTGTCTGGCACTGTGTGTTCTCTCTTTCTCTCTCTCTCTCTCCTTCTCTCTCTTTGTATCTCTCTATCTTCTTCCTCACTCTCTGTCTCTCTCTCTTACTGTCTCTCTGTCTGTTTGTCTCTCTATTTCTTACTCTCTCTCTTTCTCTCTCTCTCTCTCTCTTTCGCTCTCTCTCCCTGTATCTCTTCCTCTTTCTCTCTTTCTGTCTCTCTCGCTGTATCTCTTTCTGACTGTCTGTATCTCTCTTTCTCTCTCTCGTTCTCTCTCTCTCTTTCTGTCGGTCTGTATCTCTCTCTTTCTTTCTCGTTCTATCGCTCTCTGTATCTCTTCCTCTCTCTCTGTCTGTTTGTATCTCTCTCTGTCTCTCTTTCTGTCTTTCTGTATCTCTCTCTTGCTCTCGTTGTCTCTCTCTCTCATTTTCTCTGCCTCTCTCTCTCGCAATGTCTCTCTGTCTTTCTCTCCCCCCTTCTCTCTTTCTCTCTGCATTTTAAATAACAACAATCAGACAAAAAATGTTTACATGACCACAGTAAATTTTTATACCAGTAATATTTTATTATCATCAAAGCATCTAAAGCCGAACAGATATATTTTTACATTCCGACTGCAGATCTGCGTCTGCACAACTACGTCTGCCAGAGCAGCTTTCCTCTATTCCTTTATATCATTCCATCCCACACATTGTTCTGGACTGTTCTGCTTCACTTCCTTTTTTTGCCTCTTCTTAGCTTTTTTTTTTTTCGTTCTCTTTCCTTCTGGCTTTCTTTTTCTCTCAACATTAACATTCCCCTTCGATCCCATGTTTCCCAGGTAACTATTATGGAACTCCCAAGCCACCCAGCCAGCCTCGCTGTGGGACAGTGATTACCCAGGATGCTTTGCGACACACCCTTTCTGGCTCCTGGAATTCCACGCCCAAGCGCACAAAGTCCTACAATGATATACAACATGCGCGAATAGTTGAGCAGACAGAAGATGCAGACTACACCACAGACATGAATAACGCTTTTACAGGTACGAGCATTAGATTAGATTAGATTGGATTAGATTAGATTAGATTAGATTAGATTAGATTGGATTAGATTGGATTAGATTAGATTAGATTAGATTCAACTTTATTGTCATTGTGCGAGGTACAGAGCCAATAAAATACAGTTAGCATCTAACCAGAAGTGCATAAGTGGCCTATTTACAATAAATAGCAGTGTAATAAATAAGGGAATAAGGTTCATAATTACAGAGGTGGGGGTAAATAATGTACAGAAGGTGCAGTAGTGTGTATATATATATGGTATATATGGTATCTATAAGGGAATATATAGTATGATACGTTTATAGCATGCAAAGTATGATATAATGGATATATATATATATATATACATACAAGCGTTTTGCACTTGTATGTATATATCCATTATGTCAAACTTTACACATGGCTGACGGTGTGTATCAATCGGAAATCGGTCAAACCGAGAAAATATTGGACTAAAAACCAGTGTTGTGTAATTTTACTTATATATGCTATCTTTATGTTTATATAAAGTTGCCTTTTTTATGCTATGTCAAGTTAAAAGCGGAGTGTCACATCGTGCAGTTATACCAGCTACATAGAGAGTGAAACCCCGAGAGCTGAAAATCACTGGGTGGTGCTGGTTCCACATATATTTCCTGGCACATATATCCTCCGCCGGGGGCACCACTAAAGACGATTCATGCACTTTGGGGGCCCCAGAAATCTTTTTTATTAGTAGTAACAGTTTGGAATGGGTTTAGTAACAAGTCCAATCTCATATTCTTTCATAAAGCCCAAAATTGCTAATGGCGTCCCTAAGCGGTGCATTGCTACTTTATATATGTTTATGTGTTGTATTTAAATCAACAGATATAAGCACGCACAAACACACACACCACACCCCATTTAACAGTTTGTCAGGACTTTGTCTAGCTTGTCCGATGTGTTACCCTGACGGGCGACCCGAGGGCAGCAGCGAGACTTTGTGTCATTGTTCTAGTCCATGTTTGTTTATGTTTTGTCATGTGATTGCCGTGTCCATGTGTCATTTCTCTATTGCTTTATTTTGGTCATGTGTTCCTCATAGTGTTCAGGTGAGTATTGTTTAGTTGATTGTGTGCCTCATTAGGTATTGTACGTATCTATACCCCTCTGTTTCAGTCTGTCTTGGTCTTTGTGTTAAGTTTAGTTTTATGGTTTGGGGTTTTTAAGTTCTCTGTTTGTTTGTTTGTTTATTTGTTATTTTAACAGAACTTAACCCTACGGCTCATGACACAGTTATACAAAATACAGGCGATTACACTGAGATGCAGTGGCTTCTCCCCCTAGCTTTGTGATAGTTCATCTACCCCCACCCCCGTCTCTCTCTCTCTCTCTCTCTCTCTCTCCTCTCTCTCCTCTTTCTCGTTCTCTCTCTCTCTCTCTCTCTCTCTCACTGACAATTCTTTGAGAGTGGTATAATAAAATAAACTAAACAACAGTAATGCAGTAATGGGGAATGTTAGTTTTTGTCAGGACGTAATGTGAATTCACAAAAACGGTTGTCATTGCTATGGTTACTGGGGTCAAGTGATGAAAAAATTGTATGCATCTATACTTTTGTGCGCTTTCTTTCGTGTTTTTTGGTGTCTGAAACACAAGCTAGTTGAAGTTTTTAGCAAAGATTACATCCAACATATAAGGTGATTTTCTGTTCATATCATTACTTGGACATAGGCAATCAAGTTTTTTCCCTCCTCTTTACATAAGAAGAGTCAAAAAGAACATTAAAAAAAACTTACATTGGTAAAAACAGAGAAATTAAAATAAAAACAAAGCTTTAGTTTTAATCTGGAATAAGTTGTAATAAATTGGGACGCAGAACAGTGCACATTCAGTCAATGCAGAACGAAACAGATGTGTTTTGAGCCTGGATTTAAAGATGGCTACTCATTTAGCACATCTGATCTCTATTGGTAACTGGTTCTAACTGCAGGCTGCGTAATAACTAAAATCAGATTCCCTGTGTTTAGACTGAACTCATGGTATGTCTTACTGACTTGATCCTAAAGGTCTGTTTGATTTATTCAGCATATCTGCAGTGTATTTACATCCTATAGGCCATTGAGTGACTTATAAACAAGTAACGATATTTTAAAATCAATCCAAAATGTAACTGGTAGTCCTGACTGATGAGTTCAGATTTTCTGGTTCTAGTCAGAATCCTGGCAGAAGCATTCCGTATGCGGTCCAGCTGTCTAATGGTCTACTTGGAAAAGTCTGATGGTCTGGAGTGCGTTACAATAGTCTGGTGATAAAGGCATAAACAAAGATCTCCAGATTCTTACTGGAAACAAAACCCTGAATTTTAGCAATGTTTTTTGAGATGATGTCATGTTGAATTAGCTATTGCCTTAACATGACTACTGAATCTCCAGAATCACACAAAGATTCCTGACCTGATTATTAGTCAAGGTGTGCATTCACCCCCTGGGCAGTGGTGGCTCAAATGGTTAAGGCACTGAGACAACCGGAATTTAAACCCCACCGCCGCAAGTCTGCCACTGTTTTAAGGGTCCTTGAGCAAGACCCTTAACCCTTACTGTTCCAGGGGCTGACCCTGTGCTCTGACGCCAACTTTCTAAGCTGGTATATGCGAAGGAACAAATTTCACTGTGCTGAGTAAATGTGGCAAAAAAGTCCCTTTACCTTCATCTTTGCTTTCAAATGCAATGACATCTTGCCTTGCCTTGCCTTTTAAAATAGTATCTACACTGCTATAATACGGAATTTAACTTCATGTCATCCATTCTCTTTTTTTTCCTGATAAATTACATCAGAATCACATAATTGCATACAAGCTATTCTGCACAGTGGACATTTCTATTCCTGACTGACAGCTTTTTTGTTCCTGTGCTTTAAATCAGACTAATCTGGAAGCCCCCTATGATACAGTGTGTTATGCTGTGTGTGTATGAAAAAGTAGAAAAAGGGAAGGGGGAGGGGGCAGTGGTCATTGTAAATGAGATTGCTGCGGTTATGTGAGTACAGAGCAGGTCCATCTGGTGTAGTGTTTATGTGCGAATAATCGAATCACCTGCAGAGATCAGGGCCCTCAACTGCATTTGTGGGTGCATATGTAAAGCAGTAGAATCTTTATATTCTGTTCAGTCATTTCAAACATAAAGCACTGCACCAACCCTAAAGCCCTACAAGTTCTTTATGGCTGCTGATTGCCAGGCAGAACGCGAGATAGAATTAGATTAAAACTGAGCGTCATCCGACATGTAGGCATTAAGATGTAGAAATTCCCATTAAAAATATGGATTATAGGTAGGGTTAATAGAGAATTTATGCTTTTTACCTTTTAGCATCCATGTAGATCAGAAAGTTTACCCACAATACACTTACTGTCCCAAGGTAAGACCCAACTGGACAACTAATCCACCACTGTTTTTTATTTGTAAAAAGCTCTGCTATTTTATTACTATTCGCTTTTTTAATTTTAAGAAACAATCAAGAAACTCAAACTTGTCCTTTTTGGACACTTGGCACCTTTAACATGGCTGATTCTAATTTATAATGGTGTAAAGACTCTGTCCGGCTTGCCAGGTGCGTTGCGTTGCCAAGCCACTGGAGAACAACGAAGAAACTTTTTAAAATGCATAGTGAAATTAGTTTTTTTTCGCATATCCCAGCTTAATGAGTTGGGGTCAATGTGCAGGGTCAGTTATGATACAGCGCCCCTGGAGCAGGAAGGGTTGAGGGTGTTACTCAAGGACCCAACAGTGGCAGACTTTCAGTGCTAAGGCTTAAACCCAGGTCTTCCCGGTCTTCAAATCAACCACTCTGCGCCTTAACCGTCTTGCTTTGTTGCATGTCATGGTCGATGTCTATGTTAGGTCACTTCAGGTCAAGTCTGGTTAAGTTAGATTAGTTTTATGTTCTTATATTCCCCCACCTCCGACTTGTGACAACAGTTGTCCCCAATTTAACAATTGGTTGTAAGTCCACTTAATACAAATTTATTCAAACAAATTCTTCTGGTGATCTGTCTAGGTTGTCTAGGCCTTTCGCCCAGTGACAGCTGGGATAGACTCCTGCAGATCCCCGTGACCCTGATTAGGAAAAAGCGGGTATAAACAATAGATGGCTGGATAAACAAATTCTATGTGTACTTTATTACTTACATAAGAAAACTTATTAGACACCGGTGGAATCAACCGGTTTTGTCAAATGAACGGAGATGGAATGAAGTCCTTAAAAGGAAATTATTTGGGTATATTGCTGGGAACCTCTCAAATCCATGCCACCAAATCCTCCAGCGTGCTATAATCTAGTTCATATTCAGTGCCCACTGTAGTGGCAGATTTTTGTTCTTACACACCCTCTGTTATGGGTTGACCCGTTGTGCTTTCTGAGATGCTTTTTTGCTCATCACGGTTGTAAAAAGTGTTTTTCTTTTTTGAGCTGCTGTAGCCTTCCTGCCAGCTCCATCCAGTCTAGCCATTCTTCTTTATACTCTCTCATGTTTCAGCCTAGAGTCTTCCTGTACTAATTTCTGTAAACCCAAGACTGAAAATCCCAGCTTAGCTTCTGATCTTTCGTACATTCATACATACCCAACTGGCCCGCCTGCCAACAACAGTGATACCGCGGTCGGGATGACCTGCTCGATGTGAACATTCAACGAAGCCCTTGACCTGTCTATGATTTTTGTCTTGTCACATGGTTGTCTGATTGGATAATTGCATAAACGAGTAGGTGTTCAGGAGTGTTTCGGTTAAAGTGGCTGGTGAGTGTCATATCGAGATGTTTGGCTTCTGCTGAATAAATCACTGATGAAATACGTCTAGTATCTGCTGGCAAGTTGACTGTTATGGATGGCAGCCTAGTGTCTGTTATTAGCGTTGTAAAAATGTTTCTACGATGTAATAGACACAAAACACATAATAGCTGAATTTATGTCATATTAATGGTTAAATTCTTGTTCTGGTGTACCATAGATCTGATATGAGTGATACATTAGAGGACGTTCTCATGCTGTGTTTATTGCTCTGTATGTTAGTTTAAAAGTTGTTATTAACCTTCGGGTGGTTTTGGTGTTTTTGTCACCTAGCTAATGTTTACTGGTTTGGTGGACCCACCATAGCATTGGGTTTTTAATCAACAGCCATAACAATTTATAGAAAAAAAACATAAAAGGTATTTACTTCATATCAATTAAGACATCATTTATAGTTAATATTTGCCTTTTACCCTATTAGACTACATTTCTCTTTTATGCTCTACATATAGATTAATGAGCCAAAGCCCATGAGTCTGGGCCTAAAAAACTAGTTAATAGCATAATTCTCTTTAAACAAACTTTGAAACCAAACAAGGGTTAAAGTCTGCCCTTAGATCCGAGGTCTAGCTGCTTGGTTTGTATGAGATAATATAAGCTCTCTTTCTTGTGTTTCCCCCCATTTTTTTTTTTACCCTGTCACCTTAGCACGTAGTCTCTTCCCCTCTCCACTGTTGTTTACAGGAGACTCCAGCCGGCAGGAAGTGCACGCCCCTCCCATCGCGCTCAACAACGTGGCTGCGTCTCCCGCGGCGACCATGGCTGGCTCCCATCATCCTCAGCTGCCACTGGAGGAAGACCCCCTTGGGCCGTTGCCAGATAACTGGGAGATGGCCTACACCGAGACCGGAGAGGTCTACTTCATAGAGTGAGCATGCTACATTACACCAAGCACGAACAAAGACGGAGGCCAAACCTAATTATCCACAAGACACCATTAAGCGTTGGAATTTGATCAGATCTGGGCTGCATTTAAAGCTGGATTACTGCGTTTTGTGGCCCCAGAATGAAGAAAGCTTTTATTTCAGTTAGAAGTGTTTTTTGTTTTCCCAGCACTGTGACTGTCTTTAATATGCATCAGCTCTAGTTACTGATCCCAGATATAAGGGCATATTGAACACACCATTTAATGGAGATCGAACCCACTCTGGATTAATGATGTCATAGCTGATATCAACATAGCCACAATGGCTACAATGGCTACAATTACTGACCCCAACACTGCATTTGTTGAATTTTGATATAATTAATTTATTCTTAGGTTTTCCAATGATGCAATATATTGTTTTTATTATATTTAAAATATATAAATGTTTCATTATGATTTATTATTATTATTATTATCATCCATCGTCATCGTTATCATCAATGCCATCATTATCAACATCATAATTATTACCATCATCATCACCGTAGCATCATCATCAGTTTTATTATTATTATCACCATCATAATCACCATCATCATCATCATCAACATTATTATTATTTTATTTTCGTAATCATCATCATCAACATTATCATAAATGTGTCATCGCTATCATCACCATCATCATCATTATCAAAATCATCATTTATCACCATCACCATCAACTTTAACATCATCACCATTACCATCACCATCACCATCATCATCACCATCATAATCATCACCATCATCATCATTATCAATTTATCACCACCGTCACATCAGCATTATCATCATTACATCATCAGCAGCAGCATCAGCATTATTCATTTGTCATCATAATCATCAACATCAGTATCACCATTACCATTACTATTAACTAGTATTATCTTTATCATTATTATTGTCATTATTATTATAAGCAACATCATAATCATCATTATTCTATCTTTATCCGTCTGTCCCTAAAGAATGCATCATGTGCACTCGTGAGTTTATACACATGACAATAAACTAGATTGGTAAAATTTGCGTTTCAAGGAATCCACAGCTATTCTTGACTTGAGTTTCAAACTGGCCATGCTGTCTGAGTGAGAGCAACAGCAAACTATATCCACACTGTCAGTCACAGAAACATTAGCCAATCAGAGGGAGTCTTTGCGCACATAAATAATAGGGCCAATAGGGCCTAAAGGTGAAATAGGGCATCTAATAGAAGTAGGTGATGCAGCATGTGAAGCGGTTGAAAACTGTTAGTTTCTTTTCTTTCTTCTAGCCACAACACAAAAACAACCTCATGGATGGACCCTCGCTGTCAGGACAAACAGCAAAAGCCTTTAGAAGAGTGTGAAGATGATGGCGATGGTAAGTACCAGAATCACGATCATTGTACACACTCGAAAATGCTTTTAAACACAGCGGTCAGGCTGCACCGTATTGTACTGGAAGGCTAACGTTAATCCATTGCGAGTTCTTTCTAACCCGAAGACGTGCTCTTTGGAACCAGACACCAGGTCTTCTGTGTTGTGCTGTATATACTTTCACATCAAAGTCGTGTACATTCGACTGCGGTGGATATTCGATACGCTTTTTGCAGTTCATGTCACGAGATTCACTTCAAAAAGCTTTAAGTACTTTAACAAAATATGTCTTAAAAAAAAGAACTTATGCAAGACAGGGACAAGACATTCGGCTCCGCTGTCTGGAGGTGGAGTTCAATAAATGATCATCCATAGACTGGTCTGTTAAAGGAATTGCTGTAAATTGAAACAATTTATTCAGTATAGTTTTGTTTGTTATATTGTAAAAAACTGTTGAAACTTGCAAAAGGCTATTAAGCATTACATAAGCGTATAACATAAACCTTATAGATAGGCTTATAACATATAAACCTTATAGATAGGCTTATAACATATAAACCTTATAGATAGGCTTATAACATATAAACCTTATTATATCGGCTTATAAAATATAAACCTTATAGATAGGCTTATAACATATAAACCTTATAGATAGGCTTATAACATATAAACCTTATAGATAGGCTTATAACATATAAACCTTATAGATAGGCTTATAACATATAAACCTTATAGATAGGCTTATAACATATAAACCTTATAGATAGGCTTATAACATATAAACCTTATAGATAAGCTTATAACATATAAACCTTATAGATAGGCTTATAACATATAAACCTTATAGATAAGCTTATAACATATAAACCTTATAGATAGGCTTATAACATATAAACCTTATAGATAGGCTTATAACATTAAACCGTATAGATAAACTATAAACTTATAGATAGGCTTATAACATATAAACCTTATAACCTTATAGATAGCTATAAACATATAGAAACCTTAGATTTATAACATATAAACCTTATAGATAAGCTTATAACATATAAACCTTATAGATAGGCTTATATAAACCGTATATAAACCTTATGATATTAGAACTTATAGGATTAAACTATAACATATTATAACATATAACTTTGCCCTCTGGTGCTGAACTGACTAAACACCTCCAGCCATCATAATACTAATATTCTAAAACGTTTATGAAGAACATATCGATTGTCTCGTTCCTTTTTTTCAGAATATATGAAATAGTGCCACCTGCTGGAAATCCATAAAATCGATTAAACATATATTTAACAGATATTATTTTACCGCCGTGAATCAATAATCTATAATTCTTTTTATCTCCCTGTCTTTTCTTCCACTTCTTCCTTTTTCTCTTCTCCTCTTGGAGAAGAAGGCATACACACCGAGGAGACTGAACTCGATAGGAACTTGATTGAACTTGGTAGGTTTTCCTCTTTCTTCTCATCTTTTTTTTTCCATGTCTGTGTACTTATTTCTATCTATCTATTTTTTTTTTTTTTTTTTTACTCCCTTTGTTTTCTATGAGAGAAATTTTGGCATCTGATAACCGTTTACGCTGCATGACGCGATCTCGCTAGTCAATCTCGACGCTGCTCACGCTCTACAGTAGCTTGGGCCATTGATGCTTTTAACCTCAAAGTGGAAACATTGATTCTGTTTTTTTTTTTCAGTTAGTTTAGCTAACATGTGATCGCAAGTTTCCATTTAAATTGCTCAACTTTACTTGCACATAAAGCAGCGTTTCGACTCTAAAATCATCACTTTGAGTTTGTGGAAACTTGGGTGGGCTGTATTAGTATAAAGGAAGTGCAATCAAAGAAGCTCCTATTCCAATATAATAAACAGCACTTTAAAGCACACAGACCAAAAACTGTCACATGTTCTCTTGTATTTAGCACCGGACGTCTGACTTTTGGGGAATAAACCCGTGTGAGACAGTGCTAGGAATTTATTACACCAAATCATTCAAAAGACTTGACAATTCTAGCTATGTTAACGAAATATACCTCACGCTCTTGTCATTTTTTTTTATTTCTTAAGCCGAATATCCAAACACAAGATTTACTGAAAGGAAAGTCATGTGATTTTTTTTTATTTTTTTTATAATGTGCATTGAGGAATTTATTCTGCTCATCTTATTCCATAGTAGTTTTCAAGTGTTTGTTTTCCTTCCTTTCACTTTAACTGTTTTTTATGGACAACCACATTGTAATATATTGTATAAAAGTTCTTTATTGTGTCCTCGGTGTTTGTATAAAAAAAGATAAAGCCGGGATTAGACAAAGACCGATTTTATCAGAAAGTATGTTGATTGAGATTATTTGCATGTTTACGTGAGCGATAGATGATATGCGGAGCCGATAATTATTTATTACTTTACTTTTGTTTTTGATCCAATGATTACAACGGTACTGAACTGAACAAACATTATCATTTATTTAAATTTATTTAACGGTTTTTTATGGACATAGGGGTTTTATAGAGTGGTGTTTTTAAAATATGCAATTTTAATAGATAATCGTAAAATTCTTATAAAAAATATTTGAATGGAAACTGAATATCCATAGCCTACAGCAGCGGTTTCCAAAATATTTCTACCAGATGGCCCTTTTGACGAATAAAAAAAAAAAATGAAGCGGTTCAATTAAGTTTTCAGTTAAACTTGAGCGGTATGAAAGCAAGCAATTATAATAATGCTTAAATTCTACTTTATTTGAATGTTATGAAATAAAATACAAATAAAGTCATTAAATACATTCAATAGTCATTGTTTAGACTTCTGGTCTGAGTGACCGACTCATACGTTCATACACCTCATTTTAAAATGCGTACATTGTTATCCCGGGTTTGTTTAACACACTGAATTTCTGTTCATGTTCTATTTTATCTCTATTATATATTACAACCTCGACTATCTACCTTTTTTTATTTTGTTTTATTTATGCTATAGTGATAACAGGATATAAATACTGTCGGAAATGCTATTAAACTTTGATCAATTCAATAGAAAGGTTTTAATCCAAATACATTTTTTTAACTAGGTACAATTTTTACACAATATAGTTTAATAAACTAAAAAAAAAGTCGTACAAAAGACTATGTTCTTGTCATTACGGTTCGTTTTAATCATGTCAGGTTAACAATACAGTAAACAGAAGGATCTTAGATCAATTCTTACGTTCTTGGTATAATTATTTAAGATTATTAAGATTATATATATATATATGTACAAAAGTATAAAACTAAAAAAGTATACTATATACTATATACTTTTTTTTATAATATACTATATATACTTTATAAAAGTTCTTTATTGTGTCCTCAGTGTTTGTATAGAAAGATAAAGCTGGGATTAGACAAAGTCTTTATTAATAAAGTCTGACCGATTTTATCAGAAAGTATGTTGATTGAGATTATTTGTGCATGTTTACGTGAGCGATAGATGATATGCGGAGCCGATAATTATTTATTACTTTACTTTTGTTTTTTGATCCAATGATTACAACGGTACTGAACTGAACAAACATTATAATTCATAACATTGCCAGTTCTTTAATTTTACCCCCACCTTGTCATCATCAATATAAATAGAGGAAGTGGGAAAAAAAAAAAACTATTATATATATTTATATATTTTTAAGATATTTAAGGAATTAAAAATATATTTTAAAAGAACCTGAACTGTCAATAAAAGTATTTTGGTGAAATAAAAGCATCGTTCAAGTCACCAACACTAATAAAAAGCATTAAAATAATACCGACAAATGAAAAATAAGCAATAAAGCAAAACTAGCCTGTAGTGTAGTAGTTATTTGCTGGTATGTTTAATAAAGTATATCAAAAACAGCAAATCTGTTACTTTACCTTACATTGCAGTGCCATGATGCCAGTCTTGCATACAGTTAAAAAAAATTGGCTATGAAATGGCACCAAATATCGGTGGATTCGATAATATTAAGAAAGGCTTAAATATTGAAGAAAATATTGGTGATACTGATTATCGGTCGATCTCCCCTTTTTGAATTTTCAAGCATTGTTATCAATCAATCTCTGTTTTATACCACTAATAATTCTGATAGAAGTTGTGTGTAGTGTGGTTAGAATAAATCCCCCAATAGTGTGCTGCTGAGAGATCCTTAGAATCGCTTACAGCATGTAGAGGATGCTTACAACTAAGGATGAGTCTGATCTGTGCAAGTAGACTTGCGAGAGAATTCAAGAGTGACATGTGAAACAGGAAGAAGAGTCGGATTAGAGCGAGCACTCAGCACGAGTATGGATTGTGTAATGTAGATCTGCTGCAAGTCGTTTAGCAATCAAGCTGCTAATGAGTCCATGTAAAACCCAGTACAGTCTACTGCGCTAGTGCTGTCGACGCTCTGTGCTAGACGAATAGCTTTACCTGCGGCTTAATGATCTACGCGTAGACTTATCATAACTGTCTACGTATGTGAGTGAGGTGAAGTTGTGTGTTTACTTCAAAATACTTTAATATCATGTATATTTTCAGCAAGGTGCTTTTTCACACGTTTTATTCACGTGTGGCTTATTTTTCCTCTCAGCTGAATTACCTCCAGGTTGGGAGAAGATAGACGACCCAGTGTATGGTGTATATTACGTAGAGTAAGTCTGAGACTTTCTTCTCTCTCATGATTCTCTATTATAACACACACACACACACACACACACACTAGCAACCGATTCCAAGTAGGATTCTTTTTCCCTCCAGCTTTAAATGCAGGAGATTTGTAAGTGGCTGCAAACCAGATCCCCTCGCAAGCACAATCACTTATTCAAACACAATAACACTGTTCTCTCTTTCTGTTTCTTTCTCTTTCTCCTTCGTTCTCTCTTTCTTTCTCTTTGTGTGTGTGTCTTCCTTTTAGTCACATAAACAGAAAGACACAGTATGAAAACCCGGTTTTGGAGGCTAGACGTAAAAAGCAGGTCGATATCCAGCAGCCACCAGAAGGTGAGCGCTACGTCAGAGGTTCGTTCCATTTTTTTCCCTTTCTCTGTTTTATCATCACTGCTTGCTACAATGTCGCACATCAGGATTGATTTAAGAGGCATTCGTTTAAAATTATTATTACAATGAATGACTATTTAGGGTTAAACAATAGCCGAATCCGCAGTCATTTTAATGTTATTCGTTAATGACTCTGGTTGGTTTTTAAAAGGGACATTCGTCCTAAATCCTAAAGTGAATCTTAAGTTAAAAAGACGAGTGTTTTTTCTATTTAAGTCTTCCTGAAGATGCCATGGATTTGAGGCTCCGCATAATTGTATACTTTTCCTATGTTGACAGATTTGTGTGGGCTGACTGGGGCATTCGGGACTAATTGTATGAAGACATTGTCAGTTACTGTTTTTAAACATACATATCAGTCTGGAGTCCTGTCCCGTACCTAATTTAGCTGCTACTGTCAACATATCAAGCTTAATTAGTATGTAATAAGTTTTGAAAAAAAACCCCCTGATGCTTAAAGTTATGTATTAAAAAGCAGCAATGCGTCAAATCTCTTCTAATTAAAAGTTTCTAGAGCTACTCTAAAGATATATTTTAGCGGCTGATTAAAAGACAAAACATACATTTTTGCCAAATGTATTTACGTGGTTTGGTGGACATTTTGGCCTTAATTTTAAAAAGGAAATCAGTAAAAAAAAAATAAAAAATAAAAAAAAGCATACCCATGATGAAGCATGGTGGTGGCAGCATCATTCTTTGATGTTGGCTGTTTTCCTTCAGCTAAGTTTCCAACTCTGATGGATCTAAAGTTCTGCATCTGGAATCACATACTACTTGAGTAGTTGCTACATTTAGATTATAATGTACTTTCCAAAGTATGTAAGTACCAATTTGGGGGCCTCAGGCAAGACAGATAAGGCACAAATTGTTAATATATAGGTACATTTATATATATTTACACACCATACAAAATGTGGACAATAGTAAAAAAGAAAGTGTTCCCCTTAAAATGTGTGACTCCAGGCGATTGCCCACTCTATTGGTACCCCTCTGTCTATATAGTATAGGTTAAGTACTACTACTTCCGCCATGTTTATATTGTCACATGACATACATTGTAAGAACAGCGCAAATTTATAATTGTTCCTTATCCAGAGAGACTTACATTCTCTTTTATACACTTTGGGGGTTAAGGGCCTCGCTCAGGGACCCAACAGTAGCAACTTGGTGATGTTGGAAATCAAACCCCAATTTTCAAATTAGCAGTCTAACACTATAACCACTGAGCTTCCACTATGATAAAACTTTACTACTCAAAGCACTTAAAAGGTATGCGCTTTCGGCTATTTTTGAATAGGACGAGTCATCTCACCCGGAGGCTTATAGGATAGTAAAGTGTCCATCGTCTACATACTTCTTCGCATACTAACGATCCGGACATACAATTCGCAGTGCATACTAAAGTTTGCATGCCTTATAGTAGAGAAGTATGCGAGTTAAGATGCAGCTAAAAAGTTGCCAGTAGTCAAACTGTTGGACGTTATATTGTAATTATATATTACAGTTCAGGGGGGTACATACATATGCAACCATGTTATTGTATCGTTTCAAGTTTTTTTCCACTTTTTTCTTCATTTGCTTACTTTTATAGGTTTTAATACAATATGTTCATACAATATTCATCTTTACAAGTATGATAATAAATGTTTTAAAATAAATAATGATAAAAAACCTGCTTCTTCAGTGAGGATGTGTAGACTTTCTATACCCATGTTCATCAATGATGTGTTACTTTTTAAGTTGATAAGAAAGATAACATTAATACAAATATATCCAATAATATGACTTGCAAAAGCAACTAAGAACTTAAACTAAGAACTTAAACAATTTGTCTAGTAAAACTCAACAAAAAAACAGAACTGGAGCACAAAATAGACATGGCTTGTTTATGTCTCTGTATATAACATGTGTCTACAGCATATTACATAAGTGTGTAAACCCTTAAAACGTTCTCAAATTGGTTGTAATTAGGGTTGCAGAGGGATGGAACG
Source organism: Bagarius yarrelli (assembly GCA_005784505.1). NCBI lineage: Eukaryota > Metazoa > Chordata > Actinopteri > Siluriformes > Sisoridae > Bagarius > Bagarius yarrelli. The sequence goes on from VCAZ01000039.1 coordinate 439,742, forward strand.
TTTCTGGTCAATTTCTGATAAATGTCCTGAAACTTTCCATTGGAAAACTTTTATCTTAAGAAATTTGAAAATATTTTAATTTGGAAACTTTTTTTAAATTTATGGGAAATTACAGGAATTGATGGGAATTGACTTATATAGAAACTGGGGGAAAACATATATAAACTGTATATACAAACAAATCTAAATGTTTAATTTGGTCATAAGATGAGACGCAAGCAAATTAATCCGCATTTTGGCTGTATGACATTATGGCTATATATTCTGGAGGAACATGGGGAGTGTGGCCTTAATAGTGCATCCAATGGCGTATGGAGAGTTTGTAGAGTATATGCTGGCTAGAAATTCAACTCAAATTGCATTCAATCTAATTATTATTAACCAAGAACAGCTTTTCAACTACATATAAGTTGCCTGTTATAGACTAACCTACAACACCCAGTTTATTTCCATAAACTCCTGTGAATTTCCATATATTCCCTTTAATTCCCATAGAAAGTTTCAAGCCTTGAAAATTCCTGGACTTTTTCAATCCTAGTTGTAATCTAGAGCACCACAATATGTCTAATATTGAGCAATGCTTTTACGATGATGTTACGATTTTGTTAATGTTATTAATAGTTCAGGTTCCCTTGTATCTGTAATAATATTATGTTGAGTATATAAAGTTACCAGGTCTATGCCTTGTTGTCTGTACAGAATGGATAGAGGAGCACTCGTCTGCTGGTGCGCCTATCACTGCCTACATTCCAAATCACTTGGAGACCTACAGAGAGCCTCCTAGAGGCCCACAGCTCCCTCCAGTCCCAGGATGCAAACGTGAGCATCAGTCTGACACTGTTAGAAAGAAAAAACATTTAAGTGTTTTCTTCTTTTAAAGGTGTGTGTGTGTGTGTGTGTGTGTGTAGGAGGAAAGCCGTTCTTCACAAGAAACCCCGCAGAACTCAAGGGCACATTTATAAGCACTAAACTACTGAAAAGCAGAAGGGGATTCGGCTTCACTGTGGTCGGAGGAGACGAACCAGATGAGTTTCTACAGATCAAGAGTCTCATATTAGATGGACCAGCCGCCTTGGATGGCAAGATGGAGACAGGTAGGATGGAGATAATCACACAAATATACAACAAAACACACATTACAACAAATACGGTACACACAAGGCAACTGGAGGTATGGGATTATCTGGACATTCTTCCAGTCATGTTCTGGGCTTTAGAGATGACACTAAATGATTGTACACCAGATATCCTGCATTATTCTGTCCCATTAATGGGTTCATAATTACACTGCTACGGGGGAAGTGGTAGCTCAATGCTTAAGGTGTTGGACTGCTAATTGGAAGATTGTGGTTTCCAGCAACACCAAGTTACCACTGCTGGGCCCCTTAGCAAGACGCTTAACCCAATTGCTCAGTTGTATAAAAGGGGTAAATGTAAGATTGTAAATTTAATGCATAACATGTTGGCCTGCTGACTGGAAGATTGTAGGTTCAAATCTCAGCACCATCAAGCTGCTACTGCTGGACCTCTCAACTGCATAACTGTTACTCCCTCAACGGGGTCTGCTAATGCTGTAAACATAAACCTAAACCCCACAGGCAACAACTGACAAGTCTACAGCCATTTATAAGCCAAAGAAAGAAAATATCTGCACACTCAGATATGTCTAAGATTAAATTCAAACCCAACTGCTGGTGGTGGAAACTCACTGTGGTTTCTGTATTTGTGAGTGGGACCAAATTATGACCTAATTAGGTTTGTTAGTTGTTAATTTGTTTGTTGTGGTTTGGCGCATCGTGCATGTGTGCATTCTCCTAATGACATACCTAAACAAGCATCAATTCAGTGGTAGCTCTGTGGTGATGTGGTGATGTGGTCCTCAGGTGATGTCATCGTCAGCGTCAACGACACCATCGTTCTAGGCTACACACATGCTCAGGTTGTCAAGATCTTCCAGACGATCCCTATTGGCTCAGCCGTGCAGCTGGAACTGTGCCGTGGATACCCGTTACCCTTCGACCCTGATGATCCCAACACCAGCCTGGTGACATCAGTGGCCATCCTGGACAAAGAGCCTATTATTGTCAACGGCCAGGAAGCTTTTGATCCGCCACCCTTGGGCCCATGTCAGACAGGGATGGGTACAGTAGGCACAGTGGGTATAGAGCCACGCCCCTACAGCCCCACAGCAGAAGGAATGATAATGCCAGAGAGCTACGGAAGTGACGTCGTGACCCTTGCGTCGTCCATTGCCACACAACCTGAGCTCATCACAGTGCACATGGAGAAGGGTGAGAAAGGCTTTGGCTTTACCATTGCTGATTGTGGTGGCATCGGGGGTGGGCAGAAAGTCAAGCAAATTGTAGACTACCCACGCTGTCGTGGCCTGAAGGAGGGTGACATTCTGGTGGAGGTGAACAAGAGGAACGTGCAAAATATGAGCCACAACCAGGTGGTGGAGCTGCTCAGCAAGTGTCCTAAAGGCAGTGAGGTCACCATGCTGGTACAGAGAGGTGAGTGCTTTTGTAAATCGTTGTTAAAATTCATCTTATTTCCCATCTTATCAATATAACCTTTACCAGATGTTCTGATAGACGTTTAAGCGCCAGACTGCACACATGTTAGACACTGCACTGTTTTGAACCTGCGCTGCGGGTTGAATAAACTGAATGTGTGCAAGTAGCGCTTTTTATATGACCTTGGAATGAATGTGGACTAAGAACAAGTTCGCTTATTGTTATTCTGCACATGTAGTGATGAACATGGCTGAAGATGTGGGTTGATAAAACTTAATCTACCAAAAGAAAAAAAACTTGTAATGAGTCAAACTGAGTTCTTCTTTTTAACGTCTATGGCCCTTTTACCATAAAACCTTTCCTTATACTATCAGTTTGATTTATTTAGTCCGGTTTTGTATTGCTAGCAGTCCCACTGTATTTATTCAGTGTGATGTTGCTGATCCTTCATCAGGACACTACGCAAGCACTACACTTTTATAATGATTTAGCATAAAAAAAAACAATTGGCAGCTGAAATGTACAGCCTCTGCAATAAGCAAGAAATAATAGAATCGGGTTTACCTTTAGAAACTCGAGCTGTGCTTTTTTGAAACGCTTTAGGAAACACTCATTTTTGCCCTGTGAAACGTGTGGAATCTGACCAATCGGAAAGCATTATGTCCCAGGCTTTGCTTAGCTCTTTTTTTCCTACTTTTCCTAAACAGAAATAGTGTCAGATGATATAGATGCATTTCTGCCGCCCACTTGTAATTGGATCAAACTCGAGATGAACGGAATAAAAGGTGCTTTCATTTAAGAATCTTATATATTTTGTAAAATCGGTATCTCAGTGGTAGCTCAGCCCAAGATGCCACCGCTGGGCCGCTGAGTAAGGCCCAGCAGTAGGTAAGGCCCTCTGAGTAAGGCTATATCTTTAACACCAAGCATATCTGCAGGCTCTGTTGATCTTCTCCTTGATTCCTTCAACTCAAAAGTTAAGAGTCTTATTGATGATATTGCTCCTGTAAAAGAAATCTGGAGAACAGCATATTTAACAATTATAATCTTCCTTTTATAGGCGGGATAATTAAAAAGGTTATTTTTAATCAGCTGAACAACTACTTAATATCGAATAAACACCTGGACAATTTTCGATCTGGTTTCTGACCCCATCCCAGCAAAGAGACAGCGCTCATAAAGATAATCAATGATATCCGCTTAAATTCTGATTCTGGCAAAATATCAGCGATACTGATATCACTGATATATGTAGATACTTCTAGATCTCAGTGCTGCGTTTGACACTGTCGATCGTGACACACTGGGTCAGGCTTTCTGGGATGGTCCTCAATTGGTTTAGTTAAACAAGAAGAAAACTGAAGTCATTGCTTTTGAAAACAAAGATGAAGTTCTCCGGGTAAATGCAAATCTTGATTCTAGGGGTTCAAACAACCAAAACTCAAGTTAGGGATCTTGGTGTGATTCTGGAATTAAATCTTAGATTCAGTAGTCCTGTCAAGGCCATAACTAAATCAGCAAACTGTCACCTCACAAACAGAATTCGGAGGTTTGTTTCCAGTCAGGATGCTTTTATCACCAGTAGACTGGACTATTGTAATGCACTGCTGACCGGCCTTCACAAAAAGACCCTTAGAACACTGCAGCTCATACAGAACACTGCTGCCAGGACTAAAAGCAGAGAATCTGATCACATCACACCGGGTCCTTACACTGACGGATAGTTACATTAAGGATTGATTTTAAAGTATTGTTACTGGTTTCTAACTCAGTGGCCTATAGGATCTAAATATATTTCAGATATGCTCACTAAATACAAACCAGTCAGATCACTCAGATCAGATCATTAGGATCGACTCAGTTAAACAAAGAGCAATTTGTGTTTAGTTATTACGCAGACCGCAAATCTTTCAGAGGAAATCTGATGTGTTAAATCAGTAGATATCTTTACATCCAGGTGCATTTGTGTAATGCGCATACATGTAAGTTGCTCTGGGTAGGACTGTCAGACTAGTGCCAAAAAATCAAAATAAATTTAACATAATAAGTCAAAATAATATATAATTATATACATTTGAATCATTTATTTAGGTTGATGCGTTATTCGGCCCCGTATTAGCACTTTTTTCATAATAAAGAGACATATACACTTGGCAGGACATCCCTATTCAAAGCAACTTATGTTTACCTCTCTTATACCCAAGCCCAACACCTTAACCGCTGCGCTACTAATGTATGCTAGACTTAAAGAGAAAAGCTTAAGGCAAGTCACTCAACCCAACAGAAAATTTTGCACTAATTCATTTATGAGACGAAAATATACTTTAAATTAAGTCAGCACAATTCCACAGGATGATCTAGTGCAAAATAAGACCTCCAAATGCTGGCAAACTGTAAAAAATCTGTTTTATCTGCAAGGGTTTTTTTTCTCATTCGAATAGATTGTTGATCCGGCGTTCTTATAATAACGTAAGTAAAACCCCACTCTAATGACCAGACTCTTTCGAAGCGCTGAGATTAAACCCTTACACATCGCGGTTTTTAATGTAATTTAGCTCATTAGCTGAGTAAGTCTGAGTGAGTTGGAAGCAGCGCTCTGTAGCAGCGAGAGCTGCACCAGTAACACTTGTTAGACACCGAGTGGAGCTTCAGATACTAAAGGATTAAAGTTTGCATGAGTCTGACATGCAACGAGGCGGAGAGTTGTAGTGCATTGGCAACATGTGAGCACGAGGAAAGAGGAAGAGAGGAGGATGATCAAGGAAAAGAATTTTCTCATGGCCAGGGGTTGAGACGGGTACATGTGCACACACATGCACACACACACACACACATACACACATACACACATAATATAAGTATGGAAACAAGAGTGCTGCTTGAAATCTCTTCCGTCTTGCCTCCTGCTTGTTTCCATGACGATGCTCTACTGCACTGCAGTATTAGGGGAGAGATAGATAGAGATAGAAAGATAGAGAGAGATTCAAAGAAAGAGAAAGAGAGATTCAAGGTTTACTTTCTATATAGTGACACACACAACTAGGTTTTTTTAGCTTTGCATTATAAATTGGTGTATAAATGATTAAAAGGTCTATAAGTAGATTAATTTCTCTGGACAAAATTTGTCTGTAGAAGATATTTATTAAAAGTGTACAAGACTGAAATGAATAGTTCAATCATTTTTTTTAGCCTTTTATTTTTTTCTTATTTTGTTACACGATTAAACGGTGCAAAACATTGTCATTATAACCATAATCATATATATATATATTGTATATAAACTTTTTCACATTTTGTCACCTTACAACCACAAACTTAAATGTATTTTTATTGGAACAAAAATGATATACAGTTTTCAAAATTTTTAAGCCAATAAAAATATACAGTATATATCATTTTTTATATAATTTAGATTATTTAGATTATCAGTGGTTTTTTTGTCAACACACACTGATGACATCAGATGATTATGATTGGTTGATTGAAATGTTGATTCAGGATTACATCCTACTTGGCACACTCATGTCCACCCTTCTGATGGGCGGAGCAAAGATACATTTTGGTAGCCTACCTGGAAGACACATTAGCCACTGGATGTCTGGCTAGCTGTTTCGCGAGCCTGGATAATTGAATTATTACTGACACGCCAAGTAAATACATGTAAGGAGAATGTTTGGTTTGCCAGCTTGTCTCTTGTGTGTCATCTTAGGTTTTGACATTGTGTCACATATTGGAAGAATCTGTCATTGAATCTATAAAGATTACAAAAAGTGAGAGGTATAGAAAAAAAAGACAGATCTCAAGAAATAAAGGAAATATTTATATAATAAGTACCTGTGAACTTTGACCCGTGCGAGTGTGTTTGCTTTTGTGCCAGTGCTTGTGTAGACGTGTGTGTGTGTGTGTGTGTGTGTGTGTGTGCACGCTAGAGACAGATGGCCAGGACATCCTTCCAAGGATGTACGAGATGCAAACGTCTCCCACACAAATTCCACACTTGCACAGACACACACACACACACACACACACACACACACACACACACACACACACATACACCTACAGCATCCTTCAAACAGATCATCAGAAAAGTTCACGGCTATACATGTCCACCTCTTTAGACTGAACGCTTATACGAATATGCAGCAAACAGACTCAAAAAGATTCAAATCACAACTTTCACAGAACAGGACGTAGCAAGTAAATCAGAGAAATTAACTTCATATAAACACTCTTTATACACTATTTATAAATGTATGAAAGAAATATTTAAAAAAAAAAAATCCAGGTGCTATTAGCTGAGGATACCTAACCCGCTGGTCAGTGCTACTATCAGCAAATTTAGGGGGAAAAGATCTGACAATGATTTTATGCTTTTTTCACTGTGTTAGGGCAGCTTTTTGTATTCTGTCTAGATCAAGACAGACGGACAGAGAGATAGATAAATAAACAGATAGATAGACTTGTGGATGGACAGACAGTCAGACAGACAGACAGACTAATAGATAGATAGATAGATAGATAGATAGATAGATAGATAGATAGATAGATAGATAGATAGATAGATAGATAGATAGATAGATAGATAGATGATTAGATAGATAGATAGATAGATAGATAGATAGATAGATAGAAAGATACAATAGACAGATAGATTATTATTAGTCAGAGAGACAGATGGATAGACGGACAGAGAAATTGATGTATTAATGAATGGATGGATGGATGGATAGATAGATAAATGGGTGGGTGAATGAAAATATGGATGGCTGGGTAAATGGATGGACAGACGGATGGACAGACTGACAGACAGACACACAGATAGATAAATAGATGGACAGACAGACGGACAGATTGATGGACTGATGAATAGACGGATAAGAGAGGAAGATGGATGATGATTTCCAGGACAGGCTTTGAGCACATTCTTGCTGATTTCCCTTAAAGGAGGAGGGTCATTCCAAAGTTTCTTCAGACAGGGTGTACGAGATGACACCAGTGTGACTGATAAAACTCAGGACTCACGGTTACTGTCGACGTAGCCTAAAGGAACTTATACATAAATACATTGCTGTCTGATGTCACTTCACACTCGATATTTGCAGCTATTTAATTATTTTCCAACTTTTTTTTTTAATTAATTTAAAAAAACAGAATAGTAGCAAACTTATTAGTAAACTAGAGTTTAAAAAAATACATATTAATAAGAAACAGATCAACTGTTAAACAAACTTGCTATCAGCTGATTGGGGGAAAAACAACCACACCCCTATCAGCTGATTGGATCCTAAGCACTCAATTGGCAAATCTCAAACAGGGGCGCCTTTCCTTACACACAGCTCGTGTTCTTGCTCTGCTGCTTCCTCAGCACAACCCACCTCCTCCCCATCTCCTCCTTTCATTCCGCATATTTAAACAATGTCGTTCTGTTGTCATTGTCGCTGTGTTCCGGGGGATTTTGTGCCGCTCTCCTATTCTTAAATAACATGGCAGGCAATGGCGACCTTAAGGTTGCCTATTTGTTGAAGAGGACCTGACTGAAGTGATGTTTCCAGGGTAGCCATGATGTGCAGCAGGGTGGGCTTAGAAACACACTGCATGCCTCATCCGTCAGTACAGATTTTATTAATACTTTGTTGTCCTTCACGGTTATCACTCACACTCCAAATCTCGATCTGTTCGATTATTTCAACTTGACAAAGCAATAGCTGTTCCGGATTAGTGTGTAAATGAGGAAGTGATGAGGAAAAAACTACCGCTGAATTTCATGTTGAAATGGATTTTTATTTATTTTTTTATTTTTTTTTATTTTGTTTGCAAACTTGCATTAGTTTCAGCTATAACCGGATCTCTGTGCTGTGTCTTTTTCCTTTTTCTCCTCTCCTCCCCTTTCTTTCCATTCTGACCTCTCTTTCACCTCTATTCTCTTCTTGTCCTGTCTCTTCTCATCTTATCTTGTCTCTTCTCTTTACCTTTTTTTTTTGTCTCTTCTCTTCTCCTCATCGATTCTCATCTCGTCGCTTCTGTTCTCTTCTTCTCCACTCCTTCTCTTCCCAACATCCCTTTTTTTTCTCCTTGTTTATTTGCAACACTTTTATCTTGCGAATGAAGTCTGAAAGTCTGCAAAGAACCCAGGAAACGAGCCAGAGCGAAGGAGCGGAAGAGAACCAGAGTGCACTTTTAACATTTCATGACTTAGCCGATTTAGTCATGTGCGCTTAAGGCAGACATGCGACACGAAGGTTCCAAACTGCATCGTTCTGCACTCAGATTCTTTCACTCTGAATTCCCCTTCGACTACCAAATACAGACAGAACGAACATGCAGAGGACACAAAGCGCAATATTTATAAAGACGCTAGCTGTGACGGATATTATGTAAGCAAGAAGAAAGTGGCATCTACCAAATACATAAAGAATGGGCGTATTAATGCATCGGTCCAGAGCAAAAAGCAAAAAAAGTGTGTGTGATTTTTTAGATAAGGAAGCAAAAAAGAGACAAGGGAGGGGTGGATATTAGAATGAGTGGCAGAGGGTAAGAAAGAGAGAGAGAGAGAGAGAGAGAGAGAGAGAGAGGGAGGGAAGGAAAATAGAGTGTCTTGCTTTCCAAGCCAAAGAGGCTGTCTAATGATCTTACACACACACACACACATGCACAGACAGGATAGCATGTGCAAACAGGCAATCAGCGCTCTTCAGGACGTAGCAGCATCCACAGATATACACATTCCTCTGCTCGTTCTTTTCTCCCTCTCCCCTCCTCCCACTTCTCTCCCTCCTTTGCTACCTCACCGAGAGTCAGAGATTGGAGGAGAGACGTACCGGCGTCACAACCGTGCCTCTTCTCCATCCACGCTCCTAAAGCACAAGGAGAGAAGAAAGAGAAAGAGAGAGAGAGAAAGAGAGCAAGCGCTCTGACTCTCGGCTGGTTTCTGGGGCTGCGCGTGTTTGCCGTTGTTGCGCTGTATTTTTTTTTGGTGGAGAGCAGGAACGGGAAGAGAGGTATTAATGCTTTCTCTTTCTCTGTGCCGCTGTTTTACAGGGGTGGTCCAGGCCAAGAGGAGTCCCAAAGTGGTGGTGAGTAACAATCATCAATCTTCTGTCTCACTTCTCAGTAGTGCACTTCATTCCTCGGGTTTGTGTCTTGTTTGCAAAATTATTACAGATCATTAAATAACTGTAGAAAAGAAAGGACCATTTGTCATTTGTTTATTTGAAAGTATTTTAGATATGAGACTTGGAACACTGGGGTCTATAAAAAAAAGTGAAAGAAAAGAAAAATGGGCATTGGTTGGTTTGTCTTCTTGTGTCCTCTCCTCTTCTGGTCTCTCCTCTCTTCTCTGCCCCCCCTACACCTTTTTCTCTTCTCATTTCCTTTTCTCATTCTGATTCTCCTTTCATCTCATTTTCTTTAATTTTTTTCTTCCTTTCTCTTCTCTTTTCTTTACTTCTCTTCTCTTGTTTTCTCTCTTTGTCTCTTCTTTTCGTGTTGTGTCTTCTTTTTTCTTTTTCTCTCCTTTCCTCTCCTTTCCTGGCGACTTCTCTTTACTTTTCTTGTCATCTCGTCCTGTCTCTTCTCTTTCTTCTTTTTTTGTCTCTTCTTTCTATTTCTCTTCTCTCCTCTCCTCTCCTCTCCTCTCCTCTCCTCTCCTCTCCTCTCCTCTTCTCTTCTCTTCTCTTCTCTTCTCTTCTCTTCTCTTTTTAGAGACATTGCTTAATGTGTCACCAGCACACTCATTTTTACCAGTGCAATTCTCACTGTCATTAATAGTAAGATTATTATACTAATAATTATTATATTATATTATATTTTATTATATTATTAATACATCTAATGTGAGCAAAACAGTAAAGTGTATTTGAGACTAGACAGAGGTAGAGGAACGAGAGATACGAAGTCAGGATAACAAGATTCTGTTAGTTGTTTAATTGTTAATTTGTTTTTACGACAAACCGACGTAAAAATAGCGCATGTGCTAAAATTTCAAAGGGTTTCCATCATTATCATCATCATTATCATCATCATCATCATATTCCAAGTAGCAGTCCAACGCCCTAACCACTGCGCTTCCATTCATTTAAAAATAAATAAGCTTTAATGTTTGATTTTCATTTTCTTTTCATTCAAACCTTAGCCTTGTGTGTGTTTGTGTCTGTGTGTGTGTGTGTGTGTGTGTGTGTGTGGCTAATTTTGTGTCCTTGAGAGCAACAAGAACTGAACTAAATGGATGTTTCCTGTATAGGGATGCTTTTGTACTTTTGAACAGGTCTTTAGAAACTGTTGTTTGTATAATGTTTATTAAGCTACATGAAGGGGCGGGGTGGGGGGGGGGGGTCAGGCCAATATATCTGTAAAACACTGTGGGTTTCAAAGCAGCACAGCATCCTCACATTGTCACAGACCCAGATATCCGGATACACAATAGGATGACCTTGTATCTCTTCATACGTCTCCGTCGCTTCTAGTTTTTCTCCTCCTACCTTTAATTTCTGGCTCTCCAGTATCACCTCGTTCCCTCGGTTGCCCGTCATCAATCTGCAACTTTCCGTTCACGCCTTTGTTCGAGGTTTTCACTGGTTTCTAAGTCGGACACTGTATCTTACTTGATGTTGTAGGTCAACTCTTAAAAGCTTTACTGAAATGGCAATGAGTTCCACCATGAGTGTCTCTCTGTTTCTCCCTCATCCCCCCCTCCATCCCAGGGTCACATGATGCTTTACATTCAGTTGCATCAGAAAAATGTAGCTGACTTTTGCTATTGCAAAGCCACAATTCTATCTAACTTGTCTCACACCTTCTGTCTTTTTCTCCCCCTCTCTTTGCCCTTCCCTTCCAACTCTTTGCCTCTCTCTCCCACCTTTCTTTTTTGTCTGGCAGCAGCTGGAGAGAAAGGACAGCCAAGGAAGCTCTCAGCACAGCGTGTGCAGTCATCGCAGCACCCACACAGATTCACCGGCCCGCGCCGTACCCGCCGTGCCCCCTGTGCCGAGCGAATCTCTGGCGGCTCCGCCTCCGGTGCCCCCTCCGCCGACCCAGCCTCTCCCAAGCTTGCCACCTTTGGAACCACCCACTAATGGCACTCTTCAAAAGAAGCCCGATCCTTTTAAGATCTGGGCGCAGTCCAGGAGCATGTACGAAAGCCGAAGTGAGTAATGGCAAGCGATAAACTATACTAATAGCAATGAATTCGTTGTAAGAAAAGGTTTGTAATAACTTACTATCCTAGAAGTTCTTCTTTGCCGCATAGTCGATTTAAAAGTCAGAATTCAAAACAAAAGCGTGTGAAGCATTTCCCCATTTTAGGCATGTTCGCTTCTGATATTTTATAATTTAGATTCCATTCAGATGAAAACGATGTATTATAAAAAGGATAAATACTATAAATACTAATAGATTAAATCAGTCCAGAACGTCTTTAAAAAAAAATCTTTTTTTAATTCATGCGCTTTCATGTAGGACTGGGCCAGTAAACAATATCATATCGAATCGCGATAAACTTTATGTTGATAACAGTTGACATTTGGATTCGATATGGATTAAAACCTGTTAATGTTCCACCGCAAAACATGTTACATAACTTGCTGAGATTCGTGCGATTGGATGATGCAAACTATTTTCATATCAACACAGTGGGTAAAATCATTGTTTTTGACAGACCAACCAAGAGCCAAATTTACATTCACAAAACTGTAAAAAGAAAACAAAAATTCAAATATGAAGCCACAAAGTTCCAAGAATCATGTGGTTACTTGATAATCAAAACAATTAAGATTCAGTGAAATATGAAGTCCAGACAAATTTAAATGCGATAAACATCCACATATGTAGCAGAAGTTGCGAGTCTAACGTTAGAGTCTAAACGTTACACAAAACAAACAAAATGGCCGCTGCATTTAACTCGTTTCAAGCCCTTTCAAACATAGCGTTTCATTTAAATAAAAGTAAAAATAAAAGTATCGATTGATTTCACCAAACGGACAGCTTTTAACAAAACTGGTTATATTGTGTTGTGTTTATTTTAGTAAGTTGTCTTAATTTCTTTACGGTCCAATCTAATTTCGTTAAATAACTAGAATTTTAAACGTAATTAACAAATCCTCTAATTTTTGTAGCTTCAGTCATTGTTGTGATACACTTTTAAAGTGGGCAGCATTAACAATTTACATATCGAAATATTTATATCGATATCAATCAATATGCAAAAAAAAAAAATATTGAGATTTTTGCTATATCGCCCAGCCCTGCATTCATGCAAGTAAACAGGATGAAAGACTATCAGAACAAACCATGCACTTAAATTAGACTGTTTACTCCAAAAAGGAATAGACCAGATAGAGGAAGGAAAAACAAAATAAAGCTATTAGAAAATATTAAAACATCACCTTAAATGCACCGGTAGTGGACTAAGCAGTACTAAGTGTTCCACTGAGTAAAATTACACTGTAATTAAAAATTCGATTTAAATAATTGCAAATCCAAAAACCCAACTACACAACCTCCCTATTGCATGATAATAACACTGTATATGTGTACGGGGAGACAGGAATCTCCTCTCAGACAGAAGCAGACATGCTGGTAATGCTATTTTCCACTTCTGGTTATACACTCGAGTGCCATTTTCATTTTCATTGTGTAGAATGCAACTGGTTTTGCTTTATTAGGGTGTGAGAATTTTTGAATCACAAGTGTGAAACTCGCCTGAGTGCCTCTTTTGGGTGGAATCTTCTCATAATCCTGTTAAACACAGTGTGATCTGAATGCAGAATGTTAGGAAGTGCATCACTTCCTGGAGAACAGGTTGTATTTATTCTATTTCCGGGTTTCTTTGACAGGGATGTGGTGGAAGGTGGCAAATAATTCGAATCTAACGAATCACCTCACATCGTCACATGACATCACAACGTTAAAATAGAATAGATTAATGTTTTATAATTATAATAGTTTATTCTATTTAGTGTATATTTCATTCATTTGACCTATTTATTATTGGGGGCATCGAAGATATTCAAACATAACACAATAGTTACTTCCCCTGGTAATTAGTTACTTTAATAATGTTGTAATGTAACTAGTAAAGTAACTAGTAACCATCACTAATTGCTAAATTTTTTAAGGTAACATGCCCAACACTGCAAAGCAGCTGCAGAATTTAATTTGTAAACATTATTGATAATAATGCTCTCGACTCTCAATTAACCACCTCTTTGAGGGGACCTTAAAAGAGGCATGAGTATTAAAATTAGTCTGGATAGATGTTTCTCTAAAGGGAATATATAATCACATGTTACTACACATCTTGTAACCAGTTAGTGCTACAAAGGTTAAAGAATTTTGCTACATGTTCTGTGGCTATGGTGAAATGTGTAAAAGTAATTGGCTAAAACAAAGGATATAAAAATGCATGTATGTGTTTTTTTTAAGGTTAGAAACTAATTTTCATCCCGTGTGCTTGTTTGTATGAAATCTATTTTGAATATAGGAGTCTTTACTGCTATAATAAGGTCTCATTACTGCCCTCTCTCTCTTTCTCTCTCTCTCTCTCTCTCTCTCTCTCTCCCAACTCTCGATCTCTCTCTCTCTTCTCTGTCTCTCTCTTTTCTCTCTCTCCCTCTCTCTCTTTCTCTGTCTCTCTCATCTCTCTCTCTCTTTCTCTATCTTTCTCTCTCTTTCGGTCTCTCTCCCTCTCTCTCTTTCTCTCTGTCTCTCTCACAACTTCCTCTCTCTCTCATTCTATCTCTCCTTCTCGCTTTCTCTCTCTCTGTCTCTCTCACACCTCCTCTCTCTCTCCCTCTCTCTCTCCTTCTCTCTTTCTCTCTCTCTCTTTCTCTTTGTCTCTCATACCTCCCTCTCTCTCTCCCTCTCCTCTCTCTCTCTCTCTCTCTCTGTCTCTCTCACACCCCCCTCTCTCCTTTTCTCTCTCTCTTTCTCTCTCTTTGTCTCTCTCACACCTCCCTCTCTCTCTCCTTCTCTCTCTCTCTCTCTCTCTCTCTCTCTCTTCTGCTTTTTCTGTAAGTCTTTTTATACATTATGTATGACCCTTACACATCCTCCCGCGCATTAGTACATATGATATGAGGAGCAAGGCGCAACTCTCAAAATGTGATGAAATCGTGAGTCCTTTGAGTGACTGTTCATTATAACCGAAATAGCCGGTTAAAAATATAAAGTGTGGTTCGCTAACAATTCTATAATCTTTCTGTGGTCAGATGTAAAAGCAGTTTGCCGAAGGAGGTTTTTTTTTCTATGTGAAACTCATATTGTTCGCAAAAGAGATATAAAAATTTCAAGCATGCACTCTGTCATTTATAATTCATCGAATACGGTATTGTGGCTTATTCTTGACTCGGAATAATTCAGTTGGGGTGTGGGCGCATGTATATTTTGCATGCCAGATTGTTCACTAATGCCGGCATTTGGTACCTTCTGGGTGTCCACCGATGTTGCCAGCACCCAGTCAGGCCTGTTAAACGATCCTCACGGAGCAGCTTGGACGGTTAAACGATCGACGCTGGGATTTGGGGCGTTGGCCAGGCACTTTCGACAAGCATTTTTAATGACTCGTGTTGAGCTTCCTGTTGGGGCCATTTTGCTGTTTGTCCATGTAGAAACTTGCCCTGCATTCTGATTGGTGTAGATTCTGTCCCTGTTGCTCAGTCTGATGCCTGATTGGACCAGATGAAGGCCAGGGGATGTGGGAATTGGAACCCATCTGCTGAACTTTTGTCAACCCCACAGTCAGTCAAACGAGTGTTTTTGAATCGCTGCCAGTTTAATTCCCCCACCAGTCTAGCATCTTAACACTTTCCAACTGAAATGCAAGTCTTTTACTCGCTTTTTATAATATGTCCAGTCATGCCCACAAGTGTATTTACTTCTTTGCTCTTTCAAGGAATAATAACAATAACTTTGCTTTTATTTAAAAAGCTATTCTGATTATGTAACCGTTCGTCATTGCAGTTTTTCATTTATACTTAGACAGTAAAACTTACACCAAAATGCACAAAATTACAAATTACTATCTTTTTATTGATTTATTTTCAGAATACACACTCAGTAAGTGTTTAGGAGCATCTTTACACATGGTTATATCCTCCTAGGACCCCGCCCATTAACCTGTGTCCTCGATATTGGAAATTTATTTTTATAAATGTTTATATTGTTAAGCTATTTATACTGGACTCGAAGACAGGAGGACATCCTGAGCACTTATAGCTGTATTTGTTTATCACTATTTTATAATGATGATATAATGTAATGCTAGGAACCAGTTTATAGTAACATAAAACTCATATCCCATCTTAGAAAGTTGGGGTCAAAGTGCAGGGTCAGCTATGATACAGCACCCCTGGAGCAGAAAGGGTTCAGGGTCTTGGAGTAGGAAGGGTTCAGGGTAGTGGAGCTGGAAAATGGCAGTGCATATAATTATGCAGATATTAAGAAAAATGCCTGGTATTTTTCACATTAACCATTAGACTGGTATTCAAAGTGTTCATTTCAGTGCTGTGGTGTGATTGTGGTTGCCAGACGTGCTGGCTGGAGAATTTCTCTAACAGCTGATCTATAGCCTAATTGTGTGTGGTTGTTTGTGTATGTCTGTATTTAGAGTATTATAGCTGACCATGTGCATTCCATTCTAGCCACAATTATTAGCTCATTTTTTATCAAAAGTCATCTCTGAGCTCATTTATTATACCAGTAACTTCACTGTTCCTCAGGTCTTTTCAGTTTCCAGATCCAGTAGTTAACCTGTGGTAGAAGATTTGCGCCATGATGTCGACACCTAAATAATCTGCAGAAATTGTGAGATGTAATCACGTCAATATGGATCAGAATCTCAGATAAATGTTCTCAGACATCTTGTTGAACCGTGCAGTTTCAGGCATTAACCTAATATTATTGTAGTGTTCCTAATAAGTGTATCCTTTTTGGTGCATTGATATATACAGTATACCCTGTATAGCTATAAAGAAAAGCTGATTTTTATTCTAACTTCGTTTTTGTCTTTTGCCTCCTTTTGACCTCATTTTAGGCTTTGTAGAGAGAAAGAAAACATACGCATTTATGGTCTGTTTCGAGAGAAAAAATAGCAATTGAACAAACAAGAATTGAATTCAGTACTTTCCGACCGGATTTAAGCACATATCACATATTGTCTTATAGGAGTGTGACGAGATCTCGTGAAACAGTGGAAATAAGAAACCGAGAAAGGATAATAGACAAGACAGAAACAATATGCAAACATTGTAGGAAATTAATACCCTACACCCTCTGCTAACATGATCTGCATCGCTATTGTAACAGACATTGCGCGTAATATGGATGTGGCTGTGCGCGAGGCAGGATTTAAGCCACACATTAAATGCTTAACATGTTCTCCCTGTTTTTGTGTGTGTTTAATACTTCGGTTTCCTCCCACAGTCCAAAAACATGTATGTTCGGTTAATTAGTGATTCTAAATTTCCCATAGGAGTAAGTGTGTGTGGTTGTTTGATAGACTGGCGACCTGTCCAATATGATACACCTGCCTTTTACCTAATGACAGCTGGGATAGACTTCAGCAGATACCCAGTGTCCCTGATTAGGAAAAATGGTTGGACTAATAATAGCTTTAATTAATGTATTATAAATAATTGTATGTTTTAGTGCCAGATTCCCAAGAACAAGACATTTTTCTCTGGAGAAAAGACACTGGATTTGGCTTCCGGATTCTCGGTGGAAACGAACCTGGAGAACCGGTAAGATGCTCACCCACTCTGCTGTTTTAAAAGATGACAAAATTATTATTTTTTTTTTTCTGTGAATATCCCAACTTGATAGACCAAAAGAGTGTAGCATTCTTGACCAACAGCCCATCAGCGCTTGTGCTTAAAATCGTTTAATCAATAACCCAGAGCTCTAACTGTCAAGCCACCACTGCTCCTCAAGTTTAAGATCTATGCACTTAGTTCGGGTCTAGCTAATTTCTAACATAACCTAGCGCCTCGGTTTAACGACTAAAGATCTTATAATACAAAAAATGTTAATAATATAAGAAATAGAGGCTAACACACAGTTTGGGTCTGTGTGTGTGCTTTATCAATTCATTAGATCTACATTGGCCACATAGTGAAGTACGGAGCGGCGGATGAAGACGGCCGTCTGCGCTCTGGGGATGAACTTATATGTGTGGACGGAACAGCTGTGGTGGGCAAATCCCACCAGTTGGTGGTGCAGCTTATGCAGCAGGCGGCCAAACAGGGACACGTCAATCTCACAGTCCGCCGCAAAACAAGCTACGGAGGTACACACACACACACACACATGCAGCCAAAAATTCACACAGCACCTTCCAGGTTGATTTGTTTTCTGTTAGTTTAGCTAGGGTTAAAATAAAGACATGAAATGAGGAATAAAACATATATTGTAAGTGGAAAGTGTATTATAGTGATTGTGAAAAAATATGTAAGATGCTAGTTCATGAAGCTAACTAAGGTTTCTTAGGTCAGTTTGTATATATACCACTGCTGAGAGATTCCAACCTTTTGAATAAGAACAAAGTTTATTATATGTAGACGTTCATCATTTGGCATTTATTTAAAAGGACGGTATAATGTTATGTAAAAGTTGTTAATGTTAAGATGTCGATGCGATAAAAGATGCATAATAATTTGAAACATGCTATCGTTGGAAAACATTTACCTTCTGGTTGATATTAGAGATGAAAAATCCGACTCCATTTACGGATTCGAATCTTTCTGAATTGCTTGTTTAATGTATTCGAGTCTCAAGAGATTCTGACTCAATGGTCCTACCACTAGAGGGCGCTCACCAAATTTCCAGAATCCACTGAATGGTTGGACTCATGTATCTCACACACGCACACTGACTCTCTGGCTGTTCCAGGTGTCAGACAGATCCACTGAATCACATGTTTTAAATGAATCGAATGAATCAGTACCAGCGATTTTAAGTCTTTCATGTTTTTGAAGTTTCCTTAACAACTCAGTCATCTACTTGTTCCTAGTTCAGTTTGACTCAACTGATATGCGCAAATAAAGTGAATGATTCATGAATCCTGAGTCATATAAAAGAATTGGGTATTTTGACCTGGCTGAATCGCTTATTTTTTATTAAAAGATTTTCATTGTTTCTTGATCATATGATCACCTTGTTGTTGATTATGTTTCTATAACAGCATGTCCTGTCATGTTTGTGTTCCTTACATGATGCTATCCCGTTGTTCTCTCTAAGATTTCTTACATTTTATTTCTCACATCCACCATTGTAGTAATTATTTGGTTGTGTTTTGTGTGCAGTGTGTAAGGGTGAGGGAGACGTGCCTCCTTCCCCCGCCTCGTCTCACCACAGCAGCACTCAGGCACCGTCTCTGACCGAGGAGAAGCGCACGCCGCAGGGCAGCCAGAACTCCTTAAACACAGTCAGCTCGGGCTCAGGTTCCACCAGTGGCATTGGCAGCGGTGGCGGAGGAGGAAGCGGCAGCGCTGTGGTACCCGCTGTGTTACCTGCAATGCCCACTGCCTTACAGCCGTACGACGTGGAGATTCAGCGGGGCGAGAACGAAGGCTTCGGCTTTGTCATTGTGTCATCCGTGTCACGGCCTGATGCCGGCACTACGTTTGGTAAGAAAATGTGTGTGTGTGTGCACTTTATATTCACATAGTACAGCATTGTCACACAACATCATTAGAATAGCAAGGGAAAACGTGTGTAAGAGACCATCAGATTTCTCTGAAGAATGATAATATATATTCTCATTATCGCAGGTTAAAGCAAAGGTAATTGATAAGTGCTTGAACGAGCCGCAGCAGCTGCTGTGTTTCTGCACCGTCTGTGCTTTGAGGCTGCTCGTGTGTTTGTAGTCATCTGAGACTTTTTCCTCTAGTGTTGTTACTACTGGGAATCTCTCTCATTTCCGTAGCCTTCCATAAAAAGACGGGTGTGGGTGGATGTGACTTTGCCAAGTAGGATGTGATCCTGAATTAATATCCTTTATTGATCCTGGATCAACATTTCAATCAACCAAACATAACCATCTGATGTCATCAGCGTGTGTTGACTAAACCCGCCTCAATCTATTTTTCAATCTTTTCCTTTTTTTTTTTAACTGAATCTTAAATATAATATATCTTTTTGTCTGAAACTGAAAATTTATTGATTTTGGAACAATTTACTGGTAATGATGATTACGATATTATAATAATTGATGATAGTCCAGAAAAACATTAGTGAATTTAGACTGTATTGAATCCAATGATCCGAAATAAACATTAATGAATTTAGACACTGAATCATAAACAATCACTGATAAACAATTGAATATAAAATGTTCTGAAACGGAGAACCTGTAGAACCGCAATAGAGCAACATCCTTACTATAAAACAGGGTTTATCGTTATTTCATTATATCACAACCTTTTAACATTTAACAATCGCACGACCGGGTTTTATTATCATAAATGTGGGAAACAAAGTCTATGAATTTACATTTTACATTACACACCTAAATATATTTTACTGCACACACACACATCTATTTTTGGTCCTGAAGGTAAAGGAAATGTTCACACATTAACTAACCTGCACATATATGTTGTATACACTGATGACATCAGATGGTTATGATTGGTTGTTTGAAATATTGATCCAGGTTCGCATCCTACTTGGCTAAATCACATCCACCGTGTGTGTGTGCAGATATATGTAAAAAATTAAAGTTGCTGTGCTACGGTGATATTCTGATTTGAGTTGTTTTACATGACGTTTAAATCTTCCAACATTACTGTGTTTCATAATTTACACACCTGCACCTACGCTTCTACATCTGCCAGCTCTTTGATTTATAAGTATGCATGTACAGAGCATCAAACTACATAATGCTCTGGAGAATGAGATCTTTGTTCCACCTCAATCATGACTCGCACTGATTTGCCTCTTGCTACCAGTTTAATTATATATCTAATTAACTGGATCTTTCTGCCTGGATTTTTTGATTGGATAATTAATGTTATGAAAGGTTGTGGCTTGGTTGCTTGGTGAATTAATTCTGTTCTTCGATTTCTCTCCCCCTCCCCCTTTCCAACCTGGGGAAACAAATCATGGTCCCTGTCACAAACTACCGTACACTCTTGTTACTCTGGTTCATCATGGCTATGCACCTTCCTACCCTCACTTACATGCTTCCACACCCACTCTCTCACACACACACACACACACACACACACTGTTATCAATGCAGCACCTGGAAACACATGTGTGGCCATGCCCCATAAAATAGGACGGATCATCGAGGCCAGTCCGGCGGATCGCTGTGGGAAACTAAAGGTGGGCGATCGCATCCTCGCTGTCAACAGCTGCTCCATAACCAACAAATCCCACTCGGACATCGTCAACCTGATCAAAGAGGCTGGGAACACGGTCACACTGCGCATCATCCCAGGAGATGGTGAGTTGTACACCATGCATTATAGTACTACTTTTTATAAGGGAAGTGGTAGCTCAAGGGTTAAGGTGTTGGACTGCTAATTTAAAAATTAGGGTTCGATTCGAAGCACCATCCTGTTGCCGATGTCCAGCCCCTGAGCAAAGCCCTTAACCCCCAGTTGTATAAAAAAGTAACTAAAAAAGTATCTTCCAAATGCCATAAATGTGAATGTAAAGCAGACGCATCTACGGTGGCTGAGAGATTTTAAAGCACTGCAACCTAATAAAAATATTAAATATAAATTTTTTTTTAAAAACTTCTTAAAGCACTGCGAAATTTTGTACGATTTAAATATACAGACGATCCCCAAGTTACGAACATCCGAATTATGAACACTCGTTGATACGAACACGAATGCTCGGTAAAAGAACATTCGTATTGGCGTCCAAAGTACCAAATTTTGTACCGCACACCAAATCTGCCTAGTACATCATTTGACCTGCTAGTCATGTCATTGCAGCACCATTGGTCAGCCAGCCCAAACGCTTCAACATCCTGTTGAGACACGCTTGCTCGGGATCAAAGTGTTACTTTGTTTTTAACGTAAAATACCTCATACAGCCGTTATCCCATCATAGTTAAATAACGAGTTACAAGCATAACGATTTATGAACAAACTCTCGGAACGGAACTCTTGGTAACCGGGGGAGGTTCTGTACTAATAATTTGTCTATAAACTTTAGGCACTAATTAATAAACAGATCTTCAGAAGGCAACCATTAATATAGAGCACATCCATTGCTAGTGTGTTTATTAAACCAACTTTTTTTTAAATTAAGTTCCTCTGATCAGTAAAACAATTTTAAGCTTTCAAAACTGTCATTTTAATAGAGCTGCAATTATTTATTACGGATAAATTCATTGATTTCGATCAGTTTTTTGGCTTTTGCATTTAGGCATATTTACATTTACATTTACATTTGCAGCGTTTGGCAGACGCCCTTATCCAGAGCGACTTACAATATTCCTTGTTATACAACTGAGCAATTGGGGGTTAAGGGCCTTGCTCAGGGGCCCAATGGTGGTGGCTTGGTCGAGCTGGGAATCGAACCCACAACCTATTTAACATCAGCTATTAGATTTATATCAGACTGAACTATAATTTGACTGAAAGCTTCAAATCAGTCTAAATCTTTGCGAGGTGACTAGTTTTCTTCGGCAGAAATCCACATCACTGTGATCAGATGATATCAGGATATATAAGATCAAACAAGCATTTGACGACAAAAATATTTGTCAGCGACTTTCATCGTTTTTGTCGTACTCACTAGATATGAGAGCGTGACACACATGGGTTCAATTTATTTACAGATTTAAGTTATAGTCATGGACACTGGTTATATCAGTTACATGTTTGACGGCTCCAGCCATGGATTTTAAGCTGCTTAAAGAAGTAATTACAAAGTTTTACCATAAAGTTTGTTGCCTTTAGTTTTCAGCTGAAACTACAGATTTATGGTTGAAATATTCTTATATACTTGCAATAATCTTTAAGCACCAGCACACATGACTTATTCAATTATTAATTCTCCTTCAAATTTATGAGCTCTTGAGCTGTCGATAAGGTGATGTAACGACGCCACCTGTGAGGCCCAGATGCCGCTGCAGCATTTGAGCGAGTTTTGCCTGCCAAGAACATGAAGAACCACATGAATTAGATCTTTTATCGTTCTGCATTCAGAAAAATGCAGACCCAATATCCAACACGCCGTTTATAATTGTTGGTATTCTTCACAGAAAGAGTGGCAGATGGCAGATATGTCTGTGTAGCAACTAAAAAATCTGCTTTAGTTTAATTTACAATATATTATATATATATATATATATATAGATATATATATATATATATATATATATATATATATATATATAATATAGAACATATTTATTATGGGTTGCAGTCTTCAGGCACCTCAGGATTCGATTCCAATTCTGAGATCTGCGATTCGATTCTAAAATGATTATCGATGCATCTTTTGTTTTAATAACATTTTTTTTTTATTATTCTTTTTTTAATTGTTATCTTGTTTGACTATTAAAGTATCGGTATCTGTAATGTCCCTATAATAAATTGACTTCCAAGATCTTTTTGTTAATAAAATAAATAAAATGGATTTGACATCTTAACAACAAAAAGTTACAAAGAATCAACAGGAAAATTAAATATTTGCCTGCAGAAGCAGTTCAGTAGTAACGGCCGTATTAGATTCATTATTAGTAACTAACACTAAGGCTTCGTCTGTAATCACATACTACTTATGCAGTACATTTTAATATTGATGACAGGTGACATATGATGTCACAGTAGCGCGAATTGAAATCTAGATGATATTTAACTTGTATGATGTTAAATGGGTGAAATTTAACTACACTAAACAAAAGTTTTTGTCCTTAAGAAAAAACATTTAAAAATTGCCGCTTCACCACTTGACGTCACTTCCGCATATGACCAGTTGTCTCAACCTTATTGGATAGTGCTTTAAGTGCTTTAAGTAAATACTTATAGAAAAAAACATTGTTCCTTAAAGTTAATTAGTTTGCGATTTCGGATGGAGCCTCAATCATTTTTATTGATCTGCCAATCATCTGCCGCCATCATATATCCGTTATGCACGCCACAGACTGTCCGGGTGCTCCGAGTTCCATCAACATCAAGTTATCAGTTAACATTTAGAAACAGAAAAACAATTTTTGACATTTATGAATCGATTCAGAATCATTCACTTCTCGCATTGCGATGAATCGAGGAATCACATTTTTCCCCCTTATGCATCTGTAAGCAAATAATCAAAGATATATTGATGTCCATGCTGAACAGTGCAGCTCCCGGAGTCTGCTGATGGATTCAGTTGCCATCCAGCAGTGAAGCTTATTAATATCTCTGGGTAAATGACAGAATGGGGTATTTTACACTGCAAGAATGAATTTTAGCTGTAGGGTTGTTGACTGCACACACAAAATACTTCGACAGGAGCAGCTATTTTTATCCCTGTCACCACAGGGGAAGAAAGCACAAGGGAGAACTTATTACAGGCTACCAGAGGGGAAATTTGGTTAGGAGAGAGTGACAGTTCATTGCTGTTACTAGCTGCGGCTCAGACATAAAATGCTTCAGTAATAATCCAAATATTCCTCACTAATACTCGTCGAGGTTATTTCTCACTGTAGAATAATAAATTAAGTCATTTATTTGATTCTCACATATAAATTATATAAATTTATGCTCCTTCTACACAAGAATCTTCTAATGCCGCCCTGCTAACCAACGCAGAGAAGATCGCCACAATCACCACCACACACACACCTCAAAGCAGCAGTGAGTCCAGGTGAGCCAAAAACACAAGCACCGCCTTTAAACGTTATACTGTTCGAATCTAACATTCACTGCTATAATACACACACACACACACACATGCATGAGTATTTTGGTTTTATTCTTTAGACAAGTTGACCGCTTTTGGATAGCGTATACAGTCATCCATCTTTATTTCCTTACAGAAACAACAAATCGAAACAGGCTCCGCCCCAAACAGGAACACAAATGCCTAATCAGGTAAGTGTGGCATTGCTGATCCGAGCTGTTTCTTGTTGTATCAATGCTGCGGCTGGCAGGGAAAAACAATTCTAAATAAAATCACCACTCTTGGAAAAATGTTGGTTTAATTGTTTAATTGTGTAAAAAAACACAGAACTTTATTTTTTATTCCAACCTTCTGACTTTAAGAAACACTTATTAAGCCTTTATTACCTTGAATGTAGGGTTAAGGGAATAACGGGTTAATAAAATTTAGGGTTATGGGAATAAAGTGTTTAGAAAATAAAAAGGAGTGTAGGGTTTACGAAATAAAGGGTTTAGGAAACAGGAAGAAATGTAGGGTATGAGAATAAATATTTTTTGGAATAAAAAGGAATGTAGGGTCCAGGTAATAAAGGGTGTAGTTTACAAAATAAAGGGTTTAGGGAATAAGAAGGAATGTAGGGTTTAGGGAATAAAGAGGGTTGGGGGAATAAGAAGGAATGCAGGGTTTAGGGAATAAAGGGGTTTTAGGGAATTTAAGAAGGAATGGTAGGGTTTAGGGAATGAAGAGTTGGGGAAATAAGAAATGTAGGTTTTAGGAAATAAGAAGGAATGTAGGGGTTAGGAAATAAAGAGTTGGGGAAATAAGAAATGTAGGGTTTAGAGAATAAGGGTTTAGGGAATAAGAAGGAATGTATGGTTTAGGGAATGAAGAGTTGGGGAAATACGAATGTATGTAGGGTTAGGGTTTAGAGAATAAAAATGGGTTAGGGGTTAAGAAATAAGAAGGAATGTAGGGTTTAGGGAATGAAGAGTTGGGGAAAAAGGAAATAAATGTAGGGTTTAGAGAATAAAGGGTTAGGGGAAAAAAAAAGAAATATAGGGGTTAGGAAATAATGAGTTTGGGGAAATAAGAAGAAATGTAGGGTTTAGAGAATAAGGGTTTAGGGAATAAGAAGGAATGTATGGTTTAGGGAATGAAGAGTTGGGGAAATAAGAAGAAATGTAGGGTTTAGAGAATAAGGGTTTAGGGAATAAGAAGGAATGTAGGGTTTAGGGAATGAAGAGTTGGGGAAATATGAAATGTAGGGTTTAGATAAATAAAGGGTTTAAGAAATAAGAAGGAATGTAGGGTTTAGGGAATGAAGAGTTGGGGAAATAAGAAATGTAGGGTTTAGAGAATAAAGAATACAATAAAGGGTTTAGGGAATAAGAAGGAATGTAGGGTTTAGGGAATGAAGAGTTGGGGAAATAAGAAGAAATGTAGGGTTTAGAGAATAAAGGGTTTAGGGAATAAGAAGGAATGTAGGGTTTAGGGAATGAAGAGTTGGGGAAATAAGAAATGTAGGGTTTAGAGAATAAAGGGTTTAGGAATAAGAATAAGAAGGAATGTAGGGTTTAGGAATGGGTTGGGGAAGGGGAGGTTTAGAGTTTAGGGAAATAAGAAGGAATGTAGGGTTTAGGGAATGAAGAGTTGGGGAAAGAATAAGAAACGTAGGGTTTAGAGAATAAAGGGTTTAGGGAATTAGAAGGAATGTAGGGTTTAGAGAATAAAGGGTTTAGGGAATAAGAAGGAATGTAGGGTTTAGGGAATGAAGAGTTGGGGAAATAAGAAATGTAGGGTTTAGAGAATAAGGGTTTGGGGAATAAAGAGATGGGGGGTAAAGAAGAAATGTAGGGTTAAAAAATAAAAAAAAGACAGATAGTAATTTTTATCTAGTTGTCCTGCTTAAAGCTTAAGTACGATCTGTGTGTGTGTGTGTGTGTGTGTGTGTGTGTGTGTGTGTGCTTAAACGCAGGATGCTGAGTATTACTCTGTGGACCTGGAAAGAGACACCAAAGGCTTCGGCTTTAGCCTGAGAGGAGGGAAGGAGTATAACATGGACTTGTATGTGTTGCGACTCGCAGAAGACGGAGCTGCAGTTCGAAACGGGAAGATGAGGGTGAGACCGGCTTTATTGTTGGTATCACAGGTCGCCATGGTTACCACACGTACAAATTCTCCTTCATACTACCCGCAACCATACTATATAGAATATACTTTTTTTAATGTATGGAATATCTGTACTTACTGAAGTGTAGGACAGAGCCACAGTTCAGTAACTTTACAGCATTTGGCAGACGTCCTTATCTAAAGCCGCGTATCTATTTTATACAACTGTGTATGGCAAATGCCAAAAATGTACATGGAAATATAAGAATTCAGAATTTTCGGTACTCGTTATGAATAGAAGTAAAAACAGCATAAAAGTATACTTTATGTAAAATCAGTGTTTTTATTATTCATTTATTATTTATTTAAAATATACTGGTTCTCAAATTAGCTGTACCTTCAAATCTAACCTAAACCCAGATATACCCTTCCATTTATTACTTATTTTATCATTACTGACTTTTGTGTGTGTGTGTGTGTGTGTGTGTGTGTGTGTGTGTGTGTGTACGTAGATCAGTCGATTTAAATTCAGAAAACGATTTACTATTATTTTTCTCTGTAGTTAGAAGACGGTTTTACTGAATATTATCTTAGAAAGAATAGTGTTCTTAGTTTAAACCTCTGCAGACACAACCAGGTTTCGGGTCCTTGTACTTTACACGGTTCATGATACCATCAAGCTTTACAAAAAAAAAAACCTGAAACAAGAAACAATAAAATAGCCCCAATGATTTCTTTAATGTATTTTCCACTGGCTATCAGATCCATTTCTTTTGTCTATAGTCAAGAATTCATCTGATCTCAACACATGAGATTCCTGCTGTTCTGCTGATGCGATCATAAGATATTCTCAGCTTGTCTCTTAGGAAAATAACATTTTACAGTTGATATTGAACATGAACATGCTGTTATACTAAAACTATTAATTATTATTATTATTATTATTATTATATATTATTATATATTATTATTATAGGGGGTCTTTACTGAGCACAGTTTCACTCTGGTGTAGCGAGAAACTGTGCTCATGGGTTCAAATCATTACACATTTTTTTTGACTTGTTTTTGTTTTTCTTGTCATTTTTTTCTGTTAAAAAAAAATTGGGAAATTTTAATGCATGACACTTTGTTTGCACAAATATTTTAAACATTTATATTTCATCACATGATGCATGTTCAAAAGTTAAAACTACTGTTTTATTTATTAGGATAAAGATAAAGTTTGTTTTTATGTTCTGGCTTCCAGGTGGGAGATGAGATTTTGGAGATTAATGGCGAAAGCACGAAAAACATGAAACATTCCCGTGCCATCGAGCTCATCAAGAACGGTGGGCGGCGAGCGAGACTGGTCTTAAAGAGAGGCGATGGCTCTGTGCCTGAATATGGTGGGTACATACTGTAATTTATTATTTTTTAACGTACTATTATTTTTGTCGTTATCTCCGGTCCTTTAAAATGTTATCTATCTCTTTAATTAACGTTTTCTCTCATTTCTTTTCACATTTTCACATTTAGTTTCCATTAGAACTTCAATTCTACCTTTAACTAACACACCTTTTATCTTTTATTCCCCCGAATCTTTCATTTTTCTCATACCACTTTTTTGTTTTATTGTAATACTCTACAAAAGAAAACATTTACTGATAAAGTCGATCAAAAATGTGATGAATAAATCAGCAGACGAAACCATGCGCTCATGGGATCTTTGATTAGTTTTAATTCTTAGTTTAAAAACTGGTGTATGAACAAACTGACTGATGCATTAAATCACTCTGTTTATCCTTCTTATCTATTTATTGTGTTTTTTGGGCTGCAACAAAAGTAAAATGTTGTTAAAGGCAAAAAATTCATTCAAGATTTTTTATCTTGTTTCGCAGTTGGAATTTTGTAATAAAAAATTGCACGATTTGTTATTGCAAATGTAAAATATTTATTTTGGTTGCAGTGTGAAATAAATTACAAGTAAAGAACATACATTAGAGGTGTACACAGGACTGCTTTTCATCAATTATTTAGTCATCAGTTATTTTGGAACGTTGTACACTGACAATAGACCTTCAGGATTTAAATAAACCCCTAAACTTTCTGCTGCTGGACTCAGATTCTGTATCTGCGACCATAATGCCAGTTTATACACCCTCATCCAGAAAGAACCTTGCTCAGGGGCCCCGCAGTCGCAGGTTTGTGGTGCTGGGACTCGAACCCCAAACTTCCAATTAGAAGTCCAACACATTAACCACTGCACTACCACTTCCCTAAATGAGATGAACTAGACTCAATTACAATAAGAGAGGATTTAATTACAGCAACCACTAGATGGCACATCAGAGCCAACACATTACTGGTGTCTAAATCACATGAAAATGTTTAGTGGGTCAGTTTTGTGCTTTACTAAACAGACTGACGGGCTGGGATTCTTTAAAAACCTTCTTTCCTCCGCCATTACGAAAATTCCTGATCCAAAATAAACCTTCTGTTATAAAGAATATAAATAGGCTGTAATACTGAATAACAGTCTGAATGGGATGTATTAAAATAATGCTTATTATTACTCAATACACAATAATTGTAGCGCAGTGGTTTAGGCATTGGCCTGCTAATTAGAAGATCGGGGTTCGATTGCCAGCACCACCAAGATGCCACTGCTGGGCTCCTGAGCAAGGCCCTTAACCTTAGAGATAATTGGATAAGGACGTCTACCAAATACCGTAAATGATGTAATATAAATGTAATTACTGTGTACCATATATAATATAATTTCCAGTTGGTTCTATTTCTATCCTAACTACTAACAATGCCCAATTTACCCCAGACAAAGTGATCCCCATCTAATACACTCCTCTGTTCATCAACATGACCTTTCTTTCTCAAATCAATCAAATCAAATTGAAACAGCTTTCTGTTTTTCTCTGTCCTTACCGAAAATCTGTATCTTCTCTTCTTTGTGTATCTCTGCTCTGTCTCATTTTTTGCCGGGCTCTCTCTCTCTCTCTCTCCCTCTCTTTCTCTCTCTATCTCTCTCTGCCTCAGCGATGATGGCTCCCCATCTCGCTTCATGTCTAAGGAATGATAAACTAGGAGAGCCCTGCTACTACCTAATGGGCCAAAACCAGACCACGGTTTGTATTTGTGAATCTTCCCTGTCGTGCTCGTTAGACCTGTGGATTTTGCCCCTCGCTACGCCACACCACCTCACCTTCGCTGCGCTCACTTTTTGTCTTGCCGCCATACAATTTTACCCACCATGCACTGCACTGATCGCCCACCCATTGCTGCAGTCTGTAACACAGTATGCTAAATGCTGTTGCAGTTAGCATCTCAGCTCTCTGGTGCATGCACTGCTTGTGTGGATGATGACGATGATGATGATGATGATGATGTTGTGTCTGCTATCTTGTCACCACAGATTATTGTCAGCTGTATTACATTAGCTAGAATGTTAATATTTTCGTAAGCAATCGTTAAATTGACTTTTATGCATGGTAGAAGTGCAGTTATTTGTTATAAAAGGTTTTTATTGAAAACAGATACTGTGAATGTTCGTTTAAAGCCACGAGCTCACGCCTACGATTCTGACAGCATCCGGAAACACAAGCAGGTTCTTTTAAACTATTTTACGTACAATATAAAGAAAAAAGGCATATTTGGAATATCGACTTTGTTTAACATATCCGATATAAATATGTGAAGCGATTTAGTACTATTGCTGGCGAAGTCGTTCAAATGCCAAAATATTTTTCTTTGCTAAAGATTTAATATTAATCAATGCTATAATAAGGGCTTATTAAATATTTTATAAAAGAAATAAATACCACATTAATATAAGATATATATCGAATAGTCATTATTAAATGCTGTAATACATTTTTAATAGATTAATTTATTAATATCGATGATTAAATTCCTTATTTTTTTCTAAATTTAGCTGTTATTATTATTAGGAATTATTAAGAGTATAAAGCAACCCAGTTTATTAGGTCCTGATTCCAGATTGTTGCCCGGTTTGTTCTTGTTTATGTTTATGGAGAGCATGTTTGCCTTGCTGTTATGTCTGCTCGTCTAATTGTGTTTATGTGTCTGGGTTTAAGTTTCTACCTGACAGTTGTAGCAAGTTCCTCTGCTTATGTCATTATTCTGTGTCTCCATAACCTATATATATATCTAGTATGAAAAGGAACACTGGGTTCTTTTTTTCCAGTCATGGGACAGCTTGACACAGTGTGTGTTCCTACATTGCATGAATGATGTGTTATTTGTCTGTGATGGTGACAGAAATTTGTTGTCAGAATTTTTTTTTTTTTTTTTGGTTCTCAAAAATAACAGCACATTGTTACTGAAGCACTTGTTGCTAACATTCTTTGTTGTTCTGCATTAAATACTTTAAAATAGGGCAACAATCAATGTCATGTATTGTATGTGATACAGAATGATACCAAAATCTTAGCATATATGTTCAGTTTTTAATTTAATTTTGGACATCTTGCTGTTTAAGCTATTTAAATCTAAAACATTCTTCTTTGCAGACGGGCCCAATGACGGGTACCCTGCCCCACCCGGGCCACAAAATATTCCGGAAGTGAGAACGCTGATGCCCAATGGCCGCTTTCACCTCCCATTGGAGAACAGCTACACATCAGAACACCACACAAACCCCTGGTCCCAGGAGCAGTGGCAGAAAGGTAGAGGGCATGAACGAGAAAAGGATCTGGGTAGGGAAGAGTACAGAGACCACACCTATCACCCCAAACACCCTCAGAACCACACCTGGAGCAACAATCACGCTAGTACCCGAGGTGTCAGCTCGCCTTTGCATTCCCCTTCACGTTCCCCTGACATCGATAAGAAAAACTCCGGCAGGAAAGTCAAAAAATCTGAGTCAGAAAGCGGTATCGCCAAGCTCTTTAAGACGCTGAGGAAAGAGAGTGGATTCGGGAAGAAGACCACAGACCGGGAAGCACGAAGCCGCCATCGTTCCCCGGAGAGAAGGAAAGGCACAAAACCACGCCGTGGCTCTTTGGATCGCTCCCCAACACGTAAAAATGCCTCCTCTCCAGACCGCCGCCGGGCAAAATCCATGGACCGAAGAGCAGAGCGCTCACAACGTGATTATTCCCCAGAACAAATCTCTCGTGGTTCTAATAACATCATCAACAGACAGATTGGAACACCGGACAGGCATTTCCAGCCCCAGCAGAAATGGCAGCCGCAGACCCCCAGCCGGAGCTACCAAGGCGAGGGCTACCTTACCTCCACTCCAGAGCGACCCAATAACAGCCTAAAGAATGGACTTTCTTCCTGTGAGCGTGAGGAGAGATTTCGGAGCAATGGCACACCGCAGAGACACTACCGGAGAGAGTCGGACAGCAGCAGCAGTAGTAGTTACCTTGAAGAGGCAGCCGCTCCCAGGCTGAAGGATTACTACAACGCAATGAAGGCTAACAGCACCATCTCCATTCCCCAGTCCAAGAGACGGCTTTATAAAGAGAACCAAGCCGATCTAAGCATCTGAGCGCCATAAACACCATAAACACTTACCCAGCTGGATAGCTAATAATACTTCACTGATGGGACTGATTGTTTGAATGAATGGTAAATGGAGTGACTGATTCTTTGTTCGGTGGGTTGACAGATTGATTAATCGATCAGGTCTGCACATTTGATCCCGGAACATGAATGTGTCTGCAGATTAGCCACGAACACAGCAACAGAACAATATTATGTCAACGTTCTGCATTTCGTTTGTTGGTTTTCGATTTCTACAGTGTCGTGTTGGTCAGAGAGTGAGTTTTCGTGACACGAGTGTGGGATCAGTCAAGAGAGCACACTTTTCTCCCGTCTATTAACTTTCATTTCATTTTCTAAACAATTTCTTTTCATTCTTGCTATTTTTTTAATTGCCGCGTGTCTTGTATATTCCTTCGAGCTGCGATTTTAGCAGACCAGAGCACAAGGATGTTTATACATGTTTATGGAATGAATACATTTGTTTACATATGTGCGTGATCATCTCAAATGAAGGCAAATTTTTAAAAACGAATATATACAAACTAGAATGCTACTGATATCAATAATGAAGTAATATATTTAAAGTGTATTTATTTTTATTTTTATTTTTTCAATTTGGCACATAAATGAAGTAAATTTGATGATTTCCCCTCCCGAAGTGAAATACCGTTGCTTGATCTACTCTGTTTGATTATCTGACTGTAATTCTTCTTGATTGCTGTGCACTACTACACAGAGCCAAAGTGCTGTTCTACTTAGAATTCCCCTTGGACTTTATTCAACTAGCCAAACGATCCACTTGTGTCATCAGCAGTAATTACAAAAACCATGTGATAAGATTGTGTTTACCTTAAAGCCAGTAAAGCTGATACACGTCTATAGCAAATGTGGAACTATTTTTCTGAGCTTTGCAAAGATATCTTAGCATCTAAAATCAGACCACAGACCTGGAAATAACTAGCATAAACTGTAAGTCCTGATCAAGGGCAGATTTGGTACAGTCTGTCCACCTGAGCCATTCCATGTCTTTGCACTGGAGTATGATTAACGCAGAGATATATGTGTGTGTGTGTATTTGATTGCATTTTTTTTGTGCCTGTGTATATAAACGTTTTCAGATTCGACATGCCGACATGAAGTCTCCGAATTTGGCAACGGAAAAACACAAAAGCAAGTTGCATCGCTGCCATCTTCATAGTACTGTATGGAACCACTAACCCGTTCGGCCGCCCTCGCGTGTACAGACTTTTACTACTGTAATGTAAGTAAGAGCAATCTGTGGAAACGATGAGACCATTGCCTTTTCTTGTACAAAAAGAGAAATTATGAGAAGCCGCCATCTTGAGGAACATGATATGGTCTGTTTTTACTTTAAACAGAGCCGGCGAGTTCTAGATAATATGTGTAATTTATACTCTAAATCAGGCATGTTTTAAAAATCCAGAGACGAACGACCGGGGATCTGGTTTTTTTTTTGGTTTTTTTTTACCCAGAGTGGGGTAAGATTCGTGATCGTGGTCGAATAAGATGGGTCCGATTATCTCTGGTGATGCAAAGGCTGCCTTTTTATTGTATAGCACTGTGTATAGTCTGTGGTTGCTCTGCAATGTTCTCTGGACTCCGATGCTTTTTCGATGTAAATGAAAGCAGTACATGTATATGGGTCAATCTTTTTTTTTTCTTTTTTTTTTAATGAAACACTATGCATATATAGATACTACATTGTTCATAGCTTTATTTGACTCATACAGCTATACATAACGTTAGTCGAAGTACAAGTAGATGTTGACCTATCCAGTAAAGCTTTTTCCTTTCCTCCTTCAAATGGATCGCAATGTATATGTAGCTATCGAAAAAGAAGTCTGTGAATGCTATTTTTATTATCAAATAAAGTTTTCCATACAAATTCATAACATTTCTCTCTCTCTCTCTCTCTCTCTCTCTCTTAAGTCAATGTGATGTTTTATGCCACTGTTTAGTGAGTCTTTATTAATCACATTACTTTAGGGTCAGAGTTTAGGGTCAAATTCACAATCTTCCAGTTATCAGTACAACACCTTAACCACTGAGCCAACACCTACCACCTTGCCCAAGGTCCCAACTAGGGTTCCAGCTGGGATGGTAACACCCAATCCTTCCACCACTTAACTCAGAATTCGAATCGTTTTACCTGCAACTCATTCCCCAATCTCTCTCTCTTTCTCTCTCTCTCTCTCTCTCTCTCTCTTACTCACTCCCCCTAGATAAAAGCACGATTCACACTCTGTCACTGTCTGGTCTGGTTTAGAGTTAAAGTCTCTCGCCCCTACCTTCCTTACTCTTATGAGCCTGTCTCCAGCTTGGATCCTGCTTCCATTCGTCCTTTCCTTCGCTGCTGCATTCTCCACTGGTTCCTGGTGTCCAGTATTAAAAAGTCCATGTTTTTTTCAGTCCGATGTATTGTTACAGCAGCAGGGCGGAACACTTTTAATAAATTTCCAAAAACTTTCCATGGGAAATATTCCAAGTTGAAATCTTAACAGGAATTCATGGGAAAAATACAGGAATTTATTTATATTATATAGAAATGTGTAGAAATGTATTTATAAACTGTACATACAAAAAAAATTAATAGTTTATTTAATCATGGGATGACATGAGGAAACAAATACATGTTTTAAAAGAGACATTATAGCTGTATGTGTTTAAGGATGGGTTCTCTGTTGAGTCTGGTTCCTCTCAAGGTTTCTTCCTATTTCCATCTCAGGGAGTTTTTCCTTGCCACCGTCGTCCCCGGCTTGCTCATCGGCGACAAACTGATTTCTGTTTAATTGTCATCTTATAACTTCTTCGATTGTGTAAAGCTGCTTTGTGACAATCACCAGTGTAAAAAGCGCCATACAAATAAAATCGAATTGAATTGTATGTTCTGGATGAATGCACAGTGGAGGTTAGACCTCAATAGCCCTGCAGTGCTGTGTGTGTTTGTGTGTGTGTGTGTGATTGGGAAATATACAGGGTAGAATTTTAACATGAACTGCATTAAATCTGGTTGGATTATGATCCAAAATATTTTTACAACTACATTTAAGTTTCCTGTTATAGGCTTACCGGCAACTTTCCACTTTAATCCTCGTTCCCATGGAAACTTTCCAGCCTTGAAAATTCCCAAAATGTTGCACTCTAGACCCAAAAGTGATAGTTTGGCAACCCTGATACTTACCAACATAATCATTTAAGCCGCTACTAGGTAGTCGTAAGCACAGATACTTGATGTGACGGATATATGAATACAGTTTTGTAGATATAACCTAAAGAAAAATACTTGTACATACTAAAATTTTCAAGCTTTTAAGAAAACTTTGAATGATCTCAGACGCACATCAGGTCCAACATTGTGAAATGTAAGTAGATTGGCAGACGCCCTTATCCAGAGCGACTTACATTTATCTCTTTTATATCACTGAGAAATCGGGGTTTAAGGGCCTTGCACAGGGGCCCAACAGTGGCAACTTGGTGGTGCTAGGAATTAAACCTATAATCTTCTAATTAGCAGTCCAACAACTTTCTGATGAAATAGAAGGTCAATTATCTGAGAAATACTCGATCCGTCTAGCTATTATAATAGAATGTTAGAAAAACAACAATATTTTAAGACATCTTATCAGGCGTGGATTGTTATTAATAAATAACTGAATTCCAACCTACTATAAGTGGGACTTAAACCAAACTGTATCAGCTTGCTAATACTGTACAATGATAGATTGGAATGGTGGGGCAGCATCATACTGGGTGATAATACACCCTGTTCACCAAATTATACTTAAGACCATCCTGGAGTGGCATTGGTATAAATAAGTGTTCTTGATTGGTCCAGCCAAATCCTAGACCTGCACCCAGATGGGTGTAAGGCTATAGAAGGCCTAGCCTTCCCCTTGCTACAGGCCAATTACTTAAGACTAGCAGTATACAATTTTGCTCCCTCTTTAACTCTGTACCTCTCTCTGTCTCTCTCTCTCTCTCTTTCTCTCTCTCTCCCTCTCTCTGTGTCTCTGTCTTTCTTACTGTATATGTGTGTATCACCCAGTTAATCATGTCTGCACTGTAGGCATGACATCATCTTTAGCCAATCCCTCCCATGAGAGTCTGATTCGGCCGGTGGACTTCGATGAGTGGTTGTCATGGAGACTGAGTCTGATGTTTTCCTGCACCTTTCTGTGGAATGTGAAAGAAAATAATTTGGTGTTCTAATATTATAACATTCCTTCTATATTATTAACCTTTATAACATGGTTACTCCAGTCTTAAATCATGTGCAATTATCTGCCAAACGTCTGCTCACTGGTTTAGACTGTATTTTGTAGGAACACTGTGTGTGTGTATAAATCCCAGGAGTTACTGCTAAAATGCTAAAATGCTCACACCAGCCGACACGTGTTGATCAGATTTCCGATCACGTTTTGCTGTCATGCACTTGACATGTACAGTATTAGCACAAATGTATGCATTGTGGTGACTGTCTAATTAGATAATTATATAAATATGCAGATATAATAAGACAAATATTATTATGATTGATGTTACATAAGCAGCTGTGAAAAACATGTTTGCATGGCATGTGCACACAATATTTATTCTCCACCCATATCCAGCACTTACCTAAAACACCTTTAAACACTCATTTCCTTTCCTTTCCTCTTTCTATTCCTTCCATTTCTTTTATTTAATTTCCTTTCTTTCCTCTTTTCTTTTCTTTCTTTTCTCTTTTCTTTTATTTCCTTTCCCTTCCTCTTTTATTTCCTTTCCTTTCTTTTTCCTCTTTTCGTTTTTTTCTTTTCTTTTCTTTCCCTTTCCTTTTCAACTTTCTTTTCTTTTCCTCCTATCTTTTCTTTCCTTTCATCTCCATTTCCTTCCCTTATCCATTTTCTTCTCTTCCCTCTTTATTCCCTTTTCCTTTCCTTTCCTTTCCTTTCCTTTCCTTATCTTTCCTTTTCCTTTTCTTTCCTCTTATCCTACCTTTCCTTACCTCTTTTTTTCCTTTTCTTTCTCTTTCCATTTTCTTTTCAACCTTTTTCTCTTCTCTTTTCCTTTTTTTCCTTTTTTTTCTTTCTTCTTTCTCCTCCTATCTTTGTTTTTTCTTTTCCCATTTAATTCATGCATTTCTTTCATCTCCATCTTCCTTCCCTTCCCTCTTTCCTTTCCCTTTCTTTCCTTTTCTTTCCTTTCTTTACCTTTCCATTTATTTCTTTTCATTTCCCCTTCACATCAACTTTAATTTTCTTGCCTTCCTTCCTTCCTTCCTTCTGTACATCCTTCCTTCCTTCCTTTCTTCTTTCCTTCCTTCTTTCCTTTCTTTTCCTCAGAATTTTCTTATCCACTTAACTTAGCTTAATGTTTAGTTAAGGAACCAAATGAATAACATGGTGTAGTTGTTAGTCCTATGCCTCGCTGATGCTGTTGTCTATAGTGTATTATTGTTGCTTTCATTTTGTGTCCACAGGTTTTTCAAGTAATGCAGTAATGGGAGTATACTATACATAGGGAGATATAGTTTATGTGTAAAATGTCAAGCTAACTTCTGGAAACAATTAAATATAGTTTATCATTGTCATAGGCAACATTAATAAGCTAATGCTATAATAAGCTTGAGCAGCGATTAATCCACGGTGACAGTAAGCCTGCTTTAATTTACCAGGTAAGATATTATTACTATGAATGTACTTCAAGGTACTGGTTACCTTTACTATTAACTTCTTTATATTAATTAATTTACATTTATTTATACTCCTAATTCAATGTTTAAAGATATGTCTAAAACCAGATATTATGAATATTAACCAATTTTGTTCTATCTTATTAAAATTATAGGTTATAATTTTGCCAAATGTTATTAAGGAGGAGAAAATACACCACAATGAATCTCTCTTTTCAGATAAGTCTGTTTTTATTCATTTCAAAACGCTAGTGTAACATGATTGGTTAACAATGCAGCTCAATTAAAACCTGAAAAAGGGTGCATTTGCAGTGTGCATTTTATTTTTAAGTTGCCTTGAATACATGCCTCTATAATCACGACAAAGCCAGTAACATTAGGAGTCCAACATCAAAAATGCTAAGATATTATTTAATTCCTTTGCTATGTTTAAAAACAAAATATATGCACGTCTATGCTGGACTTAGTAAATTATAGAAACAACATGGACGTGGCTCGTCCTTTCTGTCACCTGTCTTTAGTTGAGCCAATTGCGTTGTATAACCATACAACAGGGTAAAATGACTTTACTTCTGGGAGTCGTTGTGGTCACTTGATTCTCTGGGCCGAAGTCTTCGTCTTGGTGGCCGTTGTAGGGGTGCCCAGTAGATCTTGCTGCAGTAAGTAAATCGGCCTGTGTCTTTATGCTGGAGACACAGAGCTGGAGGAGACGGACGAGGCTTCGGTCTTGGAGGCAGTAGTGGAGGCACCCTCCTCTTCCTCGAAGGGGTTCTTGCCGCAGCACAGGGTGGTAATCATGCATTGGCGGAACTGCTTGTTCATGCAGACATAGATGATGGGGTTAAAGCATGAGGAGCTTTTGGCAAAGAAGGCTGGGAGGGTCATGAAGACAGGCCCAAACTCACTGCCCTGATGGGTGAAGATGTACCATGCCACGCTGGCATAGGGCAACCAGGCAACCAAGTAGCCGATGAACATGATGATGACCATGCGTGTGACCTCACGCTCAGCTCTCTGGGTGGTTTCAGACTCCTGCTGGGCAGCTGCAGCCTCCTTGACAGTGCAGACCAAACGACCATAGCAGAAGCTGATGATGAATAGTGGAATCATGAAGTGGACCGTAAACATGTATATGACAAAAGACTCATTGTTGAACCCCTCTGCACGAGTGTAGTAGTCAATTCCGCATGAGCACTGCATGCCCTCAGGGATATAACGAGACCAGCCGACCAAGGGGGGCACAGTACAGGCCAAAGCCATGACCCAGGTAAATGCTACTCCCATGATGGCATGGTTCTCTCCAAATCTGAAGTTGCTCATGGGCTTGCAAACAACGACCCATCTCTCAATGGACAGCACGACCAGGCACCAGAGTGAGTTGATACCACCAAAAGTTGCAAAGAAGCCTTCCAAGTTGCAGCCAAGGCGCCCGAAGACAAAGTAGCCGTGCATCGATGTGTATATCGTGGTTGTGAAGCCTCCAAGTACCATTAACAAGTCAGCAACCGCCAAGTTCAACAGGATGTAGTTTAATGGTGTGCGCAGCTTCTTGTGCTCGATGGTGACATAAAGCGTAAGGAAGTTGACTGGAAAGCCAACAATAATGAGGAAGAACATATAGGCTCCCAGCATGGCATATGCAAATGGTGCCACTAGGTAGTACTGAGGATATTCGTATGGACTCCTCACAATGCCGCTGGCATTGGACATGGGCACGTAGAAATACGAGCCCTCTGTTCCATTCATGGCTGTAGTTCTGCTCTGTGATGCCCCCTCTGAAGTGGAATTTGCCTACGTCTGATGGTTGGTGTTGGAATGAGTCAGGTCTGTGCAACAAATGGACCCTGGGTGTATCCTGTTTGCTTTATATTGCATCTGGGATTACCAGTGCTTTCCAAGATGTCAGCAAAACATGATTTAGGCCACAGATAATTAAATAATCCTTTTCACTGCTGCATTGCATTTCTGAATACTCATCAAGCTATTAAGGTTACCTGTCCAACTCCGGTGGAGACTTATACCTGCTGACCGGTTAAGTCCAATTATAATTATTAGCAATTATTGTCCAATAGAACAAAATATAATTATATTTCCAGTGATGAGGCTTGAAATTTGGCCATAGTTTGTATCTCTATACCGGGAAGTATCTAAGCATCAGATTAACAACATTAAGTAACATTTTCAGAATCATCATCACCGCTTTATTTCGGAAGAAGGAGTCATCCTTAACAAAGTACTAATTTAGTATCATGGTTCTGTAGTTAGCCTGACTTTTAAATTTCAGCAGAAATTTCGATATCAGAGACATACAGCAGGATGTATTGAGATTGTTATAATCATACAGAATACAGTAGGTCTGGGCGATGCACTGTTACTGTGAATGCTGGGTACTTCTGTACAGTCAAATAAGCTTATTGTATTGAATTCCAATTTTAAGGGTGGAATTCTTCCTTTAACCGTCACTAGTATATTTAAAATACATTTCTTGAGCAGTTTGGATGGATCTTAAAGAATAAATACTACCTTTTATATGTTCAAGCTGCTGGACTGTGGATTTGGGAGAGAGTGCGCAAAGCTTAGCACCCTGCCAGCGGTGCATTGCATAGAGAGGATTTAAAGATTAGAAAGAAATTTGCACACTTAAAGACATTAAGCGGCTTCCTTGGATGTCTCACATTCACCCTTTAGGTCCTTACAGGATCTGTGCAGGACCCTGGTATAAGCATGCATTAAACCCATCATAGGAGAAATAGAAGCCACAAAGATAGTTATGCAATATGGTAGAGGTTATGCCTGTAATAATAATATTATTATTATTAAAGTTGAAATTTACATGTTGAATTCAATTTTACATGTTGAAATTCTAAACCTAACCCTAACACCCTTTAAAATAAAACGTATTTTTTTAAATAAATTGCATACAATGAACCAAATTTTATGTGTTTAACTTTATAATACGCTCAATGAAATGTTTAGTCTATTAATCCATTAACAAGTCAGGCATAATTTATCCTACAACATTCACTAAGCCTAATTAGCTAAAACATTCCTTTATATTACATATAATATTATTTTAAATGTTCTACAGGTCATGTGTTTACCAGGAAGTTGCATCATCCAAGTAGCCAAATTAAAAAATATAGTCTTTAGAGGTTTAGAGAGAGGTTTGGAGTAAGGTTTAGAGAAAGGTTTAGAGGTTTAGAGTGAGGTTAAGGGATTTAAAGAGGTTTTAAGGAGTGTTTAGAGAGAGGTTTAGAGTGAGGTTTAGAAATTTAAAATAGGGTTAAGAGTGAGGTTTAGAGATTTAGAGAGAGGTTTAGATGTTTAGAATGGGGTTTAGAGGTTTAGATTGAGGTTTAGAGATTTAGAGAGAGGTTTAGAGGTTTAGAGTGAGATTTAGAGATTTAGAGAGAGGTTTAGATGTTGAGAATGGGGTTTAGAGGTTTAAAGTAAGGTTAAGAGATTTAGAGAGAGGTTTTGATGTTAAGAATGGGGTTTAGAGGTTTAGAGTAAGGTTTAGAGATTTGGAGAGAGGTTTAGATGTTGAGAATGGGGTTTAGAGATTTATAGAGAGGTTTAGATGTTGAGAATGGGGTTTAGAGGTTTAGAATGAGGTTTAGAGATTTAGAGAGAGGTTTAGAGGTTTAGAGTGAGATTTTGAAGTTAAGAGTGTGGTTTAGAGGTTTGAAGAGGTTTAGAGGTTTAGAGTAGGGTTTAGAGTTTGGAGAAGGTTTAGATGTTGAG
Organism: Bagarius yarrelli; assembly: GCA_005784505.1. Lineage (NCBI taxonomy): Eukaryota > Metazoa > Chordata > Actinopteri > Siluriformes > Sisoridae > Bagarius > Bagarius yarrelli. The sequence continues at coordinate 481,130 of VCAZ01000039.1, forward strand.
AATGGGGTTTAGAGATTTATAGAGAGGTTTAGATGTTGAGAATGGGGTTTAGAGATTTATAGAGAGGTTTAGATGTTGAGAATGGGGTTTAGAGATTTATAGAGAGGTTTAGAGATTTAGAAAAAGGTTTAGAGGTTAGAGTTAGAGTGAGATTTGAAGTTAAGAGTTGTGGTTTAGAGGTTTGGAAAGAGTAGGGTTTAGAGGTTTACGAGAGTAAGTTTTAGAGATTTGGAGAGAGGTTTAGATGTTGAGAATGGGGTTTAGAGATTTATAGAGAGGTTTAGATGTTGAGAATGGGGTTTAGAGGTTTAGAAAGAGGTTTAGAGGTTTAGATGAACTACAATGTGCCCTTACGGTGTTATTATTACGGTGTTCTTCGTAATTGTTATAATAATCGGACAATTCGATATTTCATTCAGAGCTTCAGTTCATCCTGAACACAACTGTGTTAATCAAAATAATTAGAAAAACTAATCATCTTTGGTGGATGAAATTTTATACAGAAATTTCAACTATAAACAAAAAGCATAGAAACTCCAATTCTGGTTCAAATTTGGCAGAATTGAACACCGATCCTCCAATTAGAAGTCCAACATCTTAACCAATTTTGCTATCACTTCCATTTGAATTCTTAGTTCAGATTTCATATTTGTCTATATTTCATGCAGCCAAAAGCTCTAGGCTCTCAGATAGACAAATAATTATCCTAACTGACAAACACACAGCGTATATACTGTACTTAAAGTGTGGCAATTTATTGAGACACCAGCAGAGGACACTGTTGGCTACCTAAAGCAAAACTTGGATAAGAATCAGGGATTCCAGCTGACATGGGCAACAGAAAGCGGTACTGATAAACCTGTGGATGTTAAATATACTGTTCTTATATCTAAACTCTTATACTCATTTTTTATTTTACATTCCTGCGAATCGGATCATTTGTAATTGTTTCGAGCCACAGCATCGTCCAATCAGAAGATCTGGCACCTGCTGCTTTGCACAGCTGAATGTTTTTCTTCATTATACAGTCCTGAGTCCTAATTCAACTCTTGAAGTGTTTGCTGATTAGCTGAGACGCTGAATCAGAGATATTTGTTCGATTATGCAAAAATATCAAACTGCACAACCCGGTGAACGACGCTGCGAAGATCTCCTGTTAATTATTTACTTCCTGTTTTCATGATAGGCATCATATTAACCTTTCTAATCACTTTTATGTAAATGTTAATGTCTTCATTTGTTACATTTGTTCTCATCTTAGAAAGTTGGGGTCAGAGTGCAGGGTCAGCAATGATACAGCGCCCCTGGAGCAGGAAGGGTTAAGGGTCCTGGAGTAGGAAGGTTTTAAAGGTCCTGGAGTAGGAAGGGTTAAGGGTTTTGTTTAAGGACCCAACAGTGGCTGACTGGTGGTGGTTGAAAGGTTTTCCTGGTTTTCCATTCAAAAACTCAGCGCCTTAACCATTCGAGCCACCCCCGTTAGAGGCTGTGACTCTTTTTTTATTTTAGAGAACCCATAGATATCACATCTGTTTTATTCCAGGCTACAATACCTTTAGCAAATGACAAATTCTACACAATCTTTTTTTTTTTTACCTCTTATAGAAATGTCCCCCTACTGAGCAGGTAGTCTGAGAAAATGACGCTTCTAGAAAAAAAAAATCATTGTCTGATATCACCTTCATCCCAACATTCTGCCAGTGTTTATTTATATTCATGTTCCAGTCTGTTACTGTAACCTGCACTTGCCCACACATTTGCGCACATGCGTTCGTTCATAGGACCACGTGATCCGGAATGTGAACGCTCTAGCTCACTATTCCTGTGCCTCGATTTGCATTTGGTTGAATCATTTACATACTGCAGTATCAGTGCACCTGCCTGGTGACACTAATAACCCCTGTGTCTGGTTTCCATGGCTCTAAGGGGAGGCCAAGCTTTGTTTTTAAATTCTCCTAAAGATGGCTTGCTCTTGTGCTTTAGTCGCAAACTGGGGTTTAATCACTTCACTCAAGAAATAATCTGACCCTCAAGTTCCTTTCCAATCAGCACCTTTAAAGTCAGTCGCATGGCTGTGGAAGCAGACCGTATCCCTTTAATAACGGACTAACTAAGGCGCTGTTCTGTCAGGACTCAGCAGGCTGCAGTAAATTAATCACGCAGCCAGTGTTCCTGAAAGATCTGACTCACTGCTGAAAAATGGTGTTATTTTGTTCCTGGAGGTTTGATTATGATGTGTGTATGTGAGTGATGAGAAACTGTGTAGATGTGATAATTCTTGTGGGTAATAGTGCTGCGGTGAGTCTTTAACCTTCGTTTGCACACCTGAATCTGGGCTAATACCAGACAGAGATTGGTGGTATTATAAGTTCACTCAAAGTTCAAGTCCATTCCAACCTCTTTCTCTCTCTCTCTCTCTCTCTCTCTCTCTCTCTCTCTCTCTTTTTTCTTTCTCTCACTCTCACTCTCTCTCTCTCTCTTCTCTCTCTCTCTCTCTCTCTCTCTCTCTCTCTCTCTCTTTTTTCTTTCTCTCACTCTCACTCTCTCTCTCTTTCTCTTACTCTTTCTCTCTCTCTCTCTTTCTATCTCTTTCTTTCTCTCTCTCTCTTTCTCTCTCTCTCTCTTTCTCTCCACGCCCTCTCTCTTTTTTCTTCTCTCTTTCCCTCCATCCTTCCTCCATTACCATCTCTCTTTCCGTTATTCTCTTTCTCTTTCTCTCCGCTCTTTTTCTCCTTCTTATTCGTTCTCTTCTAGCTTATTCTCTTTCCTCTCCTTTTCTTCTCCTTCTCCTCTTTCTTTCTTCTCTCTTTTCCTTTTACTTCTATTGTCTATCTCTCTCTTTCTCTTCTCTCTTTCGTTCTGTTCTTTCTTCTTTCTCTCCCTTTTCTTTCTATTCTCTCCCTTCTCTTTCCTCTGCTTCTTTCTCCTCTTTTTTCTCTTTCTCTTCTTATTCCTCTTACTATTTCCCCCACTCTTTCCCTTTTCTTCTGTCTCCTCTCTTTTTCTCCTCCCTCTTTTTTTCTCTCACCCCGCTCCTCTCTCTCTCTCTCGCTTTTTTTTCTTTCTCTCACTCTCACCTCTTTCAACCTCTCTCCTCGCTCTTTCTTCCTCGCTCCTCCTCCCTCCTCTCTCTCGCTTTCTCCTCTTTATTAAACAATCTCTTTCTCTCGCCCATCTCTTCTTCGCACAAACCTCTCTCTCTTTCTCTCCTTTTAATTTTTTTTTAAACTACTCTTTATCTTTTCTCTCCTCTTTCTTCTTCTTTCCCTCTCTTCTCTTTCCTCTTCTTCCCTTCTCGTGCCCTCTCTTCTCTCCTCCTCCTTTCCTACTCTCTCTGTCTTTCTTTCTCCTCTCCCCATCTCCTCTTTAAAACCATTTATAACCCCTCTCACCCCTCTTTACATTTTACTCTTTTTAAAAACACAACTCTTTGTTTTTTCTACAATCCTCTTTTATTTAACTTATACCCCAACTTCGTCCTCCTCTCTTTCTTTTTACTACTCCTTTCTTTCTCTCTCTACTACCCTCCTCTCCTCCTCTTTCTCCCTCTCTTTCTCTCTCTTGCGTTTTACTTTCTCTCCTCTTTTAAACTCCTTTCTCTCCCTCCGATTCTTCTCCTCTTGTTTTCTTAATTCCTCTTTCTCTCCTCCCTCTCCCTAATTCTCCTCTCTTTTTTAATTACCCTTTACACCTTCTCTCCTCCTTCTCATCTCTTTTTACCCACTCGCTCTCTTTTAACTAACCTTTATTACTCCCGCTCATCCTTTTACGACCAACCAACTCTTTACACACCTCGTGTTTAATCCTTTTATTTGTCTTTTAACACACTCTCTTTTATCCCTCTCTCCGTTCTCTCCTCCAACGCTCTCTTTCTCCTCGCTTTTATACCTCTTTCTCAAATTACCTCCTTCTCTACTCCTCTCTTCCTCCCCACTCCTCTTTTAACAACTTACAACTTTGATACATTATACACTCTAACATATTTCCCTCTTCTCTCCCATTACATACCACGCTTTTAACTAATTACACTTAACCTCTTCCCTCTCCCTCCTCTCCTCCTCCTCTTTTACATTATATACACCCTCTTCCCTCTCTCTCTTTCTTTCTCTCTCTTTATACTTACCTTTCTACTAACTACACTCTTTTCCTTCTTGTTTCCTTCCCCCCCTTTCCCTTTGTTTTTTCTTTATTAACTTTATTTTTTAAACTTTTTACTCTTTCTTTCTTCTTCCTTTCCTCCTTCTCTCTCCCATGCCCCCTTTTCTTTCTACTCTTTTTAATATCTCTTTCCCTCTCTAATTCCGCATCTTGTACTCCCTCCTTTTTATATCTCATCCTCTTTCGATACCTGCTTTCTCTCCCTTTTTACACTACTCCTCTTTTCTTCCCTCCTCTTTCTCTCCCTTTCTCAATCTCTTTTATCTTTACCTCCTCAATCGCCTCTCTCCGTCTTTTATACCGCTCTCCCTCTCTCTTTGTTTTCTACTCTCTTTTTATTACAACCATGACATATATTTTTTTTATTAACCATGTTACCTCCATTGTTAACTCTTTCTTACTCCCCCCTTCTCTCTCTCCTTCTTCTTTCTCTCGCTTTCTCTCCCTCGCTCCTCTCTCCCCCTCTTGCTCTCCTCCTTCTCTCTTTCTTTCTTCTCTCCCTCATTCTCTCCTGTCTCTCTTCTCCCACCTCCCCTTCTCTCATTTACTACTCCTCTTTTGACTTTTTAATACTCTTTCCTCCTTATTTTTCCCCCCCCTCCTTTCTCTCTCTTCCTCTTTTTTAACTTTTACCTATATTTTTTTTTTTTACCCAATTATTTAATATTCTCTTTCTCTCTCCCGCCCATCTTTTCTATCCGGTACTATTAACCAATAACTTTCTCCCCTTTCCTCATTTCTTAACCCTCTTTTACTCTTTTACTTGACCTCCTCCTTCTTTCTCTCCTCTTTTTACTAAAAATTTTCTTCTCTCTCCTCTCTTTAAAATAACTTTAAAACCTCTATTCCTCTTATACCCTTTTACACAGACACTCTTTCTTTTTCCTCATTTCCCCTTTCCTCATGAAAACACTTTTATCATACTTACTCGTTCCCCCCCTTTTCCTCTTCCCCCCCTCCTTTCCTCTTCTCTCTTCCTTTTTCTACCCCTAAATCTTCTCTCCTCTTTTCAACATCCTCTCTCCTCTCTCTCCTCTTCTCTCTCTTTTTATAATTTTTAAACTTTTACTCTTTCTTCTCCTTTTCCTTTTACGCGTTCCTCTTTTCTTTCTCTTTCGCTCCTCCTCTCGTTACCTATTTATTTTACTCGTTCTTTTAATACTTAACTTACTCTTTCCTCATTCTCCTTCTCTCTTTCTCTCCCTCTTTTAATTCTTTAAAACACCTCTCCTCTCTTCTCTCCCCCTCTTTTACAACTATTTACCTCTTTTTATTTTTAAACTCACTCTCTCCCCTTTCTCTCCTCTCGTCTTTTTAACTATAATACTTTTCTTCTCCCTCCCTCTTTCTTTTCCTTCTATCTATTTATAATTACACCTCCCTCTCTCCTCTCTTTTTTTTTACATTAATTCTCTCCTCCTTTCATTCTCTCCCTCTCTTTTAAATTACTCTTCTAATTATCTTTTCTGTCCTCCGTCTCTTCCTCCACTCTTCTTTTCCTTAAATTTACTTTACACATTTTTTAAATTTTACTTTTACCACTTACCCTCTCTTCCTCTCGCACACCCTTCTCTTTCTTCTCCTCTCTCTTTTTAACTTTCTCTCCTCTTTTTAACACCTCTTATACCTCTTTTCTTTTCCCTCACACTACAATTACCTAACTTAATTACTCGTTCTTTTATTTACTCTTTCTCTTCTCCCTTCCCTCTTTTTCTCTCCTCATTCTAACCCTCCTCCTCTTGTACTATCTTTTATTTACACACACAATATACACCTCCTTTCTCTCTCTTTTTTTTTAATGTTATATTATACTCTTGTTTTCCCTCCCCTCTTTTCCTCCCTATCTCTTTTTTTTTACTCTTTTTCTTCGCTCCTTTATTTTAATAATTTACTCTTATTATATACTCTTTCTATTTTTCTCGCTTTCTTTCTCTTTCTTTTTTTTTCTTCTGAACTCTTTCCACTTTTTATAACTATAAACTTTTACTTATACTCTTGTACTTTCTTTCCCTTTCTCTTTCTTTCCTCTTTTTCCTTTTTTACCCCCCCTGTCTGCTGTCTCTCCTCATCTTTTCTTTTCTCTCCTCTTTTAAACTTATACAACTCTTTTTCTCTTTCTCCATTACAAATCCTAACTCTCTAAAACCACATCTCCTCTCTCTCCTACTCTTCTTCTCTCCCCCTCTACCCTCTCTTTTACTTTACAAATTCCTCTCCATCGTCTTTCTCTTCTCTCACCTCTCCTCTTTTACTTTACACAACCACTACCTCTTTCTCTCTTTCTCCTCTTCCATCCTCTCTCATCTCTCCTCCTTCTCTTTTTAACTTTTACTCTTATTCTCAACCCCTTATACTTAACCTTTTATTTTTAACTTATTTTAACACTCTTTTTCTTCTTTTTTAACTCCTCTTTTATAACTTTTTATAAACTCTTTTCCTCTCTTTCCTCTCCTCTTATTATTATAACGATTTAGTATTATTCTTCTCTCTCATCTCCTTCGTTCTCTCTTCATCTTTTACTTCTCTTTTTTACAGTTTTACCTACTAACTAACTCCTCCCTTCTCCCTCGCTCCTTTCTTTCTCCTCTTCTTCTCTCCCCTTCTCTCCTCTTTTACAACAACTTATTAATTTAAAGAACTAAATGTCTTCCCCCTCTCTCTCTTTTAACTTCTTCCTCTTTTTACGCGGCAATTAACCGCTCTTTTATTTACAGTAATACTGGAGCTCTTGTCCAGCTTTCTTCTCATCTTCTCCCGCTTTTATTAAATTTACACTCTTGCGTTTCGTTCTGGCGCACCTTTTCCTCCCGCGGTCTCTTCTTTTCTTTCCTGTGCGCTTTCTCGCTTGTTACGGATGTTACCTACCGCGTGGTTCCTCGTCTCTGCTCCGCGTTTTCTACTCGTTTATAAATAAAGACTTTTAACTTTAACAACTCTCTCTTTGAACTTTACTAACTAACCTAAATATAAACTTTACAACTCTTGTTCCTCTTCCCTCTTATCTCTTTTCCTATTCTCCGCTCTTTCAAAACACCTCAACTCAACTCATTAAATTTTACCTCTTCTCTCTTCTCATCTCTCTTCTATTTTAACTTACTTTACTTCTTTCCTCCACTTTTACTCTTTCCTCCTCTCTTTTATTATAATTTAACTATTCTCCTCCTCTTTTAAACCATCTTTTAACCTCTCCCTCTTTTATGGTTAACCTTATATTAATTAAACTTTTAATTTTACTTTTTTCTCTCTTTAACCCACTCTTTCTTTTTTTACTCTCCAACTAACATCTTTTCATTTCTTAAACTCCTTCTCCCTTCCCTCTTTTTCGCCTCCACTACTTTTTTATTAACAACTCTTTCCCTCCCCTCTCTTTCTTGCCTCTTCTCTCTCTCTCTTTCTCTCTCTCTCTCTTTCTCTCTCTCTCTTTCTCTCTCTCTCGTAATCACATGTTCCTGTAATTCTCTTTTCTCTTATATAGGACATATGAGTGATACTATTATTGGAGACACATTTGGCATTTCAGAAAAAAAAAAGTAGTTCACTAACAAAAATTATTTCCAGTATTGATTAAAATATATTTAATTTAATTTTAAATATTTTAATCACTCAACTATTTTAATAACTCAGTGCTTGACAAAAAACTATTTTTACTTTCAATCAAAAAATAAATTTATAGTATAGTTTGTCAACTCTGTTACAGACCGATTAGAAGATGTGTAGAAATATCTTTTGACAGTAAAAGTATTGACAAATTGTTAGCCAAAATGTCTACTTGCTAGCATAAATGCTAAGAGCAAATGGCACTAATAAAATCACGATTGAAAAATGTTAAAATGACTCAATGTGTGATGGATGACAAATTCCATTTTCCCCCCCATTTTCCATAATTTTGACGATTTTTCAGAGAGAGAGAGAGAGAGAGAGAGAGAGAGAGAGAGAGAGAGAGAGAGAGAGAGAGAGCACACACCATTTCTGCTTCACATTTTATTATCCAGGGGAAAATTATATTTATATATGGGATAATTCCACCAATTTAAAGGCAAAGTATAGGACGGTAACAGAATAAAGTTATTCTTAGTCAGTTTAATGTTTTAAAATCAAGAAAATATTTAAAACTTTATACATACAAAAATAAAATATTGCCGAAAGAAAACTAAAAATAGTTTGATTACACAATGATACATAATGGGGGAAAAAATCCATTGACTAATAAACAACAAGAAATCGCTTTTTTACAGGAAATCTTGTGAACTGTAAAAATGAGGAACCTTGTTGTCAAATAATTAAAAATTCAACAATTTAAAAAAAGGTAGCAAAAAATAATAGCCTTGGATACCAAATGTCCCTGCAATTATAGAATCAATCATACTGTATACAACAAGTGGGAAATTTATAAGATAATACAAAACAAGATAAAATAAGATAAGGCAAGATAACACATGACAAGATAAGACAAGACAAGATAATATAAGACAAAACAAGAGAAGATAAGACAAGACAAGAAAATATAGGATAAGATAAGTAGAACCTGCACGGAACAAACCTCTCTGTAAATGAAAGCTTATGGTAAGACACCGAAAATGACTTTTAAACACAGGGTCACAAAAAACAGTCAGGAATCAGAAGGACTGCATCAGATCTAAGAGAAGATCAGATTAGATGAGACAAAACAAAATTAAGATAAGACAAGACAATATAAGTTAAGACAAGATAAAATAAAATAAGACAAGACAATATAAGACAAAAAAACATAAGATAAGATAAGATAAGATAAGATAAGATAAGATAAGATAAGATAAGATAGGATAGGATAGGATAGGATAGGATAGGATAGATAAGCATGGATGGGATGGGATGGGATGGGATGTAGGATGGATAGATAGGAATAGATAGGATAGGATAAGGTAGATAGATAGGATAGGATAGGATAGGATAGGATAGGATAGGATATAAGGATAGGATAGGATAGGATAGGATAGGATAGGATAGGATAGATAAGATAAGATAGGATAGGATAGGATAGGATAGGATAGGATAGGATAGGATAGGATAGGATAGGATAGATAGATAGGATAAGAATAGGATATATATAAAGATAGAGATAGGATAATCGGATAGATAGTATAGATAGATAAGATAAGATAAGATAGATCAGATAAGATAAGATAAGATAAGATAAGATAAGATAAGATATAAGATAAGGATAGAAGATATTATAGGATAGGATAGGATTAGGATAGGATAGGATAGGATAGGATTAGGATAGGATAGGATAGGAAATAAGGATAGGATAGGATAGGATAGGATAGGATAGGATAGGATAGGATAGGATAAGATAAGGATAAGATAAGATAAGATAAGATAAGATAAGATAAGATAAGATAAGATAAGATAAGATAAGATAAGATAAGATAGGATAAGATAAGATAGGATAGGATAGGATAGGATAGGATAGGATAGGATAGGATAGGATAGGATAGGATAAGATATAAAGAACCTGCACTGAACAAACCTTTTAGTAGATGAAAGCTTTTAGGAAGACACTAAAAATGACTTTTAAACACAGGGTCACAAAAAAAAGTCAGGAATCAGAAGGACTGCATCACATCTAAGATAGGATAAGATTAGTAAGACAAGACAAAATAGAAGAAGACAAGACAAGACAACATAATATAAGACAAGATAAAAAAAGATAAGACAGACAATATAGGACAAGACAATAAAAGATAAGATAAGATAAGATAAGATAAGATAAGATAAGATAAGATAAGATAAGATAAGATAAGATAAGATAAAATATGAAAAACCTGCACTAAACAAACTTCTTATAAATAAAAGCTTATGGGGACACCAAAATAGATATATTTTTAAACAGAGGGTAACAAAATAACAATCAGGAATCAGTAGGACTGCATCACGTCTAACATATTCTAAACTCTATTTGATTTTACAAGTTCTAGGTTCTAATGTTTAGTGAAATATAGGTCAGTGCTCTCGACTCTCTAATGGCACTGCTCCTGTAAAGTCAGCTTTGACGGTCTGCCTCCTGTCTGTCAGTATGTGCTCCTTGGAAAAAAATGTTACAGGCTGTACAATAGTGTCTATCAGAATTTTGGACTGTGACGCTGTCAGCGACTGCCTGAAGTCTGGAACACATGGATAACACAAATGCTGATTTTCCTCGATCCGGATCCTTAAGCAGGCTTTTACTGCAGCCGTTAGACAGTTGCTGCTTGTTTAAGGGTCTTTTTTGTCTTGAGTTTTGTCCTCAGTGAAAAAGAATAGGTTGTCGTTCTGAGACTGACCTGATTATTCCATTTATTTGCCTTAGAAAACTCTTGGGTTGCTTTAACTGTGTTTTTTTGGGTCATTATCCATCTCGACTGAATTTGAGCAGAATGTGTATGATTTCCAAACACTACAGAATTCATCCTGTTACTTCTATCAGCAGATATCACACTGTCAATAAATACCTGTCACTCAGTTCTGTTGGCAGCTACACATGCCCTGTTTCATGAGCCTGCCATCAGTATGACTGAGAGATGATGTGCAATGGGTTGGATCATAGGCACTTTCTTTTTTTCTTTCTTTTTTTCTACCTATCTTTTTTTTTTTTTCTTTCTTCTACTTCGACAGCACCTTGCACCAGGACACGCCAGTCTTTTTCAGATGTAATTGAGTTTAGATAAACATAAACTTGGTCATTATAACATTTTAATATATTTCTATTATTTTGTTACCAGTATAAATATGTGCACATACATAATATTTATGTAAAAGTATATGTTCTTGAATGGACCCTTCCCTGGTTAAATATATTGTAGATGTAAAATATAAGGTGGGGCTTGAGTGGTTAAGGTGTTGGACTGCTAATCAGAAGATTGTGGGTTCGATTCCCAGCACCATTAGGTTGGGCTTAACCCCTATTTGCTTAGTTGTATAAAGGGATAAATGTGAGTCACTTTGGATAAGGATGTCTGCCAAAATTCTGCAACTGTAAATACAAATGAAAATTTAAGTTCAGAGGTTCATGCCAGACTATGCTACAATTCCTCGTTTAAAACAGAAAATCTGCAGCCAGAACAATTTTGGATATAATGACAAAAATATGGCATTTATTTAACCAGGTTAAGTACTTGTGATTATGTATAATGACTTTATAATCTCCTAGTTTTATCATCCAAAGCTTGGATGAACAGGATGGTCAGTGTCTCAGAGTCTATAAAGTTTCCAGCTTCCCAAAGAAAAGGAGAATTAAGTGATTAATAAAAGACAGATTGCTATTGAAAATGGTTCATCTGAGATCGACTTTTTTTTCTATTCACTGACTGTTGTCATGTAATACCTGTTCACAGTAGAAATAATTTTTTTGCTCTTGGCCAGTGAGCTTAGTGTGACAAGATCTGCATGGGTGAGTGAGTGTGCAAAAATCCAGACTGATGTTGACTGCAATAAAACAGGGCAGACTGGCGCTATGAAACAGTCATAATACTGTCTGATTTACATCTATTCAGATGTTAGATTGTGCGCCACATCCAAATTCAAATTTAACATGTATTTATCACATGCAGAATCCAGCACTGACCCACATTTACAATCTAAATTCTCATATTTGTTCCATAAAATTGTATTAATTTATTCCCAACAGTTTATTCTCTCCATTTCGTAGTGTTTCTCTTGCTGCACTGCTTCCAGTACATGTATGTGGATAATAGACATTTTTGTCCAATCAGATTGCTGCCATGTTAATCTATTCTGCCCAGGGTCTTCAGAATCAGTAGTGCTGATCAAAGTAACTTAAACTATATTAGCAATGGGATGGTTTCTTTAATCAATCAGATTTCAGATCGGCCTACAATAACGTCAGTATTTTTCTGTCCTCTGATTCCGTCCTCATCTAATTTTTATAAATTTTAATAAATACTGATTCTGAACTGCTTCAGATAATGTATGTGGCAGTTTATTGTAGTGTAGAGGTTTGGAGTTTTGTTAATGGGGTTTCTTGCTTTAAAAAAAAATTTGAATTCACCCTCAATGCTTTTTACGACTGTCCAGATATAGTATCAATAACAGTAACATTAGGTAACAGTAACATTAAGTACAGTAGTAATAGGCAGTCTTATGCATATACCATAGCCAATATACATATACCATGATATGTGAACAGTGGAATATGTGGAAAAGAATATAGGGATGTGGCCATGAAATGTGCCATTAATGGTTGTGTTGAGCAAAAACAGAAGAAAAAAGTTTTGGCGTTCTGGTTAAAAGCCCCAAAAAGCCTTAGGGAAAAAGCTCCACCCTGTATTAGTCTTTGAGGAGCTGAGACCTTTTCCTGGACCGTAACAGAGAGGACCTTCAGGATCCCACATATACACACACACACACACACACACAGAGCTTGGTTCGAACAATTGAAACATGAAAATCCTGGAGACCACCATACCCCTGGAAGAGTGCCCCCCTTGGGAGGCCAACGGCTTATGAGGCCGGTGGGCTCATAAGTAAAAGTCATGGTTATAACCACCTATTTGCTTATAATCTGTTTAGTGGGCACCGCCTCTCTCTTGGCCCCACGTAAACGGACAAACAAATGATCTGACCTGCTCCGTGGGGCAGCTTTGTGGATGTACATGCCCAGTGTTTTCACTGGGCAAAAAAAAGGAAGGAGGAAGGAAGGTCTGTGATTTCATAGGAGCTCCACTACTTCCGGTACATGACAGCCACTTAGGTCTGGCAGAAGTAGTGCTTTGAACACTGCTAGCATCTCTAGGCAATTTATGTGCCATAAGAGATAAATATTGACCCAAAGCCCTTGGGTGTAGCTGCCACGTATGCCAGTTCCAGATTTTGCACCAGGAACCAAGGCTCCCTTCATTTATCTAAGGTTTGAAGGTATTGCCCAGAGATCTTGATTTTGTGGATTGCTCTTTGGAGAAATTCTCTTGGTTTCGAGCCACCACTGTAGTGGTCTCATATGCAGCAGGCCAAAAGGGATCATATTGGATGCTGCTGCCATAAGGGCCAGTGAATAACTGCCCCTCTCTAAAATCCCTCACGGTAGCTTCATTTCACCCCGGGGCTGTATAAGCCTGGCCTGCTTTCTTAAATAGGTAAGAATGGATAAAAACCCTTGTGCTTACACATCATGCCACACAAGCATGAAGCCATGAGTGGCCCAGAAATAAAAATCCAACGACAGGAGTCTTCTAAATATGCATGAAAATGAATTGAAAGCTGCTGTATCAATCAGAGTCTGGTAATAAAATATGACTTCAGCGTTCAAAGCAGCTTTTGAAAGCAAGAGAAGGATAAAAAGAAGATGGCTGGTCTTTTACAGAGCTTTTAATAGAAAACCATTTTTCTCATTCAGGCCTGCTGCTTTTCTAAAGTAAACTTAAACCAAGATTTCATTAATAATTTATGGGTTTTAAATAACACTAATGAATTTGCCATTTTTTATCTACAGCTTCCTGCTCTCCCTTGGCTCATTTATAGAATTGAATTTTAATTGTTTCTCTGGACACAAAGCACCTTTTTAATTTTACTACAATGTCTTTTAAAAAAATATGGTAACGTGGACTGAAACTGAGCAGTTCAGTGATAATAAGACGAAAAGATTTTGAATTCTTCTTCCTATTGCTGTCTCCATGTACCGGTATTTCCTTATACATGTGTGGAAACTGCTAGAGGTGCAAACATGGGACCCCGATATGCCAAAATAGACTTTTCTTTGGTTTAATATGCCGGTTAGATGCTTGCAATATCATTTTAAATTCTATTACTGTATCGGGAAGTAGATTTAGGACAATGGTGTTAGAACCAAACAAATAGTTTATTCAACACGATTGATAACAGAACTCAAATTGCATTTCAGAGTATGAGAGTCTTTAGTATGAGCGAGGAACAGGATTAAAAAGAATATGTGGAACACTGTCACTTTCAGGAGTCACTGGAAGGCCACTGACATACTCGAAATTCTGGAACTCTTCAGCGTTTATGGAGTTTGAAAGTCCGTGGAAGACTTAAGAGACCATGGGAACTCGGCAACAAAGCGACGTGGGAGTGAGTCCTTCTTCTATCGGTTTAGACCAGACAAGGAAGCAGTGTAGTTGGGGAATAAACGTCAGGTGCACATGCTTAGAACTCAGGGGAATGTGAGCGGTGAACTAAGGAGGAACCTGGCGCGTCCGTGACAGTTACAGTAATTAAATAACCACATGAGAGATTAAAAGGTAGGGGGTTTTTTTTTTGGTTTTTATTTTTTAAAAATGAAATCAACACATACTACAAGCATTGTATGAAGTGCCTCTCTTGGTAAAAAAAAAAAATCCAGATAAGCCAAATTCTTCAGCCAAAAAAGCATGTGTGTTTCAGAGAATCAACAATCACCAGCTTATCATCTCCACTTCCTTTTCTCATAGGACACTGCTATCATCGATCTCCAGCTACAAAATGAGTGTACTTGAACAAGCACACACACAGACATGCACATACCCAAGCAGCAGAGGGACGGCTTTTGGGCACAGGAGGCGACACTGTTGCTGGATCACAAGGATTTAGTGGATTTGCTGCAATTGTCACAACTCTGTTTAAACAAACCCATAATACTAAACAAAGCCAATCTCATATCCTCTACAGAAACTCGTACAAACACACTGCTGATAAACGAACTGTATTATAGTCTTGCTACAGAGAATTTATCCAGTATGGATGAAGATACAGCTATTTAGCTTCTATATTACTTCCAAATGCAGCTCCTTCTTTAATTTCATTCTAAGCTTATTATACTATAACAACCACAGAACACAAAATCATTTCACCATTTGCAAAGAGAGGCTACAGGAACAGTACTAATTAATGTTCTCAGGCAAGCCGTGAGGATATTTGTGGAGAAAATGAACTGTTAGGATTTACCAGCCTAATGCACACACTCACACACACACACACACACACACACACAAAATGTCTCTAAAAATCCAGATGTATTTTTTTAAAACAGGTTACCTAAAAATCAAGGCATATATCACACCTGAAACAGATTTGAGGAAGATTTATTCTAATAACTCCAAGGCTGAAGACAGAAAAGAGAACGTGGAACTCAGAAGTATTTTGGCTTGGAGTTCTTGGTGCTGCAGCTTGATGCCTGAAACCCCTTGAGGCTTAAAAATAAACAGAAAACCTGAAGGTGACAGGGAGATGGTGGAGGAGCGTAAACAACACAGAAACAGATCGAGAGTTTGTGTATGCAGACTGGAGAAAAGGGAGAAGCGTATGCCTAAAAAAATGCCCCCCCCCAACTTCAGCTGTTATGTAACCCCACTGATTGCCATCATGACAGCATGTGCAGCTGTGTGTAGATGTAAGGAGATGAAAGTCACATCTTATATGTAATTAAAGATAAAGGAATAGAAGTCAGAATAAGCCAGTGGTAGCTCAGTAATACATCTCTTAAGACCTTGGCATACCTAATGTTCTGTGTAAGATTGCATACTGTTAGTCATGGAGGTGGTGGTGCAGTTGTAAAGGTGTTGGTCTGCTTATTGTAAGATCAAGGTTCGATTTCCAAGCACCACCAAGTTGCCACTGTTGGGCCCCTGAGCAGGGCTCTTAACCCCCAATTGCATTAAAGAGAGATTGTAAGTCGCTCTGAATAAAAGAGTCTGTCAAATGCCCCATGTATGTAAATGGAAATGTTGGTTTAGACATCAGAGCAAGAAAAGCCTCCATACTATCGCTGTTTGCTCCACAATAACATGATGATGTTCAGATGAACACCATATTAGCGGAGTTCCATTTACTCATTTTTTATCATAGAAATTGACTTTTACTTTGCAATATTTGATGGTGTTTCTCTGTCACTCTTAAATGTCAATTGTAAACATTTTTAGTAGTTTTATTAATTAGTTTCTATCATGTTTCGTATTACAAGATGGCGAGTCTCTCGACAGGCTGCAGCCGTGTGAAGTAGAGTACGTACATGAAACTTGCTCATTTTTTAAAAGTTCAAGTTCAAGGTTCAAGGAGCTTTATTGTCATTTCAACCATATATAGCAGAATGCAGTACACAGTGAGATGAAATAACGTTTCTCCAGGACCCCCTGGTGCTACACAAAACATAGAATTTCACAAAATAACAAAGAGCCACTAAACAGGATAGACATAAAGTGCATGTGTGCAACCTAATGCAGACAGTGCAGAAACAGACAGGGCAATAAACAATACAAACATTACAAGGACAGTGCAAAAAAGACAATAGAGAACACGAGCTCAGTTTGGAAAATAACAGACAAAGAGAAAGAAGAAGAAAGCGTGGACACAGGGACAACCTTAGACTCACATTTAACAACAGTTACATAATGTGATTCCTGTGCAAGTTGACATATCAGCGGACAGGAATACCATTCTACCATGCAGGATTTTCCCTTCATTTAATCAGATCCAAAGTAAGTAGTAACTTATAACTTGAGTAGTCTTATTATTTCATACCTTATTACTCTCATACTCAAGTCAATTTAAGCATTAATACTTTTACTGTTATTTAAGTAATGATTTTTATTAATAGTTGTACTTTATGCTACTCTTCCCACCCATGTATATTAGCAGAAAGCATGCTGGGGCTTTTGAACTTGCATAATATAATAATATTAATAATATTTTTGTAAATGCCTTATATTTGTAAATATGAATTACTGGATTTTCTCCCAGACTGCTAATCTGACATGTTCATGCAGATTCCTCCTTTACCACATCAGAAGGATTTGCCACATACCAGTTCAATCAGGCCCCTGAAAGCCATCTGACCTCTGCAACAAATCCAGAATGCAACTGTGTAAGTTTTACTGAAAATAATTGGATTCCCACACCCTCCCATTGCTATACACCCTCACTGGTTACCTGTATCCTTGCCTACAAACTTAAAATGGACCAGAACCCATCTACACCATGCACCCTAAATCTTTCAGCACTGATTGCTAGTTTAACCACCTTTTACAGTAGAAAGGAGGCATACATCAAGCACACATCAGTTCTGTGAAACAGATTGCACTTGTAATGTACACCTTGGTTGGGGAGGACTACTACCCAAGTTTAAATCCCAGGATGACCAAGTTGCTGATCCCTTGAAAAAAAGTCCTTCAACTTCTGCAATGTATAAATGTAGTTGCTCAGTAAAATGCTGTAAATAAATGTAAAGCAGGTAAGACAGTTCAACCAGTCCCCGTAACACCCAACACCACAACAAATCCCTTGATAGATATTGTATGTTTTCCAAAGGGGCAGTGAGGGTGCTGAGTTGTTAATCTGAAGACCAGAAAGACTGGGGTTCAATTCCCACCACCACCAGCCTGAGTTGCTAATCTAAAGACCAGGAAGACTTGGGTTCAAGCCCCACCACCGCCAACCATTGCTGGGTCCTTGAGCAAGACCCTTAACCCTTCCTGCTCCAGGGGCGCTGCATCATAGCTGACCCTGTGCTCTGACCCCAACTTACTATGATGGGTAAAAAAAGTATATGTAACAAAATAAATAAAAGGCAAAAGTAATCATCGCTCATCCCTACATTCTTCCAACGATCCTCGGCTACCTCTGTTTCTGGTTCCTCCGATCTTGGTTCTGTTAGTACTCTCCTTCGTTCCTGCATTCGCCTCTGGTTCCAGGTATCCTGTTTCTCTCTGCATTCTGCTAATTATAGTTTTTTAATAAAAGCACCCGACTGGGTTTAACCGATCCAGCTCTCCAGTCTGGTATAGCGTTACACACTCGTACCTGCCATCGTGAGTTGTATGTCAGATTAGATTATGTTGTGTATTATGCCAACTGCATTACTTCAAACTCTAAATAGTTTATTTAAAACATGAGGCCTAATACTGTTATCACATGATTGTGTCCTAAATTAATGAAGTTAATGAAAACGTACCCAAAGGGAAGCAGCTAGGTAAACTTACCTGCTTCTAATACGTTAAACCTGAATGACTTTAGCTCAACCCAAGAACACAAGGTTCTAATAAGTTCTAACATGAAAAGAAACACATGCAGTATGTAAGCCCTGGGTTTCTAAAGTAACAAGCTTATAACTGTTTGGTATCAATACTGGCTTTACCATCCAGTCAAACTGTGCCATTTCTCAGCTTCCCTCATGGATCTCCAGTGCAATGTCCTGACAATGACGTTGCCCTGATCTTTATTAGAAACTGAAAGAATGAGAACTGTTAATTTCAAATTAATGGTAAAATAAAATTAAAAACCAGGCTTAGCCGCTAGCTGGCACACCATGTAACCTACTTACCCTCGTAGTTGGGGATAAACTCGATATGTAGTGAAACCTTTGCTCCGTGTGCTTGTTGGAGCCGGGGACCAGCAATGGAGTGTGCATCGCTGATGCTTTTTATAGGCAGATCTTGAAGATAACTAGTAAACTAATATCCCAACTTCTAAAAAACAGCAGAGGTTCGTCACTGCGCCTTGTTTTTATACTGCCATTTGCTTTACTGTAGACAAATGTAGCAAACATATCAATTATGATATGAAAAATAATGGAAAATATTTAAAAGAGTTGATAATAGGATAAAAATGTAAAATAGGTGAGAATCACAGGAGGGTTGGCTGGGTTAATTTTCAACCATATACAGCAGACGCAGGACACAGTAATATGAAACAACGTTTCTCCAGGGCGATGGTGCTACATTACAACACCGAACTACACAAAACAACAATTATCTACTTTAAACAAAAAACACAACGCTAAGGACTAGAAAGTACAGTGTTCTAGCCACACAAAATGCATAATGTGGAACCCGAAGCAAACAGTGCAAAACAACCAGTGCAAATCAACAATACAAACAGATTCATGAAGTAGCGCTGACCAGAGTTTAGTTTATACTGAAAAGTATAAACTAAAATTGTGCAAATAAACTAATAGCGGCATTGAAAACAGATGTGCAAAACAGAATATTTATCCTTGTTTATGTGGTTCTCTGAACATATAGTTCTATTGAATGAGTGTGTGTGTCAGTAGTTGCAGTCAGTGTCTTTAGGAGCAGGATGGTTTTAGATCCAGTCTGTATCCAGCCCAGTTGGTGGATCAGCACTTAGAGACAATACGCCGCAGAGGCAGATTCCCAGTGATGACCTTGTCTTGTGGATGACCACCTGGACAAGACCATGGAAACCTTTCTGCAGCATGGAACTGCTGGTTTGTCTGGTTGGAAAACTGACCCCCTGGAAAAACTGGTTTCTTCTAAGGACATTTCTATTGATAGATACTTAAAGGCACTTCTGTAAGTCACACTGGATAAGCTGCATGCTGTACATTAGCATTGAAAAAGTATTGACTTCTGCCAAAAAAGTGCCAGAAATGTTCTTCTCAAGTGTACCAGATTCCAGTGAATAATAATATGACCTCGATGAAGAAGGAATGATTCTTATAAGAACTCGCTTGCATTAGCACAGCGGTTTGTTGTGCGGTTTACGTAATGCTTGGACTGAGGGTGACTAAGCAGGTGACTAAGTAATACCAGGGAACTTAAAGGCTTGTATTTTCTTTATAAACACAGTTTGTAAGTGGATTATTCTGGGAAATCAATGTGTTTCACCAGAATAAATGCCATTTGTTGTAGTCAATTTGACTAAATGTGACAGACAAATCAACCCCCTCTGTGTTCAGTAGGTCAACATGTCCTCTCTGAACCATGAACATGACCATTAACTGCAATGTACAAATGGCTACTTTTAACAATAGGGTAGATTATATCATATTAACTCTTTCTTTCCTTTTATCCATCCACCCACCCACCAACCCTACTTTTTCTTTCTTTCTTTCGTTCTCTTTCTTTCTTTCTTTCTTTCTTTCTTTCTTTCTTCTTTCTTTTCTTTTCTTTCTTTCTTTCTGTCTTTTTGTTTTATTATTTCATTTTATCTATCTATCTATCTATCTATCTATCTATCTATCTATCTGTCTGTCTGTCTGTCTGTCTGTCTATGTATCCATTCATCCATCCATCCATCCATCCATTTAACTACATAAATTAAAAATTGTAACTTGAAAGCTGTAATGAATAATATGTAAACATGGCAAACTAAAGATAGACTATATACTTAAACGACACCAAATTTTTACAATAATTAATGTATCACCACTTCATCAGAAAGATTCCTGCAATCCTTATTATCTTTCCTTGGCGTCCTTTACCAGCCACTTGTGAAAGAAGGTGTTGTGTTATTATTGACTCTTCAGTACAAGCCAAGATTCCTACAGTATTCAAGCAGATAGCAAGATGTGACATCTTTGATCTTATTTTCTAATGCGGTTCATTTTTAGCTGCTGTCATTGCGAGGAGCGCCGCTTCATTATAAAGCAATAAAATATGTGTTGATGTGTTTTTGGATTTTAATATACAGCATAAAATATTAAATATCAAATAGTGAAATTTAAAATTTAGAGAAAATAATTACGACTTTTAACTGTTATACATTCATTTAGCTACTTAATATGCTTTATCTTGCTTTAAAGGGGATTAAAGTGCGTGTGTGTGTGTGTGTATGTGTGTGTATGTGTGCCTTCACTGTAAATGAGGTCGTAAGATAAAAATCATTCATTTTTTTCTGAAAGAATTTATATTTTGTGCTATCATTTGACTCCATAAAGTATTTCAACCAAACCTCTGAAAATTGCTTTGACCCCCTCAAACCCCATAAAGATGCCAAGAAAGTCTATTTCCTGTTTCTTTTGCGTTTATCAAATTCCTTTACCATAAAGAGCTTGGTATAAAAGAAACTTTATCTTTCTCCATCCCTGACAAAATGCTCGACAGGAACAAATTGCTATTCTTAACTTCCAATTGCTCTTTATTCCAAGAAATCGTTAACCGTGTTCTCTTCCACTGACATATAAGTAGGAGTTTCCATACAACGGTCATTTTTATTTTGAGCTTGTATGTTTTTTTTTTATTACAAGAAAAGACTTCTGTCTAGCCACCTAACCTCACCTAAACATGTGACGGATTGTAAAGAGTTGAATCTGACTTTGTTTTATAGGTTTTTGATGTCACTGCGTAATTGCTAATAGCTACATTATAGTTAGCAAAAATATGGTTTGCATCACCTTTCCTATTAGCAACACTCAATAAGAGTTTAGATGCTGAGGACACTAATTAATAACACTATGTAGGTGGAATTCTTTCCCATTCTTTCTTTATGTATGACTTCAATTGCTCAACAGGTCAGAGTCGGCCTTGTCGTATTTTGACTGTTCGGGACTGAAGACAATCTAAATAGTTGCTTGATTGGCAGCATATTTTGCTCCAAAACCAGATGTGCAAGTTACCCCTGCCGTTGCCATTAACACACCCTATACCACATCACAGATGCTTGCTTTCAAACTTTGGACTGATAGAAATATACACAGCATTTTCTCTTTACCCCGAAGAAGAGGTCAGTGATTTCCAAAAAACAGTTTAAAATGTGGACTTGTTAGACCACAGCACACTTTCCCACTGCATCAGTCCATCTCAGATGATCTTGGGTCCAGAGAAGCCAGCAGTGTTTCTGAATATTGTAGATGTATGGCTTGCGTTTTGCATGACTTACTCTTGTAGATGTTGCGAGGAACTTTGTTAAATGACAATGGTGTTTCTGAGACTACACAATTATATCCTGCACAGAATGATGTCTATATTTTAATGCAGTGCTGCCTGAAAGATTAAAGGCCACGACTATCAGGGTTGGGGTTTGGCCTTTTCCGCTTACATGCCAAGATTTCTCAAATTCTCTGAATTTTCTGATCATGTTATTAACTGTAGATGAAAGAATACCTAAATTATTTGCAAAACTGTTAGACTATTTTCTCAAAAAGTTGTTCACAAAGTGGTGACCCATAAACCATTCTTGCTTGTAAATGACAAAGCCCTTTGAAATTCTCATTTTATACCCAATCATGACACTCTCCTGTTTCTAATTAACTTGTTCACCGGTGGGGTGCGTTCACACTCTTTTTCGTTGCCTCTTTCACAGCTCTTTTGGAACGGGTTGCAGGCATCAAATTCAAAATTAGTATATATTTGTAAGAGAAAATGAAGTTTATCAGTTTGATCGTTGCATATCTCGTCTTCCTGGTGTTTTGAATTGAATATGGGTCAACAAGGAGTTGCAGGCCATTGTACACTGTTTTTATTTTTGTTTTGTACAATGTCCCAACTCCATTGGAGTTGGAGGCTTGTGATAAAATCCTTCATACTTTTGGAAAGGCTTTCCATTAGATTTTGGATTATAGCTATGGGGATTTACTCATTTGGCCCTAATGGTATTAGTGAGTTCAAGCCATAATGTTAAGTGAGGAGGTCAGTAGTGTATTGCAAAGGTGATCAGTGGGGTTGCAGTCAGAGCTCTGTGTGGGACACTTGAACACTTAGACTTCTAACTTCATGAATTTATGACAATTTTTACACTTTCTGGTTTTTGAAAATGTTTAACCTGAATTAAAAGGGTTGGTTGCTCATTTAATCAATATTTCTAAGATGTGCTTTAGTTCATTTATTTAGTTTCTTTACATTCTGTTTGGGATGAAAACCAAGTGTTTGGTTTTTGCTTTTAAATGCCTACTTTAAACTAGAAAGATTAAATTACTGGAATAAATACAAGTCTGACATTCCTTTAATCCTCACCATCCTTTACTCTATCTGGACTGTCTTGGCTTACTGCATATACCCTTTGATAAGATGTCAGCAGATAGACACTCGGAACAATACTAACGTCAAAGCTCTCCAAGAATTTAGATTAATCATAGCCACAAAGTTACAGATCAGACATAAGAAGGCTCTCAGTATGACTGGGAAACATTTCTTTACATAGTACAACAGGGATTCTATTTGATCTGCTTTATCTTGTTAGTAGATGACAAAGGATCTATGCTAATTGGTTATGAATTTAAATTCATATATTTGAGGTAAAAAAGCTAAACTAAGGGGCCCAGATGTTAAATGTGTGCATGTATGGTGTCCTGTGATGGATTGACATCCACATCCATGATAAAAAGATGGATGGCCTATGGATGGATGGATAGATGGATGGATGGATGGATGGATGGATGGATGGATGGATGGATGGAATGATGAACATGAGAAGCATGCATATTAAAAGAAGTGTGTGTAAAGTGTCAGGAATTCAAAAATAAAAAGATAAAAGAACCACATGAATGGAACCATATTCATCTTCTTTGGATTTTCATCCATTCTTCTTTGAAATAGAAGCCTATTCTAAATACACAGCCATTATTATACAGTTAAGCAGGGTGTCAGAGAAGAAGAAAAGAAACCATGGAAGTGCTTTATTTCCAGTCCGGTACTTACAATGTGCTTTGTTTTTCAGGCATTTACTGTTCCTTGCAGCAACAGCCTTGAAACACTCTTTGTGACTAGTGTGTGTGTGTGTGTGTGTGGAGTGTGTGTGTGTGTGTGTGTGTGTGTATACCCACGCTTGTGTGCTTTGCAGCTGAGTTCCCAGCAGTACATGTTGATAACAGGCAATATGTAGGATGACACTTTCTCTCATCTCATCCTGTTGTAGACAGGAGCCTGGCTAAAAATACAAGTGAAAGTGATTAAAATCAAGATTGAGTTATAGAATTTTTAATGCTAGATCGGATTTTTAAGGGCATGAAATAAATTGTGATAACCTGGAATCCTGGAAATGAAATGGAATCGATAGGACATGATTAAGAAAGGATTATGAACGTTCACTGTGTAGCTGGGTAATTTTTTGCTAGTCGAAAGGGTTTCTTCGCCACTTCCAGACCAGTGCCATACCACCGGCTTATAGCTTTTAAATGTATAATGTATTTTATCAATGTTATTAGATGAATATTGATTGTGAACTTCTCCAGATGATGTACGTGGCACAGTTGCGGTTGTAGTGTAGGTTTGGAGTTGTCTATACTGGGTTCCTTGCTTTAATACAAATGTTTTTCACCCTTGTTACAGGAAAAGTCTCTCTCTCTGTAATGTCAAGCCGTGTTATGTTATTGTTTATGTAATTGCGATGTGGTAGTGGTGATAATAAGAGGTGGATTAAGTCACGTAAATCTCTACTCAAGGCTCAGATACCAAATGCACAGACCGCCAAGGAATCTACATGCTATAATGAGAAAATTGTTTATTCAGCCAAGCTTTTAAGTCACCAGTACTAAAAAAAACTAATATACATCTATATGTAGTTTGCAGAGGTCAGCCAGTTCAGTTGTGGCAAGATGCAGGGTCTTCAGCAGATCCCGGAACATCTGCTTGCTGCTGCAACAAATGTCAGGACAAACACAGACGCCTAGAGACCGCAGAGTGTTACTAGTGAAGTGCATCCAAAAAAAACATTTTACCTTAAAACTTCAGTTATCTTTTTAGGGCAGTGCAATTTGGAGAAACACATTTAAGCCAACCAAAATATTCCCATTGTCAAACTGTTTGTGCATTTGGCATAAAATGTTCCTAGTGGTCAGAGCAGCTTGTAAAGAGTTGTCTATAAAAGCACATAGACACACAATTGATAGATCTCAAATGGCATATAGTTTCGAAATGGCATATTTAAACACACTTTGTTTATAGAGAACATATAAATTGTTTATTAGCATGGTTTGACTATGTTCCACATGGATGCACAGCTTCACTCAATGAGGGTTTTTAGGGAGGGCTTCTATGTCAGCGTTTTTATTGCACTCTTCATGACTGCATTTTTGTCTTTTCTAGATGCACAACTTCTTTATATGATTATTGCAAGACCTCCCAAGGGGCTGCAAACCTTAAACAGAACTGACAGCATTTTAATTAAAACTTATGTGAGAATAATAAAAGTGATTAAAACCACCAGAGTCAGTCGGTGGGCTGTCCTCATTTATAACTATTATAGCTTGTTGTTGTACCTTTGTGATTTGTTAATATTTTACATTACTTTGTGTTTCCTGCCTTGAGCTCCAAGTCCCCTGGAATAGGCTTCAGGTTTCATGTAATCATGTGTAAGAAAGCTGGTATAGAAAATGAGATCCACTATGTGACCCTAAATAAACCTCTGATAAATGTGTACTTATTTGCTAGCACTTTTATTTTATAATTTAATGCACATTAAATTATAGCAGGGAGTAGGGTTGAATTTAATAGATAAGATGCATTTGGACTATGTATGACTTTAAACGAGTAGTATAACAAACCCAGTTAAGACAAATCCAAACCTCTACACTACAACCGCAAATGTGCCACGTACATCATCTGGAGCAGTTCGAAATCAAATCTAACCAACCTAACCTAACAAAAACATTAAAAATGTAAATAAAATGTGTCATATTCACCAGATATGCTGATTATTTATAAACAAAATCCGTCTTCAAATGTATTTATGTGCGCAGATCGCTACAGATGTGTTTTGCTAGTTGAAATAAGCTGTAACAGTTTTGCTCTGACCAACCTATCAGAGGACAGAAAAATGCTGACTTAATTGTGGGCCAGCTAGCTAGCCTGTGGGGTGAATTTGAAATCTGATTGGGTAAAGAAACAGTCCTTTTGCTAATGAAGTTTAAATTACATTGAATCAGCACCACTGATTCTGAAGGCTCTGGGCAGATTATATAAACAAGGCAGCTCACAGAGTATGAAATCTGATTGGACAAAAATATCTATCATCCACATACACATACTGGAAGCAGTGCAGCAAGAGAAATTCTACGAAATAGGGAGAATAAACTGTTGGGAATAAATTCATACTATTCATGGAACAAAAATGAGAAATTTGGTTGTAAATGGAGGTTAGTGCTTCTGATAGGCCAGCAGAGAAGAACTTGCTGGTCCTGATGGCCCACCACTGGTTAAGTCATGTGTTGTATTGCTATTGATTTCATAGGAGACATTTTTATATTGAAATTAAATAAATAAATGTGTGTAATTCTGTAATTTGCAATTCTGCAACAGAAATCTTCTAAGACATTTTGAAACATTAAATTGGGCTACCAGCAAAAAGACCTTGTTTACTACTTTTTTTAACTCATTTTGGGTAACATTATATTGTCATTGCAGGCAACTGGATCAGACTGTATAAACGTTAAGCCTAGTTTAAAATCCCGACACAGGTCCTCACTGATGTTTGCCCTCTACAACTGCTGGTTTTAAATAGTAGGGTTAGCAGTGAGAGCCTACGTGTCTGAGATATTTAACTATTTATCGATTGCAGGTTATCATGAACCACCAGGTGTCAGGAACAGGGAAAGAGTATGTGCTGTAGGGGACAGATAGTAAATAAGTAAACCAGTTCTGCAATTACAGAAAAAAAATCAAAGACAGTTTTGTATTTTATTATTTATAGTTTACACATGCCAAGTCTAAAAAGACTGACAGGATAACCTAAAACTTGAGTATTCTGGGTTTTTTTTTTTAATAATTCTTACTTGTGGCACTATCTATTTGTGTAAATGCACCAGTCCCCTTTTTCTAGAAAGCATCAAACACAGTGTCATGCTTTCCCCACCATGCTTCGAAGTTGCAATGGCATTTTTAAGAACAGAGTCTTATCTCTTGAACAGCCGTTTTTCAGGCTATAGCAGTGTGGTCATTTTCATCCTTTCATATAATCGCCTGATCGCCTTATCTTAGCTTATTTGTTGATCTCTTGGGGTTTAGTTTTCTTGTCCTGTTAGAAGAACTTCAACCGGCACATTGACTTGCCATATTTGGAGTCATAATAAAAAATGGCAGCAAGATATATTTTTAATAGTTCAAAAAAACAGCCATACTGGCAAGCATTATGAAACTGAAGAGTTTTTGTCAGATTAACTCTCTGTAGGTCTAATGTTCAGTTTGTCTAATGTTTGCTTCTTTAGTTGTTTACTGGTTCTACAGCCCTAAAATAGCTGGGATATAATGGAAAACTATCAAATTATATCCAGTTCTTTACTGACATACTTTTTGATATGGTTTAGGATACAGAATATGGTTCTCAAGTAACAATATCTGGGGAGCCTTTTCTTCAAGTGTCTACATCACACTCCTAACTAGAGAACCCTCACATCAGCAGATTACCTACAGACTAAAAAACTAGCTACAGCTAGTCCAGAATGCAGCAACCAGATTTCTTACCAGGTCTAGCCTGGTAGAACACATAACCCCAATCATATCATCCCGGCTACCTGTTAAACTTATTTTCTTATAACACGCTACAATCTATCACACTCCTTGAGATCTAAATCTTCCGGCCTTCTGGTAGTCCCTACAATAGCAAAGTCCACAAAAGGAGGTAGATCGTTTTTATATTTAGCTCCTGAACTTTGGAATGTACCTACCTTCGGGGTTTAGACACGGTCTCTTTAAACATAGATTAAAGACATTTCTCTTTAGCCAGGCATACACTTTACATATCCCATAATCTTATGGTCCAGTTTATCTGATTAAAGGCACATTGTCAGTTAGTGCTTGCTAATATTACGAACAGCAGCTGTTTCCCTTTCTATACCCATCTCAAGTTATCTAGAGATAACTTGTGCCAGCACTGGTAGACCTTCAGTGAGAAGATGCCAACCC
Organism: Bagarius yarrelli; assembly: GCA_005784505.1. Taxonomy (NCBI): domain Eukaryota; kingdom Metazoa; phylum Chordata; class Actinopteri; order Siluriformes; family Sisoridae; genus Bagarius; species Bagarius yarrelli. The sequence continues at coordinate 508,825 of VCAZ01000039.1, forward strand.
TGCGAGGATCCTGAGGCACCAGGGACCTTTCCTCGAATACGAAGCTCCGTGAAGGACTGGGATTCACTCTGCTCCACTGACCCACGGCTGCAATTTACCTTTGATCATTACAATATGCTGTAATTAACAATAACATGCAGTGTTACCCAAATGAGGATGGATTCCCTGTTGAGTCTGGTTCCTCTGAAGGTTTCTTCCTACTTCAACCCAGGGACCACAGTCACCTCTGGCTTGGTCATTAGGGACAAAAGCTGTGTAAAGCTGCATTGAGACAATGTCTGTTGTTAAAAGCGCTATAGAAAAGAAATTGATTTGAATTGAAAATTACCTATGTCATAAAAGGCATTTCTAAATTTGCCCACCAGGTATTAAAGTAGTAACAGTTAAAAAAAACTTGGGTATAAATGTTAGTGCTAATTGTTGCAAAATGTTCCTTCTAGGTCAGTATTTCTTACGTCTTGATACTGTATTTCATAAAGACAGAACAGAATAGAGCTGCGTACTTTTGATTTCCCAAACTGGGACCTCTGATGGAAAGATGAAAGTGACCAGGCAGAAAAGTTTGAATTTAAATTTTTCCCCATTGGCATAAATGCTGAAGAATCAAAACCTATTCAAGATTAAAATTATTGACGATTGAAGATGGAGAATGCTAGCAAGTGACAATAAATCTGCTCTGGGAAAAAAAATGCAATGCAAACATCAATTTCAACATCAATCTCTACCACATTTTTAGTTGCTCCCTGGCAAGTGTGTTTCAAGCAACTCCCCTCCCCCCCAACAGATCAATGGAGGACAAAAGCTGAACGTGAAGATTTGCAGATCTGAGGGCTGTTGTGATAAAGTTAAGAAATGCCTTCTTCTAAGAGCACCTGGTGCTGTCTCTGAATAATCCCTAGGGTAACAGACTAAACCATTTCCTCCTACCTTTACCCAAGACTAAAACCTAAATCTCTTATTTCTTGTTCTTGTTAGAAAAAACTCTGGTTTTTGCTGCCTGTGTCAGTGTAAATGCTCCAACTCACAAAGAGGCATTTCTCCAACCACTCACCAAACAGTTCCTTACCTGCTTAAGTCTAATGGTAGTCCTTAGATATGTCCAATAAGTTTAGGTTATTAGTTAGCACTCTGGATGGCTCCGGCGATCCAAGTTCAAGTCTTGTGGGAAAGTGGTAGCCCAGGGTTAGGGTGTTGGACTGCTAATTGGAAGAGCGTGGTTTAATTCCCAGCAACACTAAGTTACCACTGCCGGGCCCCTTGAGCAAGGCCCTTAACCCCCAATTGCTCAGTGGTATAAATAAGATAAATGTAAGTCACTCTGGATAAGAGGGTCTGCCAAATACTGTAAATGTAGGTAACCCAAGAGTAGATGATCGTTACAACACAGATGTTTCTGTTTTTCAAGCTGTTGAATTTTTTTACTGCTTTTATATGCTAGCATTTATTTTTAATGCATTACATCCTGTAAAACCTCTGGCATGTTACTAGGAGCATCTATGACAACGCCATTTATAGAAAGTTTTAATGATACACTTACAGATTTTGGCAGACAATTCAATTAAATTCAATTTTATTTGTATGGCGCTTTTTACAATGGTGATTGTCACAAAGCAGCTTTGCACAATCGAAGAAATTATGAGATAAAATGAGACAGAAATCAGTTTGTCCCTGATGAGCAAGCCGGGGGCGACGGTGGCAAGGAAAAACACATGGAAATAGGAAGAAACCTTAAGAGGAACCAGACTCAACAGAGAACCCATCCTCAACAGGTAGCAGGAATTAGGTGGTTACATTGTGTGTGTGAGCAACTTAAATCGTAAGTCCTTAAAGAACAGCTGGAACGTCTTTTTTTATAGTGGAGTGGGACGTCCTTGGTCACCCTGGTGATGTATTATCAACTGGAGCAGGTCACAGGGAAGGATCACCGGTAGCTCCATTGTGGCATATGTATCTCAACAGTGAGAGAGAGAGAGAGAGAGAGAGAGAGAGAGGGAAAGGAAGACAAAAAAGAAGGAAAACAGTTAAGTGACAATGTAATCACACGGTTTGGGTTGATTAAATGAATAATGTAGAGTGCAAGGATGGACTCCGGCAAGACTAACTAGGTCAGAATAACTAAAAGGAGAACCGGAGGGAAACACAGACATGAGGGCTCCCTGATATGTTAAGCAACCAGCCGCTCTCATCATCAACACTGTGATCAATAAGAGAGGGGAAGACAGCATCTAAACATACCAGATCACCTTAACACTCAACACCCATGAGTCCCCCAGATCTGCTCCTTTATCTAAGGGGAATCAACACAAAATGCTTGATTAAATAAATAAGTTTTTAACCTGGACTTAAACACTGAGATTCTCGAACACCCTTCTCTAACGAAACGTTATCACATTTATACAACCGAGCGGTTGACGGTTAAAGGCCTTGTTTGAAGGTCCAGCAGTGGCAGCTGGTGATTATAACAATTGAACTTACAATTTTCCAACCAAATTCCAACAACCACTAAGCTACCTCTTTTTTAAAATATTGTTGATTTAGAATGTTTAATTAGATGATGCTGACACCCAGCAAAGATGTTCAGAACAAATAATGTTTGTTACAGTTTATAATTCATTGCTAAAAGACATTTAGCTAATTTACACCATATAATGTCTGAAATTAGATCAAGCAATTAGTGATCGGAAGTTGGTCTCATTTTACCGACTCTGACCTTTGAGTCTAGTTCAGCAAAATGAACGAATCTTTATTCGAATCATTTCGTTAATTTAAGCAAAATATAATTAAACTGTTACTTCCCTAGCACATCTACCTCTACCTTTGATCACACTTCAAACAATACAACACAGGAGGTGGTAGTGGTTAAGGAGTTGGACTGCTAAATTGTAAGATTGGGTTTTAATTCCCAGGACCACCAAGTTGCCACCACTGGGCCCCCAAGCAAGGCCATTAACCCCCAGTTTTTCAATTGTATAAAAAAAATTTTAAAAAATAAGGATGTCTACCAAATGCACATGAATGTAAATGTAAAACAACAATGCTATAAGAAATAGAAAAGATTAATGCATTTTATTTATCTGGGTCTTCAGTCTATGATTAGCTCACCTCACCTCTTATCCGACAAGTCTCCGGGTTTGAGGCGTTCATATATCATGTGACAGCCCCATAAACTTAACCAATAGAGTCTGAGCTGGAAAGAGAACCGCATACATGACTGAACGAATCACTTGTTCTATTTACTCTTTATCCTATATGATATGAAACAATATGCATGACCTTTACAAACTAAACTGTCTAGACAACGATTATTATTTATATAGGAGAAATGTTAGATTTTCTCCCTTAAGAGGTTTACAATGTCTATGATGCAATCATTCTAATTAAATGTCCTATCTATAGTATATACTTTATGTATCTCTGTCTTTAACAGTTCTGTATGTTCCTCTCAGGTGGTGATTTAGTCATAATGATATTTTAAGTCGTTCTCTTTCAAATTTTTAAGCTTTTCTAGTTTCCTGTGATTTTTTACCTTTTGCCCGCTTCCTCTTTCCCTCTTGGCGGGAAAGTGATTATGATTTATTGAGCTCTCCACAGTGTAAGTAGTAGCCTGCCGGAACCGTGCATGCAGTAAGAGAAATGGCTACATGCTTGGTGGATATTTATCTAATGACTTATATGGAAACTGTTATAGCATTAAAGACACATTTAGTCTTCTTTCGCTTGGTAAGTTTCAATTTTTCTAGCTATAATACATTTGTGTTTTCATGCATGTTCATGTTTGACAGGAAAGATAATGCTGTTACACACAGGGGGCATGTTGACATTAGAACACTCATTTAAATTACCTCAAGCTATCAAATTCGCAAAGGCCACTTGTCATTTAGCTTGGAATATGCGTGCAGAAAGACTACTGTAAGAGATTTCTTCCCTCTCCTTGTCTATCTTTTCCTTGTGAGTCTGTAGCCCCTCATATCGTTCTTCCTCTTTACCTTTTGCCCACCTTCTTTATGTTCTCTTACTGCACTTGATTATACTCCCTCAACTGCCACTCCATCTCTCTCTCTCTTTCTCTCTTTTAGTCCGAGCCCCCTTGTGATTCTAATTAAAGTCAGTCATCTCCGTTGTGATTGGCTGAGAGCAGATGACTCACACCTACAGGGGTTTTAGAGGTGGTGGTGTTGGGGAGGGGGGTGCTCTAGCTCTCCAAGAGAAGAGAATGCATGCTTGCTTCACATGCACCGTTCGTACGAATACGCACACAGATGCAGACACGCGCTCGTTCTCTTCCCAGGCAGACGCAAGCTGAGCTGACCAAAGCATAACTGAACAAAACAGCCAGGCATCTTCCAGGAGGTTAAGAGAAGAGGAAGAGTTCAGCCATCTCTCTCAGCTCCATCTCTCTCTCTCTCTCTCTCTCTCTCTCTTTTTAACTCCTCCCTGAATCTTTCCTGAGCCTGACAGTCAGAAAGACATCGAAAGAGTTTTTGGGGGAAACAAGAAAGAAAACAAGAACCAGAAAATAAGAGGTAAGTCACCTTTCTGGAATGAAACTGATTTTATTAATGTGCATTTATAAATTATCCAATCTTGTCGTATAACTCCTACAATATAGGATAGACAGCTTAGTGTGAAACTGCTGCTGCTGTAAACATTTTAATTTCCTAAGATGGGGGGGTGTCTAGAAATCTCCGGAAAGTTTTCTGGAGAGCAGTTGTGGCGCAGTTACAGTTCAGGCACCATGTATGTTTTGAGGGGTAAGTGTACATGTATTTGGAGGTACTGTATACCCATGTGATTGCGGAGATATGTTGGGGGTTTGAGGGGTGTAAGCATGACCGAGAACAGTGTGTAGGAATGCACTGGTTGAAAAGGTTTGTGTCTACATCAGTGGTTCACTCGTTTCGATGAAAGGTGTGAGGTGTGTGTGCACTTTTCAGGGCTGTGTACGTATGTATTGTGAGAGTGTGTTCATCACGGTATGCTTGTGTGAGCGTGAAGCTTGTATAAAGCCTTTCCTGCTCTCTCACATTGTGGGTGGAAACTGAGATCTTTCTGCCTGTGATTTTGTGCGTTCTTGCGCATGTGTGTGTGATAGAAAGCAAGAGAGTGTGTGAAAGAAAGAGGGAGTGATGGAGTGAAAAAAAACGGCAGTTGCAGAGGAGTGAGAAATCTCTGATAGAACAGTTGAGAGGGATGACTGTCAAACCAGCTTTTTTTTTTTCTCTAGTCTTCACTTTGTTCCTTTTCTTTGCATTAAAGAGCCTCTTTGTCAACTCGAGGGGCATTAAATATCCCTAATGTGTTTTTCTAACATTTTTCAAGTCTATGGGAATTTCTCAGAACTATAGGCAAAAAAAAGATGTTATGCCTTGTGAAAACCCATGTTTGTGAGAGAACATATACAAAATATGTTTACATGTCAAATATCTTTAATATATATATATATATATATATATATATATATATATATATATATATATATATATATATATATATATGTCAGTAAGATACTTCGCATATTATGGTATACATGAGTCACACAGTCCCTATAATAAGCATCAATACTAAGAATAAGTAACTTATATAACTCAAAACCACAAATGTTAACATCAATAATTGTTAACATTTATACAGTAATATTACACTTTTAAGATTATTAGACTAGGAATCTTATGACTTGTTACCTTTTTTAATCTCTGACGATAGAACCACCCCCCCCTCCACACGCACACACAAACACACACACACACATACACTATTATGAAACAGTAAAGCTATTTAATGTTTAGGTTCCATTTTTTTTTCATTTGCATGTATCTCAGTTCTGCTTCTCTGCCTAATGGCAGTACATGAAAATAAATTGAACAGCATTCGGATGACAAACGCAATCCATTTATGCACATATTTGTTTGCTCGTGGTTGCATAAGGACCACGTCGGCGACTAAGGCAGATTCCTGTTGGCAAGAGCCACGTTGCCAAAATAAATTGGTGTTGTTTCTCTCATTAGTTTGCCTTTTTTTCTCTAAATTGTCAAATAATTGTGTGGCTTATGGACTGTTTTAAACCCCACTGCAGATTCTCTTCTGCCATCCTTATTTCTCCTTTTGACCTGATATCTCCACACTGACAAACAGAGCCCTCAAAGCCTTTCTGAGCTTGTTCAGCTTTTGCTTAGGTGGGGGGGCTGAGGAGGGGGGGGGGTGGTATGGCGTTATTGCGACAAAAAAAAAAAATCAGACGCATTGTTCTATTTCTCTCCTCCTCGCCCCCTCGTTCTGCCTTTTGAAATTTTGATGTTGGATGGTAACCCACTGTGAAATTGCGTCATGCTTGGGTGGGTTGTGTGGAGCCAGAAGTGGCAGCTATATCTGGCCATCACTAGATTCTGATTTATAGACTATAGACTGTATATGTTTATAAAGAAAGATGTACTACATCATATTTTACAGATTTATATTGGATTATGATGTTAAAGGTGTTGACTGGCAAGTGTAGCTTATCAACTCCACAGCCTGGAATATTAAAAACCCTTTCCTAATTATGCAACTCAACACAACTTATTATGTAATTTAAAGTAATTTGTTTTTAGCTCTTTTTAGCATTGTTAAACTTTGCTATGGTGTTGCCAACTTTTCTATCGGCTGTTGCAAAAGTCGCTGGATGACGTCATAGCCCGATTTGCGTTATTGTCCATGTGATTGTGATGGACGCTGTGGAGTTGACTTAAGAAACGGAAAGTAAGGGATAAACGTAACTCTTTATAAGGAAATAAGGAACGCTTAAAAGTTTGCCTTAATGTAGGTCTGACTGCAGTGAAATAGTTCGATTAGTTTAAATTATTTATGTACAATTATTTAAAAGTAAATCATACCATTACATTTAAACGCAGTGATTTATTTCTGTGCAGTTTTACATTTACATCCTGCCTTAGATCTACATGCCATCACATGTGATTAATTCGCATTGTGTACGCGGTGGGTTGAACGCTGCTCGAGGACAAGATGGACGTTTAGTGCTTTGAGACTGGGGGGGGGGGGGCAACAAAACTTGCGCTTGCTACTTGTCGACGTTGCCGTATATGTGCTTTCACGTGAAAAGTCTCCAGTAACACCAGAAAATGTTGCTAGATTTGTCGCTAGTCGCTAGAGGGGTCTAAATACTCGCTAAATATAGAGACACAGTCGGTGCACAATCGTAGCGTAGCCCGACAAGATACAAACAAATAGAGCACATCTTGCTTAGGTATGTCTCAACAGCCTGGCCTGTTTTTTACTATTTCAAGTCTAATAACATGGAAAAATAATTGAATTTGTGTGCAACAGTCCTGAGATGTATCATTAGATTAGATTAGATAAATTAAATAAAACAGCAATGATGTCAATATCGAAACTTAAATAACGTGTATGAAGGTAGGGAAAGTTTGGCCTGTGCTGTCTGGACTTGTGTCCTCTGGAATGGATTTCGTAAATGTTTTGCTGAAGATACTCAATTTCTGTTGCACTGTACGGACGACATTCTAGGCTTTTTAGTGGTACGTCATATGAATGGCTGGGATGCCAGGAATTAGTTCTTATGCTGCATCCAACATGGCCGTCATAGGAACAAGCACATTTTATGGAAATGACTGTCTTACTTAAACTGTCTTGTGATCCATTACTACTATTACAATTTCTGGATTGTTGAGTGTTTTTTTAAACCTGCAAAAAGTAGGAAATTACACAAAACAAAAAATGACACTTTTTCCTTAGTTTCAGAAAGATATCATTTTGAAGTTACAGTTTTTTGATGCACCTGTTGTATCTGTCACAATGTACAAGAAAAGAAAATAGGCGAAATGTTGTTAAGGTTGTGGGTATAAATGAATCTTCAGTGCAAGTACGAAACCGATGGAATCTTAGGTGCGTTTCAAAATGGCAGGAAATTCCCAGAGGGGACGACAGGAAGAAGATATCAGCCACAGTTCATCAGCCAAAATTAGTAGAGTGTATAAACACACAATTACAGAGAAAAAACACACACAAATATTTGAAGGACAGGAAAAGCAAAACATGTAGAAAGTCAGCTTTTTTTAAATTTTTTAACAGCTTGGATGGATAACAGCTGCAAGCAAACCGGAAAAAAAGATACAGGAAAAAAAGACAGAAAGCACAGAGGGAGATGTCTTGTCAAGACTCCCCACTGGTGGTAAATTAGTGTATAATGAACGCTGTTCATCTTTTTTCTTTCTCTTTTTTTTTTTTTTACAGTCTCTAGGGTTCATTTTAGTGCATCTTTGATTCTGGAAAAATACACAGAGCTAAATATATTATATGTATGTTTAGCATTATAAAATGCCAAACATCATTATGTATTACATTCAGGTATTAACCATAGAACTGCATTTTGATACATACCATAGGATACAACCGGGTATAGTCTGGCACACTGTGTCTATGTGTCAAATCCCTAGTCTTATCCTGTATAATGGCCTTTTGGTCACATGGAGCATCACTATGAATAAATGCTGACTAAAATGATAAAAAATCTAGAAGCCTACATTTGTATAAAGCTTGTGTTTGTGTCATCAGCTTACAGAACCTCACGTCATCATCCTTTTTCGTAGTTTGATGATTGATGCCCGATTATGGTTTGCAGGGGTGTTTTTTCTTTTCTCTTTCTGGATGACATTTACAGTGTAGTATTCATATAGGCCCTGTCTGACCTTTGGAGCCCACCGATAAAGCCCTGTCCCATTGGTTTTGATACATAATACATGACACAGATCAGATGGCTCAGCCTCGGTACCCAGAAAACTTGCTTCAGGTCAGCGACTGCAGACGGAGCTTGGTGTGTGTTGAGTGTCCACTCTCCTGTCTCTCAGAGTTCCACATCCTGTGGCGCTAAGCGAGAGGTGTGACAGTAACACGCTAACCTTCCTGTTTCTCGCCTACATTTCCCATCTGTCCCTCCTCTCCAGCCATCTGGCCCTTCCTGGACTAATTAGCCAATCAGCTGCTCTGGTGAGAAGGGCTTGTAATAGGTTGTATGAATTATGTGTCTGGTGATGTGGGTTTTTTTCACTCTGACAGCATATATACATATATGTGTGTCATTTCATTACGTGTTAAATAAAAAGTACCACAATTCAAAAATGTTCACTTTTACAATTATAAATTAAAGTATGTTTTCTGACATGGTGTTCTTAAACTATTTATAAAGCTTAGTTCACTTGTTGTGGTAGTTAGACATTTAAAGGCAAAGAAAATATTAAATTGTGTGCTTATGATTAGAGGTAGTGACCCTTAATGAAAATCTTAAATTGCTATGGGATTATTTTCCCGCCCGTCGTTTTACTTTGTGTTTTAATGCTGATTAAAGCTTCTTTCTTTTAAAAAAAAACCCCTTTAATTTAGTCAAGAATTCACTTTTACTATGTTTGGGAAAATGATTCCAATTTTTTGTCCAGGGATTGTTAAAATTCCTAGCATGTGACACGACATTTCGTCTGGCATTTTGGACAAAAAGATCAAATTAGACGTGATAAAGAAAAAAGATAGACAGAAGCGTGGGTCAAGCCGCAGCAGCAAATATTACACATTTGATCAGAATTATCATTTAAGATTCCATCTAACATCCTGGATATAAAAGATGGATAACTATTACTGAATTTATGATCAGAAAAGTTTTTACAGGTTTTGGTAGGTCAAAAGTATAGCCAGTGTTATGGCAGTTCCTAAAACAGACCAGCTGTTCTCTACTGAACCATTCCAACTTTTTGTGACCAAGTCTGTATAATCCAGCAGTGCCAAAGTTCAAAGTATGCGGTAAGACGTGTGGGTCAAGAGATCTTTTCAATATTCCAGATGAGATCAGTTAAGATGAAGAGTTCCACTGAAACAGTTTGTGTTTTTAAGTGTTTATCTAACGGTTTCTGCTCTGGGACTTGTAAATGTAGCCTTATTGTAGTATAAAGAAAGTTCTCCCGATCCATGGAATATTTAATTATCAACTCATGTGAGCTAAGGAAAACACTGATCATGACTGACACGTGAGACGTTAAACTACTAAGAACGGCACTAATGTTTTTCTCTCTAGATTACCTAGGGTGTCTGGATATAGACCTTTCTGGTCCTTTTCTATTGCTATCTATTCTGTGTTTAAATTAATATTACATTTTGCATGTCATGTACATTTATTACATATATCAGTGCAAGTGGTGGTCGACCGATTATTGGTCTGGCTGATTATCATATCATTTTTTTATAATTATTGATATCGGTCCTTTTTTAAAACCGATTTGCCGATAAAATAATTAGATTTTCAAGCTCACTTTTTGGCTTTGATGAGCATTCATCAGTCCCTAGTGAACATGACCTTAACTGTCAGCAATTTATGACAAGAAAAATCAAGATACACAACACAATTTATTACATTAATTTCCCATTATTACTTTCTTAAGGAAAAGAAGTTAAAATAAAAAACGTTTGTAGAATGCTGCTGGGTGCTCCTTGCACTTTTACATTATTATTATTTATTATATTAATGTTTCTTTAATGTTTTAATTAACTTTTAGAGTTAACTTTTATGCATTTAAATGCATTTAAAAAAGGTTTTTGTCTGAGCCCTTTGTTATTCTTACTTTTGACATTCATGTTCATTTTTACATCAGACATATACTGTACAAAAATCTGGCCAAAATATTAGATATCAACGTACCTGATCTTTAATAATCAGTATCGTCATCAACACTAAAAAACACATATCGGTCAACCCCCCCATATGAAAGTGTTTAATATTTGTTGGGTCACGTTTCAGGGTATTATATTGATTTTTACTGCAATGATTCTGCAATGTGATTGGTAGTTTTCTGTATATATAGTATTTAAAGTGATATTGACTGCATTTACTGCACTGTAGGAATAAATGGATGTGGCAGCAGATGTTACATAAGCTCTATCTATCTATCGATCTATCTATCTATGCATTCATCCATTTATCTTTCTTTCTTTTTTTTCTTTTTTCTTTTCTTTCCTTTCCACCCTTATTTCTGTCTTTCTGTCTGTCTGGTATGTCAGTATGATTAATATAATTGTGCAAATATGTTTACAGATTGGTCATACAGAGGCTTTTTTCTAAATCCACATTAAGTCCTGTTGATATTTCTCCTGCTGAGTTCAGTACTCATGATGCTCTGCTGGTGGCCTTCCCTGGAATCCCGCAAACATGCCGTTAACGAGGAGCAGATTTATTCTTAATTAATCCTCTTCATCATCCCAATCCAGGAGACCAAACCCTGACATTTAGGGTCGTTAATAATTCGCAACACTGGGGCCATGCCATGACAAGTCACACACTAAAGATAGCTTGCTTTTATTAAAATAATAGCAATTTGGTCTTCGAGTTGAGTTGGCACTTTTTTGTATATTAAAGTCTGAGGATATTTTGCTTGTTTTCAGTGGGGATTTTATTAGTAAACTGCTTCCATTTGAAAGAGTCTGCGGTTTTGCAGACCTGATTGCTTTTGTGAGCCTCGAGTCTCCAAAGGCTGCATTATACAGAAACTTAGACACTGATGTGTGTCATAACAGCCTCTAGTTGCCATGACAACTAGCGCAACCTGTCATCAGTCTTCTAAATGCATATTCTGCTGCTGTCTGAATAAATACTTTGGCATTTTAGTGTATTGCAGTAGTGTTTTGAGGAGGTGCTCCTGCGGATCGATGTGCTGACCATTTAAGTTGCGTGCATGGCTTTGGCATGCCGATGTACGCTTTTGAATCAGCTGTTCTGTTTTAGAAGTGCTTGTGACTTTATGTTGAAAAAAAGAACAAGTGGCACTTTGAGATGACAGGCCATTGTGTTTGCAGGAAGATGCCACAGCTCATTATTAAAAGCCCCTTTGTTAATCAGGCGCTTGGTGAAAGCGGTAAAGCAGAGAAAATTGAAAGGCATGAACGTGAGTCATGTTTGTTCAATCGCTTTGCTCACGTCTGTATCACACTGAGGGACGGGTGGATGGATGGACGGATGAATGGATGGAAGCAGGGTTCAGTGGTACGACAGGCACAGCAGCTGTTGTGGTGTAAAAAGTCTTGCATGCATTTTTTCTGTTTTATAGCTTATCATTGGTCAGGAACCAAACCATCTGTTTGTAATATCATCCACCATAAAGAAAAAATCCCGAAGAAATACAAAGCACAATAAAATCCTTCTTTTATTTCTTTAAGGAAAGCATAACTAATAAGGCAGAAAAAATGAAAAAAGTCATTCAAACAATTAATGTATTTTATGTCTTTCACTATCAAACTCTGATCGCTGGAAATTTTTTTATTTTTAAAAAACAAAACAAAAACTATGCCGTCAACCCGAAAACCCTAAGGATGATAGTGGGCGGTCTAGTCAAGATTTACATTGGCCCCTTTTGTTTTGCTTAATGATGTGCACACACTGCTAATAAATTGTTCACATATGGGGGAATAAACACACATTTGCTGATATTGGACCTCAGAAATGCTTGTTAACAGCCAAGTCGGCCCAAACTGGCAGAAGATGTATTTTGTATTATTAACAATCTTCCAAATTGAAGCCGAATCAAATAAAGTGAGATGTTTAACGCTGTCATGACAACAATAACCCTCTATGCTGTTAGGACATTTTTCAGTTTGTAATATTTTGTAGTACTATACGAGGGTCGTGTGATAAGTATAAAAAAAATTACTAATGGCCTCTGGATTTTTTTTAGGTTAGAGGAAAGTTTCGGTAAAGAAATACTAGCAGCTTGTTCCTTCTTGTAACTAACCTGACCCATTAAGTAGGTAGTAGGAGGGAGAGAGAAGGAGATGGAAAGGGAGCTTTAAAAAAAGCATAGCAACAAGAAAGCTTTATTTCTTTGGCTGTGCAGGAATAACCAAGCATGTGTGTGCATCTGCGCTGGTTCCTGATGTCTTTTAATGTCATTAGCTGAATCGTCATGTGCCAAGTGGAAACATATCTCAATGTCAAGCATGTAGGAGTGTCCTGGTTCTTCAAGATTCATCCAATGGCATTCCATATGACTCATGCATACCACCTGTCACAGCAGCACTACGGGGAACAAATTTGGCCGGCGTTATAGATTCGGCATCACACCTAGCATGAAAAGCGCCGACAAACAAAATGGAAACTATTCTGCTTTTTTTTTTTTTTTTTTTTTTTTTCCAGTTTCTTCGAAGCTGCACTGCATGAGTGCAATTTGCCTGTTGAAATACTGCGTTCCTATTTCAGGCCATCCCACACACTCACAGTGACACACGCATGCGCGCACACACGCATATAAGCACGCACCAAAGTCATTGTGTGCGTTTCCCACACATGTGAAGAAAGAGAACTGAAATTTGTCACTGCCTAATTACAGTGTTCTGCTGCCCAAGAAGATGGTTCTATTCTCTATTCTTTATTTATATCTATATTTTTTTACGTGGTAGAGAGAGAGAGAGGATGGAATGATGGAAAACCTCCTGCTTTTTTAGCATTCAGGAACCGACTCTAAGCAATTAGCACATCAAGGATTGGAACAGGTCCAAGTGTGTGTGTGTGTGTGTGTGTGAGAGAGAGAGAGAGAGAGAGAGAGAGAGAGAGAGAGAGAAAGGTGGACGGTGGATGGGGAGAAGAGCGGAGAGAACGGGACGCTGGATGGTTGCATTCCTCATAATAGCCTAGAATAAAAAAAAAAAAACTAATAAAAATCTCCTGCTATGTTATGCAAAGTCTGTTTCTTATCATTTGTTTACAAGCCAGCAATGAACATTTGGGATTCATTACAAGGCTCAAATAAATGCCACAATATCCCTATTAACACATCAATATGGAGCAGTAACAGTAAACTATAATGACAAGAGCGTCTAATGGGTAAAACAAGTCATTTGCTTTGGTAAAAATGTTTCTTTTTTATTTATTTAATTGTTGGTTTACTATTTATTCCTTCATTTATCCCGGTCATATACTATACATATCCTATAAGTTACTTTGGAGTTATGGCTTAAAAAACAGGCCCAGACTTATGTGAACTGTTTTACTCTTTGTAGTCTTTTTTTAATACAAAAATTGGATCATTGTAGTCAGCAGAAACCATGGCAACTAAAAAAAAGGTGTATTGAGAGAGCTGTTTAAAAAAGAAAAGCCCACAGCGCTAGAAATGATACGAAATGACTAGAGCTACCAACCAACTATAGTATTTCTGAAAACAGGTCTATTGACCTGTTTGTCAGATAAAAGATAAAAACCTCAAATGCTCGTCCTATTCACTAGCTTTCCTATTGAGCATTTAATCAAAAAAATACATTCACTGCCAAGATAGAGAAAATAAGGGAAAATAAGAGCGGTTCATCTTTCTGTTCATGCGGGCGGCTGTAAAAGAGGTCAAGATAAGTATGACTGAGTGGATAAAGCTTGTAATAGTCGGTCCATTTTGAATATGTGGACATTGCTATTAAATGCCATGTCTTCTATTTGGTCTTTTTTTTGCTTGATACTGCAAGAAAAGTGAGTGTGTGTGTGTTTGTGTATGTGGTAGACGGATTGCTAACCCCGGTGGTTCATTCGCTGTTAATATGGATGGCTGCACACAGCTTTCAATAACGAAGAAAAAAAGTGCTGAGCTTCTGTTCTGCTGAAGGAAGAACACAGCCATGTACCTAATCAGATTGCATCGTAAACATATTTCACACAGCGAACTTTAATAGCTTTTATTTATACTTTAGGTGGAGTAGTCTTTTATACTTTCTAAAGCTGTGCATATTTGGCCTCGATTTGGTCATCGGAAACAAATTTTAAAATAAAAGTCCTTCATTTCTATGATACTATGCTTAAGTCTGTTGTCTTTGTTGTCATGGCTAGTTTGACATGTTCACCGTCAGACGATTTGCGATTGTTTTTTTTTTTATTCTGGCAGTGTCAGAAGATTTTATACATTTTCCAGCAGTGTGACGTCTCCAAAACAACAACCAATACAGGCGCTAAACCTGATGACACAATTAGCGCGATAAACTTCAGTTCAACTCTGGAAAATGTTAAAACAAATCTGGTGGACAGAACAGCAAGAGGAGAAATTTATCGAGTTATGGATCAAAAAGTAGTGTTTGTATGACCTGTCGTCGCTGCTGTTAATTTGTTGCTAGCTACTGTTTAGCAATGGAACGCAGGTTATTGAATGCGTCATTGATCTATGACGCAAAACTGTTTTCTTGTGTACGTTTGTTTTTGACGTGTTATGCAGGCCCAGTCATTGCCAACTGTAGAAGGGTGGGCAGACAGGTATCCCAGATAGGAAATTTTTTGGTGGTGGGGATGATAGATACTCAAAATCCCACTAATTAAATGATGGAATTGCAAAAATATTATTGTTTGAATATTTTTGTATAGACCGCTTCTTTACTTACAGCCAATTAAAAATGGGAAACTGTCAGGCTTTTAACACCCCCTCCTTTCAACACAAAGCCCACCTGCTTTTATAAAATCACAAATCATACAAAAGAAAATAAAAACATATTTGCATAACATTGTCTTGGTTGGGCAAGACAGATGTTTTGACTACAGTTTGACATTATCATAACTGCGATCCTACAGTGTGGCCTGGGCATCATGGACCTACAGTTGAACAAGCAAAAAAATGATGTCGGGAAAAGTGATTGGTGGTGTGATTATTTTTCTGTACTAGCATGTTGTAAATGGTTTGTATTCTTCTTATACCACAGAGTGTGTTATCTGTTTCTTGTTTTTTTTTTAATTTGTAGACTGTCCATAAAACAAGGCTCTGACAACAACCCATTTCTTAAAATTAACACAATATTATACAGTCAACCCCCGTCTATCTTATTTATACAACTGAGCAAATGGGGGCCGTCCAGGGGCCCAGCGGTGGTGGAGCTGGGTATCGAATCCACAATCTTCGGGTTGGCAGTCCAACACCTTAACCATGAGCCATTAGAGCCATGAGCGAGTATAATTTATCATTTACAATATTAATTTATTCACAATTTAATTTTGTAACATAAATAAATGTACTGAAATGTATCAAGGTGAGTTTGAAATAAAATTAAAGTGTATTCGGTAGCGTTAAGGGGCCGAATTTGGGGTTTAAGTTATATTAAAATAGGCCGTTATAGACATTTTTTTAACAACACATTCAATATTCACAGATTTTTGGCAATTCACAGGTGCTCTTGGAACGTAACCCAAGCAACTGTCAGAGGCTGCATAACTGTATTACGAATGATGGGGAAT
Organism: Bagarius yarrelli; assembly: GCA_005784505.1. Classification (NCBI taxonomy): domain Eukaryota; kingdom Metazoa; phylum Chordata; class Actinopteri; order Siluriformes; family Sisoridae; genus Bagarius; species Bagarius yarrelli. The sequence goes on from VCAZ01000039.1 coordinate 525,062, forward strand.
AAATTTAATAACATACAGTGTTAAATCATGCAATCGAATTTTTACAGCAGTAAATTTAGAACAAAAAAAAATCCCTTGATTCATTATGTGTGAAAAAGGGTTAATGCGAAAAACGGTGGATAAATACGCATTTGTCAAAACTGTGTTTCCTCTGGTGGTGTATTTTTGGTTCCTTCGTAACAACACGGCCGCTAGCAGCAACAGATGCGTCTGGAACGCTGCACCGCTATTTATTACTTGTGTGATGGTTACTGTATTACGTACAAAGTCTTGTCTTCATTATGCTTGCTTTGTTGGTTACTCCGAATACATTCTGAAGTAGCAAACATTAAGGTGACGATGATCTGTTTCTACTGCATTATGCTTGCCTTATTTGATTTACTGTTGGTTACTAGGTTACTAATACCACCGTCAGATGCTTGAACATGCATCTAATTCACATTCGATTTTTTTTTTCCTTTTTTTTTCTGAAAGATTCGCTTCAAGTACGAATAGAAACCCTTATTTTATATTTTAGGGTTACAAAGAATGCACTGAAAATTTCTTTTGGTGTGAATACGGTCAGGAAAAATAAACCTATGAAAAGAAATATAAAAAAGATAAAACCATTAATAAAACATTAACTTTACAGTGTAAAAATGAGACAGTGAGTAATGCTCGCAGTTTGAAATCGTAAAGTGATTAAGCTCAGTGGTTAAATCAAGTCCCCTTTATTTATATAGCACTTTTAACAAGAGTTTGTGCCAAAGTAGTAGAGTAGTACAATAGTGTGTCCACACAAGGACAATTGTAAACACTTACTTAAACACATGGTTTAGTTCATGGTGTAGTATCTGTAAATTAAAAATCCCTAATTAAGCAGGTCAGAGGCAACACCGGCAAGAAACCAAAACTCCATCGGTGACAAAATGGAGAAAAAAAACCTTGGGAGACACAAAGGTGTTAAACTGCTGATCAGGAGGTTGTTGGTTTGATTCTCAACACAACCAAGCTGCCACCACTGAGCAAAACGTTTAACCCTTAAGTATTCAGATGAATAAATGAGATAAATGTAAGACGTTCTGTATAAAGGCGTCAGTCAAAGGCTAGAAATGTATATATAGAAGTCTGAGTTGCCTGCCGGGCCACTGGAGGGCAACGTAGAGACCATATGCTCAGTTAGCTTATGTCTTGTCATGTGATTCCCCTGTCCATGTGTCATGTCTTCATTGGTTTGTTTTGTTTATGTGTTTCTTATTGTGTTCCGGTGAGTCTTGTTAACTTGATTGTTTTTGAGTTGAGTGTTTCAGTCTGTCTTTGTCTTGCTTTGTTGTGTGTTACAGCCGATGGCCATGTTAGGACTCGTGACATACATGGTAACATTTGGATTGTGATTGGATTATATATATATTTAAATTATTCAAAATAATGTAGATTGGCAAGTGGTAGCGCACTGGTAAAAATTATTTGCTACACAGAATGATAAGTAAATGTGTTACATGGGTATGAAAGAGGAAAAAGAACTTGCAATCATAACAATCATATGATCACACACACACACACACACACACACACCACACACACAAAGATATATATATATACACACACTCACTCAATGTACACTCAATTATCATATCTCATCTCTGTCTTTTCACACACACACACACACACACACACACACACACACACACACACGCACACACACACACATCTGTCAGAGGTCATGCATTTTCAATCAAAGCCTTGTTTAGTGTGATCCAGATAAGCTGTGTTCAGAATGAAATAGATGTGATTGAATTACTCTAAGCTAAATTCTTGCCTCCGTGGAGCGGAATGAGAGCAACATAATCCACTTAAAAATATCTTCCCAAATTGGACTTATATTAATAGAAAGTTAATGGCATTTAATATGTTTCTGCTTGTAGTTCTACTTCTATTTTCAGGGTGCAGGGCAAGTTTAGACTTCAGTCGAACTTTAATAGTGATGATTATATTTAAAAACTTTATATACATAATTTTTTAGTACATTATAAAATAAAATATAGGAAACTAATAAGCTTGGGTGATGATGTTTATTGCAACGAGTTACGGGTTTAAAAGCCTGCCTTTTAGCCAGGGGTGGACCTCACTAAAATTTTAGTTTACACTGTAGAAATTCGAGTAACTTTATATTTAATATACAAATGTGTACAGCACCATTTCCCAATATTATACATTAATGCTCACGCAAAGTGCTCTAACCTGAGTTAACTATACTGAATTACTTTTACATTCTTTTCTTGCTTCACCCTAATAGAAACATTTGTATATGAAAAAATGCTACACACTACACTACAGAATATGAAGGGTATCAAAAGGTTTCTGGACATCCCAACAGATGGCAACACAAGGTTCAATCTGTTGCTGTGTGTTAAAACTTTTTAATATCCCCGATACATCAGTTTAGTTTACTGTGATCAGCTAACCTTAATGTTATCAGCTTACAGAAATCGGTTACAGCTACGGCGATCTGCTAATCTTACAGCTACTGGGTAGCGGTACAGTCATTGCCAATTGTTACAGCAATTAGATAACTTTACAGTGATTAATCACCTATTATAATTAAGTTAAAAGCGCATGACTGTATAGAATATCTTCGTATGCTGTTACATTATAAGTTTCCTTGTCCAGCATGACAAAGCGTCTGTGCTTGATATGAACTAAATAAGGACCATAATTAAACCACTTAACAACTTTGGGATAAACTGAAGCACTAACTATGTTTTTAGCTGACATTTCCTAACCTCACTAATGCTCTTCTGCCTCCAACGTCTAATAGAAAGACATTACAGTCTGATGTTAGAATGACGTTCACTGATACATTATTAAATATACAAATATTATTCGCTGATAATTTGAAAATTAACATTTGTCTATAAATCACAACTCATACGACTGTCATACGGAAATGTATACATTATTAACGAATTATTGTCTATTATCAATTGGTGTGAATACGAACCAAGACAAATGATGGTACTATGACACATGCTTATACTTTTACTATCAGCTTAGTTGTAATAAGCAAAAAGTGTTGATACTTTATATGTAGTAGCCACAGTATGATGATTACTATCTTAAAGAGGATTGTAGAATAGTGTTAAATGTCGAGCACCTCATTGAATATCTTTGCAGATCGTAATTGTATCTTTTATCACACTGCTGTTAAAACATTATTGACTTTTTAAATGCTGAAGTAAAGTAAGGAGAAGTGGTGGCTCAGTGGTTAAGGTGTTGGACTGCTAATTCGAAGATAAGGGTTCAGTTCCCAGTACCACCAAGTTGCCACTGCTGGTCCCCTGAGTATGTCCCTTAACCCCCAGATGCTCAGTTGTATAAATGACATAAATGTAAGTCTGCTCTGGATAAGGGCGTCTAACAAATACTGTAAATGTAAATGATGTCACAACTATACATTTATTAAATGAAGTAAAAGAACTGATAATTGCTATGAACCTCCTGAACCCCAACGTTAAAGCTGGTTGGACTGTTTGAAAGTTGCAGATTTTATACAGATGCCATATTTCCCATGACCAGTCATCTGAAAACATTTCCAGCCAGTTTATTTACTGTGAAATTCCTTGGAGTTTTCAGACAGAGAGTAGGTCTTAAGAGTAACTTAAAAAAAATCTAAGTATCAATTTGCCATGTGCCATGAGAAGATGAGTCTCGGGGATCAAATTCAATCCGGTGGAGTTCGGTAGGGGATAAATTGAGACAGGAAAGGAGGGCCTCCTTGGGTTGTGTTTGGTTTTATTTGGGGAGCTATTTGCCAGAGTGAGCTCCCTCTGTCTTCATTACTCTCCTACTGTGTGGCGGATTTAATGACACATCAGCTTCAGCAAGCTTGTTTCTTCCTTGCGCAGGGCTCGCAGCTGCGCAACGTTTCCACGGAGACCCGAAAGCTCCATGGCGACCAGTATGAATGTCTCACAGCCTTTAAGGATGGACGCTGCCACTTCTCAGTATATGAAATACACATGATAATATTTTGGTAGTAATACCTGTGTAGAGAAGATAGGATGCAGATATCTTTAAACCTAAAATTGGAATTCTAACCTTTATCCTGATTGTGTCCTAAAGAACAGCTGTGGGGGGGATTGGGGAAGGGTGGTTACTTTTTGTGCACCAGAAGCACATTCCAGGCAGGTAAATGGAGGATATCTTGTGGTTCAGCAAGCATTTGGCTTTTAAAAATACCCACCAAGGCTTTTAAACTGTGTCTTGCCACAGTGACAGACTCTGCAGATATATAACAACTACAAAGTTAGGAATTTACCATGCATAAACCTTATATAACAACTCCAGATCCATAAATAAACCTCATTAAACTTCATAGATAGGCCTTATTTTACATTTATAGCATTTGGCAGACACCCCTTATCCATTTATCTTATCAAATTTAGCAATTGTGGGTCAAAAGCCTTGCTGGCGGTACTGGGAATCGAACCTACAAATGTCTGGTCAACAGTCCAACACCTTAACCACTGAGCTACCACTTAATTTTACTGGTATGCACTAAAAAATCTTGGCAAGAGCCCTATAATATGATATATTGAACACTACATGGGTACATTTGCAATACTTGCAAAACAATTAGCTAAAAATACAACAAATACATAAGATAATGTCCGTATTTGTCAGCGACAACTACAGGAGTGGAGAAGGAAGTTGTTCAAGGGTTGAGGGTTTTAATTAAATATTAACATAAATGTAAATCAGTTCAAAACATAGTTTAAATATGTACCGATACCAGAGGTTAGACTAACGATACACTATGGTGGAAAAATATTGCGCTCGTTCGCTGTATTGATATTCTTCCACACTTACTATTAACAACTGTATTTTCTCATGACATCAGGTTGCCAGTAAAAATCCTGCATAAGTCAGCTAAATCCTTTGTATCGTACGTTAAAAAAAAGAATAACTAAACATTTAGCTCCAATCATTTTATATAAGTTGTAAACAATTAATAGTTTATAATTATTTGTCCTAAATTGCCATTTTATTAAAAAAGGAACTCTTTTTTAATATTATAGCAACATATCAAATATCAGACTCTGTATATGCAGCTTCCACATTCCAAAGAGCATTGATGTATGCCAAAAATAGCACAACTTCCTACTTTTGCCTAAAGAATGGCCACTTCCTAGTTGTTCTGTTATTAAGCAAATCCTCACCAGTCTTTTTGACTTGCGGAATGATCTAAAATCTCATTTTCCAAATGCTTGTTGCTTTTTTTAACCACTCTATGTAATTTGACCTTTGTCAAAAATTTACCTCTTCTACAGTGTGTGGTTGAACAGTTGGTCTAAGCGGATAGGCGTTGACCGGGTCACCACTACCACTCAATAGTCCGCTATTTTAAAAACTCCTCATTCTCTGCCTAATAGAAGACTTTGGAAATAGTTGAGGTGAAATCATGATGACATCATATTAGTTTGACCCTGAGCTTGATTTGCTTCTTCTTTCATCTGGCTTCATTTTAATGACATGATACTGTTTAATAGATATCGTAGTTACCTATTAACTCATGACCCACAATTTTTTTGTGGTAGAAAGATCACAAGACTAAGGGTACTTTCCTAACCAGTCTGAACCAGTATTAGTATTTGACACAAAGATCAAGAAAAAAAGATAGTGTTATGGTAATATCGACTAATTTTTACAATAATTGCTGAACTGCTGTGGGGGTAGTCTTAACGCCACTGCCTGTGAATCACTGACTCATTGACTGACTCCCCTTAAGAGTTTTAGAAGACGTCACTACAGTGTAGGCGATGCCATTTCCAAGACTAGCTATTCACAATGTTCTCAGCAATTACAGCAAGCAAAAATGCGGTCATATATTTTCACACGGTAAACACAGTCCTCTGACATTAAAAATGACACATCATAGATGATTTTTTAATCATGACCAAAGCTAAACTGAATTTTGAAATGAATCATGTTTGGTTTTTGCCCTGTTTATTCGAGGTACGATTTAAGATAAACTTGACATTGTTTGTAATGAGGGAAAGTGGAAGTACAGCGGTTAAGGTGTTGGACTGATACCTGGAAGATTAGGGTTTGACTACCACTGCTGGGCCCCTGATTAAGGTCCATAACCCCTTTGCTCAGCTGCGTAAAAAAGATAAATGTATGTTGCTCTGGATAAGGATGTCTGCTAAATGCTGTAAATGTATGCTTTGGACACAGATCAGGTGGATATCTGGTAGAAAGTTAACAAAAAAATAATAATTTTGCCAGATTATTACAAATGAGATATAAGAAATGTTTATGCTAAACTTATTATTTATTATAATCCTTAAAGTGTAAAATGGTATTAATGCACATAGCAATAACACACCAGTGCGTTAATTAATTTAAAATATGTTTTTTAATATTTTTTTTATGTAATTGTATACAATTTCTGCATTTTAGTATGTTGTTACATTGGCTAAGCTCAGAACAGAAACAGAAAAAATGATTACTGTAGCACAATATAACTTGTTCTGAATTATTTAACTTCAATTTTAACTATTTATTTAGTTTAAATATGTTAGACATTGTCAGTAAAATCCAATTTCTTGGAATTACAGAGATTTTCCAATCGCAGAAAGTCTTTCTAATGCTCATGTACAGTTATTAAACAGGGGGGAAAAAAATCCTAAAAGTTATGATAACCGTTATTTTGCCACATTTCTCATCCAGTCTATAAGCCGTTCTGTTCACTTGGAGATAATAGGCTTTGTGCATGTTAGTGCTTACTGGCAGCAACTTCTCCAAATAGTAGAGGAAGACACTTTTGTAAACACGGCCCTTTTTAAAGTACATTATGGTCATTAAACATTGGCTTTATCTCCTCGACTTAATGACTGTTATTTTATATGAATATTTATGAGCTTTCACTAATCCGTACGCTGCTTGCATCAGCAACTAGCTGCTGGTGTAATTGGAAAGTATTTTTTTTTTTTTTTTCAGATTCCATCGCTTGTCTGTAAAAGTCACATTAAAAAAAAAAAAAAAAACACTTTGCCCAGTCCAAGACGACTAAAAAAAGCAGAGTTTTCTCATTGAGTCCCTTAAAGCAACTTGCTGAATATTGCACCGTTTTCTTGGTTTTATTTGTGTAGCTCAGCTGCAACTTATGAATGGAAGCTTAACAAGAATCCAAAACGAGGGCTGTGGTAGAGCAGTGGTTAAGATGTTGGACTGCTAACTGGAAGATTGTGGGTCCCAGCCCCAGCACCACCGCTGGAGCCCTAGACAAGGCCCTGACCCCCCATTTGCCCAGTTGTATAAATAAAATAAAGTGTAAGTCACTCCGGATAAGGACGTCTGCCAAATACAATAAATGTAAAAAAAAAATGTAGGAAAGAATAACCCTCCAAAATGTCCTATTAGATAGTCATTTGTGTATTTTCTGAATATTTTTCTCTAAAATATTTGTGTCCTTGGTGTTTAATTGTTAAATTATATAATAATTGTTGCATTACTTATTAAATAATTTGAAAATATATTTATATTTATAATGTACAATTTAGGAAGCACCTGATTGGTGGTGTAGCATAAAAATTTTCCTAAATTCACCCAAAGCAGTTTCAGAGATGACAATGCCCCTGTGCACCAGCATGGTCCATGAAGACATGGCGTGTTATGGTTGGTGATCGAAAAACTCGAGTGTCCTACATAGAACACCTTAAAATCCCAGTCTTCCAGACCCGCTCAAACAACCTCACTAATGCTTTTGTAGCAAAAAAAATGTCGTGAAAATTGGATGTTGTCACAACAGCAAAGAAAGAATTAATCTGATGTATATAATGCACATATAGTTTTGATGGTCATGTTTCCACAAAGTCATATTTACCGTACATTATCATAATAAGTGGAAGTGGTAGCTTAGTGGTTGATGTTGGCCTTCTAATTGGAAGCTCTGGGTTCAATTTCCATCATCACCAAGCTGCCACTGTTGGGCCCCTGAACAAGGCCCTTAACCACTAATTGCTCAGTTGTATAAAAGAGATAAATGTAAGTCGCACTGGATAAGGGTGTCTGCCAAATGCTGTAAATGTAAATAATAGTCTTCGGTAGACTGTTATTCACATGTTGTTGTTTTTAGCAGTGTGTTTACTGTGTATTTATTTCAGTCGTAAGTTTTCTATATGGGTAATTTATTTAAGCAGCCATCCATGAGTGCATATTATTCAGTAGTTTTAACAGATAGGAGTGGGTGTTATAGGTAAAGGGCAAGACATTCATGCATTTGCAACTCACTTTGCAGGCAACAGAGATGATCTAAACGGACTAACTCAACATTGAACAAGACCCCTGACCCTAAACTGCTCAGTCGGTTAAATAAATGTAAGCTGCTCTGGATAAAAGAGCAAGAATTTTATTGGACTCGCAGCCAATGCCGTTTGGTTACCCACATGACTACATGGCCACATGATGTTTGTTGCTTTTTTCGCAATGAAAGAAAAAACATTGGTATGCAGCAAACACTTTTAGGATGAGGGCTCCTTGGAGAAACATTTAACCAGCCTCAAGGGTGTCATTTTAGCATCGATACTATTACACGGTCACATGCAGACACTGCTAAGGGTTAATTATCAGCGCACATCCAATAATTACAGCCAGATTATGCGACATGGAGGGCCCACTTGCAGCTGCTGCTGAAATGCTGGAGTGTGTGGAGCTCATCAGTGTTTTCACCACCATCATCATCGTTCTTGCCAAAAGAATATTTCTACAAATGATTCGCTGGATTTTGGTACTCAAATACTTTTCATCTTTTATACAATGCCTTTAAAGCTCTGACGTTTATCAGTAAGTGATTGCATTTTTATCAGTACAACATTAATGTGTACACCATTTGATTGGTCGTTTTGGATCTAATTTCGATTAAATTAAAGACATGGCTGTGCCTGAAAGAGTTAACCTATTAGCAAAACAGCATTCAGCATCAGTGCTTCAGCTGAGAGCCTCCTCTTACATTTCCTTTTACATAAGAGGGGGTTCTTTTCTCTCTATCTCTATCTCTCGCTCTCTCTCTCTCTCTATCTCTCTCTCTCTCTCTCTGACTCCCCCCTTTCTCTCTTCTCTCTCACTCATCTCCTTCTCTCCTGTTCGCTCTCTCGCACACACCCACACAGAAACAGTCAAATCCACTGGCAAAGGGAAAGAGAGAAAGATGAGGCAGGACACGTGAGAGAGAAAAATCGTTTCTTTTAGCACGGCTTTTGCATCTCTTTCTCTCTCTCTTTTATTCTCTCTTTTTCTCTCTCTCTCTCCTTTACTTTCTCTCTCTTTTTTTCTCAAACCTCTGGGGGGGTTTGTGGGATGCTGATGAGAAGAGAAAGGTTTTAAAGCAGATCTGTGCAAGGTCTTTCCACTAGATCTCATTTTATTTTGTGTCACCAATCCCGACTGATCACTCTGATTTAATTTGCGTGTGCACACACGTTCCTCTTGTGTCAGATCAGACTATTGAAAAAAATCACAAAGCCCAGATTTAAGTAGAGGGTTGTGGAGATGCAGGATAAAATGTAGCCTGGGGTGCATAAACCTGTTTTTTGACCATAAGTGATATTAAAGCTGTGTAATGTATTGCTTAGCCTGTGGAAACACCTATAACTGCAATGAAGGAAACAAGTAAAATATGTTAACATATGTGTTCAAGTGCAAAACCAGACATTCAAGACATTTTCCTGCACAATACTTCAATAGATTCCTTACTGTCTAGTGCTCATGGATCAGTTTTAAGCTGTTTTACACTTAGAAGCAGCAGCGATTTCCATCTGATCGGACCGCGTTTTCCTACACCGTGTTTTAGACCTTTGCACGACTTGCAACGAGGGTGTTTGGCGGGAGTATAAAATATGGCATTGGCATGTACATCCACACATTGCATTCAAAAGTATGTCTATCCTGAATAAAGAAACTTCATCACCCTTTCTTTTGGTTTATGAACACAGCTATGACTCAGTGTGCATTAAAATCTGGTGGGTGGATACACAAAAAAACTGGCAGGCAAACGATAAGTTAACTTGGATCTACAGGTTCCGGTTATTAGAATACAAACTATTTTTTTATCGATGGTCACTGGCGCTGCAGAATGGGGAGGTTAGGACAATTCTAAAGGCCCGCACACTTTGGAGGGGCCCTTGAGATGTATTTTAGTAGTTGTACTAACAGTACTAGAAGTAATCTATTGGTGTGTGTATATATAGTCTGAAATGGGTGTGATACCTCATATTCTTTCATAGGGGCCAAAAATTGCTAGCGGTGCCCCTGCTGCTGGTCACTATAAAGGTGCAAATTCTGTTGTTTGATTGGTCTACATTGGTAAAACGTTAGGGAAGAACATTAGGAAAGTGGTACAAGTGCTTAGGGGTTTATATGTTGGACTGCTGAGCAGATCATGGGGTTCAATTCCCAGTACTATCAGATGGCCATCATTGGATTTTAACCTTTTATCTGCTCAGTTGCATTAAGAAATGCCAAAAAAAGAATGTAAATGTAGCACAGTGAACCGAAGAACCAAATTATAACTCATTATTTATATTCCTGTGTCTCCTTTATAGCAAACAACAGAATTTGCACCTTTATATTTACCAGCAGCAGGGGAACCTCTAGCAATTTTTGGCCCCTATGACAGAATAGGAGGTATCACACCCATTTTACACCATAGTACTGGTATATATATATATATAGTGAAGATTTAGTATAGTTGAGGTACAAGGTAAAGGAACAAATTCTGTTGTTTGCTAGAATGAAGGAGACACAAGAATATAAATAATAAGTGGGGGTTCATTAGTTAATTGTGCTACATTTATTGCATTTTTTTATTTTTAACTGGGCAGATGAAGGTTAAGGTCTAGTGATGGCAGTTTGATAGTACACAGGGCAGTGGTGGCTCAAATGATTAAGGCGCTAATTCGTTGTTTGGAAGACCAGGAAGACCTTGGTTCAAGCCCTACCACAGCCAGTCTGCTACTGTTGAGTCCTTGAGTAAGACCCTTAACCCTTCCTGCTCCAGGGGCGCTGTATCGTAACTGACCCAGCACTCTCATTTAATATGCGAAAAAACAAATTTCATTGTGCTGTAGAGTAAATAAAGACATTGTCTGTCATATATAATACTGGAAATTGAATCCGATGATCTGCTCATTAGTCCAACATATAAACCCCTGAGCACCTGTACCACTTCCCCATGGTTCTACCAACATTACCAAGGTTCTTTCCCAATGATCTAACATGACATGACTAATTAGTGTTGGTTATCTCCTATACCCAATCCAAATGAAGCTAAGATGTTCACTGTAAATGAGATCAGACTCTCATCTGGAGCTCATTCATTAACCGGAATTCACCATTATTACATTATTTGTTTTTAATTATCCTTATCTTGGCACCTCTCCACACCTCTCACACATCCTCTAGTCACTAGCACTTAATTGGAGAAATACCTAAATGACTAACCACACAATACATGCAATGTTGGTGAAAGGCTTTACATCACACACACATCACACACACATCACACACACACACACATATGGTCAAGAAAAAAAAGTGAGCAATTCAAGCACACAGCATGAAAGTGGCTTCACATGAGAACCCCCACTGTAAGGTGCCGGGTCCAATTCCACCACTCCACTGGACATCTAAGAAATACAAAAATAGACAACTACTACTAACAGCTGGTTGGTCAAAAAAGAAAATAAACAGCTCAAACTTCAAAACAGCCTTCAGACACAGTCGTATGACAGAACAGCAGTGGTTTTATCCTGCAACAGAGGTGCAAATAACTACTATCTACCAGAAGAGAAAAAAAGTCCAAACTTGACAATAGAAGCAACAACAAAATCCTAATATCTCCATGAGAAATACACAAAAATAGATAAAATGTCTACATGATTCTTGCCATTTTTACCCACTGAGGTTATATTATTTATTGTTATAAATAGATGAACCCAATATAATCACGGTGAGGTTATCCACTGAGAACTATATACGTTATTGATTGTACAGCCTGAATCTCACTGTATAGGCCCAATTTAACAAAAGCACTTTACAACGGCAGGTTTTTAATTGACGTCAACACTGTTATAAGCAAGGTGCAAAACGCCTTGTCTTCACAGTGTAACAACATTGCTTCGGTTAAAGTTACTAATTATCTATGTTCCATTTCACTATGGAATATCGGACATATTTAAAAACAGACACTGTTAATGTTAATAATATAATACCAGGACTACTAAAACTGCAAGATATCAATGCGAAGGTGGTAGCATGGTGGTTACGTTGTTGGACTGCTAATTGGAAGATCTGGGGTTCGATTCCCAACAGTATCGTGTTGCCACTGTTGGGCCCCTTGAGCAAGGCCCTTAACCCCCAATTGCTAAGTTCTATAAAAGAATAAGAAATAAATGTAAGTCAGTCTGCCAAATGCCATAAATGTAAATGCAATTGCTCTCAATTTTCCTTATTGGGCAGCAAATCCCAAAAAAAATTTTATATAATTTTACATACAAGGTTTTGAAGCCATGGTATACTAACGCCTAAAGATATAAGGTATTTTATCCCACTTAAAAATGTGCTACTTTAAAATTAATCAAATAGCCAAATCAATAAATTGACATAGTAGAATAATTTAAATAATGCTAATTAATGAGCTTTAGCTAAAGAGAACTTTTAAAGCAGATGTAATGTAAACATTAACTGCCGATGAATGTAAAAATGAGAAACCTTATCTAGGTTTTGAAACTCAGTTGGATGTTCAGTTTGCAATCGATATTATCAGAAAGCAGCTTGCTGAAAATCCTGAATATAAAACCTAGAATAACCACAGGAAAGACTTTACGATTACAGCAGCAGATGTAACAAGATACAAGTCTATCCTATTCAGGAAATTTAATCCAGTGAAACAAGTAGAATCTATCACATCATCTGATCTTCACATTGATGCTGATAAATGAAAGTCAAAAACGAATGTCCAGTGGGAATAATAATAATAATAATAATATAACTGCACAATAAGCTAGTGTTTTTCCTCAGTTTCTTGCTAGATATGTAGGTATGTATATAAATAAATAAGGCAATGTCGGTATGTGCAAGTATTTGGAGCGTATAAAATGTACTTATACATTGTTGCAGTGTGCCGCTTGTAATAAATTAATTACTGGTTGTACATTTTATATGTAATTTAAGAAAATCTATTGTGAAACGCCTATTCTGTAGAAAGAAATGAGAAATTAACTCGAAATATTTTTTAGATGTAAATAGCAGTATTTAAGGGCTCCCCGGTCCTTAAACAAACAATTGTTTTAACCCTTTTGTACCGTAGTGGTACAATGCCAGCTTATATAAAACCTTTTGGTAATTATTTCTATGTTCCTTCGTTAATCATGGGCTACTTGTAAGTACATATACATCCAATTTGTTTCCCTCGCTCTCGTCCCTTCCCTTTTTTTCTTTTATGAGCTTGATTATTTGTGCCTAACGTCATTTAAATGCAAATTCACATTCATACAAGTCAGCCTATATTATCAGACCGCCAAGATCTGAGCATGTATGTTGACGCGTCGGGTTCATTTTTACCTTGCGTTGTTTGCATTTCTCCTTATTAAATTTCAGCTTTTATTGTCTCTGGTGTAAATTTTGATTCAGTAAACTATAAGTGATGTTAATCAGTCCACAGATCAGTCACAAAGACTTGTCTAATGTGAACGTTGCTGTCAAATTTACACTTATGTAATATGATTATGCTCCAGATCTACATCATCAACCTGAACGCTATTTTTTGAATGGGCCCAATAATTAAAACCAAAAAAAAAAAACCTGCATCGAAATCTGAACATATGGATGCTTACTACGGCGAGATTTTAATGATGCATTATTACTCTTCAAACCTTCGCTCGACATGTATCCATTAAATATTTCATAGGCACTAATCCAGCACATCGGTCACATCTGTACATGTATTAGGGGCCGTGTGCTAGGATTTATAGTCCTTATTAAGGCTCATTCTTTCTGTGTGCGCAGTAGAGAGTGGTATGAGGCGGTGATGATGGCTTTGGACATGGAGAGGACGGTGTCTAAGCTCATGTTTGACTTCCAGAGGAATTCCACCTCCGACGACGACTCCGGCTGCGCCCTGGAGGAATACGCTTGGGTGCCCCCAGGCCTCAAACCTGAACAGGTAAAAAAAATTTCACAGAAACACACGCGTAAAGTTAGGTGGTTTTGGAAGAGACTAAATTTTTAATGTGCTGTATATATTTATATACTTGTGCTGTATATAGATATGGTAATACTTACGTACGCAAACAAAAGGCACATCCTGGTGTGTTGCTGGAGACAAAATCTGCTTATATTTAAAAAGTAAAAACTTACAAAAAAAAAAGTTTCTCTTTTGTTTCCTGTGGTTCATGTTAGGGCAGAATTACATGTAGCATGTATGAATCATGTATGAATTTTTTTTAATTTAGGATAATGTTCGTGGAAGACTGTGTGTGTGTGTGTGTGTGTATGTATGTGTGTCTAACACCATCTGTTCCATAACTAAAATGGCTGCTCATTTTTAAACATTACTGTACCTACTAATTTTTATCGAATTAATTATTTTGAATTAATTAAATATTAAATATTTTAAAATGGGTTTTTAAGAAAAATGTTTTAATTTCATAGTTTGTGAAGAAATTTCTATAAAAAGTAGGATGTTTTTAGTAATACTAAATATATATATTTAGGCCCAATCCTATTTCTACCCTTTAACCCTAACCCTCTGTTTTGCGTTTTCATGTGAAAGGGTAGGTGTGTCTGGATTCTGTTTTTGGTAGGGGGTAAGAACCAGATACCCTTTCAGTCGAAGACTTTTCACTTAAAACATAGGGGTATGAGAAATTTCCCAAGCTACAGTGGCAACATGGCTGCACCAAGCAACCAATAAGATTCACAAATAAATCTCTTTGCATTAATAAGGTAACCAACAATCATCTGTTTTATTGCATTTAATGCGGTGTTTATATTTTACCATCATGTTCCTTGTTTGGGGGTTTTTCATCACTAAAGTTCGCTAACATTACATTGCTGCACTGCAACATATTTTTATGCCTGATAACGTTATGATGACTTGATAGAAAAAGTCCAGTAACAGGAAATTAGCTTTTTTTTTATCGCACGTATGATGACATGTACTGGTGTTATTGTGGTTAGGGTTTAGGGGAATATTTTCATTCCTATACTTTATAGGGTAGGATGGGGTAGGTATAGGAGTAGGGGATCGGGCCCTAGTTTAGTCATCATCACAAAAGAAGATTAGAAATCCTGTGATGCACAATCATGGCTAGTTTCTTCATTTTAAGCTTACATGCTAATCTAATACCCCCTGCTGATCTGGTCCTGAAATGATTTGAGCTTTCATTTTCTTTGGTGGAGATTTTAATCAAAAATTCTTAAATGATGTAGATGTCCACAGATCAGTCTTGAATGTCAGATCGACATTTTCTTGCTTTGTGCACCGTTGGCTGGAACAATTTGACATGAAACTAAAAAAAATATTTAAGGAGACCTAAGGAAGACGTTTTTTGGATTTTTTTTTTTTAGAGGAACCAGAATGGAAATAGAAAATAAAGTAAAAGTATTAATCTCAGTCAGAACAAAACTTTTGCAACTGTATTACCCTTGCTACAAATAAGCATTCAGTGGATAAAAGTCCTAGAAGGAGCACAGAAACAAAATACAAAAGTCTCCAGTCTCCAGGTTAAATTATATAAAGCTGCTGGTAGGATCTTTTGCAAGTCATCTGTCAACCTGTACATTCATTTTTCCCCTTTTTTAAAATATGAATGTTGCTTAATGGAAAACCTGCAGTCCTGAATAAATCATAGAACGCTGCTTGAAGTGTTTAAAGAACCTCCTTTTTGTCTGCTCGTCTACAGCCAGCTGTGATATAAATAATTTCAATGTACAGCTAGTGAAGTAGTGGTATGTAGACCTAATAAATGGACAAACAAACCACCTCTGACGCATTTATACCAGATACCTGTTTATAATCCGCTGTTTCTTCCCTATATTTTGTATATAGATTGTTCTGTAATGAGAGATTTCTATTTCCTGCACCGCCTTTCGTTTGTATCATATATAACCATGAGCATAAGTCACAGGTGAAGAGCAGATTTTATTCTCACTGTGTGTGAATGATACTCAAAAAATGACACCACTGATATAAAGGTGCGATCATGTGTGCTGTATAACACGGTATGAGGTAAATAATTGCATATCTGTGGATGGTAGAGGTGTGTGTAAAAAAAAAACTAGGAATATGGGAATTGTTGGCCAGGGCTGATAAGCTGTAGAAAATTTCATGGTCAGGGAGATGGGAAATGGAAATGAGAAGCTCCTGTTAAATAATGACCCTGTATGACACTCGATTTCAGATATAATCAGTCTCAAACAGACACACACACAGACACACACCCGATCTCATGCTGGGAGTGCAAAATGATACAAAACAAAAGCTAAATCTGCAAACCTTCCTTTTTTTGTTGAGAATAAACAAAAAGGTTTGAAAGCAGATTTTTTTCCATAATTTTTGAAGTATTTAATGTTTCATCAGGAAATGAAATGTTTGTTGAAATTTATTTTAATTTGGAGTGAACCAGGCCCGGTTTTCAGACAGATATCCCAGGTGAGCCATTCTTGGGGGGTGGGATTGAGGAGATAGATACTAATTAAATGATGTCATAGCAAAAATATTGTACTAATGTTTTTGTATAGACCGCGCCGTTACTTACAGCCGGGCAACTGTTTGGTTTTGCGTTGTGATTGGTCGGGCCCTTATAAACTTCTTAACACAGAGCCTGCCTTAGACTGCTTTTATTAAATAACAAATCCCACAAAAGAAAGTAATAATTTGTATACCGCCGTCTTTACCAAATTTTAATTGGGTGGGCAAGACAGACGTTTGGATGGGCTCAGCCCACCCCTGCCTATGCCTAGAGCCGGCCCTGGAGTGAAGTTTATTATTATGTACTAATAGCTTGTTAAATTAATTGCTTGTTACAAAATTTTAATAAAAGACTAAATTATCAGGTACAAGGATTTTGTTTTTTAAAATGACGAGACAAAAAAAACATTAAAAAAACTTTAAAAAGTGAATCACTTTTAGCCAGACAGTGAACAGCGGCAACGATTTTTAACATCTGAATTATACTTAGTAGTGATTCACAGATACTATTTTTAAAAGACAGATTTCAAGTACCGATATTTTTTTCCTGGTACTCACCGATACCTGTACTTTTTTTTAGGATGTGGGATTATTTGTATGACTCTTAGGTTTTCTCTTGCCGTATTCTCTCATCTTGCAAGAGTCAGTTGCCGAGTGTTAATGTTACTGCTGCGGCAAATTCTCCATGCTCACTTTTGTGTTTTATCAGATTATGTATATTTGTACCTCTTGATATTTTGGTGGAACAAAGGTTTGCAGTCTACCATGTGCAGGTTGACAACATTCAATTTGAAATATTTTTACACTGCTGAGTCCGACATTCTGTCGCTCCTGCCGGAGAATTTGTGCGATGGAATTTTTGTCAATAACGTCACAAAAGGTATCGGTCTTTGGTATCAAAGTGTTTTTACAACTACAGGTTGTATAGGACCTGCAGTAGGTATTGTTGATCTGTTGAAACAATGTTTTGGTTATAAAAGAAGAGGAAGAAGAAGAAGAAGAAGAAAATTATAATAATCTAACCTGTAAAATTAATCTGTCCCTCTGAATGATGCTTAACCCAGCGAATCATTGTTAATATCCTACTATTTTAATAAAATTAACTAAAAAAGGGAGGATATTATTGATGGTTCAATGGGTTCATCATTTCCATATGCATATATGTAATATCATTTAGAGCAACATCAACAAGACTGTTGTTGAAAGTATTTTATCTTTCATTTTTTTATATAAATAATTAAATTGACCAGCTTTAATCATGAAAGACATGAAAAATATTTTTGTCTTGTTTGTAATATTTATAGCTGAATAAAATATAATATAAACTATAGCTTGAATGAAAAATGATTGTCTTTACATTCTTACTAAATAGTAAGATTTATACAAAAAATAGGGTGACATTTAAACATAACATTTTATAATAGACAGGTTCCTGGGCTCAGTTTTGAGCACACATTTTTGTAAAATTGTGTATTGTTTTTTTTATTTCAGGTTATTTGGCTTTTACCTACTTCCCAAAAATGCATGGCACTGTTACATGGCAATGTATAATCTTCCATAACCCTGATCAGAAATAGAAAGAGAGATAGACAGATAGTAGGATGGTGGCGTAGTGGGTTAAGGTGCCGGCAACCACATGCACAAGTTGTTTTGCTCTGGCGACCTGAGTTCAATTCCTGGCCCAGTCCCACCTCTCCCTCTTTCCTCTCTTTCCTATCAAAAAATGCCTAACGAAATGTCTTAGAAAAAAAACAAAAATGTATCTGCTAGTAAATAAATTATAGATTGACACACATTTACATTTGGTCACCTGACATTCACCTCACAAGTCTTCTGGCTTCTGCTTGGATCCTGAGTTTGGGTTTACTGCCTATGTGGAGTTGCCTAGGTTTTCACTGTGTTTGTGTGAATTTTCTCCCACTGTCAAAAATCATGCAGGTGGGCAGATTGGCTAAATCGCCCCCAGGTGTGAATGAGTGTGTGAATATTTGTTTAAATTATGGTCAGTAATGTTTCTGGGGTAGACTTCCTCTTTCCTCCTATTTTTCTGTATGTAACTTTTTGCCTGCCTTTCTTTTTGTGTCTGTCTTTCTGCCTGCATGTCTATGTATATCTATCTGTCTATCTAGCTGTCTATCTATCTATCTGTCTGTCTGTCTGTCTGTCTATCTATCTATCTATCTATCTATCTATCTATCTATCTATCTATCTATCTATCTATATCTGTCTGTCTGTCTATCTATCTGTCTGTATCTATCTGTCTGTCTGTCTGTCTGTCTGTCTGTCTGTCTGTCGGTCTGTAAATCTGTCTGTCTGTCTGTGTTTGTCTGCCAGTCTGCCTCTATCTATCTATCTATCTATCTATCTATCTGTCTGTCTATCTGTCTGTCTGTCTGTCTGTCTGTCTGTCTATTTATCTGTCTATCTAGCTGTCTATCTATCTGTCTGTCTGTCTGTCTATCTATCTATCTATCTATCTATCTATCTATCTATCTGTCTGTCTGTCTGTCTATTTATCTGTCTATCTATCTGTCTATCTGTCTGTCTGTGTCTGTCTGCCAGTCTGCCTTTATCTATCTATCTATCTATCTATCTATCTATCTATCTATCTATCTAAAGAAATAGATGTAGGTATGTAGATCAGCCGAGTCACATAGTCTCTCGTCTGCCCAAACTAATTACCTCACTCAACCACTAAATAAACCAGTTCTGGTTGCCTGGATACCGCTCTCCATCGACAGCCCACAAGCAAAGAGCAGAGTAGTGAGTGTATGTTGAAACACAGCTCAAGACTATATCCTGATAGAGTTTGCAAACACACAGGTACCCACACACACGCACACACACACACACAAGCAAGAAAATCAGTCCTATCAGTCCAATCATCCTACTGAGACTTACTAAATGCAGCCACCACATCATAGCAAAAAATACTAGTTTAGGCTGTATTTATTAACTAGAATGTAAGACGATCTAAGAGACGATGATTAAAATATGACATTTTCTGTGTGCAGTCGAATTACAATGAACGTGATTATAAATAGATTGCACATATATTAAGGTCTATTTAAATAATACCGCATGTAACTACCTTTATTTTTGGCAGATGAGAGAAGTACTAAGATTCTGCCTGCGGAATGTGTGTGTGTGTGTGTGTGTGTGTGTGTGTGTGTGTGTGTGTGTGTGTGAATGTGAGCGTGTAGCATTTGAATCTTGCTTCATTCTTTTTTTCTTATGGGCTGCAGCCTTAATCTGCAATCAGTCCCTGCAGCAATAACAGTGCGTTTTTTTCCTCCCTTCTTTTCCGCTTCTGATAACCATAGAAATCACTCTGGCCTTTTCGAAGGGTAAACAGCGAGGTGCATTCCTACACCGTCTACCTCAAATCTGTGCTGCTATTTTTACTCTCCATTTCTGCCAACTGACCTGTTCTGGCTTTTTATTTTATGGTATTTCTTAAAGTAACCATACATTTTTTTTAAATATTCACACTCCCCCCTTTAAATCCCCCTTTATAAAAGTTTGTCTGCTGACATATTTGTTTTCTGACTACATTTAAGGCCTTTATTTCGTCGAAAAACAAGCTTCAAATTACTTCCTTTAATTGGACACTTGATACAACTGACAATTTGATTGCACATCTCTGTCGTAATGACACTTGGAACAAGAGTGGCTGTAAAAAAAAAGGGAAATGGAGGGATGGAAAAATGTAATTGGTTTCTAAATTCCTTGTTTTTCTATTAAATTATATAACGTCTCGGTGAGGAAATTGGTCATGTGATGCGGCTTCAGTTAATTTACCTGCACATACAATATTTTCTATTTATTGTGATGGATTATCGGATGAGACGGTCGTGTGACGCCTCTAGCATGTATGGAAATAAGAAAGTATTAGAATCTAGGAGAATTAAATGCTGCCAGGCTGTGTATTAATTTAGCGATTAACATTTCATACTCTATAGAAAGCTCCATGAAAATATAAAAGTGAGATGAAGTACACACATACAGTGAGCAAAGGCAAGATCGAGGCAAAGAAGATGGAAGACTTCTAATATCGTAATCCTAAAAATAGTTTTGAAAAAAATACTTCCACCGGTGCTTTAATTCAATTCTTCCTCATATGAGTGTGTGTCTTTATGTGTTTGTGTGTTTACACACCCAGGTTCACCAGTATTACAGTTTCCTGCCTGAAGATAAGGTCCCCTACGTGAACAGCATCGGCGAGAAGCATCGCATTAAGCAGCTCCTACACCAGCTTCCCCCTCATGACAACGAGGTCAGTGCTCAAAACTTACTAATGCATTTTGCATTACATTCCAAAAATCGGCTTTTCATCCCACTTAATGCCTTTGACGGCTTTCTGGAAGGATTTAAAGGAAGTGCTGGGAAAATTATACTGTTCATTTATTTTGTTAGAAAATTTGGTGTGAGGAGCGTAAAAGCAGGTGTTTTACAGACTATTGCAATTGAAGTATGTGTCAAATTTAGAGAGCGAGTAGTGAGTATGGCACTTTATGAGACATCACACCAGTCTGATGGTGCCCTAGGCGAACCCCCCATTCACACGCGCACACACACACACACACACACACACACACACACACACACACACACTATAGTGATGTATTATGAATTGCAACATTACAAGGTGTCAAATATCAATTCACCTGTTGTCAAATATCACAATTCACATTGTCCATCACACCATCATTTTAATATGGCACATACATCCATGTCATATTCTCTTTCTCGTCATATGTTTCTTAGAAATTAGCAAAACGTACGAATTTTTTTATCTGAATTATTTTCAAATGCTAACTTTTAAAATACAGAAGCGATATATTTTAAAACAAATTAGCACTTATCACTGTCATGACATTTCTAAATGTTTTTCTGTAAATTATTACATTCTTGCGTTCTATAATTAGAAAAAGGTCACAAATGTGGTACCTTAACAATTTACTTTAAATGGTGAGCCTGTAAAACTAATTATTAAATACCAGCTATTTTAAGAGATATGCCCACATTTTTGGTTTGTTTAGTTTTAATAACATTACAAGGTTTTTCCATATTTCGTACTGACCAGTTTCGCCCATTTAGAATTAAACAGCTAGCAAGAATGATTAGAAAACTTCAGCAAGTCACAGAGGCAAGCAAAGGTGTGTTTAGTCTAAATCCATGTATTTTTCTAGCTAGCAAATTTTCAAGTGTTCTGTTTTGAAATATTTCAAAAAACATGAAGATTGCTTAACACTGATAGAACATTATTTGATGATTATTTTATGGTGCTGTTCCGAGAAGTGTTTTGAGTGAATTTGTAAAGTACGAGTGACATAATAAGGACATTCCAAAAACATTGTTTAGGAATGTTTTCTCTTAATGTATAGTAACTATTTACAACTTTATATGACCATTCCTTAAACATTAGGTTTAGCGAATGTTAAGGGAACGTTCCCCGTTAGCTGGGTTATCCATCATTACTGCATGGCATCATATTTACTAAATGCTGACTGTTGATTGCATACTAAGGCGAAATAGGCAGACTATTGGGTTGGATAGAGGCAAGATAAGGTGTGTTTAGCTGGAGGTGTAGCTAGCTTTCCCAAAAGAAATGAGTGAAGCAGTTTTATTCTTTTCTGGAACACAAGACATGTATTTTTCTAGCGAAAAGTGACTTGAAAAAAGTTTGCTTAACGTCGGTAGAAGTTAATTTATAGTTATTTGATGATTATTTTATGGTGCTGTTCTAAGAACGTATTTTTTCAGCATTTTGATTGCATTTATCAAGTACGAGTATGAGTTCAAACAACGTTTTCTCTCAAAATTCCGTATAGTAACTATCTATAACTTTATGAAAACATTCTTTGAGCATTATTTCAAGAACAAAAATTTTTACAGACAATTAGCGAATATTGTGGCTAAACGTTCCCCGTTAGCTGGGTTATCCATCATTACTGCATGGCATCATATGCACAAAATACAAATATTCATTTCAGATCTTACTAACTATTGATTATGTACTAGGGTGGAATAGACCGTCTAAAAGGTTGGTCATAGTTATTCAGGTATTTAGATTAAGTGTTTTATCCATCTTATTAACAGGTTTTGTCTTTTCTAATACTGTTGCACAGTCTGACTCTTCAAATGGTAAATACATAAACACTGAAAAGGTAGTTTAAGTACTAGTAGAACAGTTACGGGCATAATTATGAGTAAAATATCCCATGGCGGGTGACCTACAAAAAATTTATGCTGCATCTTCTTTGAGAACTTATAGCATAATATCTATTTCATTACATACGGTGCTGTTATCTATAAAAACATTAGGACCTGCTTTAATGATGTGTGTTTATGGGGAAGAATAATCGCAGGAATGATGAGGTCTGGCTCTTATTCTGTAAGCGCCCTCAAGCACTTCTGCTTGCTGCAGAGTGGGAATATGTTGACTAAAGCCTCCATCTTTTTTTCAAACTTTGAATTAAATATACAGATGGTTGTTCAAAGCCCTGGCTACAGGCTGCATCACACAGCAGAGAAAGCAACTTCAGCAGGATTTATGGTTGAATGTTTTTTTTACCTTTGAGAAGTCAATAGGATGTTACTTCCAGGTCCTTCAGGATCGATTGTTGTGATCTTGGCAGCACCATACTCTGAATTCTATCTTTGGTGGTTGGGCTCATGCACTGCAGCTTACATTCGTTTTGCACAATTTTACCATGGATGGCAGATCAGCTGCTTTTATGGTTTAATGCTCGTCATAAAATACTTCACTGCTAACCTCAGCTTTGGATGCAATGGAGGTGACATGTACAGTGCTGATGCTGGTGAAGGTAATTTTCCAACCCATTCTCTGCATTTTTAAATACAACAGACATCCTGAACCTTAACTACATTGCTATTGCCCAAGCACCCATATCAAATAAACTAAATAAAAACCTTTAAAGGGAAATTTTAGCAGGGTTTTTTTAGAGTAGTCTACTCAATAAAGTTTATAAAGTAACACCTAGCTACCCATCAGAGATGTTCTGCTAATTTATGTAATACAATCCCCGAAGATTTTGTATGGTACTTGTCTTGAGAAGGTTTTGGGTCATCATATTGGTTGGGAGGGTTGAACATACATTGGCCATATTTGTTGATAGGTCAGTTGATATCTTCTTCTTATTCATAGCATTTACATTTACAGCATTTGGCAGCCACCCTTATCCAGAGCGAGTTCCATTATCTCCTGAGCAATTGGGGGTTAAGGGCCTTGCTCAGGGGCCCAGCAGTGCAAACTTGGTGGTACTGGGAATCGAACCCCAGTCTTCAAAGTCCAACACCTTATCTACTGAGCCACCACCTAGCACCAAGTCTATGACTGCCTGTGACTGTGATAGCCTGTGACTGTTCTTTTCAGCGACTGTGACGAGTCATTGGATGGTCTTCCTCTGGGCCTCCTCATTAACAGCCACTTTCTTCAGAATCCTTGTAGTGGAATTGTCAGCAAAGCCTCTGCAGTTCTGCATCCCTACTGGACACAACTTTACACTCCAACCCCTTCCCTCTGCCTTAGATGCCAAAGTGGCATAGTGCAGTTTTGGTTTATTTATGGGGACCGTCGCTATCTTAATAATGACGTTGACATGGTGGTGGCTTAGAGTTGTCTTAGAGTTGTCCTCATTTAAGCAGCCATGGTTTCCTTGGTTTCCTTGATTCTCAGCTTTTTTAGCTAATCTAGATATAACTGTTGCTTTTTCTCTGCCTCTAAAATGCAGTGTGTCAATTAGAAAGCTTTCACAGACACACTCATCTGCAAGTCTTTCAACTGTAGCCTGAACTGGAGGAGTCTTTAATCTTCATTAGATTTACAGCCGATTTACACCTCTGTTCTTTAGAGTTCTTGCATGTCGAGCCACATCCATTGTGCTGCTTTAATTATAATGGATGTTTTCTTTGTAAAAAAACAAAAAAACAAATACACTTCACTAGTAGCTCATTTATCACGTTGATAAAAACTTTATTTGCATCAATTGCAATAAAAAGACTATCGTTTTAACCCACAGTGTGAGAACACTGATATCGACATATATAACGTGCTTAAACTTGGAGTTTTATAATAAGGTAAAATACTGTGATTACAAAATGGACCCATAATGTTACCAACATGCCACGTTAATCATACATATATATTATTTCGACAAGTATCAACAAGCAAAGCTGATTGGATATAATCCAACAATTGACCTTCTTCATTTTTATTCTATAAAAAAACATATTCAGGTGCTACCAAAGATGATATAATGACTTGTTGAAGCATCCATCAGACTTCCTCTTGTTCTTATTTTACATTATTTTTATTATAATTCCTTCACCTTATCTTTCTTTCTTTTTTTATTTATATCCCTCTGTGTATTCCGTCTGTTAATATTAAAAATAATTTACTTTAACTCACCCAACAAATGCAAATAACTGAGAGACAAAAATTTTGAAGTTGTATGAATAATAATAAAAAATATACCCAGGGGTAAAGTGTTATATACATCAAGGTATTTTAAGTCTAAGCAACATCATTAATTACAAAAACGCAAGTAGAATAGTCTTAATTTATAATAATTCGAGGCGTTACAGCGAATAATAAATTGGCACCAAGTGTACTTAAATAATTTAAAGTACGTTTTCTGGCGTGGTTTGATTAGAATGACTGACAGAAAAAACAAAAAATGTTATGTAAATTAGATTAAGGCAAAATAGCAGAGATTAGTAAGGCTTCGAAAATGTACGGTAAACTACATTTTAAAGTTTAAAACTATTCAAACTTCTTGATAACAGTAAAAAAGTAGTTTGGCATTATTTACATTATACTTTCTAGCCTATATATTTTGTCCAGGTTTTGATTGAAGACAATCATAGTGGACTGGGATCACGTGAATGGATTCTAAAATCTCTAAAGTCTTGAAACACTTGAGAAAAAAACAGTATATTTATTCATTTGATACTGTGTACTTTATAGACGAGTTCTATTTTAAAACACATTTTATATATAGTGACTCCCTTAAGGACTGTGGGTGCTTGAGAGTAACAGGGGGTGTGAGTTTGCCTATTTGCAGTTTTAAATTAAATGGGAGGGGGTACCGAAGAATCTAAAAAGTGCACTAACATGTTACACGGTCTCAGGGGTTGTACTGTAAGTGTCGTTGTTGTTTGGTGGAGAAGAAACGGACGTTAACATGATATTAAAAGGTGATGATGTTGATAATGATGGTTATCATGCTAAAGGTGTTGATGGATGTTTTTAGGTGCGATATTGTAACTCTCTGGATGAAGAAGAGAAGAGAGAACTGATGATCTTTAGCAACCAGAGAAAAAGAGACAACCTGGGACGAGGCACCGTCCGCCCTCTTCCCCTTACTATAACTGGAGCGGTTTGTGAACAAGTATGGCAGGACAATAGATACAACAGAAATCACTTTTTAACAGTTACTATTATTAATATTTAACCAATTATTTTTTCTGTATTGTCGTATATATGTTTCACTCTTTTTTATCTTTTAGTGTGGAGGCCAAATAAACGGCGGTGATATCGCAGTATTTGCCACACGAGTGGGTCATGGATTGTGCTGGCATCCGCACTGCTTTGTGTGCTGCATGTGTGCTGAGTTGCTTGTGGATCTAATCTATTTTCATCAGGATGGAAAGATCTACTGTGGCCGTCACCACGCCGAGCGTCTTAAACCACGCTGCTCCGCTTGCGATGAGGTCAGTCCGACAACTCAAGCAAATAAGTCATGCCTGTTTGCAATTTAATCCTCTCAACAGACCCCAAGCTTAATCGACCTTCACACTCCATTAGTCTACCACCTTGACCTTGTTTCATCCCAACACCATAATCATAAACAAAAAAAATCCTTTGGGGCAATGTCAGAGTCATGCTAATGCTAACATTTAAAATAAGGTAATAAAGTTGACCAATATTGAACAACTGATTTTTTATAGAACTTTGTTATCGATGGTACTGATAGCATGCTCAGATTACTGTTTATAAACCGACTTTTACCTAACAGTCATGTTAAAAAGGGCTGTTAGATATTTTAGCGATATTTAATTTTAGATACTTTTATAAATTACAGTCTTTATAAATATTAACTACTTTATTAAAGGCTCAAATGTAACTGATCTCTATTACAGGCTTCTGTTTCTCTCCAATAACATGGTTTCTTGTCATTTCCATAGATTATCTTTGCAGATGAATGCACAGAGGCAGAAGGAAGGCACTGGCACATGAGGCATTTCTGCTGCTATGAATGTGAGGCTCCACTAGGTGGCCAGCGATATATTATGCGAGATGGACGGCCTCACTGCTGCAACTGTTTTGAGTCACTCTTTGCTGAGTACTGTGATGCGTGTGGAAAACATATAGGTATATTTTACAGTCATGTCTGCTAAGATGACCTTCTTTCAAGGGGGTTAAAGAAAGAAATCAATAACATTTGATAAATCTTTTTAAAAAAACAGCACATCATGTGGATAAAGTCAAATTTAGTTAAACAGTTGCTTGCCTAATTTACTAAAACTCTCTTTAGTAAAGTATAATTTTTCCAAAAATAATTGACATAAATTGGTATTGGTATTTGGCATGCGAAGATCACATGGTGAACAATGACTATATTAAAAAAAATTGGCTGACGTCTATTCATCTTATTTACTCATAACAGTTCACATAACATGTCAAAAGTTTTGGCTTGGAAATGTATATATTAATTCCCTCCCCCTTCCCTCACCACCAGGCATAGACCAAGGACAAATGGCATATGAGGGTCAACACTGGCATGCCACTGAAGAATGTTTCTGCTGCGCTCGCTGCCACCAGTCTCTGCTGGGTCGTCCATTTCTGCCAAAGCAAGGGCTTATCTACTGCTCTCGCCTCTGCAGCCAGGGAGATGAGCCTGATCTGTCAGACTCCTCCGATTCCGCTTTTCAGAGTGCCCGTTCACGCCAGTCACGCCGCAGTGCAAGAATTGGTAAGCAGGGATCAAAAACCAACAAGGCAGAAAGTGTCAGGCAGCCATCATCTGGCTCAGCTTCTGCAACAGGTGAGCGGCATTCGGTGGATGCAGACTCTTTGGGAGTGCAAATGGACCTGCTGAGTGTGTCCAGCCCAGCTCCAAGTCGCACCCCGAACCGCACACCTACAAGAAACCCAAGTAGGACCCCGAGTCGTTCACCAAGCCTCAACCGCAAGCAGTCTGTCTGGATGAGCAGAGATGAGCCATATTCCTATGAGTCTAATCAAAGAGATCCTTCCCCTTCCCCAAATCCCCATCAGCTACGGAGCCAGTGTAGCATTCGAAGCCCATATCCTCCTTCTCCTAGCCAACCACCCAAAGTGGTGAGCCCCCCAGAGTCCTGGCACAAAGAGCAACCAGGGAATAATCCCAAAAAGCCTCCTGTTATGGCAGCCCTCAGAGGCCACTCTTTTAATGAAAATTGGATGCACCATGGACAGGAATCCGAGTTCCATCCACCCAAACTGAAGACACAGATGAGTTTCAATGAGATAGCTAGTCACGGTGCTGGGTTCTTAGACAAGCGTAGTGTCAGTGTGCAGGGCTTTCCCAGGGACATGAGGCCTCCGCTTCTAAGGAGTAGACATCACATTGGCCCCAGCTTTGGTGAACTTACACCCCTTGAGCAGACACCACGAGGGTCTGCAGACTCATTGGCGCTTTCTTATGCCACAGGTATGCTAACTCAGGTCATTCTTTGTAAAATACATTTCGGTTATTGTTTGCTCTACCAATTATTGTTAAAATACACATATGCCACTGTTATTATAAGTCATCTATATGGCCTAAAAAGAATGCCAACGTTTAATTTTGTCCCTCTTCAGGAAACTCTTTGGATGGGACTACAAGGCGCCAGGAGCACCTTTCACGCTTTTCAATGCCTGACTTAAGCAAGGACTCTGGTGTAAATGTGTCTGAAAAAAGTGCAATGGGTACCCTAAACTCATCAATGCAGTTCCGCAGCACTGAATCCCTGTCATCTGTCCCTAGACCTCTTGCTGATCTAGGAATGCCAGTCAGATTGAGGTGCCCACCACAACTCTACTGGAACTCCTCTAGAGGCCTCAGCTTTGATGAGCAAGCAAAAGGTCGCATGGGCCTTGCAGGGAGCATGGGAAACGTTCATTCAGTGACACCACGACCACGACGGGCTAACACACAAGACTCTCCACGACAACAAAGGCCAAGGCAACAGCATCATCGCAAAAGTCACAAAAGACACAAAGGCCACCATCGATCCCGCCGCTCACGTTCAGATAATGCTCTTCACCTGGCTGCTGAAAACCAAGGTTACCCTAGTGACCCTGTTCAGAGATTTCATGATGACTTTCAGCGGTTGCCCTCCAGGATGTCACATGATCCTTTTGGGGGAAATTATGCATGTAGGCAGCAGTTTTTCAGGCCTTGCCCTCGAACCACGTCTGACCTGACCTTGCAGGACCCTGGAGGTCCAAGACTAGGCCAATACTTGGGCAGGTACGGTGAGTTGGCAGAAGGTGATGATCACTTTTGCTCTACTTGCTCTTCTTCATCTGAAGCATCCGACGATGAGGGCTACTTTATGGGGGAACCCATTCCTCGGCCAGTGCAGGTGCGTTATCTTGACAACGAGGAGTTGAGGCAGCGTTATAGTCCCACTATGATGGGTGGTCACTCCCAGCTACATACACGTAGACGCAGAAAGAGTAAGAATTGCATCATCTCATAAGAGAAAGTTTGTACCTGTGTGGGTGTGGTGTGTGTCTCTTTGTGTCTAGACTGTAACTTTATTGAAGCATGGTTAACTCATAAATAAGAAAAACTTTATGATGTCCTCTGGAACTTATCTCTGCTGTTTACTGTGACGGAAGCTGGCACAAAGAAATGCATCATCTCATAACGCAGGTTTTGTGTGTGTGTGTGTGTGTGTGTGTGTGTGTGCGTGCGTGCGTGCGTGTGTGTGCCAGTATGTTTGAGTATGTAACTTTATTGAAATAACTTACTTAATAGATTGTAATCTTATTTAAGCATGATCAAATCATAACCAACAAAACTTGATCATGTTCTCTGGACATTATATTCTCTGTTTACTGTGACACAAGATGACTTCATGTGTGAAGAATTTGAATAATACATTAAAACATTATATATTCAAGAACACTTTAAGTTTACTTGTAGAAACGTGCAATAAGGGTGTGCAATGTACCGCTAGGTTGATACAAAGTAGGCGTGAGGCATGTGCACTGATGGAACTGGTTAGAGTCGGGACTTGGTATTGGTGGGTTACCATGATAACTGGCTTTCATAACAATTGTATTCTAATCTTGTTTATTCAGAAAACTTGCATTACTGTATGTGTGAGGAGTGAAAGATTACTCAGTGTCTTGATCTGCTGAACACTAATTATGAAGTCTGATAACGAAGACTGAGGGGACGTGGTTTTAAACGCAAATCTTATCTGCCCCAGCTTCAAGGTTAAAAATAAAAAAAATACTCTCTTCTTTTTTTCGCTCTTTAAACCTGTCTCTCTATTTTTTGTTGTCTATTTGAGAGCCAGTATATCTGGGCCCATATACTAGTTATTGTTTCCATTGTTCTAATTGCTTGCACCCTGTTCTATCAATGACATATTAAAATAACTTACCTTTGCTTTTGAGAATAGCAATGTTTGGTATAGTCCTGTTTTAAATGCAATATACTTTTTTTTCCCCCCAAAGTCCACATTTTAATAATGTTCTCTTTAAATTACATGTATGTACAGTGATTTTCAAAAGTAATATAAGTCATGGCTATAGTATTGTAAATGTTATGTAAATATAGTCTTAAATATTTCTATATTTTGTATCCTCAGAAGCATTATTTGTATCATATTGTAGAGCGTTAACTGCATGTATCCCCAGTTTATGTCTTGTATCTGAATTAAATAATATTTCAATTATCAATAAAATTAGGTATCTATTTCTTTTTATATGGATGGGTGGATTTTGAGGTTGAATGGCAACGTACGACATTTGGCAAACACCCTTTTGCATTTATCTTTATTTTTTTATATACAACTGAGCGACTGGGGGTTAAGGACCTTGCTCAGGGGCCCAGCAGTAACAGGTTGGTGGTGCTGGGAATCGAACCCTGATCTTCCAATTAGCAGTCCAACACCTTAATCACTGAACCCCATATCTGTTTATGACTGGTTTACATGTGACAGGATCTTACATGAGAGCCGTGTACATCAGCTAATGTAAAGGAAAATCAATTTTGAAAAGAAGAATAATATTATAATATTGTATGTTCTCCCCGTGCTCGCGTGGGTTTACTTCGGGTACTCCGGTTTCCTCCCTCAGTCCAAAAACATGTATGTTAGGTTGATCGGTGATTCTAAATTGCCCATAGGAGTGTGCTTATGGGCTGGCAACCTGTTCAGGGTGTACCCCTCCTTCCTTTCGCCCTTTCAGAGACAGCAGATGAATAAATGAATAAATAATCTGTTTAGCAGGTGTACGTTATGTTTGCATAGCAGCAAAAGTAGTTCCGTACGTTTGTAAAATATTTATATAATATTATATTAAAAATATATTATTAATATTATATTAAAATAATGTGTATAATAAAGATCAATAATTAAAAGACCTTTAAAATCTTTATTTACATAAAATGTAAAACAGTTAGGGACACTTTCATTTAAGGACAAAATAGTGGTAAAAGTACATTTTTTATTGTTCAGCGCACTGTCATTAGTCGGGTTTTTTTCACAGATAAAATGATCAACTGCAGAATAGGGCTTAATAAAAAAAATGTACATCTACAAATTTACCACCCCAGCAAGGTGGTTTCACATTGTTATTGCCCACCCTCAAGTCACCTGTTAAGCCCACCATCCAAACCAACCTACCGAATGAAAAAAAAAGACAAGGAAAATTAATAAAAACATGAAAGAGAAAAAAGGAAGAAAAAGAAGAAAATAAATATGTCTGGCAAAAAAAAACCCATTTTTTTTCTAAATAAAAAAACAACCACAAAACTATCACAATAAATTGTAAGGCAGCAGGCAAGATTTATAGCGTATTTAAATTGGTCATTGGTTGCTCTACCTGTCCGTCATCCATTCTCTTGGACGGGCTTTAGACTTTCAAAGCGGCCAAGATTCCCAGACCTTCTGCCGTCAGTCTAAAGCTTTGGCTACACAAGACTATTATGATATCTTATTGGCACATTAATGTTTCAGCTCTATATAAATTATTTAGTGCAAATTTGGACTCATTTGACTTTGTTAACCAAAGATGTAACTAATCGCATCTACTTTATATTCCAAGTTTCTCTTTTCCATTGCTCCTTGCCAGAATAAAGCTATGTTACCTATAAATAAGTTACAGGGGAAAAATCAGGTCCCAAATACAAAAACAATATAAAACAAATGACCGTAGGACACACACATTTCATGCGATGTTCTCACAACATCTACTTTAAACCTCTTTAAAAGAAAAACTTGATACCATAAGGAACAAATAACAGAAAGCTCGGGGAGAATTATTTTTATAAATTAACTATGACCTAACTCTGACCTAAAGTATTTAGTTCTGTAAAATTATTGTTAATAAATATGATCAAATTTATTAATAAACAACTAATGAAAATAAATAAATCTACACACAACCCAATCTGAAAAGAAATGAAATGAAATGAAAAGAAATAGTTTAGTGAGGCATTATACCAACTGCCACATGACATCATTTTAGATTTAGTGGATACATGAACATATTATAATATTTAATAGTGTTCCAATCCGAGTCGTTTTATCTTGGAAGGGAAGTTTATCTTGATTTTGTTTGGCAAGCAGCTCTTTTTTAATACAGATTGGTCCCCAAAGCTATGGCAGTGTAACACTAGCTTTAGGGAGAATAGTTTAACTTCTGCTGCATATTTAGCACCTGTGCTTCCTCCACAACATTTTCCTTCATATAAATATGTTTTTTTGTAAATGTAAATGATAATTTGTCCTTTGGGGTTACTGTCTTGCTGCATAATTTCCAGCAGGACATTCACGCCCCCTTAGGACAGTGTGAGTGCACGTCAATGTGTGTCAATGAAGCTGAGACCGCAACAGGGTGCCATCCTCTCTGGAGTCGTACTCATTAATAAACTGTTCCATGGCTTCGACACAGCGCAGCCCGATCTCATGCAGGTTCTCCCTCAGAGAAGTTTGGATTGTTCGCTCCAGTGAAGGATCTTTGGCCACGAGCATTTTGACCACCACGCCGAACGTGTCGCAGTCCTGTCGATACACCTGCGACGCACAGGTAATTAAAGGTGTTTAAAGGTAAGGATAATATAGTGTGGGTTACAGCGCCGCATTGTGAAGACTCCAGAATTAAAGTGTGAAAGAATTTACCAGAACAACATGGCTGTGACAGCGGATTCAGCTGATAAATAAATTATAGGTTGAAAATCTATTTATAAACTTTGTTTCAGTGCAGTATCTTTTCTGTAGTTACAGTTATTTCACAGGGACTTGCAAATGCTTGCTCTTTAGATAACCTAAGCCTAATAAATAGGTGAGGGAAATGTGATGTAATTAATATATACACGTTGATAGATTAATATTTAAATGTTGATGGGTTACGGTAATTAAATGTTTATTCAACATTACTGAAAGAGTCTCCTGTCTGCACTGTGTAACAGTGAACAGTCAGAAAGGAAAGTATTTTCCTGTTCCATTACATTTACTTTTCTGGCATTTTGACAGACGCCCTATCTCATTTATACCACTGAGCAATTGAAGGTTAAGGGCCTTGCTTAGGTGGTGCTGGGAATCGAACCCACAACCTTCCGGTTAACTACTGCGCTACCACTTCCCACATTAAAGGATTGCATTTATGTTATATAACAGTTAACCAGGAATTACAAATAAAGGTCAATGAATAATGACAGAAACCAAAAAAAAAACACACAGAAAATGATTTCAGGAACTAAATGCTTAAAGAGAGTGAGAGAGAGACACATTACCAGCACACCCATACATTAAGTGTGTGGGATGTAGTAAAGCAGTCAGTGGTTAAAGTGTTGGACTGCTAATTGGAAGATCAGGATTTGATTCCTGGCACCACCAAGTTGCCACTGCTAAGCCGCTGAGCAAGGACCCTAAACCCCAATTATTCAGATGTATAAAGAAAATAAGGGTATAAGGGCGTCTGCCAAATACTAGAAATGCAAGTGTGTCTTTCCAAAATTGTTATAAAGTTAAACAACATGTTTGTCTAGAACGTCTCCATATGCTGTGGCATTAAGTTTCCCCTTTACTGCTTCAGCATAATACTGCCCCCGAGTAGTGCTGGGTGTTATGACCAAAAATTTATAACAGTATTTTTAAAATATACCAGTTTTATGGCATATGACAGTATTCTATTCATGTATGACCAGGTGTTAATTAGAGATTTCTTTTTTATTGGCCAAAAAAACGATGATGCTATTTTCAGACATAAGAAAGGAAAAGGCAGAAAATACAAGCGAATTGACCAAAGGTTGTTCCATGCTGCAGTAAAGTTTTCGTGGTCTTGTCTGGATAGCCGTCTAAAAGACAAGGTCATCACTGAAAAACTGCCACTGGGGCTTATTGTCTTATTGTTGATCCGCCAACTGGGCTGGATACAGACTCGATCTGGTGTCTGACTTTCTACTCTTTATAAATTTTAAAATCTGGAAGAAAACCTCTACAGAAGTGTGAAGGGTATCAAGGGTAAGAGTAAGAATCCATGTTGTCTGGGATACGATAACAAATATGGATGCATCCCTGTAGTTTTGTCTATATCGTTCGTTTATCTATTTTAAAAAGGGTGCGCCATTCATCAGAGGCCATGCAATTCTAAGAAATAATCAACACTGTATCAGTCTGTATCCAACCATGGCAGCATGGATTATTGTTTCTTATAACAAACCTTTTTTTTGGAGTTGTTTCTAAACAAGATATTAAAAACTTTTATATCTTCTAAAGTTGTGTTTTGGCACAGGTCTGCGCTTATCATTTTTTAAAATTACTATACACTTCTTCAGGTATAGTCAGGTATTCTTCATATATATATGAAGAGAGAGAGAGAGAGAGAGAGAGAGAGAGAGACTTTATATATTTTTATTGCACTAAAAGAAAATCATCAACACACACACACACACACACATTAACCATTGCGATAGTAAAGGGAAAAACGACGTGCAAAAGCTGAATAAGCTCAGCGTCGTGTCATAGAGGATTGCACACACATTCACACATACACACACACACACACACACACTTCTACTCATACACGTCTATGCAAAAATGACAGATTCAAAAGAATTACTAAGTGACATTTCACATGACGGAATGCCAACGGACATCCTACACTATATCGCCAAAATTTTGTGTCACACTTGAAAACGTACTGGACCATTTATTAGGAACGCTCTAATAACCCTGGGTAGAACCCTCTTATTTCACTGGGAAGGCCTTAGTTCTCTATGGTATGGATTCCAAAATCTAGTGGAAAAATGCCTATGGGAGTCTGGTTCATGTTGACATGACTACATCACAGAATTCCTGCAGATTTGTCAGATACAATCCCAAACAATTACGTATGTTTGCGTTCTGGTGGAGTCATGCTGTCAGCACCTTCCATCTGCATGACGCAGCACAAATCAAGACCCATCAGACCAGCAGGGTTTGGGTATCGTTTTTAATTTTAGCGATTGCGATTCTGCTTATGGTTTTTATCGATTCTTGTTTTTTTCCGGAAGTGAATAAATATGTTTAATTGAAAATGAATAAATATGTTTATTTGATTGGTTGCATTGCGTCTGATGTGTCGTTACGTCTTTAGCATAGTATTAATTGCACGCGCCGCGTTTAGCTCATTTTAAAAGGTAAGTTCAGTGTTTATTTAATTCTTGTGAACTTAAATGTGACTCTCGGCTATTAAAACGTTATCACAGCACAGAATTGTCAAGCACTTTTGTGGTGATATTAATTAGTTGATTGGTGATTTTCTTGTTCATGTTACAGGAAATGAGGTAACGATCTGTACCGGTTGTATGAGTGTGTGCTTAAACCATATTAATTGTTTTTATGCCCTGTTTTTGCAAGTTATTGTTGCTAGCCACATGCCCCACTGTTAATTATGATCTGGCCTTTTTAGCCTCACGGTTCACCATATTGTGCATGTTGAAGTGCTTTCTACTCCAACCAGCCTAAACCGGTACCAACAACCAGGTCATGGACAAAACATCAAAATCACACTCCTCCCTGTACTTATATTTGTATCTAAATAATTGCATGCATTTCAATGCGGTTACATTATTGAATAATTGAGCATGAATGACCAGGAAATAAATGTTCCTTATAAAATGTTTATGTGTATCTAGTATATGTCGACCAGAGTGAATTCACACCAAATAAAACGGATATAATAAAGGTAATGCATCTGACAATCTATTTATATATGTTTTCTAGTGTGACGCTGGTAATAACAGTGTTATGTAAAAGCATTACACAGCAAGTTACATAAAATAGAGTCGAATGGTGCAATCTGGACTGCTGTGCGTGTATGTGTGTGTGAGCGCGTTTCTGTGCCAGGTGTCTTTACAAGCTACCAGATCATCTCAGAAAAGCACCTTAGCGTGACCTGTCTATCTAGTAAGATCAAATGAACTGTGTGTGTGTGTGTGTGTGTGTGTGTGTGTGTGTGTGTGTATGCAGGTTTTTAGATCCTGGTGCACCAGATGTTCCTGAAGGATAGAATCATATTATATATATAGATTTTGTTTAAATTAGTTAGTTATTGATTAAAGCAGTGGAAAGTGATCATAGGCATAGTAAAGAAAGTATGTGTATGTGGGTGTGTTTGTGTGTGTGTGTGTGTGTGTGGGTGGTTGGGTGGAAGGGTGCATGTGTGAAGCGGCTGCATCTACCTGCTACAACACCAATTCAAAACAGCACCTACTGTCGGCCTTGTGGTAACCATAGCGATTGGAAGACAGAAGGAGAAAAATAGGCTGCTTGTGTGTGTGTGTGTGTGTGTGTGTGTGTGTGTGTGTGTGGTG
Organism: Bagarius yarrelli; assembly: GCA_005784505.1. Taxonomy (NCBI): domain Eukaryota; kingdom Metazoa; phylum Chordata; class Actinopteri; order Siluriformes; family Sisoridae; genus Bagarius; species Bagarius yarrelli. The sequence goes on from VCAZ01000039.1 coordinate 561,881, forward strand.
TAGTGTAATTTTCATTCTGCTGTCTGAGTCATAGCCCCGTGTGCTCTGCTTGCTGTTCACAGAGCAAAATTATGAAAAAAAGAAAGTCTTGCTGCAGGATTGACTAGCAGAAGAAAATGCTTTCACTCATAAATGCAGTTCTTTGCTACTGTAACATGTTAATAAGGAATATTTAAACCCCACCACCACCACCACCACACACACACACACTTTACCTCTTCGATTTCTTCTCTTTTTTTCTGGATGGCTTGACTTCTGGCAGCTGCACGTTTCACAGAGGACAGAGATTCTCTGGCACTAGTAGAGTGATCTTCCTGTTTAACCTAGGGGAGTCATAGAGACAGACAGAGAGAGTGAGGAGGAGAGGGTGAGAGAGAGAGAGACAGACAGAGATAAAAGAAAATAAAAGGAATAGAAAGAAGAAAGCAAGAAAAAGAAAGAAAGCAAGAAAGAAAGAAATAAGAAGAAAGAAAGAAAGAAAGAAAGAAAGAAAGAAAGAAAATAAGAGAAAGATAGAGAATAAGAGACAGAGGCAGAGAGAAAAAAAGAGAAAGGGAGAAGGTGTGTGTGTGTGTGTGTGTGTGTGTGTGTGTGTGTGTGTGTGTGTGAGAGAGAGAGAGAGAGAAAGAGAGAGGAGAGGGAGAGTGAGAGAGAGAAAGAGAGATAGAGGAGAGGAGAGGGGCAGAGAAGGGGGGGGGGGAAGGGAAGAGAGGGAAGAGAGGGGGGGAAGAAAAGGAGGAGAAGAAGAGGGACAAAAGAGAGGTTGAGAGAGAGAAAGAGCGAGAGAAGAGAGAGAGAGGAGGAGGAGAAGAAGAGAGGGAGAGAGAAATGAGGAGAGAGAGAGAGAGGAGAGAGAGAGAGGAGAGGAGAGAGAGAGTGAGAGAGAGAGAAAAGGAGAGAAGAGAGAGAAGAGAGAGCGAGAAGAGAGAGAAAGAGATGGAGAGAGAGAAAGAGAAGAGGAGAGAACGAGAAGATGAGAGAGAGGGAGAGGGAGGCGTGATTAGAGAGAGAGAGAGAGAGAGAGAGTGAGTGAGAGAGATCCCCGTGAGAGGGAGAGAGAGAGAGAGAGAGAAGAGAAGTGAAAGAGAGAGAGAGAGAAAGAAGAGAGAGGGAGAGAGGAGAGTGAGAAGAGAGGAAGAGAGGAGAGAGAGAGAGGAGAGAGAGAGAGAGAAAGAGAGAGGAGAAGGAGAAGGAGAGAGAGAAAGAGAGAGAAAGAGAGAGGAGAAGGAGAGTGAGAGAGAGAAAGAGAGAGAGAAAGAGAGAGGAGAGAGAAAGAGAGAAGAGGGAGAGTGAGAGAGAGAAAGAGAGAGAGAAAGAGAGAGGAGAGAGAGAGAAGATGTGTGTGTGTGTGTGTGCGTGTGCAGAAAGGGGGAGGGAGAGGAAGAAAAAGAGAAAGAGTGAAAGACAGAGAGAGAGAGAGAGAGAGAGAGAGAGAGAGAGAGAGAGCATATTATCTACAACATGGGCACAATTTGATTAATTCGAGATCTACAGAAGAAACACAAATATTGAGCCTATAAATAAAATCATCTTTCAATCCTTTGCACAGGAAATAAAACCGGTTCTCTTTGTAGCTTTATAACCTCTCGGGGCTCGGAACCCTGCTGATATAAGAGATGACTACATTCTTTTTAAAGTGCATGTCTTTTACAGAACGTCGGACAGAGTCTGACAGAGGCAGGAGTTTGCTGGAAACGGTGAAGTAAGCCTGTTTGAGGATCTGTAAACTGTTGTGTAAAACTCGGTGACCGCAGCAGCACCCTAAAATCAGCAGAGCAGCGTGATCCGGCAGTGGGGAGGGTTTTTTGGGATGTCTTGGTGCTGCATGGTTTATATTAAATGGAAATGAGATTACAGGAATGCGGTAACATTTAGAGGAATGCACTGGCCGAGTTGACATTTAGTTTTGGCTCATTTAATACACGCATGTGAATAGCTGAGAGGGTAACATTCTATGGTGGGTCGCATTATATTCCGGTGTGCACGTTTCTGGAAAAAAAGCCACATTATAAATTAGTTTTATTTTTGTTTTTTTTCTTTGTGGTGTTTTTTACACAGGTATACAACAATCCTCTGTGTATATGAAATGGATAGATGGATGAATGGATGGATGGATGGATGGATGGGTGGGTGGATGGATGGATGGATGGATAGATAGATAGATAGATAGATAGATAGATAGATAGATAGATAGATAGATAGATAGATAGATAGACGGATTGATGGATGAATGGATGGAGAGAGAGCGAAAGAGAGGAGGTCTGGGGTGACATCACAGTTTCAGTTCCTTCCAAAGCTATTTGGTGGGGTTGAGTCAGGGCTCTGTGCAGAACATTTGTCATGTCTTTATGGGGATTAAGAGCTTAAAGCACAGAAGCATTGACAAGCTGGAATAATGTAATGCTGCAACATTTTAAGTCTTTAAGGCAGATTTTAAGTGACCCAAATCTGATTTTTGTCCTCTAATGTGGTACAGATGGGATATGACCCACAATCGTGTAGCAAGTAAAAAATCATATGGATTCTGATATTTTTAGATCCGATTCAGTCCGCATTGGTATGTGGAAATAAATCAGATATGAATCGGATATGTACATTAGCATGTGCAGTGTAAGCAGACAGATCGGATTTTCACACATCAATGCATGACATCAACTCGGGTGGACACCGACAGCGATATATATATAACTTAGCGTATTGTTGCATATAGGGCAGTGGTGGCTCAAATGGTTAAGTTGCTGATCTGAGGACCAAAAACACCTGGGTTCAAGCCCCACCACCGGCAAGCCAACCACTGTTGACCCTTCCTGCTCCAGGGGCGCTGTATCATAGCTGACCCTGCGCTCTGACCCCCAACTTACTAACATGGGATATGCGAAAAATGCATTTCATTGGCTCTGTACACGTACCTTGCAAAATGAAGTTGAATGTTATATTATTAGATTAGATTCAACTTTATTGTCATTGTGCAAGGTACATGTACAGAGCCAATGATAGCGTCTAACCAGAAGTGCATAAGTGGCTTATTTACAATAAATATCAGTGTAATAAATAGGGTATGGGGTTGATAGTTACAGAGGTGGGGGTAAATAATGTACAGAGGTATATGGATAGAGTATAGAGGTGTAACAATAGACAGTTATAGATTGTGCAAAGATGCGTAATGATAGGTAGTGCAAAGTACAGAAGTGGCAGTGCAGTAGTAATTAATACTGTATATCAGCTGTTCAGTGCAGAAACAGCCACGGGAAAGAAGCTGTTTTTCAGTCTGTTTGTGCGGGCTCTGAGGCATCGGTACCGTCTGCCTGATGGGAGAAGATTGAACAGTCCATGGTTGGGGTGAGAGGGATCTTTGATTATGCCTCTCGCCCTTTGCAGACAGCGTTTTTTGTGTATATTGTCCTGGGTGGGTAGCTGAGTGCCGATGATTCGTTGGGCGGTTTTCAGCACCCTCTGAAGGGCTGTGCGGTCTGGAGCAGTGCAGCTGCTGTACCATACTGAGATGCAGTTTGTGAGGATGCTCTCGATGGTACTGCAGTAAAAGTTCTCCAGTATCCTATTGCTGAGATGGGACTTTTTAAGTCTCCTCAGAAAATATAGGAACTGTTGTGCCTTTTTGACCAGGAAAGAAGAGTTCAGAGACCAGGTGAGATCCTCAGAGATGTGGATTCCTAGGAACTTGAAGCTAGGTACACGCTCAACAGCCGGTCCGTTGATGTGTATTGGAGGATGAGTGTGATTGCTAGCTCGTCTGAAATCCACAATGACCTCCTTTGTCTTCTTAGTGTTGAGTTCCAGGTTATTGTCCCCTATTGACACCATGCTGCCAGGTGCTGGATCTCCTCCCTGTAGGCCGTCTCATCGTTACCTCTGATCAGGCCTACTACCGTGGTGTCATCTGCGAACTTGACAATGCTGTTTGACGCATAGACAGGCACGCAATCATAGGTGAAAAGGGAGTATAGGACAGGGGACAAAACACAACCCTGGGGAACCCCGGTGCTGATGGTGAGATTGGAGGAGGTGATGTTATTCAATCGAACAGACTGTGATCTGTTCGTAAGGAAGTCCAGGGTCCAATTGCAAAGGTGTGTGCTGATGCCGAGCTGTTTCAGCTTCAAGGTTAGCTTAGAAGGGCTAACTGTATTAAAAGCTGAACTAAAATCGACAAACAGCATCTTGGCATAAGTGTCGGGGTTGTCCAAATGAGTCAGGGTAGAATGTAGTATTGTGGAAATGGCATCTTCAGTTGACCTATTTGGACGATAGGCAAATTGGTGAGGGTCCAGGTTGGGTGGCAGACAGGCTTTAAGGTGGCTGAGGACCAGTCTTTCAAAGCACTTTGCGATAACTGGGGTGAGTGCGACTGGACGAAAGTCACCCAGTTCTTTTGCAGCAGAGTGCTTCGGCACTGGTACAATGGTAGCAGACTTGAAGCAGGTGGGGGACGATTTCCTGGGCACCACACTTCAGAGATGGAGAGCGAGAGTGGCTGCTCACCTGGTGACAGCTCTGTTTTGAGCATAGGCTCTATATTCCCTTTTTCAAAGCGAGCATAGAAGTGGTTAAGCTCATCGGGGAGTGAGGCAGAGCTGGTTGGAGGTGTTCTGTTGGGTGGTTTGCGGTCAGTAATAGCCTGTATTCCCTGCCACATGCGTTGGGGGTCAGCAGAGATGAAGTGCTCCTCGATCAGCTGTTTGTATTCGTGTTTGGCTTTGAAGATTCCCCTCCTCAGATCGGCTCTGGCAACGTTGTAGGTCTCCCGGTCTCCAGACCTGAAGGCGGTGTTGCGGACCTCACGGTTCATCCAGGGCTTCTGATTGGGGAACATTTTGATGTTCTTATTTGTAGTCACCAAATCCACACACTTATTGATGTAATCAAGGACAGCAGTGGTGTAAGTGTTGATATTGGTGACTGTATCTGTAGTGGCCTGTGCAGCAAATTCACTCCAGTCTGTATGTGTGAACTGCTGTTGGAGAGCAGTGTCAGCCCCATCCATCCAAACTTTAACAGTCCTGATTGTGGGTTTCATACTGTTAATGATTATATTGAATATGTTAACTGTGTAGTTTGATATTAATTATTTTTTGTTTACTTTAAATCTGTTTTGTCTGTAAACATTAAAAAATAAACGCAATATAAAAAAAAAAGATATATATCTTTTAGCGATCAATGCTACATTCGCCCAGGCTGCATCAATGACTCTTCATCTTCGTTTATTGCCTCAATTAATAATCTCGCTGTTTTTCCTTTTCTGGTTAGTACGTCTACACATTGGGTTGTTTTGCCGTGTATAGTGAATACGGGTCAGTTTTGAAGATGATGAACGGTTCATCAAAAAAAGTCACAAAATTGGAATGGGCATCAAGACCTGCGGTGTAAATACAGCCATAGACAATGGTGTGCTGGTAACGTGTCCACAAACTTTCAGTCATATATTGTATATGTATATGTGAACGCACAATCCCTCTTTATCTGCATCATGTACACTGCACAGGCATCAAACATCATTAACATCATCATTGATTTCAGGCAGCTACATGTAGTAATTTTCTTATGCAGAACACATTGTAACTGTTTTATAAGATCTGAAGCTCATTAGACTGAATGTAGATCTCTGAGGCTGTTGTTTCTCTTTACTAAAACAATTCAGAAACAGTGAATGTCTTGCTTTTGATTTTTTTTTTATTTTAAAAAAAGAAAATGTTGTGGTATCTTACTGTAAAGGAAATGCTGGGCCTCTCAGAAGCCACTGAAGAAGACCGGGAACGTTCTGGGGGAAAAAAGAAAAGAATGAAAAGAAAAGAAGATTGCTTGACATTTAGCTCACATTAACAAAATTAGAGTTATATAAAATGTTTATGAAATTAATCATGTGTGCAGACACATTTATTCAGCGCTACTTATTGAAGTGATATGTGTGTTTATATAAGATAGGCAGATAGGGCCGGTGCCAGGGTGTAGTGGATTGAGGCGCTGGCAACCGCGTGCACAGATGCGCTCCAACGACCCAGGTTTGATTCCGGCTCTGGCCTTTCTGGTTCCACCCCCCACTCTCTCTATCTCCCCTATTTCATCTCTGTCTGCCCTATAAATAAAGGCTAAAATGCCCACCAAAAAAACTGACTGACAGACTGACTGGTCTATAGATAGAAAGATAGATAGATAGATAGACAGACAGACAGACAGACAGATTAATGGCTACAGAGTCAGACAGACAGACAAATAAATTAGTAGACAGACAAACGAGTAGATAGACAGACAGATATATAGAAGGACTGATGCATACATAGACAGATAAAAAGATACACAGACAGATAGATAGATAGATAGATAGATAGATAGATAGATAGATAGATAGATAGATAGATAGATAGATAGACAGACAGACAGGTTAATGACTTCAGAGACAGACAGACAAATAAATTAGTAGACAGACAGACGGGTAGATAGACAGGCAGACAGATATAGATATATATAGAAGGACTGATGCATACATAGACAGACTGACAGATAAAAAGATACAGAGACAGATGGTTAATTTTACTATCATATATATATATATATATATATCTATATATATCTTTATATCTATATATCTATCTATCAGATATAGAGATAGATAGATAGATAGATAGATAGATAGATAGATAGATAGATCAGGGTGTTAGAATACCATCGCACTGAATGTCCCTCACAGTCAGGACACACAAACTCACAAAGCAAAGGACTTTTAATTAACTCTATACTCATGTTGGCACTTGGTGACAAATTAGGTCCTTTGTTTAAAGATGGCCAGTTCAGATAGCCAGGTAACGTTCAATCCACCATTCAGGGGTCCCTGCGTAAGGACAAACATGGTAACATCTTTGGCCTCAAATATGCTTTCTAAATTTACACTGTATTGTGATGTCTTTTCTTTTGATCTGGGCCTCAATTAAAACGGTGTAAAAGGAGTAAGTAAGGTTTCTTTAAGAGGATCTGCAGGGTGCGATTTGGAGAATTTGTCTCACAACATTTGAATGCTTGGACTGCTTGATATATACTGGCTCCCCGCCTAGATGCTTAATTCTTTCTCTCTCTATTGCTTTTTTTTCTCTTTCGTTCTCTCACTTTCACCCTCACACACACAAAACCACCATCAATTCTCTCCCACTCACATATACTAAACATGTGAGTTCATTCTCTCTCTCTCTCTTTTTACTGTCACTCTTTACGCATATACCTAGGGTTATATATACTGCATATGTGTATATATATACTGTATATGTAAAATTGCACCAAGACAATGACTCATGCCTGCGTATTTCACAAGGCACAATGAGCAAGCAAGCCAAAGTGAGATGATCTTTTATCCAGCGTTCAAGATCTAATCCGTCTTTGTCTTTTTTACACCAATTGGGTTACACAAACAGCTCTCTGGCAAATACTCCAAAAAAAACGAAAAAAAAAAAAAAAAAAAAAAAAAAAAAAAACACAAAAACAAAAAAAAAATACAAAAAAAGTCTAAAAAAAAAACACTAAATAGACATAATGTACTTTCAAATCCTTTTACATTACTCATATTCTTTTCTGAGCAAACAGCCAATCATTAACAAGCATCTATTTATCGAGAAACCTACGCTGAGCCCGATGACTGCAGCGCAGTAGGATTATTCTCTGGATACGGTATAAAGGGCTGTTCTACCACTCTGACCATTCATCGAGCTGTTTACTCCTCCAGTGGTGCAGCTGTGGTTGATGAGTGCATAATGATAAGCACCGAGAGAAACAGCGAAGGAGAGAGCAGGTGGTTGCTCTCGGTAGTATACACGTGCTAACACTACCACCTAGCGTGGATGATGAGTAACACAATATTAGCAGACACTTTTGTATTACAGTAAATTCAGTGTACCTGTTTATCTGAAATGTACTACTAATAAAATAATGTTAAAGTGTACAGTTCTGTTATTTTTCATATAGACTAGCAGCTGGTACTGAAAATATTTGGGGGGCGCTAATACATCATTATTGCTAGTCACTATTGATTAAAATAATGAAAATGTTAAGGTTAAAGTCAACTGTTCAAGAATGCAATGAATAAACTATAAATCAGCGAATTCAAGTTCAATGTGGGTTTCATTAATTTATCACGGTAATCCTGTCAATAATTTAACCATTTATATCAAATAAATAAATACGCACCTCAATGGAAATTTTGAACAAGCCAATTAGAGCTCACCCTCAAATCAGATGCTATTTAAATGTTAAGAACCTACATACACACACGAACCAAATACGGTTTAGAATCACATAGTTTTTTGTTTTTTTTTAAATAAATGATCATTTGACTAACAGTGGAATAGTACAGTGTAAATAGTATAATAGTAATTAGTTTTATTTTGGTATCAATTTGCAATTTATTTTTAACTTATTGTTAGCATGGTTGCACCCCCTACTGACCGGCTCCTACTGTATTTTTATTTGACACTGTTTAGTGTTTAGATGTTTACAGCAAAAACACTTATATCTAACTCTCTCTCTTTTACACACACAAACTATAAAACTCTTTTAAATCTTTTCATACCTTTAAAATGACTACAGTATATAAGCCACACACACTAACTGACCACTTCATTAGAAACACCTAAAATCTTTTAAACATCAGAATGTGGGGAAACATCTTTGTAAATGTTGAATGAAACCTTCAAAACATACACACACAAACACACATAGCTATTCATTTATATACCTGGTGTGCTTAATTTTTTTTTGTCCTGCGCTGGAGAGGTACTTTTTTTTTCTTTCTCCGGTCTCTCTTCAGAGTACTGTCTTGATGGGCGCACATTTTGCCGTGTCATCGCCACACTCGGACTCCGGGCTCTAGAGCGAAGCCAAACATTGGAGGCTCTCGGGAACCGGTGGAGTCTAAAGTTAAAACCGGGTCGCCGGGAAAAGTAGTCATCTCTGGGTCTGTAAAAGAAGCTGCAGAGGGATAGAAGTTTTATAGAAGTAATAAGACATCTTTATTTCTTTAGAATAGAAGTAAAAATGTCTTATTAAATAAACGTTTTGATGTCAACAAAAAATATCTATTTTGTTAGCTGAACTATTCAAAATTATGTTATTCGATATTTATAATAAAATCAACCTTTGAAACTCTCGTTTTCATTTCAATCACACCTTTATTTAAATAATGCATTTTGAAAAACACAGAACAAAGTATTATTTGCCAATTGCCTTTTTAATTCGCATAAACCATTTTTATTCAGGAATAATCTGTGCACCGCAAGATAATCAGCATTTTTGGACAATAATTTTTATCAAAAAAGACCAAAAAAACATGGTTAATTTTACATATCATATATATATATAGCTATATATATATCTATATATATATATATATATATATATATATATATATATATAGATAGATATATCGATAGATCTATATATCTTTATATCTATATATCTATCTATCTATATATCAGATAGATAGATAGATAGATAGATAGATAGATAGATAGATAGATAGATAGATAGAACCTTTTTATGTATTATAATGTTTACTCCACAAATGTAGCAGAAAATTATTGTGTTTGTAGCTGGTGATACTGGCGAAACTGAGTATGCGAGGCAAGTATCCGAAAGCAACGACTTGTCATACGAAGCTTTAAGTGCTTATAGAATTAAAAATTGTTGCTTGCAGTTTAATTGTACTCGTTGAACATTATTTTTAATCTGCGCTGCTGTGACGTGGTATATGTCACTATCAAAATGGCGGATGTAGAACGTCCGAGTTTTATTCACACTACTCGTAACCATACTATATAAAATATACTTTTTTATTGCTCAGGAAGTTTGTACTTAAATGTAGTACATACTACTCAAGCATTATGTAATTTTAAACTGAAGACTGTCTGCTAGCTAATTATTATCCAGAATAAACATAGGATGAATAATGCATAAATGGCCTCGGCTAGTCAACCCTTATGTTTTATTCACAGTCTGATTTTTAAAAGAAAAAAGCCTGTGTATAACACGCTGAAGGAGAAAGTGATCATTTGCTACATCTGTAGATGAACATTAGCTGTGGATCATAAAAATAAAAACAATATTTATAATAAAGATACAGTACAGGTCTAATGTACTCACAGACTTTTCTAATGTAAAATGGGACATTAGAAAATGCATCAGAAAGTTAATATTGCGACTGACATTTGATTGAATAAGTATTAAATACTAACAACATTAGCTATTTAGACACAGAGTAACTAGTCAGCTTGTATATTTGTACTGATACATGCATTTTAATACATTCAAGTATTGATAAATTAGTGCCTTGCAATTTAATTGCAAGAATTCTAATCATCTCAGAATTGCAAATTCCTTTATTTTAAGTTTCAGTCTTAGTGAGGTTTAAATGCAAATTAATTGGCTTGCAGACATTTGATGTTCTGTATCTGAACAGAACTCTTTACTAGAATAAAAAAAAAAAGTGACGATGCTGTGCTGGGCCACCAGAGGGCAATGGTGAGGCATTCTTTGTTTATGTTCTAGTCCATGTGCTTAACATTTGTTTACGTCAGGTCATTTGAGTCTCCTTGTCTTGTCATTGTATGATTGTTCCCTAATTGTGTTCAGGTGTGTCTTGTTTAGTTAATGGTTCCCTGTTTAGTATAGTGTATATATAGCCCTTCTGTTGCCGTGTGTTTTTGTGAGATATTGGTATGTTAGTGTAGTCAAGCTAAAAATAAGTTCAAGTCAAGTCAAGTCAAGTCAAGTCAAGTCAAGTCAAGTCAAGTCAAGTCAAGTCAAGTCAAGTCAAGCCGACCCTAAGAGTAGAAACCGGCTAAGCCAAGTCAAGTTCAGCCATGGTCAAGTTTTGTCTTTTTTTTTTAATTGTTTTGTATCACTTCAATTGAATAAACTGCACTTGGGGTCAAACCTACTTGGTGCAATCAGTGAATTTATTACAGAAGGCAAGGCTCCTTTTTGTGTCCAGGTTTTTTACTTATTTGCTTGTATCCAAAACAGCTTACATGTGTTGGCTGTATAGAGCTGAGCAAGAAACAGTGTTGAGGAGAAAAAAAGTACCAACATTTCTACTTATGTAAAAGTTTTGCTACTTAAAATAATTCACTTAATTCAAAGTAGAAATACTACAATATATATGACTTCAGTACAATTTAAATAAGTTTTGTTAAAAAGTACTCGAAATACTGTGGTACAAAGTACTTCAGCGTGTGAAATGTGATTTGTAAAATTGATCTTAATTTAGGATTTATAGGCTGTTTGTGTGCTGCACAAGCAGTGCGATATCTCAGTGAGCAAATCCTGAATTGATTTGTCTTTCATATACTGATACTTGAACAGATCACCTAGAAATCTGAAATCTCCTAGAAATAAATACGAAAATGCTGAGGTCAGTTTTGTCTATATGTAAACAGTTGTGAAATTGAAACTGATTTATTATTTACATTACCTTTAATAATGTTTATATTTATACTATTTAACCTAGCTTTGCTAAAGTTCCTAATGAAAGTGTTCTGTTAGCTGATCATTTTTGTTTATGGTATTTAGCTGCTAGAGAATAAACGTTTGATGGAAAGTGGTAGCACAGTGGTTAAGGTGGTGGACTGCTAATTGGAAGATTCGAGTTTAATTCCTGGCATCACAAAAATTGCCACTGCTGGGCCCCTGAGCAACCCACTTAACCCCCAACTGCCCCAAAAAGATAAATGTAAGTCGCTCGGGATAAGGGCTTCTGCCAAATGCTGTAGATGTAAGTGATATTGAAAGTTGTTTTAAGTTTTGTTACATAAAAACAGCATTAAAAATATCATTGATGAACAGAAAATAAGAACAGTAAAAAAAGATGATACCAAAAATGCTAATTATTATCATTATAACAGTGTTTGTTGGTATCCTCTGCAAACATGGCACTTTTTGAATACATCTGATTTGAACTCTTAAAAGTGGCACAAGATCTTTTTTATTTGCTAATTAATCTTACAAATGAATTTATGGATTTTTCTATTTTTGGTAGAATAGTACAACTCAAGTACAAGTACCTCAATCTACTCAAGTACGGTAACAAAAGTATTTAAAATTAGCTACTTTCCACTATTAGCATAGAACGGTTGTAGGGCAAACATGTAAACATCAGGCTTATCTGATGTTTCTTATTTTAAAAAAGGATTTTACAGCCATTTTAGGATATGTCTGGTATTCTGATAAAATGTGAAGTTTGTAGCAGAAAAAACACCTCGCTTGCCACTTTGATGTATATAGACGTTGTTAGAGAGGGGTTAAATATGCAAATGAGCTAGAAAAGCAAACAATGTACAGGACCTAAAGAACTAATTTTAGTGCAAAAAAAACTCATATACTGAGAATGTAGGGGGGAAACTGGCATGTTTGTTCAAATTTATATCATAGAATGTTTGCCCCACACCTTAACAATTAATTTCTTTATTAAGTCCCCTGCAGTGTCGCAAAGCAAGAACCCTAAGATTGTAACACACGCCGATGCATATAATCCTAGTATCGTGGTAATAACTTCAATGCTGATGACTCGTAGCATAAATTTAGCATGTTATTATTGTTAAACCTTCCAAAAAGTTCACTACCCATGGTATTGTGAGTACAGAAAAGTTCCTATGCCCTCATTTTGAATTTTGCATAGAATGCAAAGGAACCGGCTTGTTTATAAAGTGACGGATTATATCTACTTTGTGCCAGTTTTTTACAAGACATTCTGAGTTTCTGGTTTATTTTGTCTATTGTTAAATCCAGTGAGAAATAAAATTCCTCTGCATTAATTGAATAACATTTCTGAATCCAGTTGTAAACAACGAATACTGGATTAATGAACAAATCACCAAAACTGACTGAAACGAAATACAAGCCAAACTAAAACGACAAGTACATTTAGTGTATGTTTATTTGTAATGTAAAGGAATCTAGTCTTTATATAATCTTAAACATGGACTAAACATTACTTGCAGAGACGGATGAATAAGGCAACATTTCAGCTTTTTTTTTTCACACAAAATTAGTAAAAATATTTATACATTATATTTTAAACGTATTTATACCCCTGAAACTTTTTCACATTTTGTCACCTCACAACCACAAACCACAAAATGTATTTTATTGAGATTTTAGGTGATAGACCACCACAAAGAAGCACATAATTGTGAAGTAAAACGGAAATAATTTGGAAACGGAAAAGTGTGGCATGCATTTGTATATTCAGCCACTAAATAAAATCCAGTGCAAGCAATTGCCTTTAAAAGTCACCTGATTAGGCCTTAGTGGTTTATTAGAGAACACTAGTAAACAAACAGCATCATGAAGAACAAGGAACTCACCAGACAGCTCAGGGATAAAGTGGGGAAGGTTAAAGCAGGGTTAGGTTATAAAAAATATCTCAAGGAGCAGTGTTTAATTCATCATCCGAAAATAGAAAAAGTATGCCACAACTTCAAACCTAACAAGACATGGCCGTCCACCTAAACTGACAGACCGAGCAAGGAGAGCACTGGTCAGAAAAGCAGACAAGATTCCCGTGTTCACTCTGTAGGAGCTGCATAAATCCACAGCTCAGGTGGGAGAATCTGTCCACAGGACAACTATACGTTGTGTACTCCACAAATCTGGCCTTTATGAAAGGGTGACAAGAAGAAAGCCATTGTTAAAAGAAAGACATAAAAAGTGAACTGGTCAGATAAGACCAAAGTCTAACTTTTTGGCTTAAACACAAAGCAGTGTGGCAGAAAAGTAACACTGCTTATGACACTGAACACGCATCTGTGAAACATGGTGGTGGCAGCATCATGCTGTGAACATGCTATTCTTTAGCAGGGGCAGGGAAGCTGGTTGGAGTTGATTGGTAGATGGATGGAGTTAAATACAGGGCAATCCTGTTAGAAAATCTGTTGGAGGCTGCAAAAAACTTAAGACTGGGCGGGAGATTCACCGTCCAGCCATACAATGACCCTAAACATACAGCCAGAGATACAACTGAATGGTTTGGATCAAAAATATTCATGTGTTAAAATGGCCCAGTCAAAGTCCAGACCTAAATCCCATTGAGCATCTGTGGCGAGATTTAAAAATTGCTGTTCACGGACGCTCCCTATCCAATCTGGCTGAACTTAAGTTATTTTGCAAAAAAGAATAGGCAAAAAGTTCAGTCTCTAGATTTGCAAAGCTGGTAGAGACATACCTTAAAAGACTTGCAGCTGTAATTGCAGTAAAAAAAAGTTTTGACGTAGGGGAGCTAATACAAATGCACACCACAGATTATTACTACCTAAAATTTTAAAACCATGTATCATTTTCAATCCACTTCACAATAATGTGCTATTTTGTGTTGGTCTATTACATAAAATCTCATCTCAATAAAATACATTTAAGTTTGTGGTTGTAAGGTGACAAAATGTGAAAAAGTTCAAGGGGTATAAATACTTTTTAAGGCACTGCTACGCAACAGTTAACTAATTAAATAGTATTGTAAAATATCGTCACACCCATATCCATTATTGATCCAGGAGCCGCTATAACACCACATATAACCTGGACATCAAATTATCCCCTTTTTTGCTCTTGATTAATTGCCACACACTTGTATCGGTTGAACTTTAAGCTGTCTAATGTAAACGTTCCTTTGAATTTGCCTTCCATTTGTACGATTGATCACCTAGTTTTAAGTAATCCACATGCATTTTATTAAAAAAGAATTCTATTTCTACTGTATTAAAAGTGTATGACCTACCGAGCACATTGGTATCTTCCACGAAAAAATGGCCGTGTAAATCGTGTAGGACTTCTCCTCACTCTCTTACTAGATCTGCTATTATTCTAATAAAAACAAAACATTCACAGTTAAAAGGATAATTAAGCTGGCAGTCCACCAAACGCTAATATTAAAGCATATAATTTTATATTGTTGGATCTGTTAATAGATTTATTTCCTGTTATCAATGACATTATAAAAGCAATAAACACATCACAGTGACAGAAGTAACAGCATTACAGCTATGCTAATAATATAGATAAAAAAAATAAACTATGTTGACTTTGTTAATCATATCTGGTCAAGTGTTTCCCTTAAGTTGGCAATACAGAAACGATAATAATATTAATAGTAATAATAAAAATAATAGAGCAAGCACGTTAAAATAGACCCTTTGTCTATAGTATATAGTAGAATACTATATATAATGTATAAAATTATGTATAAATTGGATAAAATTTTATACTATAGCTACATTCTGGGTTTTTTTAAACTACCACCTAGAAGTCACCATGGTCCTCCATGGCCAGATAACACATAAGTAGGCAAAGGTAACCAGAAGAAATTTTGCTTATCGTTCTGCTTCAACGTATGCACCTTTATTTTATTGTCCGGAGGAACTGTAAGAATCGATACACTGCTTCAACATACAATTTCGGTGTTTAATTTCAGTGCAATAAAGGTCTTTTGTGCAACTTTTGACAGCCCTCCTATTTAAGATTGTTGATGTTTTTCATTAGATAGTATGTGAAGATCATCCAAACCTGGGAATACATACCTACTGTTCCTAAAGTTTCTAAGTATTAGGTATCTGTTGCCCAAATCAGATTCATGGAAGAAAACCTGGCAGTGTATGTAATGCAATATATAACGTAATAGCCTCTCTTATCAGATCAAGCATTTGATGCCTCTTACAATATTTTCTGTTGCTGTTTTGCTTTGCCCTGTCAGATGCAGACACAGGATCTGCTTTTGACTAACCCCAAGGTGTTTGTTATTGGTGGACAGCTTTTTGGAGCTTGTATATGAATGGCCTGGAGATAAGTTAGGCTTGAATCCAAGTCTTTCTGGTCTTCCAATCAACAACTTAGAGCCTTAACTATTTGAGCCACCACTGGGGGCCCCTAAAAGTATATAGAATGACAGATTGGTTATATATATGCATAGAGGGGTAAAACATTAGTGTGATGTAAGCAACACGGCTACATCAAATAAAATTGATAATAGGTTTGTTAGATTTATATTGTGCAAATAATTAAGTATTGACAATAATTTGTCTTATTTGCACCACCAAGGGCCTCCCAAAAAAAATTTAGCTTAGGGCCTTCTAAAGCATTGGGCCGGCCCTGATACACTGTGCCTCTGTCACATAAAATTAGTCCCTGTCCTCACTAGTGATCTTGCTGTTAAATGAGCAAAGCCTTCCCAGAACCAGGCAGGCAAATTTACCTGCAAATGGGGGAAAATTTGTCCTTGAATTTCCAGGTATTTCATACTTTTGTTTAGACGATTGCAGCTGGTCGCAAACGGGACAACATGGAGGTTACCTGTATTACCCCACCATGATTGTGGTTTGCGTGTAGGTGGACTGGCTACTATTTATTAAAGTGTTTATCTGGTTTCTGCTCTACTCCTCCCAGTATAGACTTGGTGAGTTAATGCTGATGACTACATAAAGGTTTGACTATGGCCCTGTCCCAATACCCACACTTGCACCCTCATGCCCCTCATTTGTGTGTGTAGGATGTCCTGATACACTGATACCCCTACTATTCGTTTGCTTTCTATAATTGCAGGTCCAAGCGGACTTCGCTTCAGGATATTAAGCAGAATTTATCTGCTGGTGTGATGTTTCAAACCAGAAGAAAAGCAGAGCGGTTTTGGCGGACTTTTGGAAAGAGTGTGACACAATGGACAAGGATAGGAAAGTTAAATGAAGGTAAAAGTTTATTCATGTAATTATCATTTTTACCAGCAATACCGCGTAAAGGCACACAACCTATTGTCATTTTTTTGTCTGAAGGGTGCCGTGACAATGACGTAGCTACGACGTTTGACGCGGATCGGTGACGTTGCCTCAGAGAGTCCCAATTCTGCCCGTCAGCGAACTTTTTCCCTTGCACACTTATCAACTAAAGGGTGCACTTTGTGCAAGATCTTATAGCGTAATGTGGTTATTGGGACACAGGGTCTTCGAAAAACTTTGGGTGTAAAGCTAAATATAGGCTTGCAGTCTAATACAGGAAGTATCTTATTGTATATCAGAAATGACACCAGTTTTTGAGAGGAACATCAGTAAGTTGTGTTCCCACAGTCCCGGAAGTAAGAAGCAAACATTTTATATGGAATATAAAAACAAAGTGTTAATTAATGTTTAGAAAGAAATTTTAAACCTCAAAGCAGGAAAATGGAAAGCGGACTACGCTAGTACACAGTCGCTTAAACATTGTGCAGCCTGACATAGCAAATAATATGCAAAAAAAACGAATATTTTGAAATATAATTGTTTACTGGTCCTTTTGAGCAAATAAAATAAAATCATATTTATTATTTCGGGCATTTATGGCAATTATTGATCTGATAAATAATACAAAACACACCGATCTTAATTTAGTAAGTTTGCTGATTTTTAGATATTGGCAATCTTGCATGTCTATAAGTAGTTTTTAAAAAACACGACAGTAAAGAATAAGTAATAAATAAATTAATTAATGAATAAATAAATAGTGAGTGTGTTTATTGTGCTCCGTACCGTTTTTTTTTCGCGTTGATGAGGTTCTGCCTGTATCCATGTTGTGTGTTCGGTTCGGTTGTCAAACGAGTTCACAACGATCGGAAAGTGTAAGGAACCTCCTTTAAACTCAGCTCGGAGACTGTCAATCAGTTAAAACTAGTTTATTGCATGATTTAAGCCTTTCGGTGATGGATTGTTGTCATATTTTACAACACATTCACACACAGACATACAGGTTCACCGCTCAGGTGTTGCGTCGAAGTCTGTTCACCCCTATGCTCCCGCCTCGGTTTAGTCTTCCGCATAGCGCTTTCTACGCCAATAGCGCATGCAAACGCGGACAGCGCTATACAAATAACGTAAAAAGCGCGTGCATATGCTCGTTCCGCCTGCGTTTCCGCGGTTAGCACTACACAAAAACGTAAAGAGCGCGTGCATGTGCTAGTTCTTTTTGCGTTTCCGCGGTTAGGACACCGCAACCAACGTAAATAGCGCGTGCATGTGCTCGTTCTACTTTCGTTTCCGCGGTTAGCACTACGCAAACAGCGTAAAGAGCGCGTGAATATATGTGCTCGTTCTACTTGCCTTTCAAATTTTATTACATTATAATGTTTGATATATCTTTATATTTTTTTTTATCGCAGATTAAAATGAATATGAGTTTAAATTTCGATAAATAAATAAAGGATAGTGGATAAAGGTCAGTGGTTTGCTATGTGCGGAAAATAAAAAAGAATAATTATCCACTCTCTTCCTGCCTGTCTTTCTCTCTTTAAATAATATACATAATTATCTTATTATAATTATTAAATTTTTTTGTTCAGTATAACACAGAGAGTGTGTGGATTGGAACGCACTGAATGAACTGGATCTGTGACCATAACTTAACATACTGTATGAAGTATGATGAAATTACGAGCTTTACCACTAGGTGGCACCGCTCCATCAGTTTTAATACTTTGTTTTATTTGGGTTTTGATTCTTTGGAGTTTTTTTGAGCAGGAATTTTTACTGAAGTAAAAATATTGTCATTTAAGAAATAACGCACTTGAGTACAAGTAGCAGTACTGAAAAACAATATGACTCAAGTAAAAGTAAATAAGTATTTTGTTAAAATATACTCAAGTTACCGTAGTACAAAGTACTCCAGTTTGTAAAATGTGGTTTTAAACCATTTAGAGATGCAGAAGATTTATCTTAATTCAGGATTTATGGGATGTTTTTTGTGCTACACACGCAGATCTCATGGTTCTGAACTGATTTGTCTTTTATATACTGATACCTAACCAGATCATAAATATATACAAAATTGTCATAAACACAGTCAGTTTGTCTACAGTGTGAACAGTTGGGAAAAATGCACATGGTTGTTCTTATTTTATTGCTATTTACTGTAAGAGTCATTTATAATGTTCAAAATATATAATATTAAAGTCTATAATTAGTCCCGTTTTATATTCATTGAATGATTTATACCCACTTATTCCCTAATTCGGGGTCACAGGGATCTGCTGGAGTCTATCCAAGTCAACTCTGAAAGGGCGAAAGGCAGAAGGGGTACACCCTGGACAGCACCAGTCCATCACAGGGTCACACACACTCACACTCACTCCTATGGGTAATTTAGAATCATCAATCAACCTAACATACATGTTTTTGGACTGTGGAAGAAAGCCAAAGTCCAAAAACAGCTTTGGTTCTTATGTCCAGACTCAAACCTTAATACATTTATCTCTTTAATACAACTGAACAATTGGGGGTTAAGGGCCTTGTTCAGGGGCCTAGCAGTGGTAACTTGGTGATGCTGAAAATCAAACCCTGATCTTCCATTTAGCAGCCCAACACCTTAACCACTGTGCTACCACCTCCCCCACTTTTATAAAGCTAGGATGTTTTGATGCTGTTCCAAGGTAGTCTCATTCCTGAATATACACTGTCCTAAAATGTAAATTTTTTCTCGCCGTACAAAAAAACCTACTCCTGCTTCCTAATGTTATGCCTTATTCTACCATTTGACTACAGAACATGCAAAATAAGACACGACATCTGTTATGGCTTCTGACACACTTCAAATGCTGTGCCTCGTATGGCCTTTAGACCCTTAGGCCCTGATTAAACTTTCTGTACTTGTGACCTCTTAAAAAAAGTTATATGTATACCCAAGACCATTAGTCCTCATCTGAATGCTGTGGACCGAAGAATCACTGCCGTTATTATTTAAAAAGAACCCGTCATGGTCAACCTTAATATCAGGAACAGTATTTAAAAATAGTTTGGAATAAATTAAAGTGTATAATGACAAATTTCCCATTTTAACTACACTGAAACTTACAACAACTAAAACTTGTAGCCTCTCCTTCTCCTTACACAAATACAAACACTTACCCCGATTCTCACTAATTTTGTGATTCTAAACCACACAAGCCGTCCTCTATTTTTGGCACAATTTACATAGATAAAATCTTTTGTGTTCGCATGGAAAATGCTGCTAATCAGAAAAACACAAACACCTGCGAATAGACTAATATTTTAATATATGATATAAGGTATAGTCAGGGGCAGCGCTAAGGGGTGGGAAAGAAAGTTCGTATATGCACTTTGAGGGCCCCCTAGAGATCTGTTTTATTAGTATTTACAGTGTGAAACGGGTGTGGTAAAGGGCACAACCACATATTCTTTTATAGGGCCCAAAATTGTTAATGATACCATTGGGTATATTATATTATATTATATTATACAGTATACTGGTAAATGTACTATTTTGAGGAAAAATTGATTACCATTTTGCAGAGAGAGAGAGAGAGAGAGAGAGAGAGAGAGAGAGAGAGAGAGAGAGAGAGAGAGAGAGAGAGAGAGAGAGAGATAAACAAAAATACCGAGAATCAGCAACAGGATGGAGATGACAGTCTGTGCGATTCATTTCTAATTAGATTCAGGCTACTTTGGGTGAACATGTAAATAATCATGATTTGTGATGAAAATTGAGCTTCTGTGTGAAAGGCGTTTAGTACTTTGTCAGCGAACAGTTTTCAGGGTATTTTGTTCTAGTATAGTTTATAATATGACATAATATGACATGTCGTGTTATAGTAGTAGCTCAGTGGATTCCTGCTGATCAGAAGATGGTGGGTTTACAACTGCCAAGCTGTCACTTCTGGGCATTAAATCAACTATCAGCCACTTTGTTAGATTAAAAAAAAAAAGAAATAGATGAGAAGATAGAAAAGTTGTAGCACAGTGGTTACAGTGTTGGACTGTTAATTGGTCAGGCTGGGGTTCAATTCCCTTTTCTTTCCATAAGCTCCACAAACAGCCTAAACAGGGAAACAGCAGCATCCTCCCAGTCTAAGAATAGGAGAGCAGCACAAAAAATACTCTTAGAACAGAGCAACAATGAAAACAGAATGACATCTGACATCTCCCCATTTCCCCCATTTCATTCCTCTGTCCTTTAAATAAAGGCATAAAATGCCCCAAAAATATCTTAGAAAATGAAATTAAATTTAAGGAGGAGATAGGGAGGAGGTAGATTGTGCTGAGAAAGCAGCAGAGCAAACAGTTCGAGATTTGCCAACTGGGTGCTTAGGACCCGATCAGCAGAAAGGAGTTGGGATGCTTCTTTCTTCTTATATAAATTGATTATATAAGTTCTGGTGGACAGCGTTATTGATTCATTATGGAACAATTTGTTGTAATTTGCCCTCATCTTGAGTTTCCCCATGAGCCAACTTGTAACTGCTCTATTTTCAAAAATAACAAATTTGGTTTTTTTAAAGCAGATCTGCCGGAAGACATTTCAGAGGAACTTAGAAATCCTCTAATAACGTATCTCATGACTCAATGAATAATTGTCCACATGACTACATGCAAATAAGTCATAATTGTGTTATTCCGATACTGTAATTATCCACGTCCAATCAGCACTGTTTAAATCGATGGTTTAGATCGATTTCTGATATTGTTCGTTTTAAAGAGTTCTTAAATTCGATCTAGTCGTAGTTTAACATGTATTTATATTTTTTTATTTGATAAAGGAAGTTTTAACTGTTCAAGGCTTCCTGGTTTTTCTTCACTTTGCTGAAACCACTATGCAATATTCTCATTCCAACTGGAATGTACTGTGTATATGAGCTTAACTCCTTTTTATCAGAGGTAGATAAAGATGTTGATTATAAAAGCTAAATTAGATACCAGGGCTGGAATGATCATGCCAGAATACACTTTTTTGGCTGCTTAAGATCCAGATCAACAGAAAGCTTAGTTTTCTGTTACAGAATATTCAAGACTAGAAGTCTAGTTTTCACGCCCATGTTCACAGTTCTTAGAAATGCCTATTTAACATTTTTGGGGTGTGTGTGTGTGTGTGTGTGTGTGTGTGTGTGTGTGTGTAAATATTTACTATCACAATAGAATCTGTGAGATTTTTGATTGGGTGTTTTAAATTTGTGAAAATGATCCATGCTTTTTGAAAACGTAGGTAAGCAATTGAGGAATTTACTACTATTCTAATGCTCGAAAACCAATGCAACGGAAAACTTCTTCTTCTTTTGTGTTATACAGTTAAGTGATCAAATTATTGTAACTGTAGGAACTCAACAATTACAATAATATATACTGTATACTGTAATTTTTAGATCTTATATGTTAGATCTTGCTGCTGGCTAGACAGTAAAGTTAGAAAAAAAATCATTACCATGTCTTAAGCACATATTGAAGGGTACTATCGAACACAAGGCAGCTTCTTTTAAATATACAAATAGGTCTGAGCGAGAAAAAGATTTTGTGTGTGTGTGTGTGTGTGAGAGAGAGAGAGAGAGAGAGAGAGAGAGAGAGACATTTTCAAACAGGATAAACCGGTCTGTGGAAGTCTTACTCAGATGTACTCCAACGTTGCTTACACACGCTCTGTATGCAAACACTATATAAATGTTTCCAAAAATTTGACTGTTTATCAAGAACCTCCTCTAACAGGTAAGTAGATTTTTTTTAAAGTTTCTCAGTTGCTGCTGTTGTTGTTGTGTTTGTGTGTATGTATTCGGTACATTGTAAGAATTAGTAGGAGCTAAATGTCCCTACAACATTAGGATAGTGTGTCTTTGCAGTTTTTACAGATTTTATTTGAAAAATTGCTAATAAGGTTTATAATTTTTAAGTTTAAGATGTTATTATTGGTCTTTTTAGTATCACTGCTGCCTTATATATTTAGTCAGCTAAACAGCTGTGATTATTTTATGTCATCATTAGTATGGTGACAGTCTTGTAATCTTGTATTTTATGAAATGTATTTTTAAATTAAATGTACTTGAGTATTGAAAGTACAACTAGAAAAAAATGGAAAAATAGAAAAGCACACATTTTTTTAAATGTTCTATATGCAGTTCTAGCAAGATTGTGTCCAGTTTTATAATAAATAATAACAATAATAATGATTATTATAATTTAACTTGACATAATATAAATTAAATGTTTTGTTTCTTTCA
This sequence comes from Bagarius yarrelli, assembly GCA_005784505.1. NCBI lineage: Eukaryota > Metazoa > Chordata > Actinopteri > Siluriformes > Sisoridae > Bagarius > Bagarius yarrelli. The sequence goes on from VCAZ01000039.1 coordinate 584,880, forward strand.
AGATTTTATATAATAATAATAATAATTATTATTATTATTATTATTATTATTATTTAAAAGACAGATTGTTTCATTTTAATATGAATAAGGTTGTTATATTATTTACAATCAAATAACGTGCGAAAAACCTCTGTTTAAATGTAAGGCAAACATACCAACGTGACACAAATTTAGTGACTGTAAGATACCGAGACCGGAAGTGGTCACGTGACAAACGAAAGAACACATCGGATATTGAGCATGCGCGGGCAACACAAAACGAACGAATCGCTCTCCGTGTCGACTCGTTGTTATTGAGTCAAATTAAGGATTTGTTCGAAATTAATTAATGAATAGTTTATAAACGACACATGACTACTTTTTTTGTAGCAAGTAAAGAAATAATGTTAACATATAAATGTAGTGGAGTTATACAGAAATATAATATAATAATTCAAGTAATGTACAGATTCTCTCGAAAATACTTAAGTACTGTAACAAGGTTTATTACTACTCCTTAGAGTTTACTAAGGTTCTCAATATTTCTAGTCCAACTCTCAAATTCAAACAAAGAGACCAAGAACTGTGACTACCTTTGACTTAACTATCACACATTTTATGTGATTTTGGTTTTCAATTACTAAATAGTTTTTAAAATAATTTTTCCCCTCATCCTCTGTTATAATCACCTCCTTTTTTGTCACAGAAGATTTTTCATTAGATTTTGGTATGTGGCTGTGTAAATTTTTGCATTTTGCCATAAGCACATTAGTGACGTTAGGCACCGGTGCTGGGTTCGAAGGCTTGTTGTGCAGTCCATCCCAAAAATGTTCAGTGGGGTTAGGTTTAAATTCTTCCACACCAGCCTTGGCAAACCATGTCTTAATGGAGCTCAGGGGTTTTGTGCACAGGTGCATTGTCATGCTGGAACAGTGTTTGGGTCTCTTGGTTTCAGTAAATGGCTATTTATTTTTGTGTTTTATGGATCTGTCGTTATTTAAAGAAATAAAACAATCGAATAGACTCCGATAAAGAAATATATGTGGATAAAAGAAAACTTTACAATAATGTCACATTATTTTATCATTCTCTTTACATTTGTATATTTGGTAGCACTTTAATTAATACTGAAACAAACATGATGTACACAGATGTATAAATTTAAAAACAAAAATCGCATATAGAGCTGGAAACTTAATGCTACCATGTGATAACAATTATTACCAAACACATGTACAGTTTGCAGTTATGTAATTTGTCAGTCGTGCCGTAGCAGTGCATTGCATTTAATTGTGCAACTTAAGATAATGTTCACATCAAATATCAGAATGAGGAAGAAATGTGATCGTAGAGGTTTTGACAGCGGTCTGACTGTTGGTGCCCAACAGCCTTGGTTTTATCTTAAACTATAATCGTCTTTTAAATTTAATCAGAATAGTGCAATGAAAAAACATCCAGTTTTTGTTGATGAAATTAAAAAAGTCAACTAAAAATGACCAGACAGTTTCCAGCTGGCAGAAAGTTTACAGAAGGTCACATACAGTTCTGATGAGCAGAAGAGTATATCAGAATGAACATCTCTAACCACAAGGCAGATTAGCCACAACAGCGAAAGTCTAATTTTATTTCTTTTACTGTTGAATAGAAAGCATGAGGAAGCATCGGAAAAAACTAATGAAAAGTTCTTTTTACCTGTATCTGCACACTGCTGCCACATGATTGTCTGATTTGAGAACTGCGTGAATGTGTAGGTGTTGCTGCTGCATAATGTATCGTTTCAGCATCAAAATTGCAATGTATGCATCCGTAATAGTCCGCAATAATTTGTTCGCTCGCTTATTTCTAATCAGGGTCACAAGGATCTGCTGGAGAAATATCCCAGCTGTCATTGGGTGAAAGGCAGGGGTCACCCTGGACAGGTTGTCAGTCTATCACAGGGCCACATACAGACAAACAACCACACACACACAATTACACTCACTCCTATTGGCAATTTAGAATTACCAATCAACCAAGCATACATGTTTTTGAATTGTGTGAGGAAACCGGAGTACCTGGAGTCAACCTACACAAGCACAGTGACTCCTGCAAGACTCCTGCAGGGGGTACGGACCTAGAACATTCTTGCCGTGAGGGAACAGTGCTAAACACTAAACCACCGTGCTGCTTAATAAATTTGTCTTAGAAATATGAACCTTATAACCAAATTTTAATGCCATGTTACTCCTTTATCCACCCTGTATAATATAAAAGATCTTAAGTTAAGAAACCAAGACTGCTTACAAAAAAACAACACTCTTAATCAGCTTGTCATTTCTAACACCCATCATTTAGCCTGAAGTGACTGAGCCTCATGACTTCAGGAAGAGATTTGCCTCTGAAACAAGATCGCAGGACAGCATTCATCTCATCAAGGCAAGACACTTTGACTTTTTGCATGCAAACCAATTGGACACAAGAAAAAGTTAGTCAACGATGAGGTAAGAAAGTGCTGTCCATGCTAAACGGATTTTCTAACGTGCCAGATGTTTGCCAAGTTACCTGTCTTTATATCTCCGCAAATTCTTCGGACTTTCTCTTATTTTGTATTATTTTTGTTAATAATGTCTATCGATGTCCTCTAATAAAATTTGGTCATTAACTATTATATCTGCCTTCCACTTTATCTTTACAAACTGTTGCTGGAATGGCAGTGCTGTTGTACTGTGGACAATCTTTTGAATATATTTTTGCAGAATAAGAACATATTCAAAAGCACACATTCTGCAAAAGTTCCAAACACAATGTCAGTCCCTTGCGGCTAATAGCAATGAAGGATATCAAAAGCAATTTGAGGTGAATACTGAATTTTGCATATAAATAATAGATAATTTTTTGGTTTCAGATCAATAAGTAATGTAGAATTGCAGTTTTTCTTTCACACTATCGTATGTGTTGCTTAGGAACTGTGCAACTCCACCAAAGAGTTCTCATGCAGAGCTGGAGAGCTGGATGCCAATAAAGATAAAAACAGATATCCTTTTATTTTACCATGTGAGTATTTATTTAAACCTTACTAATCACCTTAAATCTTTGATAAGTTTGATATTACAGGGTTTCGTCTCACAGTCCAAAAACATGTATGTTAGGTTGATTGGTGATTCTAAATTGGCCATACGAGTGAATGCGAGTGTGTGTGGCCCTGTGATAGACGGTCGACCTGTCCAAAGTGTACCCCTCCTGCCTTTCGCCCTTTCAGAGTCGGCCCAGGCTTCAGATCCCTGTGACCCCAAATTAGGGAATAAACGGGTATAGAAGATGTATAAATGAGTTACATATTAATCATATTCATTACATAAACATGATTTTAAATGTTCATTGATTGAATCCTGATTGTTTTTTCCTAAAGCACCAACATTTAAACCGTTAAAATCGAAACCACGTGATGAAACTAGATTTCAGTAAAAATATATAGTGTTTCATTTGCTCCAAGGTGGAAGTCCTAATAAACAATGTCATTAAAATACACAGATAATTATCATAAAAAATACCGCCCATCTTTGACAAACCAAGTTTATTGCGAGGGGCAAGTGTAAAAATGTAAATATTAGTGGCAATAAATTAAATAGCATTTGACTGCCATTAATTAAACCTCCATAAACTAATAATGCTACACATAGACGCTCTGCTCTGCTTCTAACAGGACTTCCCAAAGGCTTGTTGAGCTGGTTAAACAGCTCTCTTTTACAAACCATTTCATTCTACTACATCCAAAGCAGCTGGATCATGTGACCTAGCATAACTCTCTAATTCCATGGCTCGCTTGTAGAAGTCTGAAGGTGTGTTTTGAAACTTTACACCTGTTACAGACACGCAGCCTGCACTGTAAGCTTTCTAACACATTATCTCTTTGTTTTTCAGATGATCATTCCAGAGTACGACTGTCTTTATTAGAGTCGCAGCCCCATTCGGACTACATCAATGCCAACTATGTGCCTGTAAGTGCAATTAGAGGAACTTTATTAATAATCATTCTTATTAAGATGGAACAAATGTTTAATCCATATGAGATTCATAATTAACCATGATAATTGGGATGTGGTGGCTTAGTGGCTAAGTTGTTGGACTGCTAACCAGAAGATTGTGGGTTTGAAGCCCAGCACCACCAAGTTACCACTATTGGGCCCCTGAGCAAGGCCTATAACCCCATAATAGCTCAGTTGTATGAAAGAGATAAATGTACGTCGCTCTGGATAAGGACGTCTGCCAAATGCTAAATGTGAATAATTGTTGATGATATGATAATCAATAACCAGTAACATTTTCCTACTTAAATACTATAAGTATCATGGCTTAATGGTTACCATGTTTGCCTTGCACCACCAGGGCCTTAGGGTTTGACTTCCGTCTCTGTGTGTGTGTGTGTGTGGGGGGGGGGGGGGGGGTTTGCGCTTGGTAATGGGTTGCTACCTTGTCCAGGATGCCCAGCCCTTATGCACCAAATTCCCTTAAATATAGACTTTAGCCTGTCAAAAGTTTTTTACAAAACTCATTGCAACTAATTAGCTATAAACACTTGCAAATGATTGGCTTTAAACTCTTGCAACTGATGAGCTATAAACTCTTGCAACTGATTAGCTTTAAACTCTTGCAACTGACTAGCTATAAACTCTTGTAACGGACTAGCTATAAACTCATGCAACTGACTAGCTATAAACTCTTGTAACGGACTAGCTATAAACTCATGCAACTGACTAGCTATAAACTCTTGTAACGGACTATAGCTATAAACTCTTGTAACGGACTAGCTATAAACTCATGCAACTGACTAGCTATAAACTCTTGTAACGGACTAGCTATAAACTCATGCAACTGACTAGCTATAAACTCTTGTAACGGACTAGCTATAAACTCATGCAACTGACTAGCTATAAACTCTTGCAACTGACTAGCTATAAACTCATGCAAACTCTCATGAATTAGCTATAAAACTCATGCAAGTGATAGCTATAAACTCATGCAACTCACTAGCTATAAACTCATGCAACTGACTAGCTATAAACTCATATAACTAACTAGCTTACTGTCTTGTCATAATATTGGATTAGTTCTAATCAATTATGGAATCACTGGATCTAAAAATACTAGAAGCTTCCAGGAACATAAATCATTAGGAGTATAGCTGAACAATATAACAGTGAAGCCAAACATAGGGTAAATATACCCTAGTTAATTGTAATGATGTGGTGATTTGATGTGGTAATTCTATCTATACACTTGTTATAGTAACTCGACTATAGTTAAATTAACAAATAAGTAAATTAGTATAGTAAATTTTCTACGGCTATTATTATACTGTAAGTGTGAGAAACTCATAGAACAGATCAGAGCAAGAAGTGGTTCAATGCAACACACACAAAAACAAACCATTTATATATTTTTTTTATTGCTCATTTTCATTGGAAATCTTCGCTGTGTTGTTTTACTTTTGACCAGTCAGTGATCTGACATTGTTGTCTATTAGAAAAGGGAATCTGGTCTTTTTACACTTAAACACACTGATTCCCACAGTCTCCTAGTTTAGTCTAGTATCTTGTAAAGTTTACTACATATTATTAATTTACTAGAGTTAATTGCAGTAAGATGGAGTAAAAACCGTAATATAATAGACTTCACTAGAGTTTACTCGATTTTACTGTAGTAAATCCTGAGGGGTTTTTTTTTTCATGTGTTCAGGGGATGCATTTTTTTAATACAAGCTTTATCTGCTTTAATAAGAATACATTTACTTTTATTTATACAAGTAGTGAACCAGTCTAACCCTTAGTGGATAGTATATACACAACATCTTCTAGACCAGGGGTCGGCAACCTTTAACACTCGAAAAGCCATTTGAGGCAGTTTCCTACAGATACTTTTCTGTTTAGTCACAATATCACATAAGCAATGTTTGTTTTTTCTATGGTTCATATTGGTAAAAGCCGGCTTACATAGGATCGACAGAACTCCAAATGTCTACAGTTTTATGTTCATATAAGTGTAAGATGGCAAATTCCATTAAAAAGCTCATTATTTATGCTCATAATTTTTTTTGCAAAGCCACAGGGAGCTGCAGCTGTAGGATAAAAGAGCCACATGCGGCTCCGGAGCCACGGGTTGCCGACCCCTGGTCTAGACATTACAAAAAATGTTGTCGAATAAAACTACAGTTAATGAGAAAAAATTAGGAATAGCAACTGAGAGAACCACATTACATTTCACGTCAAATAACCAAAAAGAGGAAACTATGGAATTGATCAAATTAATCGGAACTGGACAATCTCAATTTTTTTTTTTTGCTAATTGACACCGTCACTTTATATTATTCTTTACACCATTCTAAACTTTAGATACTGTTGTGAATAAAATTTCCAAAACACTTTCTGAAATACTCAAAACACCATTAGCCAAGTTATGATTAAAGTCATTAATCACCTGTTTCTCTGAATAATTTTATGAATTAAGCTGCCATTACATGATTGGCTAACGGTAAAATTGTATTCGTGGGCAAATGTGTACTAATATTTCAAGTAACTGTGCATTTATGTGTGTTTGTAGGGCGGCTGTACAGAACACGACTTCATTTGTACCCAAGCCCCTTTACCATCGACCATGGCTGATTTCTGGCGTATGGTCTGGGAGCAAAATGTGCAGGTCATCGTTATGGTGACACCACTTAAAGAGAGTGGCAAGGTTCGAATACACACCAGTCAGTATGAAATTTTGTGTTATTGACAAATAGTAACTCTTACTGTATGTTCTTTTGTAAAAAATTAATAACTCTCGTTTCCTTTGCTTACTATATACATGCATATGTTCATACATAAACCTGAGTCCTTTACGTAATGCGATTGAAGGTGCCGCAAAAGGATTATTAAACATAATTTCATACCAACATACTGCACAAATAACTGTTAAATTCAGACATTTTTATTCATAAAGCACTTTTAACAGTGGACATTTTCACAAAGCAGCTTTATAGAACCTGCATACGTATTTGGTTTTATGACTAAGGTTATGCCGAATAAGCATCCAGATGTGGTGGCAAAGAAAATATGAAATGTCCTTCAGACAATAAAAATCATAATTTATTATTCTTAATATTTTTAGATTGTGTGTATATTTTAAACCCATGCATTATGGATGTGGCATATCATCTCATACCTCAGACTTTTAGGCCGCATTTATACTGAATTTTCAGATCGGTTTCAGGCCTCATTCGTATGTGGAAATAAATTGGCTATGAATTGGATACGTGATTAGCGCCATGTAAACAGACAGATCGGATTTTCAACCGTCAATGACGGTGGCGATATAAATAACGTAGTGCAACTTTTTATTTACCTAAAGTCTGTTTTTTTTTTTGTAAAAAATATTTTAAAAAAGATATTTATAACCAAAGAGAGCGTTGTTTTGTTGACCTTTAAATATGGTGCAAAAAGTAAAATTCAAAATAATAATTTCATCTTCATGTATTGCATCCATCAATAACCGCATCATTTGTATTTTATTTTCCGGTCAGTACGTCTAGACTGGGTTGTTTTGTCGTGTATAGTGTAAATGCTCATATCAGATATGGGTCAGTTTTTTTAAATGCAGCCTTGAAATCTTCCTAATATAACTCTCCACAAACTACAGGGAAACAATAATTGTGTTTTTAATTACTGCACTAAATAATTAAGATTATAATAGCTATATTAAAAAAATCCTCGTTGTCCTAAAAAAAAACAACAACAACACAAAAGTTAAGTGATCTTTAATTTATATCATGTATAAATATTTTGTTGTGTGTTTGTGTGCTCGGTTGCCCAGGTGCTATGTAATCAGTACTGGCCTCCTGAAAAAGGTACTGGTTGTTATGGTTCTCTGCAAGTCACCACCATTTCCCGTCATCATGGTCCAGACTGCTACATCACAACTATCCACTTACGACAGGTAATAAATATGTCTATGATTATGTATAAAACACAATTTTCTTTGTTTCCATTTATTTTTTGGTCTTTGTACGTGTTTCAGCATGGGAGCCACTCAAATAGACACATAACGCATTATTATTACCCAAGCTGGCCCGATCAAGGTGTTCCAAAGGACCACATCTCTCTCGCCAAATTTACTGAGTATGTACGGAAACAGCTGGATGATATTCCACTTCTGGGCCCCACAATCGTTCATTGCAGGTCTGATGATACAAAATGCACTTGCACATAATAAATAGGTTTCATTTTTATCATATGAAATTTTTGTGTGTGGATTTAGTGCAGGCGTAGGTCGCTCTGGAACATTTGTAGCAATACTGTGGTTGATGCAGCTCTGTGCAAGGGGGATCCTGCCTAATGTCTATCTTGCTGTCCGAGACTTGCGCCGACACAGGGTGTTAATGGTGCAAAATGTGGTGAGAACGCGTTGAAATTTATCGACACACATACTGCCCCGTATGCTAATGTTGTCAGTAATAACAAGTAGCAAAAACATAAATATGCTATGTGAAAATGTTGGTTGTTTTTTTAGGAACAATATATACTTGTGCATCAGTGTCTACTTTACTGGCTTGGTGGGAACATAGACAGACCAAGGTGAGAATCTTTTGGGGGAAGTGCACACACAAAACATTAATAAATATATTTGAATTTCTGTAATTTATGCAAACAAATATACAAAAATGCACAACAAAATTCTTCACTTCAGCAAATTAGATATCCATTATAAGTTGATTACCAGAGTAGGACAGAGTAAGTAAACAGAGGGGACTGGCTTTGGCATGGCTGGACCTTTCCAATGCCTATGTACATACTTTATACGATCTTGGATTTGGAGTTGGAACTTGCTAGTCCAATCACCAGATTTGGAGTACAAAGGACTCATGTACAAATGGATTCACCAGAGTCTAGAAAGGGTGTAGACAGTGTAGACAGGTAAAGAAAGTTCAGGAAGTCTACACCTTCATTTCTTCACCTTATTGTTGAATCCATATATACGGGATTCTAGAAAAGGCTTCCTGACCTTTCCTTACCTGTCTACATGGGCCCTTTCTAGACTCTGGTAAATCCATATATACACAAGTCTAGAAAGAGCCGGTGTAGACTTCCTGGAGTTTCTTTACTGGTCTAGAAAGGTAAAGAAAGTCCAGGAAGTCTGTTAACAAAGCCACTTTTCTGTGAGAAACCAGTTTGGAGCCTAAAGAGAAACTACAATTGCTTACCTATGAACAATGCATTAGCCCAATGGTTGGGTTAGAGCCATGATTAGTGGTGGCGGGGAATGGCATACTACCATGTATCTGGTGGCATGTAGTTTGAGCTTTGACAGGCCTTTGTTTAGGTCTAGGTAATATACAATGTCATCGTGAGTGCGTCCAACATTTTCTGCTGGGGAAAAGAGGATACACTGCATACAGGCTTTACATGGTATTAGAACATACTCAGCCTTACCCTATTACCACCAGGTGCTGTCTAACTAAAAGTGAACATTTTCCAAAGACTTGTGATCAACCCTTGGCCAGATGTATTCAAGGAGGACTGGCTGGTATGCCACTGAACTGCCCAATGAAATAGAGTGTAGACAGTTTCAGTGCGCTTCCCTTGCAAGCCATACATCTTGCTGGACACGAAAAACACCTCAAAGAGTAAGGCTATTAGAGGTTTTACAAATGAAGCTGAAACTACCTCTAGATATCTGTAGATAAAGAGTAAATTATTGTATGTGAATGTCTATTTGAATACTGCAGAGACCCAAAACACCCGGTTAACCTGGGTTAAGACATATGAGATTCTAAACTTCCATTGCCTCAATGAGTTACTTTTATTTTGATTTTCAGAAAAGACAGCAGACTTATGTCTTCTACCACCTCGGCCACTGATGTTGTACAATAAAAGCAAATTCAGTTGTACGGTTTGCTTCTCATTCTTTTCCATCCGCAAGGGTTTCCTTCGGATTCTCTAAACTATGTCCATGTGTGGACTGTTTTTACTGGAGATTTTAATGCAAGTGTAAACGTGTGCTCCCAGTATAATTTATTAATTAACCTAAATGAATAGATTTGTCCTTTACTGTAAAGTCAAAACAGAAACACTACTACAGGCTAATTAGCACAATAAAAACACAAGAGACACAATTTTAAGCAAGTAAACTTTAGATGCTGACAGGTTGCAACCTTTCTGCCAACAGAACCCAAAATGTGGTGCGCTTCCAGACAGTCCCGCCACAAACACACAGGCAATCCAGAAGGGACCGGAAAAATCCTAGAAGAAATTCGGAACACACACAACGACCAGAGTCCTCTCACTCCTCTCAAGTGTCACACACACCTCAGCCTCAGCCTACACCCCAGCCTCAGCACACAGCATGGAAATCCCTAAGGGATTCCCTGCACGCTTTTAACCCTGGGAAACTCCTACAGAGGATACGGCCTCAATCTTCTCTACTCAACTCACCCACACAACACGACACACAACCATAGGCCTGATACACATACTGCTACTCATCCAGCTGTCTACTCATAGCAGAGCTGTTAGCATTTATTATCTAGCTGATTTTATCTCAGAATATGCCAAACATGAAAATAAAAAAACAGCAGGTGTTTAGTATGTGTACTGGTAAACAGATAGCTGTTTTTTTTCTTTTTACAGAATAAACACAAGAAACTTTTGTACTTTATACCATAACTTAAGAAAAGATTTTAGACCAGGGTGAAAACCTATAGGGTGTAAACTAAGAGCATCTTTCTTAAAAGTTGGACTAGCACACACTGGGTCTAAAATGGGTCCGATACTGTTACGGTACCCAACCTTTTTTTTCCTTGGAACTCTTTTTTTTCTTATTTTCTACATAGAAACAAAGAAGGACAACCATTGAACTCCAAATGGTTCAGTTTATTCTAATAGCATCATGTTCACAAAAACAGCTGAAAATGTTGAAGTTTCTGCCATTTTTCCCCATTTTTCCTGCTGCCGAAACACTGGATTTAGATCTGGGCTTTGAATAAGATATTCTAGTGTTTGTATGGACGTGAAGAAGAATTATTTACAAACCAAAAACCTCATTTTCAGTGTTAAAAGAGTAAAATATTTAGTTAAAACAAAGTAGCAGAGATTTGCATAAAGCATGTTAATTCAACTTACATAAAAATAGAAGCATTAATGCAATATTAGCAGCTGCTGCAAACACACACTAACCCTTTCCACCCACCCCCCATAAATTGCTAATCAAAGAAGCTGCTTTTGGGAATATTTTGGCGTTCTAGTACATAATAATATCCTGTCTGTGTTTTGCACAGCTACTTTAAACAAAGATATAATTTCGGCTTATTATATTACTATATAGGCTACAGGTCTGTTGTGTATTTACTGTTGTTTTCTGTGATTTATAAAATGAGATTAAACATTTTCCAGTTGGTGTGGAATTACACTTTGCCGACTAGGCGTTCAATCTGGGTTATCATAGTGTTTATTTACAAAACCATGTATATGAAGTACATGCATAATTGTATCCATGTGTGTGAAAGTATTATTTATACAGTGTGTGTGTGTGTGTGTGTGTGTGTGTGTGTGTGTGTGTGGATATATTATTTGGAAAATAGATTTAATGTTTCTAAATTTACATTCACACATTTACACAAACTTTACATATGCTGAACCTTCCAAGTTGAATATGAATAATGTTACTTGTAAATCATTTACTATAAATATATACATAAAAATCACAAACTTAATATATAATCAGCGCTCTTAGGTTGTGCCAATTATAAGCATCGGATTGCAAAAGTTTAGATACTAATATCAGATTTGAAACAGTTCATCAATTTTTACACAATTTCTTATAAAATGTAAAAAAACCAATATAAATGTATAGAATAATAAAATGGTAATAAATGTAAGGCTGTGTAAATATATAGATACAGGAGCTAACTATCGCAATATTTTTTAAATAAAACCCTTAGTGTGTGTCAATTGACTTTCTCCTCCACTCCTACTGTAGGTGTCACCAACACTCAGAAAACAAGCATGGCTTTGTATTTGTTGTATTTTTAGAAATTTGTTTTTAACTTTTTTTTTTTTTTTTTTAAATATTGCAATGTATTGTAATATGTATTATATCGTGAGGCTCTTGTCAGAACACAACCCTAATTAAAAGCAATATTAGCAAGTGTACCTTTGTATCTTTTAACAAGAACCAAAAAGTACCTTATTAAAGAAGGATGAGTTTTGAACATGCAGGTATTCCATAAAACACTTTTGTTGTTATTTGAAAGACTTCTGTGTATTTAGTTGAATTTTCTGTTAAATTACACTTGTTACTAGGAATTTCTCCATAAATATTTAAGGTAATGATAATGAAGTCTTGTTAATATTCACTGTTTTTTCAGTAGCATCATTGTGTATTTGTTTATATGTTTCTGTTAATCACAGAATAAAAATGACAACTTTAGCTTCATTTGTATTTCATTTATTCAGCATAGAGATATCTATGCCAACAGGAAACATATCTCCCTAGAAGTATCCAACATTAGAATATCAGACGAAAGAATACCAAACGTAGAAGTAAACAAGTCTGTTTTTATTTTTTGATTTATATGCATATGATTCTATTTTTTTTTTTGCAAGGTTTTGGTGAACTGAGAAGCAAAAAAGGCTTACATCTGAGCCTTACAGTAAACAGTAAGAAGAGACAAAAGCAGAAAATGATGACATGATAATAAAAACACACATGGAAAAAGTGGCACGATAAAATCAGTTGTTGCACCGATGCATCAAATAACAGTCTGACACAGATTAAAGCTTTTAAACAATAAAAAAAACAGTTAGCAGCCCTCTTTCATTCTCGTTGTGTGATTTGAGCACTCGAATACATTTTACAGCACTTGGCAAAGGCCCTTTTCCAGAGTGACTTACAATGATCTCATTTATACAACTTAGCAATTGGTGGTTAAGGGCCTTGCTCAGGGGCCCAGCAGTGGCAACTTGGTCTCTATACAAAGATTGATGTTTTTTAGGTCTTGGGAATGTCAAAGATTAGTAAAAAATATTGACTTTGATAAATTCTTAGTTTTTTTGATTGCAAAGCCATAACACTATATAATTATGCATTTTTTACACCAGGTGGCGCCACTAACAACTTACATAGGCATGTGTATTAAAAGCTTTACTGTTGGCTTCTATATAAAGCATATCAGCATCCATTGGTGTCACATCTGGAGACACATAACCCCCAGGAATTAGGCATTGCTGATAAAAATTTCGTGTGAGCATGATTTCTAGCTGCTGATTCAAAACCGGCGGGCAACCACTGGTTCAGGGGTCGAGTAGAAGGCATCGTTTCGAACTTTATCACTTGGTTGACTAAAAAAAAGAAAGAACAGGAGGAAAAATTATGCAATACTACCCGTAACCAAATTATAAGAACAGGTAGTATGCAATTTCAGACAGAGTTAATATCTAACAAGCCACATATAAGAAAACCCTACCAATAATAGAGCAGGTTTCACTTTTTTCTTCTAAGGATGATATAAATTTTAATTTGAGGTTTAAAAAATGATTGTTTGTGCAGCTCCTGTAGTGTCTCTTACTTTGTGTTGAAAAACATTAACATGGTTAGAAGTATAGAGGGTGAATGTGCTCCCAGTTATTTGCATTCCCACTGCATATCCTCAGCCACATGACTAAGAATGACATAATCTGGAAAAAAAAAGCAAGAAATCTGAACATACACAAAACTCTCCATCTTTCATCTTAAGTTGTGTATAAATTAGTGCGTTACACTACCTAATGGATGGGCTTTTGAATCCCATGGGTTGAGTACCTTATGTAACGACTCTTGGAACGCTGGTAATATTGATCACTGAATATTTTATCAACTCTGCTGTTATTGAGCATGTACTGCAAAGAGAAACGAAAGATATTATCAGGTAAGGATTACTGAGAAATTGCATGTATACATAGAAAAATGTAATAGAGCATGTTGGCTTCTAAGGTTTCGCACTCTGAGCCCTTAGCCTCCTGCATCATAGAGATAAGCCTAAACTCAGTTCTGCTATGGAGGTGCATAACAGGTCCTTGTGAAAGCGTAGTGGCTTCCGTCCTACAAACACACACAACAAACACAATCCAAAATGACTTCTGAAGTCACAGGACTAAGAATCGGCTATGTAAAAACTTCTGATTCAAGTAAGTAAATCAGGAAGTAAGTAAGTAAATCAGTAAGTACGTAAGTAAGTTATTATTATGTAAGTCTGTAATTTAGTAAGTAAATCAGTAAGTAGGTGAGTAAGTCGGTAGGTATGTAAGCAAGTGGGTAAATCAATAAGTAAATCAGTAAGTAGGTAAGTTATTAAGTATGTAAGTCATTAAGAAAATCGTTAAGTAGGTAAGTTATTGAGTATGTAAGTATGGGAAAGTGGTAGCACAGTGGTTAAGTTGTTGGACTACCAACTTAAGGATTGGGGTTCGATTCCCAGCCCCACTAAGGCACCACTGCTGGGTCCCTGAGCTAGGCCCTTAACCCCCAATTGCTCAGTTGTATAACAAGGAATATCGCTCTGGATAAGGGGCGTCTGCAAAATGCTGCAAATGTAAATGTAAGTCAGTAGTTTAGTAAGTAAATCAGTAAGTAGGTAAGCAAGTCAGTAAGTAAAAAAATCAGTAAGTAGGTAAGTTATTAAGTATGAAAGTCAGTAAGTAGGAAAATCGGTAAGTAGATTAGTTAGTAAGTATGTAGGTATGTAAGTCAGTAAGTAAGGAAATCTGTAAGTAGGTAAGTTAGCAAGTATATAGGTAGGTAAGTTAGTAAGTGATTCAGTGATTCAGTAAGTAGGTAAGTTAGTAAGTATGTAAGTAAATAAGTAAGTAAATCGATAAGAAGGTAAGTTAGTACGTATGTTAGTCAAAAAGTTAGCAAATATATCAGTAAGTAAGAAAGTCAGTAAGCAAATCAGAAAGTAATTAATTTAGTAGTTACGCAAGTCAGTAAGCATGTAAATAAATAACTATACAAATGAACAAACAAACAAATATATAAAGGGCAGGATACTCAAAGTTTTTATGCAACCAGAAACCAAGTTAAATTATTACAATTTTTTGTTATTTCCATGTGAATAGTTGATTAAATGTTCTGTCAAACACCAACTTTCATTTGTGAACATAATTCTTTTTATAGGTTTCACTAAAGCACTAAAGCCGGCCACTTTAGCGCTGTCCATTAGTTTGCAGTTTGCTGCAGGTGTCATCCTGCTAGTAAAACTCCTGCAACGCTTTATACTCGTTTCTTACTAGGAACTCTTTTATGCCATGGTGCGAGATGCTGCCTATTTTCACCAATTCCTCGGATGGTACCGAGCTCTCCATGGAGTTCCTGATGGCTTCAAGACCTGAAACCTTAGAGGACCTTAAAGCGGCTCAGATGTGATCAAAACGTCAATTAGACATGTTCGACAGTGCACTTTATTTGGGAGAAAGTAGTCCATTTATGATATGGATGAACAAAGAAAATCAAGAGCACTCTTCTATACTAAAAATTCTATACTCCATTCTCATACTGCACTTTGGGTTTAAAAAAATATTTTTATTCAATTAGACTTTATTTTAAACAATGAGTTATATAGGAGATGAAACGTGTCACCGTGCTTAAGTGTATTAAAGCCAAGTATTTACACCCTCAGTAGTAAACTTATGTGAGAAAAAGAAGTCAATTCGCATTCGACCAGCAGGTACTTATGTACTTCATGTTAGCAAGCTTGCTACCTTTTTTTTTTTTTAACTGTCTTTAAAAAGACAGTTGTGTAGAAAGTCTTCTCTACACAAGAAGACTTTCAGGAGACTAAATACATTACGAGAAGAATTTTTTATTTTTTTTAGACAGCATTGGTTTCGCTTGGTTGGTAACAATAGTTGAACTTTTTTACCCCAATTTATTTGGTTCATATTATCTAAGGCGCCATTTTACAACCAAAAGCTGCCAGCCAATTAGAAAGCGTTTACAGGGAGCGACAAGATATCGCGATAATTGCGTGTTTATTCAGGTTTGTATAACAATAGTGATAGTCTTCTCAAAACATAATAATGCACTGAAAAGTAAAATGAATATTATAAATAAGATAAAGATTAAAAGAAAAAAATAAATTACAAAAAAAACTACACATTTAACATATTTAAATATCATTTTTTAAAACTTATTTATTAGCGCTTTATTTTAAACATATTTAAAAAAAAATAGCTAAAACCTAGTGTATTCTGATGCTTTATTTTTTTTTAAGGCTCCACTAAGTCTGAGTAAAATGGGTTATTTGCTGGATTGTGTAATACACCTTGTTTGTACAATTTATACTTTAAAAAATAAAAAGAAGAAAACTATAGCTAAAACTGACCAGATTAAAATTGTATTGAGGTCTTGAATTTAAAAAAAAAATCGTATTCATTCAGATATTAAGTGCTGAACTTGGTTTTAAAAGTAGGAGCAAGGTACATGTATCTTTACTTCTTATCTACAGTATCTTTTTTATGAGTATTTAGAAACGCTCTTGCAATGTCTTAAACTGTACACAAGGTGTCAGCACTGAGACTAAACCAGATATTTTTGTAAAATAACAACATGAAGTCTTTTATGTACAGTAATTCTATAAAGAGTATGTAAGTAAGTATGGTTTAACGTATATTTTAGTGTTAAGACCTTAACAATGCACTTACTTTACATATAACACACATAGATCAGTCATAACATAAACATCAATGGCTATGGTTTCCATAAGATCTTTGGAAATGTGATGTGATATTTGGCATCAAGATATTCATTCATTCATTCTTTCATTCATGTATTTTCTATACCTTCAAATTTCCTATTTCGGGGTTACAGGGATCTGCTGGAGCCTATCCCATCTCCTACACTTGTTACAGTAACTGTACTATAGCAAAATAAACTAACGACCACATTAATTGTTGATCACTACAGTTCTATCTATAGTTTGGCAAATACATTAACAAAGTGTAAATATTTTAACAAACTAAATAGTAAATACTATAATATGATACGGTTTAACACAGTCTTCTATTAGCTTGTAAAGTTCATCGTTTTACTTGAGTTAATACTATGGTGTGCTGCAATAATATACTACAATTTACTACATTTTACCCAATCCTAATGTATACTATATTTTTCATGTGGGAAGTTATGTAATACAAAAAAATGCACTGTTCTATGTGTTATCTATCTATCTATCTATCTATCTATCTATCTATCTATCTATCTATCTATCTATCTACACACATAGACGAGTTCCACAGATTGTTTACTCAATTTCTCTTTTCAAAATATTACTATATAATATTGAATTTTTTGTTGCCCAAACTTCACTCTGACTTTGATTATAATTTTTTGCCTACATTTGTGCTTATTAGTCAATCTGAACGTTTTTTAAAATAACCCTTTTACCATTTTAAAGACATATTTGTCTTAATTAGATTGACTTTATATATAATATGTTTTTTAACCAAGTATCTATCTCCTTAACCCCACTCCCAAAAATTGCCCACCTGGGATATCTGAAAATATCTATCTATCTATCTATATCTATCTATCTATCTATCTATCTATCTATCTATCTATCTATCTATCTATCTATCTATCTATCTATCTATCTATCTATCTATCTATCTATCTATCTATCTATCTATCTATCTATCTATCTATCTATCTATCTATCTATCTATCTATCTATCTATCTATCTATCTATCTATCTATCTATCTATCTATCTATCTATCTATCTATCTATCTATCTATCTATCCATGTTTAGAATCAACAACGCCATCAACCTATCAGCAGTGGGAGGACCTTAAAACCTACCTAACCAATCATCACGTTCACAAAAAAAACATGTTCATTTCGACCAATCAGTGCCGGTTCTGACCTTCCTGTAATAAATGCATAGCAACCGGATTGGCTAGGCAAAAGTAACAGTGAGGAACAGCAGATGACAGCTTGGAAGCCCGGCGTGCTACCGGGATGGCTACCAAACCCGGCGGGATGATGTCGTCGTAAGGGACACTGTTTATGTGCAAAAACAACTGATTACGTATTTAATGGCGGTGCTGTGATCCTCACAGCGCAGCCGCCAGCGAGTTCCTTCAATCGCCGCTTCACTGCGTCAGGATCAGGATCAGAGTAACGTAAGTAGCCTGTTAGCTAATATTTAACCCAGTTGGCGTAGAAAAGCTAGTTAGCTAACTAATGCTAACTGTCTTTGCTCTATGTATGAGAAAAGTTGTTTATGTAACTTCGTTAACTAGCTGTTTGTGTATAAGATGTTTTCATCCATCAGCGATTTACTTCTGATATGACTTTATATTCCCCTGAGGATTAATTAAATTAAAGATTTAATCGAACTTGCTTTAGTTTAGTTTAGATTTTCGTACATTTCTACAGATCGTGTTCCAGTCCAGGCTGAAATATATAAAATGAATGAAAAAAAGTGACTACAAAATATTAAAATTCAACACTGGATAATAAACCTGGTGTATCACTGGTACAACCTGATCAGCCCTAAAATTAGTAACATATATTTAAAATTACATTTTTATTTGGCAGATACATCATTATACATAGTACAGCATGTAGTGAAATGTTCTTTACGACGAAATTAAGTAATGATTGGATGGATGGATAGATAGAATTGAAATATACAGTGTGTATTGAATATTAAGATTGGATAGATAGATAGATAGATAGATAGATAGATAGATAGATAGATAGATAGATAGATAGATAGAATTGAATATATACAGTGTGTATCAAATATACAGAGTGGATGAATAGGTGGATGGAAGGATCGATAGATAGATAGATCGATAGATAGATAGAATTGAAATATACAGTGTGTATTGAATATTAAGATTGGATGGATGGATGAATGGATGGATAGATAGATAGATAGATAGATAGAATTGAAATATACAGTGTGTATCAAATATACAGAGTGGATGAATGGGGTGGATGGAAGGATCGATAGATAGATCGATAGATAGATAGAATTGAAATATACAGTGTGTATTGAATATTTAGATTCGATGGATGGATATAGATAGATAGAATAGAGTAGAAAATATACAGTGTGTATCAAATATACAGAGTGGATAGATAGATAGATAGATAGATAGATAGATAGATAGATAGATAGATAGATAGATAGAATTGAAATATACAGTGTGTATTGAATATTAAGATTGGATGGATGGATGGATGGATGGATGGATAGATAGAGAGATAGATAGATAGAATTGAAATATACAGTGTGTATCAAATATACAGAGTGGATGAATGGGTGGATGGAAGGATCGATAGATAGATCGATAGATAGATCGATAGATAGATAGAATTGAAATATACAGTGTGTATTGAATATTTAGATTGGATGGATGGATAGATAGATAGAATAGAGTAGAAATATACAGTGTGTATCAAATATACAGAGTGGATGGATAGATAGATAGAATTGAAATATACAGTGTGTATTGAATATTTCGATTCAATATACAGAGTGGATGAATGGATGGATAGATAGATAAGTATATTCAATTCATTGTCATTGTGCAAGGTACGTGTACAGAGCCAATTAAATGCATTTTTCACATATCCCATCTTAGTAAGTTGGGGTCAGGGCGCAGGGAGGGTCAGCTATGATACAGCGCCCCTGGAGCAGGAGGGGTTAAGGGTCTTGCTCAAGGACCCAACAGTGGTTGACTTGCCAGAGGTGGGGCTTGAACCCAGGTGTTTCTGGTCTTCAGATTAACAACTTAACCAACTTAAATTAGCACCTTAACCATTTGAGACACCCTGCCCCACCCTGATTGATTGATTGATTGATTGATTGATTGATTGATTGATTGATTGATTGATTGATTGATTGATTGATTGATTGATTGATTGATTGATTGATTGATTGATGAATGAATGAATGAATGAATGAATGAATGAATGAATGAATGATGATGAATGAATTGATTGAATGAATTGAAATGAAATATACAGTGTGTATCGAACATACAGAGTGGATGAATGGATAGATGGATGGATAGATAGATAGAACAGAGTAGAAATATACAGTGTGTATCGAACATACAGAGTGGATAAATATAGAGAATAAAGTAACAAAGTGACCAGTGGATAAAAAGTCAAATTTTTGCTATTAAAACAACTTCGGTGCACGTTAAGGACTCTTGTGGAGTGTGTTGTCAGGTGCCAATACTTTTGCAGCAAATACTGTCAGTCCTGTTAATTGTAACATTTGGGATCTTCATAAATCGGAACAGTTTGTCCAGCACATCCAGCATAGTTTTGATCATTTGGAGGCAAAGTGAACATTTTGAACCCCTGAGCATATCAGTTGCTTGCAATAACATCAATATGTACAGAAATTTGTGGACAGTATCTCTTTTTTTGGGTCCAGACTGTATAACCTGCCACATCATTTCCCGTTGGGCCACTTTCGGTAGGTAGTAACCGTTGTGTATGTTCCAAAACCTTCTGTGAGACAGGTTTGGTACAAAATTTGTTACAACTTATTTTACATTTTTGCCCTCGGTCAACAGGAACTTTGATTCTTAAACATAACAATTTGTCCAGGCTCAGCTTTGAGTATGACTGTTTATTTGTTACAGTTTGTATCCCATCCCCTAACAGCGGGCATCTGTATATATATATATATAGTACATTAATAGACAGATAGTAACACATACACTATACTGTATATATCTTAGTAACCACTATGTGTATATAACCAACTCTTAATTGCCCCGAAATTTAAATGGATAGCAGCTGGGGGAATAATACTGTCCTGTTCTCCATATTAAACCAATAAGTCCAAGTTGTAAAAAACACAATGATCAATATTAAAGAACAGTAACCTTTGTAGCCCGGAAAAAAGATAACAAAAATATGAAAGATGTTTAAAATGAGTGCCACTCTTCATCCAGTGCACAGGAATTTTTTTAACTTTTTTTTTTCCCAGATATTTTTGAGCAGCGTGTGTGATAAATGATAAAGATACATACATGAAATGTATGAGACCAGACAAAAAAAAAAAGTGACTGTAGCCAACAAGTCAGTGCTGCTCCCAAAAAGAGTGAAGTGCTTTTGGATAAATCTTTCGCTTTGCTAGGCTACAAGAGAGGTTACTCAATGCTTGTTCTTAGTGTTTGTAAACTGTTATACCAGTATAATAAGACCAGCGGGTTTGTAATAGTCTAGCAGGTGTATCTGAAGATGATAAATGAAGTGCTTTTGGACAGACATTAATATTACATCTTTATTTCCGCAATGCATTAAGGTGATTGTGTTATTCTTACCTTTGAAAATAAAAATGTTTACTTAAAAGATATTCTAGACTGTTTATTAAGACCCAAAAAATCAAATTAACTTGTGCAAAAATGGGCATCCGATGGCCACTTCAAAGAATTGCTTTACCCATTTAGCAGTCTGACTAGGGGGTGTTGTCTTGCATGGAAATTGCAGGCTAAAAGATGCTTTCAGGAAAAGATGCAGTGTAGCTACTGTATAAAAGAGGCCTGCTTCAGAAATCATCCCAAAATAGCTTACAGATTGTGTAATGTAATGTGCTGTAACAACAGCAACGTCTCCGAAAACAGAAACCAGGCGTTAACCTGGGTTGTTTTTGCCATGTTCCCTGTGATTAACTTTGTGATTTTAATGATCCTTTACCGACCGACGGCTTGCCACTTCTGTACAGATAACAGGAGTCTGACAAAAGAAGTTCCACTCTGCTGTTAAACTTCTGTTTTTCTACTGAAAGAACAAGTACTCATTTGCATTTTAAAGATTTGCATCACGTTGATGCTAAGAGTCAGTCCACCTGTCAACATTCTTTGGCCGTCCCTGGCTGAGTCCTTGTATACTGGCAAAAGCTGCACTATCAAAGCTGCACTGTTTTTAGTCTGAACCAGATCTGAGCCATTCTCTCAACCAGAGGTGTATAAAGTACCCAAAGCAATACTTGGTGAAAGTATAGTTATTTTACTGAACAATAGATAAAGCAAATATGTAAACGTGGCAGATCGGGCTTAATAAGCTGTAAGATACTGAGCCAGGAAGTGGTTAGATACTGACAGGAAGTGGTTCACAGGAAAATGGGAAGTTGTGCTTGTGCAGTCAATAAAATAATAAATGAATCACTCGCTGAGTCATACTAAGGATATTCAGGAGTCATATCAATCATTTACTTCTCTTTTGTAGGAAATAAGATTTAAAGAAATGTATCTCAAGGTATAGAGTTGACAAAAATATAAAAAGTACAGATTCTCTCTAAAAATACTCAAGTACTCCAATGACGTTGTAAGGAATTACTTCCTTACTTTACTTCTTTGCTGTCAACAACTCCTGGCCTTCTACATTTGCATCTGCCACCCTGTGGCATCCATCCATCAAACAGCCTTGGTTGCCAAACGTTTTCCCTTGTACATTTTTCAAACATCTATTCAAAGTTGTTCTCCTCTGCTAAAAGTGCTACTGTTTTAAACCAAGATCACACCAGAGCAGTGTGAGAGACAAGTGATGTCCCGCAGCCGCAGATGTGATAGTCAGTTGGTGTTGTAAACGTAGGTTAATTCAATTCCAACCCAACTCTTTTCCTTAATTCTGAGAACAGGGCTTAATTACATTTCCATAATTTATCAGTTCTTTGTCTGTTCTAACAACTCGTCTTCTACCTAAAGCCGGGTATAAACTGTTCAATTTTTAATAGTCTTAACTGTTTGTTGCTTGTCAGACTGTACGGACATGATCTCCATGTCACACTGTAGGATGTCAGTTAAAACAGACCGAGACTCGTCCAGAGTTCTGTGACACGGTCAACAAACCCGTGTTTCCTCGCTAAACGGTAGCCAGCAGCAAACAATAAACAGCAGTGACGACAAATCATTCGAACCTTCCTTTTCTCCCCGTAATTCAATAAGTTTCTCTTCTTGCTGTTCCTGGAATAGTTTGTTGTTGTCACTATAATTGCATCATCCAGTTTGGCACGCATTTTGGACGAGTCTCGGTCTTGGTTCGATGACTGTTGTAGGAGAAGTCGCACTGCAGGTGTGTGTGAAATCATCTGAATTTGGATTATTAGGTTATTTTAGATTATTTAAAAATTTGTCTCAGAAAAACAAGTCATTGGTCAAAATTGCTATTCAAGCTCAGTTTACGATAATATTGCGGGTCTGTAGACATAATAAATCTTAAATCTATATTCAAGTGCCAAAAAGGACAAAACATGCATAAGTGTTGATGTGAAAGTTAATAATTAGTAATAAGTAATAATTAGTAATAATAAATGCTAAATTCACATTGGCGTCTAACAAAAAGGCTATTTTTACCTAATGTGTCTGTAGGTATTATTAAACCCTATTGGATTTAGTCTCTCTTTTTGTCCTGCAAGCTTTAAATCTGCCTTCCTTTCCCATGCCATGCCATCCCATACCACTCCACGGGTATTTTACTGATCTTTTCAACTGTTTTTTTTTTTTTTTTTTTACATATAAATATAGTCAGACATGCAGGTAAATGGCATAAAAAATAAAAATAAATTTTAGTCTTCAAGTATTTGTCTCTTCATGCAACATTAGATTAACTTGTGTTCATTCCTAAACTGGGCTCTGACTTGTTTTTAGGCTTCTGTCGCACTAAACAAACTGATAACCAAATTTTAACTTCCCAAGTTGCCCCTCAGGCCTTCTTATACAAACTCCAATTACAGTAATCCTTATTGACCCATATTTATCTGAAATGTTGCGTGATAAACTTTTTGCCTCCTGCAAATATTCACTCATTTTTAATTTGATGCCTGCAACACATTCCAAAAGGGCTGGGACAGGGGTATTTTTACCACTGTGTTACATCACCTTTCCTTTTAACAACACTAAATAGGTGTTTGGGAACTAAGGACACTAATTGTTAAAGCTTTTAAGGTATTTAAGGAATTCTTTCCCATTCTTGCTTGATGTATGACTTTAGTTGTTCAACAATCGGCGTTGTCAAATTTTGCACTTCATAATGTGCCACACGCCCTGTGATGGACTGGCAGCACCTGTGGTGTACCACTTCTGCCTTACGCCCATCCAGAGTCGGCTGGGATAGGCTCCAGCAGATCCCCGTGAATAAGTGGGTATAGAAGATGAATAAGATGAATCTGTTCTCCCGATGTCTGTTTGGAACATTCCACATGTTGACCTGTGGAGTGTTACAAACAGGTGTTTTTGGAGCATTTTCCAAATTTTCTTTTCTTTCCAGTCTTTTTTTTTTTTTTTTTGCCCCTGTCCCAGCTCTTTTGGAACGTGTTGCATCAAATTCAATATTAGTGAATATTTGCAAGAGACAATAAAGTTTATCAGTTTGATCATTGCATATTCTGTCTTTGTGGTGTGTTCAATTTAATGAACCCGTTCTCTATTGTCTTTTTTGCACTGTCTTTGTAATGTTCGTATTGTTTATTGCACTGTCTGTTTCTGCACTGTCTGCACTAGGTTGCACACATGCACTTTATGTCTATCCTGTTTAGTGGCTCTTTGCTCTTTGTGGAATTCTATGTTTTGTGTAGCACCATGGGGTCCCCATGGGAAACTTTATTTCATCTCACTGTCATCTGCTATATACATTGAAATGACAATAAAGCTCCTTGAACTTGAACTTGAACTAATATGGCTCAACACGGATTAGCAGGCCATTGTACGCTGTTTTTATTTACATTTTAGCAAATAACTTACTACCTTTGTTGAAATAGGGTTGTTGTTTTTTTTTAGTTTGTTCTACTTGATGAAAAAAAAAATTCTTTCTATTCAGCAGCCGTGGTAGCTCAATGGTTTAGATGTTGATCAGAATACCATCACTACTGGGCCCTTAAGCACTACCCCAAAACCTGAAACTCCTGTTTGTATAAACGATATGAATGTACATTTATATTTGCGAAACACCTTTATCCAGATTGCCTTGCTTTGGCGCTGCTTTGAGATCAGTACCACAAATTATAAATCATTGGCATCTGCCAAATGCCAAAAAATGTAAATATAAGTGTACATTTTATAATATTTATACAAATAAGATGTTACGGTTTGTTTGTATTTACAGCAGTGGCAGCTTAATGATGCTGGGAATTTAACCCATGATCTTTTCAGTCAGCATTTCAGCACTTTAACCACGTTCGCCACACTGGTGGGAAAAAAGTGTCTGCCATTGGTCTGCAACACAGTTGTGCATAATAAGTGTTTTAAGGTTTCTTAACGTGAAACTTCTTGATATTTTTCTTGGTGCTTATTATAAGATGAGGTTTAGATAACACAGTGTGAGGTGCCCTCCCTTTTTCTTTCCAGATTGCATCACACTTTTAATTCTTCCTGAACTAGATTGCAAAGACGCTTCTCCTGACACAAGACATTAAGCCTTTGTTCGCGTTAGAGTCGACGCAGCCCTCAGACGTTAATTTGTTCTGGCTCTGTTCGGTCTTCTTTAGATGGAGAGTTCCGGAGAGGCGAGCTGCGTGCTAAAGCCAGGGACAGCCTGCTCATCATGTAGCAGTACAGAGCCTCTTATTTCAAGAAAAGCGCTCCGAAATAAGACAAAAGCCAGAAGCATGTCCACCTCAGCTGTGCCCAGCTGTGCAGAGTTCAGGTGAGCCTAAACCTTAATGTAACATTTCCTGATAAGAATGTCCTTTATTGCTGGGTTTGTTAATGTTCCTGTAAATGGCCCTTGAGCACCAGGAAGAAAGTGTGCTGGGTGCGAGGTAGGGCTGCACAATATATTGTTTTACCATCGACATTGCAATGTGTGCATCTGCAATAGTCACATTACAGGATGTGCAATGTCCAGTGCCGATTATATTTGACTGGACCCTAGTTCAGGACACGTGATTTGTGGATTAATAGTTTAAAGTTTAATAATAGAGTAAAAGTTTAGCATTTGCACATTAATCTATACGATAAAGACAGTGTGATTTTTACTTTTGATTATTTAATTTCTGTATCGGAATCTCCTTTATTTCATTTACATACTTATCTATGGTTTTTATTTGTTCATTATATTTTACGCTAATGCAAATAGAGCTATTCAAATTAGATCCGGGGTTTAAGTCCCACCACCACCACCACCAAGTTGCCACTGCTGGGTCCCTTAGCAAGGCCCTTAACCCGCAATTGCTTAGTTGTCTAAAAGAGGTAAATGTATATCGCTTTGAATAAGGAGGTTTCTGCCAAATGCAATAAATGTAAACGCAAAAAAAAAAAAAAAAACGTACAAAGGGGAAATATTAAAAAGACTGCTTTTTTTTTTGAACAAGTGAGTTTTAAGTCTCGAAAGGGGTTTGGCTTCTTTATAAGTACAGAAGTTTGCAACCCTGGTAATTAATTACCAAACAATCTGACATTTAGTTTCCAGTAAAACCACTTTGAAATTTTCTTATCTAGTTGCAGCATCTTGTGGGTCCCGTCTGTCGAAACAGCCCAGCTTGCAACATTTCTAACACAACCTGTCTAGCTAACGTGTAAAATGATTGTAGCCTGTTAGTGTTGAACTATGTGTGTGTCAAGAAAAAGAAATTCTATTTTAATTTCAAAGTATATTACACTGTTAAAAAACTACAGTAACGGTTAAACGAGCGTTAAACAAACACTGTATACCACCTTTAATGGGCTGAATATTATTTTTTCTTTTTGTAAGTAAAAAAAAAAGACACAAAGGGGAAAAAATTCTGTTGTGAATAAAATATTGGCTCATGTCGAGTTATTTAAATAGAAAAAATTCCCAACTATTCCAATTTTTTTTACAGAATTATCAATATGCAAAATAAAAGGCAGTTTTTAACTCAAGGGTCAAATCAAGGATCAAGAAATTTGTGTATTGCAAATTCACCCCACCACACCAGGTGTTTTATCCACATCTGACGGCAATCAGTTTCTTTGTGCACACGTTTGAACCCATTTATATAAATTTAGCTAGATGTTGAGCTAGCTTTTGTTCAGTAAACTTGAAATGCACCACCAGTTCTATTGTCAGGAACACAAAAATTGTCTTTGGAGTACCGTCATCATTTCTGTGACCCAGTTAGCCACTGCTCCACTTTTTTCACCAAACCGCATATTTTTAGAACTAAAGGATAGATACAGAAAATGCAGTTATCCGGATCAAGTGATTATGTAGCAATTGGTAGAGTTCCTCATGTAGGTCCCCACTAAGCATTTCAGTTTCTTCCATATTAACCATTCGAATAGAGGGGAAGTTTTCACAGAATTGGTCAGAAATGAATAGTTTATCTTGATTCCTGTTAACAGGAACTCTGGAGTAAAACATGACCATGTACAACCATGTTAAACAAAAAAGCACCTCTGATTAGCCACTACTACAGTAAAGCAGACTTGTTCTGAGTAAAAATAGGAAGAATTTTAATTAAGACTTTAATTAAAGTGACTACAGTCATTTTAATTTGTTAGATTGAGGTGTAGTTTTAATTAACTACAGAGAATACAAGCTTTTTAAAGGGTCATGAAACTCCCTTATGTCAGTTCAAGTCTACCTCAGAATATTTTCCGAAAATGCAACTTAAATGGGAATGTATGGCTGCAGAGGTAAAAGAGGGAAATGATTGTGAAAGGGCAAAGCAGGGGGGTAAGCGACTGTCCTCTGTCAAAATAGCCCTGACCAACTCACACCAAAAATTTAATGGTTTGTTCAAGATTTTCATTTTAAAGACATATTATTAGTTTAATTTAGACATATTTCTTGAATGTATGACACAAATATCTGAGAAATTATAAATAACAACACAAGTTCCATACGATTGCATTATTATCTAAATATTAAAATTATTACAAAAAGTGCTTATTTAGCAAAAAACAAGCAAAACTGTAAGACACACACACACACACACACGTTAAAAAGTGTCTCCTTTAAAAGTGTAGAAAGATTCCTGGGACAATTTGCGTTGATGAAGGCCGAAGTCCACCATTCTACAGTTCTCATAGCTATTTTGAGAATAATGCTTACGCAAGGTGATAGCCAATCAACCGGCCTCAGCCAGTCTAACTCTGGCAGCATTGCGAAGAAAGCATGCAACTTTTACACCCCATTTGCAACCCATAAATGCTGGACTAACGCCCGGCCTTACATTTTGACGTGGTAATGTAAATAATTAAGAGACAGTGTGTTTTCATATGATAACAAAACTTAGCCTCCTGAATAATCATGAAACACCGAAGTACTACGCCATCGAAGTACTAAAATTCTTTGCCGTGTCACAGCCTGTGATGTCACCACGTTAAAGATTTTAAACTGAGAAAAAGGGGCGGGAAAAAAATCAACGCAATTGGGGGTTAAGGGCCTTGATTGGGGGGCCCAAGGGGTGGTAACTTGGTGGCACTGGGAATCAAACCCGGATCTTCCAATTACCAGACCAACACCTTAACCACTAGACTACCACTTTCCCCACTTTCTATCATATGCTTGTCTTGTTAAAATCTAAAAATTTTAGTCTTTCATAACCCTTACATGGAAACATATTACATGTCAGTATGTCAATAACAAAACAACCCATTTCTAATGCGAGTATTTAACTCTTCTTTCTTTTCTTTTCTTTTTTTTTTTTTTCTTTTTTTTTTTTTTTTTTTTTTTTTAACAAAAAAATCACTATGTTTTATTACAGACACACCCCAACTTGGAAGCCCATAATTGACTTTTTGACTTTGGTGGTATGATTCTTTATATATGACCCACACATGCCATTATTTTTAGTATGTATGTATGTGTAAATCTGCTCCCAAAGTGTAATCTCATTTGTTTGCCTGCAGGGGGCATTACAAAACCTTGTACCTTACCAATTAAAATGTTCTTTAGGTTTTGCCGTGTTTGAAATATGCCATGGTTTCTATGTAAATGGAAGCTGTACATAAAGCATTAAACTCACTTCACAGAGCTACAGAATATCTGTGATTTTTTTTTTTTGTTCTAAATTAGTCCTGTCCGGTTCTATCCAGACAACCCTATACGTCATCATTATTTAAAACCCATCACCTTTGATGCTGTTGATGATTAAATGAAGGCTTTTCATGTGTCCCAGGTGTCCCGTTGTTCTGCCACATGTAAGTCTAAAGCATGAAACGTCGTCATTGTGCTACAACAAATGGAAAGCGGACCTAAAATGGACACATTATCATGCATTCAGTTCTGCTTATATTAAAAACTCTCTATTGTAATACTGCGTCAGTTATTTCCTGTGTCTGTGTTTAAATGCCAGCTTTAAATGTAAAATATATTAACGTTAATAGCTTAGCAATAAGAAAAGAGCGACTGCACGTGTTTGATGCTCAGTTTTTTTAATTGGTTTCTTTTTCTGTGCTTAAATTCGAATACATTTTGTCCTTATATTGAAATTAAACCAAATTGTTTGTACACTGAAATGCATTTTTGTGTATCAGTATTTTGCCGTTGTGCTATAAATGTCAAAAGTCGTGACCTCAACAAAGGAACCTAATGACGTGATTATATCTGTCATAAACATGTCTTTATAAAGAAAAATGAGTGGGTCTAATGGGATTTGACCTGGCATGATATTGAGACATCAGTTGACCTTTAGATAAGTCTGTAAACAAGCTTTGTTATTGCAATCGTTGAGATATTGCAATCGTAAAATAAGTATTATAATAGATTTCCCTTTGAATTTTTTTGACAAAAGTGTGTCAGGATTTATAAAGTGTCTCATTTGTATTTCGGTAAGTTGAAGCAATAACATGCCTAAAAGTGAAGTGATGACATTTATTTTATTTATTGATTTTTACAGCTAGGTTCTTTTGCGGGTTTGTACAGACGTTACATAATTTATTCCCTTTTTTTCTTTCTTCTTTTTATTGTTTTTAGGAGGGCACAATCACTTCACGGACCAAGTCCAGTGACCACATTCGGACCCAAAGCGTGTATGATGAAGAACCCGAAAGCAGTGATGTAAGTCAAAATCGATTGTTTGGACTTATTTGGTTTGAGAGAAATGTTTAACTTGCTCAGAGACTTTTGGAATTAATCCCAGATTATATAATCTTACAAAGACATACTCTGATTTTAGAGCTTTTATCATGCTGTTAGCCAAATGACTAAACTCGAACACAATGGATTCGTGATGTCCACTTTATTCAAAAGTTGCGGAAAGTTAAAACATTCTATAAGAGGCTCATTTAGCTATTTTTATAAAGCTTTGGGCTCTTTAAAGCAAAGTGTCGGACAACATGTTTCATTATCTCGGACAATCTCAGTTCTAGCTTTTTTTTCCTTTCAGTTATAGTTTATTATATGATCCCGATTGTGCTTTTTTTATCGTTTTCCTAAGCCACACCTGTATTTATCTTCCTGCACACATTATGAAACGGGGCGGGGCACCAGGCGCTGAGTCTGGATGAGAATAAATGTTCAAGACAGCTGAGAACATTCCAGTGGACAAGACATGTCTTGAACACAAATGTCTTAAAATCACCCATGCTGTGTGATATAAGAGCATCCCATTGCGTGCATTTGACATAATTTGGCATATCGTGTCAAACGGTTCTCCTTGGACCTGTACTTCCCTAGAGACAATAGAGTGCATAATACATGCACAAGTAAATTATCACTTTCTACTGCTGTTGGTAGGGCACATAATGCCAAAGCTGTGGAAGACTCGAGATAGGATTTCTGTATTTTATATAATTAATGTGATGTGATCAAACCTTTTTTAATCAACCATTTTGTTTGCAAAACCATTTGATTCTTTAAGGGGTTTTTTTTCCTTTACAAGGAAATAATGAAATAATAATATAAATGCTGATAAATGAATCCAGGTCTTTTACAAGAAATTCAATTGATCAAGAAACAGAAACAGTAACAGCTATTTATCAGACAGGCAGACGGATGGATGGACACATAGACTGATAGACTGGTGGTTAGACTGACACATAGACAGATGGAGACAGACGGATGGATGGTTGGATAGATAGGTGGCTAGACATACAGACAGGCAGATACAGACAGACGGACAGGCAGGCAGATATAGGACAGACGAACAGACAGGCAGGCAGATATAGGCAGACAGGCAGGCAGATATAGTCAGACAGGGGTGGCTCAAATGGTTAAGGTGCTGAGTTGTTAATCTGAAGACCAGAAACACCTGGGTTCAAGCCCCACCTCCGGCAAGTCAACCACTGTTGGGTCCTTGAGCAAGACCCTTAACCCTTCCTGCTCCAGGGGCGCTGTATCATAGCTGACCCTGCGCTCTGACCCCAACTTACTAAGATGGGATATGCGAAAAATAAAATGCATTTCATTGGCTCTGTACACGTACCTTGCACAATGAATTGAATATATTATTATTATTATTATTATTATTATTCGGCAGGCAGATATGGACAGACAGGCAGGCAGCAGATATGGACAGACAGCCAGACAGGCAGGCAGGCAGATATGGACAGACAGACAGGCAGCAGATATGGACAGACGACAGGCAGGATGGCAGGATATGGACAGACAGACAGGCAGGCAGATAGGGACAGACAGACAGGCAGGCAGATATGGACAGACAGGCAGGCAGGCAGATATGGACAGGGACAGGCAGGCAGGCAGATAGGGCACAGACAGGCAGGCAGGCAGATATGGACAGACAGGCAGGCAGGCAGATATGGACAGACAGACAGACAGCAGGCAGATAAGATTACGCAGGCAGGCAAGATATGACAGACAGGGCAGCAGGCAGTCAGGCAGGCAGTATGGACAGACAGACAGGCAAGGCAGGCAGATATGGACAGACAGGCAGGCAGATATGGACAGACAGGGCAGATATGGACCGACAGACAGCAGGCAGGCAGATATGGACAGACAGGACAGGCAGGCAGATATGGACAGACAGCAGGCAGGCAGCAGATATGGACAGGACAGGGACAGGCAGGGCAGCAGGCAGGCATATGGACAGACAGACAGGCAGGCAGATATGGACAGACAGACAGGCAGGCAGATATGGACACAGACAGAGGCAGATATGGACAGCAGACAGGCAGCAGCTATGGACACACAGACAGGCAGGCAGATATGGACACACAGACAGGCAGGCAGATATGGACAGACAGACAGGCAGGCAGATATAGACAGACAGGCAGGCAGTAAGACTGATAGACACACAGATGAATGTCTAGATGGATTACTGTGCACAGGATTGTAAGAAAATGTGAAATTGTAAGATTAGTATAACATAGACAGACAGACAGATATAGACAGACCGGACAGACAGGCAGGCAGATATTGACAGTTGATCGGACAGGCAGATAGACAGACAGATTATTTGGACCAGACAGGAAGAATGTGAAATCTTTGTAATAAAAGTAAATATCCTCTTTGACTCATGGGTGGGAAAAAAAATCTCTTTATAAAATCAAAACTAAACAAGGAAGAGGAAGCTATACAATTTTTTCCCTCTTTCCCATAGTTGGAAAAACCCAAGTTACCTAACAGCGAAAAAATTCACCTCAGTTTTTGTTTCCTGTATTCGAGTTAACGTATACTGGCACTAATGTTAGCTACCATAACCTGATGTTGTTGCAATAAAATCCTAAAAAAAAAATTAGAAGAATGATAAACATGTTGCCTTAAGCATATTTTGCAAAGTTTCAGGATAGATTACTAACAAACCACCAATCTGTTAGTCACAAGCACAGGATTTCAGCGTTTAGTCTTTAGCTGTACTTGTCTAAAAGCTTTGAGCTGTGGTAGAGGATTAAAAACCAGGCAACACATATTAGCAGAAAAACAGTCAAGTGGGTTTCCTTAAACCTGAAACTAACTGTGAATTTAACTTTAAACCACAGTTAAATTTATGATAGCATTTATACATGACTGTTACTTACATTTTAAGTATGACTTCTCGTTCTCTACATGGAAAGTCTCTATTGTATCAGTGGGACTAAAACTACAAAGAAGCCTTTGTAGTGGTCATTTTCTAGTCACCGCTGTCCTCTACATTCAAAGGCTTTATATTTAAGGGGGGGCAGTACGGCTGTTTTTTGGCAAGGCCGTCACAATATGATACATATCATGATACATGGGTCTCGGTACCATATTTTGCAACAGAATTCATATTGCGACACACTGCAATACTACAAAAAATTAACAACAAATAGCTAAAAATTCAACAAATGCAAAGCTGAAAGCATCCTTATTTCTTTGCCTGTATATGCTTCTGGAACAACGGATGAAAATGGAGGATAAAGTCGTTTTATAACATTTTTGTTTAATTTAAGATTGTGCTGCTGGGAATTAAACCCTGTCCAACACCTTAACCACTGAGCCACCACTTTCACCGTTGTATCATGCACCTTTCACCTCACGCTTCGATCTGGCTGATGAATAAGAAAAGAAATCTGGACATTCTTCTAGAAAAGTAATTAACCAAGCATAGTGTGACTATTACCAATCAGAAGGTTTTCTCCCAATAACATCAAACCCCCAGAATGATTTGTCCCTTTTATACCTCAGCTTATTGACGACGAATACATTTTAGATCTATGGAATTTGCCATTAAGTTCATCATAACTCAAACTAGTTTGTGTTAAAACTTGAGTTACAACAGCAATAAACCTTCTCAGTTGTTTTCTAGGATAGCTTTTATAAGATATCATCTATTATCATCTATTATCCACCATCTCATCTATCTACTATTACTACTACTAAATTAATAAAAAATAAATTTCCAATACTTTTTTTAAGTATATTGTATGAAGTTATAGATGGAAACAAATTTTTTGCTGATCTGGGTGAGAATTGAGGTTCCCTTTTGAGTTTGGTTCCTCACCTGGTTCCTCATTTGGTTCTTCCTTATTTATCTTTTGACCAATCAGAATTGAAATACGAGCGGCTCTGTTTCCAAACACATGCAACGGACATGTAGAATAATGTGGTTTTGCATTGCTAAATCAGCATTTAGTATTCGTTGTCCTTTTTGAGTGTATTGTGTATTAAGTGCTCCTTATCATGACGAAATGTGGTATTGATTTCAGTCCCTGCTAGCTTGCGTTCTGTTTAATAATAGCCACGGCCCGTGACTCGGCAGTACGCTGTGAACCTGGTCAAGGTGTTAATTCATCTTGACATTTATAAATGAATGATTCGAGTTTGTGATTCGATCCAGCATCAGGCCAGTACGGTAATCTAGCCAGTGTCAAAAGTTGGGCTTAAATTAAAAAAAATATTTCTCGTTAATTCGTCCATATCAGCGTTAACATTTAAATTAAAAGTAAATTTCCCTTTTGCCGTGATGCGTGCAGGAATTTTGTTTTTGCTAAACCAGACGTTGATGAATGCAAAACACGTATCGCAAAGGTTAAAGTTGAATCGCTGTAGGGTCTCGTAAATGGCTTTTTGACACCTGTGAATTAGGTCAGCGTGCCGGAGGCTGACGAGACATGCCCTTTACACACATTCTTTCATAAAAGGTAATGTGAGCTGATGTAATGTGTGGTGAAGGTTAACCAGTTTGAAACATGATTAGAATTTGTGTCTTCATGGTGCCGGGCCGTTACGTGAAACTCTGTAAGATACTCACTGACCAGTGCTTTAAAAGGTGTTGGATGAAACCATTTGGATTTTCATTGCTATGCTAATTAAAGGGGGAGTTAAGGGGGGTGTTTAGGATGAAAGCGGTTGCTTCTGGTTTCACAGCCAAAACATTACTCATAGAACTTTATTATTGATAGACTTTTACTGTACTTGCTTTATTTATCCTGCTGAGGGTCAATGTCGGTGTCCGTTCTCAAACTACAAGCTTTGTTTGAAGAAAGTTTATCTCCTCTGGACTTTGAACCATCTCTCCCATCTTCCTCTTGCACTGCTCAGGTTCCTGAAATAAAATATTTTGTTCCTCCTTTTAAAATTATATATATTTTCTCTTTTAATTTTCTTGTATATTTATTTTATGTTTTTTTGTTTTGTTTTTTTTTTACTGTTTTTAGTTACATATTCTTTGTTTAAAACCAGAACGATACCATTATGCAATCTGAGGAGGGAGTGCCTGTAGGGGGGAAAGTCCTGTATGATCTAACCAATCGCAGAGAGTGTGGCATTGTGCGGGTTTGAACCACATGGCATGTGGGCGAGGCCTGAGTGGCGTGGTCAGGAGAGAGGTTTGTTTTTAAAAGTCTTTCGGAAGTTAATCACTCCAAATCGCAATCAGGGATAAGTATAAAGACGTCGTACCTGTTTTTTGTTTTTGGGGTTTTTTTTTTTTTTTTTTGGAAGAATTAGAAATGGAAGCCCTGACCACGCTTAAATAACACAGAAGTCAGAATTGTAGTGTTAGAAATTTGTAAACTAATTAGTTAGCCTGCATCACATGCTGGAAATCATGAAGTTTAACACGTGCATGCGGAATTGGTAAGATCTTTGTTTAACTGTGTGTTTGAGGAACTAAATTAGAGTTCATTTGCGAATGTACAGTGCATTTAAAGGTTGTTGATATTTTTTACATGCTGATTTTTTTTTTTTTAAAACATACATGCCGAAATCTCAGCATGGTAGAAATGTATGCGATAGGAAAAAAAAACCTGTTAAAGAAAGTGTCAGTTGTGGTGCTGTCCTCTCTGATCTGCACCAATAACAGACCTGTGCTTGATCCCTAGCGAGACACTACAAATGATAACCAGAATCTGAATGAACGGAATAAAATTTTTACATAGAAAGGTGTGCGATATGTAACCTCGGTAAGTGCAGTGCTTCGTTTGTGGTTGTGAAAGAGCTTTATGCTGATTTATTATATAATATTTCTAGTTACGTTTTGTTCCTTTGCCTTTATTTCTGCTGAGCTGCTGGTGCAGATCTTTGGCAGGCTTTTATGCAAAAATGATTATGTAAAAAAAAAAAAAAAAACCCAACACTCAAGTTTTTAACTGTTAAATCAGTCAAATATAGTCTGGTGATATTGTCATAAACCTGCATATGTTTGCATTACATGTTTGACTCGGTTTGTGGTTGTTATCGCACCATGGGTTGCTTTTGAAACGCTTGGCATGTTGAAGTATTTACCAAAAGCTACAGTACAGTGGGCAAAGAGTTAAGAGGTTTAATGACATACCAGGTTTTAGTGGCCACAGAATCGCATCGTCATCGTTGAGGATGTAAACAAAATAGACATTAAGTTCGAACTGTAATGCTTTCCGAAATGACTCTAATGCTCATACATAGCAGTTTCTTGTAAGCTTATTAGTTCTGACTATATAATAGGGCTGTGCGATTCAGGAAAAATATCTAATTGCGTTTTTTTTGACAGATTGTGATTAGCAATCTTCCTGTAAGTGTGCACCAAACACTTTTTATTTATTTCTATATTTATTGTAAAGCTGTAAAATTGCAACACGGCTAAAATATGGGTAAGAGGGAATTTTATATTTTTGATCCAGCGCTTTTGTCACTGCGTTAAAAGGCACTATGTCTTCGGCAAGCTACGAGGTGTTTTTTGAAGGTTTTTTTTTTTTTTTTTTATATGCTGTGACAGCCAACAATTCTGAAATTGTACTTTGTTGCATGCTGCCAGACTGAGTGTCACTAGACTTTTCGGCAACATGCTCCTTAAACAGCTGCCTGTGATGCTTTTACACTCTTGCACAATAACCTTTTTTTGTTTGGCGTCGGTCACCTTGAAGCCGAAATAATCGCATATTACAGACGTGCTGCTTTTCTGGCTATTAACTGGCCTCTGACTCGAAAGAAGCTATAATTTCGCTTCACCGCCCTTTCTTTTGATTTTTAATGGTGGGCATTACATGCATATGGCCAACATGCTGATTGGCCACACAAAACTGTGCGCACCTAATTGGCTGGTATAACTGTCACTCAAAGAGGGCAGTCATGCATTTACTCTGGCACTTTTTATATCGCAAGGCAGCCTTATGCGATTAGCTAATTGCAGCATTTTAAATCGTCGATTAATCGTCCAGCCCTACTATAGAGCCAATGAAATGCATTTTTTGCATAAGATGGGATATGCGAAAAATGCATTTCATTGGCTCTATACATGTACCTTGCACAATGACAATAAATCTGAATATATATATATATATATATATATATATATATATATATATATATATATATATATATATATAGATATATATATATATATATAGATATATATATATACATATACATATACATACATACATATACATATATATATATATATACATATATTTTTTATTTATAAGTGTGTGTCTGCCTCATTCTCACTGTGTCTGTTCCTCTCACATTGGGGTTTTGTGTGTTTGTGTGTGTTTCACAGGCATATTCAGGACCCAGCAAGTCAGAGACTGACCTGGAACAAGCCACCCAAAAGTGTCCTTGTAATTAAAAAGATTCAGGATGTCAGTCTTCTGCAGCCTTTCAAAGAGCTTTGCATCTTCCTCACAGAGGTCTGAATACTAACTCGTATTGCGCAGATACACAAGCTTTTTGTGATAATGAAAATAATTGGATTTATAATACAATAATAACAGTATAATAGCATTTTTGCTATAAATACTTTGTCATTTCTTGTATCAGGACTATAGAAAAAGTAGGGGTCAAATCTGATTATTGTTTTTTTTTAGTAGATCAAAAACTAATATGTTGTTCCTGTCATTTTATCGATACCTCTTAGCAGAAAAAAATGATCGTTTACGTAGAGCGGAAGGTCCTGGAGGACCCTGCCATCGCTAACGATGAAAGCTTCGTGGCCGTGAAAAAGAGTTTTTGCACTTTTAGCGAAGGTATGGCGTCGTATTTTTCCACACAAATGTTTGAAGTGCCTCTGTGTTTATATAATGCCTGACCTTTACTTCTGCTTCTGTACTTCTCACAGATTATGACGACATCTCCAATCGAGTGGACTTCATCATTTGTTTGGGAGGAGATGGAACTTTGCTGTACGCTTCCTCTCTGTTCCAGGTATAGACGTCAGTCTTGATTATAAAGAAGAAACAAACTCATGTTTTTATGTTGTGACTCGATTGCTTAGATAAACATTCAGAGTCTACATAGGGGAGGAATAAAGGCAGGGGTTAAGGTGTTGGACTGCTAATTGAAAGATCTGAGTTTGATTTCCATTCACCACCAAATTACCGCTGCTGGGCTCCTGAGCAAGGCCCTTAACCCCCACTTTTTCAGTTGTATAAAAGAGATAAATGTAAGTCGCTCTGGATAAGGACGTCTGCCAATTTCCATAAATGTACATTACATTTTGCATATTCAGATTAGATATTTTGCTCGTAAAAGACATTAAGTAAAATGTGTACATAAGGATAAGTTTTTTTTTTGGCATACATTAAAAGCAATTTCTGTAATAATTTTTTATGTAGTTATCAGAGTTGGGTAAAGTAACCATAAATTTCACTTAAGTAAAAGTATAAGTGCTTATAAAAATAACAGTAAAAGTTTTAACATTTAAAGTAAGAGTAATGAAGTTTGCCATGATAGGACTACTCAATAGTGACTAGTTACTAGTTACTTTGGATTTAATTCATTGAAGGGAAATTCCTGAATCCAAAAAAAAAATAGTAACGATCGACTTAATAAAAATATGTGCAAAAATAAAGGGGAAAAAGAAGTCAATGTGTGAGATTTGATAGTAAGTGTTACAGTAAGGATAAAATTATTTTAAAAAATGTCCATCTTGGTGTACCTAAATGCCTATTTTGGGATCATCTAGCGTGGATATTATATCATGCGTAAATGCTTACAATTTGAATCAGTGTAAACCAATAAAACAAATATATTTTTTGAAGCAATTGGTAATAATATCCAGAAAAAAAGGTTTCATAATCATATCTTTCATATTTTTTTGGCTTAATGACTTATTTCCATTATTTGTCTGCAATGTGGTGAAAAATTATTTCTATTAATTTTTATTAAATCTTATTAATAAACTTTATTTTAAAGGGGATGCTTTATGAGCAGCCTGGTTCATGTTACCCACCAAATTTTGAGTTGGATTCAGAACTCTGGTTAGATCATTCAAAACTGATCATCTTCCGGTTTGGATGTGTAATACGGGCCACTGTTATGCTAAAAAGTGGACTTTCATTTTAATCTCTATCTTATTAGAAGGTTTTAGAAAGAACAATGTTGTGCACAAAGCTACATACAACTGTCCCTGCTTGCAGGGAAATACATTGGCAAATATACAGAATACCACTTCTGTATATTCTGTGCTACCACTTTCCCCTAATTAAAGAAAGTGCATTAAGTGGATACACTTGTTCTAAACCCCAAAAAAGCACGATGCTGCCACCACCATGTTTTGGTGCCGTTTATATTTCTTATTTTCTGCTTATTTTTTGCTATTTCTTAATTTTCTGCTAAATGTTCTGCATTGTTCATCAGTGGACAGCGATACAAAAAAGATCTGCTTACAGTACATCTTGACCAACGTGTATTTATGATGTTTGATCTAGGAGAGCGTACCTCCAGTCATGCCTTTCCATTTGGGATCTCTGGGCTTTCTGACACCTTTCAACTTCGACACCTACCAATCTCAGGTTACACAGGTTATTGAAGGTGAGTGTATCGGGTGTATCCTATTAAGGGAAGGGTTTTTTTTTTGTTTTGTTTTTTTATACACACATTTTGCTTCCGTTTGTTTCCAGTACAGGAAGTTTTTGTATTTTTGCAGCACCTTTCCCATCAACCAATCCCTAAAGTATACACTTAATATTAAAGTGCTGCTTTCTCACTGAGATTTATTACTAACGTGTGTTGTAAAGCAACCAGAAGGCAAAACAAACAATGATGTGAAAATACATAATAGATTTATGGATTAATTATGATGATATAATCTGTTAAGAAACTTGGTTAGAGTTACAGTATGTGTAGTCTTGTAGTGAAATCATGCAGTGATCTTTCCCAATCAATTGTGCAGTTTGACAAACATCCTTAATCTGTGTGTACATATACACACTACATGGCCTAAACATTGTAGGCACCTTACCAGAACCCTTCTTAAACTATTGCCTAAAAAGTTGGACCGTTCTCTAGGATGTTTCTTCATGCTATTGTGTTTTTCTGTCACTGCCCAAACACCATTCCAGCATGAACAATGCCCTTGTACACAAACCCCCTGGGCTCCCTAAAGACACAGGGTGTTACGGTTGGTGTAAAAGAATTTTTAAATGGCTTCCAAAGATCCCTGACCAAAACTTTACTTAAAACCTTTGGGATGAATTGGAACTCTGACTGCAACCCAGACCTTTTTCATTTAAATTTAGTTTCTAAACATAAAATAAGAATCTCAGTGTTTGTCATAGACATCTAATCGGTAGATTGTGGGTTTAGTTTCCAGCACCACTAACCTGGGGCCCCTAAAAAAAGACTCCTTAGTCTCAACGGCTGAGTTGGTTTTAAAAAAAAAAAAAAGTACAAATGTACTAAAGTTGCTGAAGCAAACCTGGCAAAAAAATAATGGCCTGTGAATTTGTATTTGTTGTTTTTTTAGCTATTTGTTTTATTATTATTAAGTATTTAAATGTGTATTTTTTGCAATATGTTGTGTGAACCCATGTATTGTATCGTGTGGCTCTTGCCAATACAAAGCCGGCATCCCAGTACCTTTGTCTATTTGTGTATTATAAAATGTAAATATATATTATAGTATAAGGCTTGGTTATTAAATTATTTTAAAAAATCTATTTAATTAAATTGTATATTAGAGATAAATTCTAATGAATTCACTCTCTTACTAAGAAATTGTATTTGGATGATACATTTCTTTTCTTAATTTGTGTTGATTTCCAAAACATGTATTTGAAATATTTGCAGTATGAAATTCACCTTCTTTCCAATTGTAATATTGGAATTGTGTATTTTTAATAATTACATAAAATATACCACAGCTTTTTAAAAAATATATTAAACTAACTTATTTAGTTATATATATAATCGCATACTACAGCATGCCAAGCAGAAATAATGACAGTGTCAAAAATAAATGGTGGCAAATTGTGTACAATTGTAGGTATGTCTTATGTAATTGTGTACAAGATTATATAATCAATTTAAAACTATAAACATTATAATGTTTTAAATTGGACTGCTCATGTTTTTATCATAGTTTACTAGACATTTTAGTGATAAGTCATGTTTTTCTGTCGACAGGCAATGCAGCCATAATCCTGCGAAGTCGTCTGAAGGTAAAGGTGGTAAAAGAAAACTGGGAAAAAAACAGACCAAAGGAGAAAACTGCGATTATTGCGAACGGGGAAGCTGAGTCCGGTCGCAAAACTATGCAATACCAAGTGAGTGACAAAGCATGAAGTCTGGTGACCTGGGGTTGTCTGTGTTTGTGTT
Source organism: Bagarius yarrelli (assembly GCA_005784505.1). Taxonomy (NCBI): domain Eukaryota; kingdom Metazoa; phylum Chordata; class Actinopteri; order Siluriformes; family Sisoridae; genus Bagarius; species Bagarius yarrelli. Next base: position 626,217 of record VCAZ01000039.1, read on the forward strand.
TGTTTGTCATAGGATACTTGAAGTAGGTTAACTTTCCTGTTGGTTGGGTTTTAGGAAATGAATGTAACCATGCCTGTTTATGCATTGAGACAAACATGGGTATGTGTGTAGTGAAAACTGCACTCAAAAACAAGCGGGTGTCTGTGTGTGCAAGTTTTGTATGTGCCCAGCCAAAATTGTGCTTTTCTAGTTCAGTTGATGTGAACATATAGTGTGTAAAGGCCATTGTTTACTCCACAGAGGTGATCTAGTCATGTGGTTTGTAAAAATGAGCCACAAATTAATGCATGTCACACTAACCACAAATTCACTGTGGGCGCGTAACTGGATTAGTCATAGATTGCAGTCAGTCAGTAAAGCCGTATACACATAATATGTCCGAACGGTGTATAATTTTGCCTAACCTATAGGGGTGACACGAGATCTTGTAAGATACATTGGATTTCGGGTGAGCCGACCGGGCTTGTGAGAACGTGACGATATTCTCATTGGTTTAAGTGATTAAGTGTTAGGGAGAAGTGTCTATAGAAACTGCCTCCACCACATTTAAATCGTTTGTGTGGCAACATTTGCAAAATGCAAACATTATGCAAACATAAAATGAAATGAATACCGGAACACCTCTGCTAAAACGATCTGCATTCAACTGCATTGAACAGACATTGCGCGTAATATGGATGTGGCTGTGCGCGAGGCAGGATTTGAGCCACACGTCATATGCTTTACACACACAATACACCTTGCTAAACAGGCTAGACTTGGTGTTGTGTGTGTTGCTCAGTGTGGCTGTTTTGTTTTTTTTTCTTTAGTTCAACAGCTGTCACGGGAATTGAAGTCCAAGCAGAAGCTGCTACAACTGCCACCACACAAATTAATAACGGAATTGGCAAAAAAACATTGTTGCAGTGTTTATATGTTGTTCATTACCACATATAATTTATAAAAGTAGTTTAATTTCCTAAAACACAAGTTGATTATAAAATGTATTTTGTCTTTCAATTCAATAAATTGTATTTTATCATTGAGGATTTCTTTAAAAAAGTCTAAAAAGCTTGTCTTGTGCTCGTGATCCCAGTCTTGTGTCTTGTCTCGTCACACCCCTTCTAACCTACAGGCTATCTCTTATCTCTTTCAGGTGCTGAATGAAGTTGTTGTGGACCGAGGTCCTTCCTCCTACCTCTCTAACGTTGATCTATTCCTGGACGGTCACCTGATCACCACTGTACAAGGCGATGGTCAGTGCTTGCTGTTCAGAAAATGTAAATTTGTTTCTAAAGATTTACCACCATTTCAGACAACAGCTACAATATCGCTAATTCTTTTCGACAGGAGTGATCGTGTCGACTCCGACAGGCAGTACCGCGTACGCCGTGGCAGCAGGAGCCTCCATGATCCACCCCAACGTCCCAGCTATCATGATCACCCCTATCTGTCCTCACTCACTCTCTTTCAGACCTATTGTTGTCCCTGCTGGGGTCGAGCTTAAGGTAAGACAGCACACCTGAGATAAATATAAAGTCATGTGTTATTGTCCATTCTCAGGGGTTTATTGATCTAATGATCTACCAGTATGCAAAGGGCATGTTCTATAAACTGTTATACAGCAGGAATCGACTGTTGGAAAAGCAATGACTGATTTCCTGGAAGGAAAGAAAAAAAAAAAAAGCTAACAAGCACTGATAATGTCCCTTGATAAATTTATCACCTCAGTCAAGTAGAATTTTCTCTTAAATTACTTAATTAGGTCAAGTCAAACTTTGTCATTCTGTTACATCTGTGGACATGAAATGTTGTGTCTCGCAGGACCACAATTCTACATACAAGTTAAACATAAATATGATCATACAACAGTATTAAACCGTATTGAAAAACACTTAATACACAAACTTTACATAGATAGCAAATACTGTACATATACTGTAAATAAAAGTGTGAAAAAAAAATTTTTGTACATGAAATTGGAGATGATTTGTGGTGCAATGCACAAGTAAACATGTATTATCATATGCATGAAATTTGAACGTTCTTATTTAATTATCATATATAATATAATTTTGGGGTCACACAATTGTATCATAAAAAAAAAAAAAAAAAAAACATTGTAGTGTAATAATCTTACGAGGAAATATCCTACGTAGAGAGTTGTTTGTGTATATATTATAACCTTATAACTTTTGTGTGCTAATCAATTTACTGACTATGTAATAAACCTCATAGTATCCGCCTTTAGCTATGATGTAATATTGAGATCTTTTGAAAAGATGACTCATTTTTCCAATGATATTCTACCTTTAGATTATGCTCTCACGTGAAGCACGGAACAATGCATGGGTTTCTTTTGATGGAAGGAAACGTCAGGAGATTGGACATGGAGACAGGTGAGTTTTTACAAGATTCTTGTCGTTAATGACTAAACCCCACTGTTTTTATAAACACCCGAAGCCCATGTAAAAATATCCAAGCTCATGAAAGACCAGTACAATTAAAATGCTTACCAGTGAGACATGCATTACTAATTACATGCTATCTGGAACCCGAAAACCGGAAGTAAAAAATGTCATACACTGTATATCATCTCTGCCCTTTATGGACACCAGGATCATCAGTGTCGGATTTATGTTGCTGAAACGAGTCAGACTAAAGTCATTTTCTCAGGTGTTTCACTGGAACATAGGCATATGAGAGGCAAACCTGATCTTACAGTCATAAAGAATGTGAATCATCTGGGCGTGCAGGTAGCAGGTGGCATACTTTATTATACTTGTCTTATCGCTCTCTTAAAAAGCTAACAAATTTACATTGTTGTCTAAGAAGCTGCATTTACGTGAAACCTAATGAGCTGATTGTAGTACGACTATAACATTTGCATTTACTGCATTTGGTAGACGCCCTTTGCATTTACATTTACATTTGCAGCATTTGGCGGACGCTCTTATACAAGTGAGCAATTGGGGCACGTTCCAGGCATTGCTCTTGGTTTTGAGTAATTTAAACATTGTCAGGAATTTAGTGCTTATCAGCTGTTGTAGGAAAAGTTCACAACCTCCTTTAACCGTTTAATTTGCTGCTTTTTTCTTGTCCAATCGGTACACTGCTCCACCCTGAGTGTTGAAAGAATACATTGTAACTGCGTTGGACATGTGAAAAACACATCAGTTAACTTGATAGACAAATAATAGCTACAGTGTACTGGCCAATCCCATGCTTTGTTTGGCTGAACCTATTTAGCTTGTAGCTTAGAGGTTAAAATGTTGAACTGTTGATCTGAAGATCGTGGGTTCAATTCCCACCACCAAGCTGCCACTGCTGGGCTTCTGAGCAAGGCCCTTAACCCTCAACTGCTCAGTTGGATAAATGTAAGTCGCTCTTTATAAGGACGTCTACCAGATGCCAGACATGGAAATGTAAAGCAAATCATTGCTTTACATTTTATTGCCATGATCCAAAATAAACATTAATGAATTAATAAACAATCATTGATAAACAATTGAATATAAAATGTTCTGAAACGGTGAACCTGTAGAACCGCAATAGAGCAACATCCTTACTATAAAACAGTAACAGTGTTTAACATTATTTCATTAAATCACAACCTTTTAACATTTAACAATCAATTTGAAATAGTCTAAATTCACTATTGTTGTTCCTGGACTATCATCAATTATTATAATATCGTTTGTCTAATTTTATGTTGGGATTTATTGTTAATCCAGGAATCGTCATTATTAGTAAATTGTTCCAGAATTAATGAATTTTCAGTCTCAGACAGTACGATATTTTTCAGCATTTACTCAGTTAAAGTTTTTTATTTAGTTTGTGAACAAAATAAAGACGATTCTATAAGTTATAGAGGCGGGTTTAGTCGACACACACTGATGACATCAGATGGTTAAGATTGGTTGATTGAAATGTTGATTCAGAATCACATCCTACTTGGCGAAATCACGTCCACCTATACTTTATTAGCAGTACTTGCGTTAGAGTTTAGCAACAGAAAAAATAGATTTTTGTAGTGAGGATTGTGATGACCAATTTGTTAAATTAATACAATTGTTTTTATCATGACTCTATCATGACTTTATGCATAACCATGAAGTGCACATTAAACTGAAAACTAGCTTTAACACTAGACATTTTTTTCAATGTCTAGCCTTCAAATTCATCTTAGCCTACTGACGTCTCCGGGATCAGGGACAAACCGAGTTCTGTTCCTGTTTTCTAGTGTGGGGAATTGTCTAGAATTATTATTAACATATATTTCTTTTCTCTGTCTCCCTCTCTCTCTCTCTCTCTCTCTCTCTCTAGCATTACCATCACCACTTCGTGCTTCCCCGTTCCGTCCATCTGTTTTCGTGACCCAGTGAACGACTGGTTCGAAAGCCTGGCTCAGTGTTTGCACTGGAACGTGCGCAAGAAGCAAAGCCACCTGAGTTTAGAGGAAGAGGAATTTTGAGTATTTCCCCAAAAGCTTTATTATTTTTCTTTTCTTTTTTTTTTTTTTTTTTTAAAAGCCTCTCTGGGACACGTCGTCCCACATTTCCGACCGCAGAACCTTTGTGAAGCTTGTTGCTTCACGGTATATTTTGTGTGTTTGTAACCATTTTTTAAAAAGAATTACAGTTTGTAGAATGGTGTATGACAGCAAAACTGTCATAAGCTGCAAGCCAGGAATATTTACAAAGTAGTTTTATTAACAGGAGTTTAAACGAAACATCAGGTATAGTTTTCATTGTGTGCGAGGAGCATTTAAGCACCACAGCAATAACCGGATTTCAATCAAATTGTGCCTTAAATAACGTAGAAAGCGGCGTTTAACGACGTCTCGCATTTTGTCTATGGTAGTTATAGATCTTCTATAAATAAATGTATAGACAGAACGGCTCATTTGTGCAAAACACACTGCACAAAAAAAGCTTGAAAGTTTTTGTTTTTTTTGGATAGTAAATTACAAGTTAATTCGAAGAGTCTTACAGGTAAACAACCACCACAAAGTATTTGATTCCTGAGATCTCACACTTCATTCCAGCTCCGTTGGGACCACTTTTTTTGTTGTTGTCGTCGTACTGTATCGAGCAGTGTTTCATTCGTTTTTGTTGATCGCTTCTTCTTCATTCCATTCCCTTTTTGAGTTTAAAATAATGTCTATAGTGCGTGAAAATATGTCGATAAAAGCCAATTTGCTGTTTCAAGTGTCCTTCTCACTGAACTTTAGCTTTCTATAGTAAAAAAGTCTGTTAAATGTTTAAAGCCGAAACTCTTTTTGTGTTAATACATCGCGCGGTCTAGTTTACTACTACACTGAGGTAAATTCAGCCATGTGTGCCCGGTTCTTAAAAAAAAATAAATCAAGGAACAAAACTGTTTACATTTCCTCTCCTTCTCAGACATGACAGATCTTTTAGCAAATTGTTGTCTAGCTGATGTAAGAAAGGTATGTCTGGTATATAGCTTTAGTAATGTTTGGGTTTGTTTATTAGGAGTCACCCTCTTTATACGCTTATGTCAATATCACTGTACAAAATTCTTGTCTTTTGGACATGTTGCATAATCATGTGAACAAACCCGTTTTTAATTACTCTCACCAGCTCTTGTCATGTCACCGATCGGCTGTGTGGGACCCCAGAAAAGAGAGAGAGAATTTCCCGCGGTGTGACGTGTCGCTTTCTTTCAAATCTCCTTTTAAAAACCGACTAATTAAAACCTTTCGTGTGTTTTTGTTGGAATTGTGTGTGAAGTTTCCTTTTACACACCAAGCTTCTGTTTTTGTTTTGGTTTTTTTTAACTTTGCACACAATGTATCTTTTCAGAACATATTCTAAATGGGTCTTGAATTTTTTACATAGCACTTTAATAAATGATCCACAGCTGATCAGTAAGAGAAATGTTTTGCGTACTGGTTTTTATTTACGATTCTGTTTTTGTAGAACATAACGGTGTGTCTTAAAAAAGTTTCACAAGTTGAACTGATTAGTAATGGTAACAGATATGAGTTGATCAGAGCAGGAAGCAAAAGTGTCATGGCGGTGCAGTGATGCAAGAAGTAGTGTTTCCGCCAGAAGGATTTAAAGTCTTATGTTTCCCCATATTAGGTTTCTTTTCGGTTTTTTTGCTTTGCTCTAAATTTGCTAAATTTTCTTACTTCATATAAATGAGCTTAATTAAAAAAAAAAATAGGATAGATTACAATAATAAGAAATGATTAAAAATAATAGAATACGATGTTTTATTGTGTTGAATGTATTAGCAATGATGGTGTGCAATGTGTTACATTCAGCAGGGGGCCGTATATTTGATACCTGGGCCTATAGTGGGGACTTACCCAACTGATACACCTCTTAATACCACGTCGCAATTTTAGAAACCATCAGTACTATACGCAAAACGCAATATAACACTGCGCTGCAGTACAGAGAGAGAGACATTTTGCGTATTGAGAGTAAAAAAACATTTTTATTAAGGCGAGAAACCCTCGTTAACACAACTCCAAACCTCTACACTACAACCAAAACTGTGCCACGTACATCATCTAGAGCAGGTCAAAATCAATATTCATCTAATAACATGACAAAAACATAATTTAATACATAAATTAAATACATTTTACATTTAAAGACCGTAAGCCAGTGTTATAGCTACTGATCTGGAAGTGGCGAACAAACCCTTTTCCTGGCTGAGACAAGCTAGTTGGCTTCGGGGTTAGCCGACCTCTCCTAAGGATGCCTAGCTTTTCTGAAAAAGTCTGCCTTCAAAATGGATTTGCCATTGTGGGCGTAAAAATTCTAATTCAGCTGTATTAATGTTTGCAGATGTATTTTGCTAGTCGAACTTGGTTGTAAGTCAGACCAACCAATCAGAGAACAGAAAGATGCTGACGTTATTGTGGGCCAGCACTACTGATTCTAAAAGTTCTGGGCAGATTGGGTTAACGTGGCAACACATAGAGACTAAAATCTGATTAAATACAAAATCTAACATTTACATCCACAATCTGGAAGCAGTGCAGCCAATGAAAACGCTACAAAATGAAGAGAACAGACTTTTGGGAATAAATTAATACAATTTAACAGAACAAATATTCGAATTTTGGTTGTAAATGTAGGTCAGTGCTTCTGATAGTGTTTAGGCAGCAGAGAAGGACTTACTGGCCCTGCCGGACCACCAATGGTCACATTATATATGCAAAAGTGCATAGAACACCTGACCATCACATTTATAATGAATCCAATCACTGATAAAGTTTTACTCTTTTACTATGAATTTCCTTTTTCTTCATGCACACACACCTAAATAAATTTTACTGCACACACACACTTCTATTTTTGGTCCTGAAGGTGAGGGAAATGTTCACATGTTAAATAAACTACAGATACAGTTTGCATACAATTGTCCAGCACAGCATGTAATGTATCACAGATACTATTACCACAGATAATACTACAATATTACCACAGATAATATTACATTTTGGTTTACAAGGAGGGAAAGACTGAAAAATGGACTGAGGCGGATTTTGGTCGACACATTGATGACATCAGATAGTTACGGTTGGTTGATAAACATATGATGTTAATAATCCAGATTCACATCTTACTCTGCAATATCACGTTCTTACTTACACAGTGTCATTTTCTGGGCTGGGAGATAACACACCCCTGTATCTGCTGCAGCTGCTGTGGGAGCAGCACAGTCTGTGTTGGCTATTGGTGAAGTTTGTGTGAAAAAGGAGAGACTTTTAAAAATGTAGCCACCTTCTTCATTGTTTCTCCTTTTCTCCTTCCTTTTCTGGCTCTTGACTTTCTTTAACTCCGGCCACTAAGCTGCTGACATAATGGAATGTATCACTGATCCATGATGCGGTAGAGGCAAATTCGTGTACATGTAATAATAATGTTATATTTTAATGGTTATATACTGACCTAACACAATATAATTAAATAACCCTTAAAATGTTATACATTCTTTTTATAAACTTCTGGATATTTGTGAACCCCAACCGCCACTGAGCTTCCATATCTTGCATAAGTTTAATGTTTAAGTTTAATAAATAATAAAATCAACTATTGAAAATAAATATCAGGTGCAATTAAACGTCTAAACGATTAACTGTAAAGATAAAAGTCGTTCTGGGTGCATTTTAATATAATTGTAGTTTACAATAAATCCAATAGGTGGTGCTGTTTCTTAGGTTAGACCTTGGAGCTGAAACGATGGCTTAAGTGTTCTCTTTAGCCTGGTATTTTAGCATTTAAGCTGTGTATATGTGTATTATTTTAGTAAATAAATACAGCAGATTACGTCTTTAAGAGGCAATAAATCAAGTTTTACCTTTATAAAGGTGTTTGTTTAGGTGGAAGTTGATTAGCACTTTAGCGAGTCATAGTTGGAATCTAGCCTACTAAAGTAAGCTAACTGTTGCTAATGATCAACCTCTGTTTTTTTACTGAATCATATGAATAAATACGTATAACATTGTAAGCTGGATAAAAACCTTGTTCCAGACTAAAACCGGTGAAAATATACAGTAACTTTATAATGAGAAGTTGTTTAGCTGTGAAATGAATATAAAGAATATATACGAAAAAATAAAATAATAAATAAGCTTTAGTTATATAAACGTTGTTGTTGTTTAATTGTGCTATTGCAACATGTAAATAAAGGTTTAGTTACACTTATTTCTGATATTTAAACTTTTTTATATTATTGCATATCGAATTTTGTAATCTTAGATCGGCTGCCCTCTTGTGGCTGTTTTAAGAATTGCACCCAAGACCGCCATGTCAGCATTGCTGTTTGAACAGAAGCGAGTCAACAACAGCGCTTACAGGTAAATTAACTTGATTTGTTTTACATTTACATCATTTCGCAGACGCTCTTATTATTTATTAATATACTTATTTTAACATGGCAGCAAATATTGTGCTACAACTGCAACTGCTCAATTGCTAAAAATAAATCATCATAATTTCCTTGTTCTTTATTACATTTTTCAGACCTATCTACATTTTTATACCTGACATTCGGCAAAAGTGTTTATCCAGAGCAACATACATTTATCTAGGTTTTTTTTTACCTCATCGGTTAAGTTTACCTCATCAGTCGAGGGTTAGAGGCCCTGCTCAGGGGCCCAGCAGTGGCAGCTGAGAATTAAACTTAAAACTTTCTCATCAGCAGTTCAACATCGCTGAGACAATTTTCCACCTCCCTAATTTTCCCTCTTTATATAGTTTTTTTGCACATGATGTCATTGCTGTGATGCGAGATGCATCTGGGGGGCCAAAAGTATTTTCTCTATATAGAAATCGTGTTTTCCAGTGTTTGCAGATGCACAGACCGGTAAACCAATAAAAGAGGAGGTAAAGTTCTTATGTCCGGTGACCATTTTGTCAGTTACGTTAATGTCATTTACATGTTCTATTTTTATGTTTATATAAAGTTCTATTCATTGTAGAGTTAAAAGCGAAGTGATACAGAAAGAATGAACCGCATATGTTTCTGGCCTGTATATTTGGTGCATCACTGTTTTATTATGTTTATGTATTATTTTATTTATAACAATACTACCAGCAACACTTGCTACCGCCTACAGGGGGAAATAGTGGCACAGTGGTTACGGTGTTGGACTGCTAATTAGAAAGATTGGGAACTGGGTTCGATTCCCAGCACCACCAAACTGCCACTGTTGGGCCCCTAAGCAAGGCCCTTAACCCCCAATTGCCAAGTTCTATAAAAGAGATAAATGTAAGTCACTCTGGATAAGGACGTCTGCTAAATGCTGTAAATGTAGTACAGATGACCGTAAATAAGTTACCCTGCCAGGCAATTACTCTGAGCTTCAGTGACTAGTATAGTGATAATTCATGCCTTAAGTGGCGTTCCAGTGGATCTTTAAGAGTGGTTAACCTTTAATAAAGTAAACAACGGTAATGCTTAAGTCGAGAGGCATAGCAGCATTAGCGGTAATCATTGTTTTAAGTAAATCGGCAGGACAAAATAGAAACGCTGATCACACGGGCAAAAAACAAACGGTTGTTATTGTTGAGGTTCTTGGTACCGAGGTTGTTAACCAATTAACTGATGGAAAAAATTGTAGGTATTCTAGGGTTTTAGGGTTTTATTTTGCAATGGTGTAGATTTTTGATGACTGTTGATCCCTCAGTGATGCTCTAATGGAAGATGTTGTCAACCATTAACCAAGAACTCCTTGCATTTTAACATTTATGATACTCCAAGCGGTTTATACTACAACGTTTAAATTCCCATTTCCTTTTTTTTTTTTTACATTTCACTACCTTGTGTAGGAAGTTTTGTAGCTAAAAAATGTGCATGGATTCAAATCAGGGGCCCCGCTAATAAGGGGGATCCCAAGGACGAATAATTTTGGGGGCCTTCGAAGATCTGTTTTATTAGTAGTAACAGTACTAGCATTAATGTAATGTATGTGTGATGTGAAATAGGTGGTTAAGGGCCCAAAATTGCCCTATGAGCACCCCTACTTCAGGCTATTGTAGCCTAAACACCATATGATTTAAGTTTTTGTGCAAGCTGAGATGCCTTTCTATTTACCACGGTTGTAAAGAGTGATTGAGTACTGTATACTGAATACTGTATACTGAATACTGCATCTTTTCTTGCAACTATTCTTGCTGTCTTTGCCGTTTTTTATTTTTGTATTATTCGGTGTAAAACTCCAGAGACAGTTGTGTGTAAAATTCCCTAACAATCAGTGGTTTTTGACTCAAATACTCAAACCATCTGCCACTGACAGTTCTGCCCCAGTTATAGTCAATACCATCTGCTGTTGCACTACTGCCACATGACTGGCTTATTAGACAGGAATTTTTATATTACATTTAGGGATCATTGAACATTTTACAGTGTTTGACAAAATATTTGTGGATCAAATAGTTAAGGCGGAAAGTAATTCTTTGGATAATCAGGAAGACCTGGGTTCAAGCCCCACCGCCACTTGTTTGCCACTCTTGGGTCCTCGAGCAAGCCTCTTAACCCTTTGCGCTTCAGGTGCGCTGCATTATAACTGACCCTGTGCTCTGACCCCAACTTTTTAAGATGGGATATGCAAAGAAACAAATTTTACTGTGCTGTAAAGTATGTGAGAAATAAGCAACTTTTTTAAAGGCAGCTTTATACACAAAAAGCATCCTGTTGGGCCTACAAGCAAAAAACTAGTAAATTTTATTTATTAAAATTTGTATCACAAATAAAGGTTTCTGATCGTAAGAAAATCTTGCTATTTAAAGATAGAACAGAATACATGGATGACGTTAAGACAGTTTAACATCTCTGTGTGTACAACTTTTACAAGTGATCTGGTGAAAGCATGTAAAGTACAAATAGTGCAGTAAAAGACCATCGGCTATCCAGTATAAAAGAATATTATTTTTTAAATAGTCAATAAACTTTGGTTTTACCAATAAGGACACGACAAAGAACAATGTAAACACTGTTTTAACACTAAGCTCATTGTCTAAGTAACAGTAATGAAGCGTTTAGAGGTTAGTGTATAAAACATAAATCAAAAATCATCAACGTTTACAGTAAAAGTGCTTTTAAAAGAAAAAAACAGCAGAGTGGGGGGGGCACCATAATAATTAGTGGAGTTCAAAAAACTGAAACCAGTGGAAGTAATGAAATGATTTCTGTGATATCTTTTAGAGAATCTAAAAGAGTTTGTCTCAATTTCTTTTGTTCTACATACAACATGTGCACTTAATGATGAAACGGGTTTAATCAAATTTCTTAGATTGACGCCTGAATACGAGCTAAAAAGACAAGACAATCATAATGGTAGAGAAATTATCCAACTAGTTGCACAAATATTACATATGCTTATATTTTAAGACTGACCTAGAAACTGTGCATTTTACAAGCGGGTATCAAAAAGTGTTAAGACAGGCCAACAGATGGCAGCACAAGGCTGCAGCAGGATTATTAATAAACGAGAAGTTATAAACGAATCCTGTTCTTCTCCAAACAGGACGCAGCCGCATTGTTTGTTAAAGATTTTTAGTTAGCGTAACATAACTAGACACAATATATATACTTAGTGTATATATAACTCTTTCAAATGGAGTGTCTTAAATACAGGGTTTTTTTCCCTTTACTGACATGCAGTTCGGTCAAACACTGAAAAATACTGAAAATAAGATCGGAGCTGAATATTTTTCGAGAATTAAAACAGAGACACAACCGGTCTTTGAAGACGGCATATAAAAAAGGAAACTAAAATTAAAGATTAAAATTAAAAATTATTACACGATGAACTTTTCCACATCCAATAAAAGCAAACTTCTCCATTACAAACGTAGTCCCTTAGTAAATGTTTTCTCTTTCAGAAGGCCATTTCTGAAGACTTGTTTGGGTGTGTGTTGACTTTATAAGACAATAAGAAATTGCGGTTAATAGCGGTGCCGGCTTTCAGTTGGTCTTTCCTGGTTGGGATCCTGCTTAACTGAATTTCTAGCTGTGAGGACATGCTGAACAAATGAATCTAAATTGCATTATTTGTACTTCCTGATGCCTGGCTTCCAGTGCAGAGCTTTTTTAATGCTGGTCCTTTTGTCACAACAAGATTCTTACTGCTTATCTGCAGCAAACACTATGTAGAAAACAAAGAGAAAGAAATTATAATTAGTTATTTGTAGTTGAAGAATTATTATCTTAGAGTTTGAGAATAAGATAAAAACAAACTCAGGGTTATCTATCAGAGATGTCCAAAGTATTAGTGGATAACAAACATGCTCACACACCACTATGTGGTTTTGTTCATCGAAAACGGGCAGGCAGATATCCCAGGTGGGCATTGTTGGGGTTTGGGGTTATAGATATTCTGTAAAATTTAGCTAATTAATTAATGGTATAGCAAAAATATTGTTGTAATATTCTTGCTTGGGCTTGATTAAGAAGATAAGAAGTGACTATAAGCACAAATGTGTTTTTAAAATGTTAAATAAAGGTTTATTTTTAACGTTCTGAATGACTAATAACTGGAATATTATAATCTTTTCAAAGTCGAAAGTGAAGTTTGGGCCAAATAAAAATTAGAATAAAAAAAAACCATTTAAAATAATTTACTGGAACTAGGAGATAGACAGACAGACAGACAGACACACACACGGCAGCGCTGTAACAGGTAACTGTTTGGTTTTGCATTGTGATTAGTTGTGGTTTCTAAACCCCTTCTTCAAACTTCTCAACACGGAGCCCACCTCAGACTACCTTTATCAAATCCCAAATCATACAAAAGAAAACAAAAACGTATTTGTATAAAGCTGTCTTTACCAATTTTTCATTGGGTGGGCAAGACAGACATTTGGGTGGGCTCAGCACAGCAAAAGATAGGATTGTGTAATGTTTTGCTGTTACTAATGATCTTATACGTTGTTTTGCTGCCACAACATAAGCCTGTCTTTCAGTAAATCAAAACGATCTACAAGATGTTTTTAGTTTAGTTTGAAAGCAAGCACAGCATCACTTACTGTTCTCGCGCAGACCCTGACCGAAGCGGCGGTACAGATGGAACAATCCCCAGAACAGCACACATTTGATGATCACCGAAATCACGCAACCCGTTATGGAGGCGGCCTCCAGTATGTATGTTGGGCTCCGACCCCAGTCAGAAATGATCTACCAGAAAAACAAAATGGATTTTCAACCGTTATAGTAAGTTTCACACAGACCTTAAATATAATACATCAAGTACACACGGTAAACAGGACTGTAAATAAAGGTGTGTTTTAGACCTACTGTGTATAGCAGGTAAATAAAATAAGCCAACTGAGGGAGGTTCTGCAGGACAAATATCCAGACCAGTGTCTTCACTTCTTTTAAAACCTGAAATACAGATGATTATCAAAGTTACATATAAATCAGATAAAACGATCTTTTGGAAATTTTATTGATTCCTTAATTTGTTGGTTTCATGTATAGAAAGTTTACACAAAAAAAACCATTAAATCATTCCTCTAAATTTAGCTTTTCCTTTACCGCATACTGTAGACACATTGCTGGGCAGTCATTTTATGTATGAAAATGAAAGAAGGATGTTACAAGAACAGAAAAGTAATAACAGTAATAAAAAGGCATGTTTTTGTCATAACTAATTATACTACACACATAAGCATAAGTTATTTCTAAGCCTTTTATTATTCTGGAGCATTTAGTAGATCTTAAGACATGCACACGATCTCTATGACATGCAGATTTGATTTATATGATAACAAAAAAGAAAAAAAGAAACAAACACAGTAAAGCAGCTCTGATTTAGGTGACTTACAGAAATGGCTCCAGTCACAGTGCTGATGAGAGCCCAAATGACTCCGATTACTAAAATAGTAATGTGCGTGGAGGACACAGAGGGGCCGGAGGTCAGGATCAGGATGCACAAGCACAACTGGTGAACAGGGCAAAACACATATAAATGTTAGTTATTCATCAGAGATTCTCTTGAGCCTGGGTACAATGCACTTGATGTAAAAACAAAACTGAAAGTAAATGAAGGAAGAAACAATAACCTGCTTGTATAACTGCAATAAATACCAAGGACTTTGCACCAACTGGCTGAATTTACTCTGCAACAGTCTTCCTCAGGTCAATCTTAATAGTAGTATTACTGTTATAATAGTATTGTAATATTTAAAAATGTAATATCAGGTTTAAATTTTAACAATACACTCTTTTCTTTCGAAGAGAACACGTTAATGATTCACTGCTGTCATTCACTAGCCAAATCTTTGCTATGTCCATTTCTACAGGACATACTGGTGAGTCCACTTTCCTTCGTCCGCTTTCCCTATTTACTCTTAGCCAGTTCCCAATTTCCCCTGACGGCTACGAACCCTAGGAAGAAAAAGGCTATCACATGCTTCCTCTGAGACATGTAAAGCCAACAGCTTTTTGAGTAACAGGACAACATAAATTAAAAGGGAAGAGCTGCAGAGTCACCGCTGCTAATAGAACAGCACAACTCCAATTGCTGTTCCGTTGTCTACTATATTGCATTTTTAATTTTAACTCTATTCTCTTCAACCCACATTTCTATACTATCTTGTTACTGTTGTTATCAAAAACTGGCATACCAAGACATTCCTTTGACCGTACATGCCATTCACTGTGGTAGCACAAAGGTTAAAGTGTTGGACTGCTACATGGAAGATTGTGGGTTCGATTTTCAGCACTGCCAAGTTATTACTGCTGGACCCTTGAGCAAGGCCCTTAACCCTCAATTTCTTAATTGTAAGAATGAGATAAATGTAAGTCGCTATGGATAAGGACGTCTGCCAAATGCCAAAAACATAATGGAATGGAATGTTTTTTAACCTTATAGACTACATGGATACATACTATCCCCTTCCCGTGCATGCAACATTCTGGCCTTAGCTGTGAATAAGTATCTATAGAGGAGAAAAATCACCTGTGCCTGAAAATCAAAAGTAACCATTGAGAAGCAGAGATTTAGAAAGAAGTACTGCTTCTGAAGGCTCTCCAAAGCTCCGCCCACCCTGAAGGCCATCGTGTCTGACCTTGAGATGAGCAGACCGCCACAGATCAGGTGCACCACACCCACACACATGATGCACACAAACCTCACCTGCAAAACAAAGAATTCTGAGAAGACTCTAAACAATTTGCTAAAAAAATTTGATTCCTAATGTGTCAACCCCTGGATAGTTACACAAAAGTATACTGTTAAGCAAAAGACTACTTTTTTGCCTCGACTTATGTATGCGTGTTCCTGTTTCAACTTCTGCCTTGGGAAAGCACCGGGTTCTGCAATCTCAAACTGCTTGCAAAAAAAAAATATAATAATCTCCTGCTAAAAATTCCATCCAAGATGCTGGTTTACCATCAGCAGGATCTCTTTCTCTTTAAGGAAGATAAAGTTGACGATTGAGCGCCCCATGACCACAGAAACACACAGCATGAAGATAAACAGCTCCAGTCTGTTTTCCTGCAAAACGCCTCGTGTAATGTAGTACATGCAAAACACTGAGAAAACATCACACACACACACACACACACACACAGTATTCAATAATAAAAACCAAAAATGGGTGAATTACATACTGTTTGTTTGACGGAATGCATCATTATTAGATATTACTACCTTCAGGAGTAGACGAGATTTAGTCTTAATCTTACCCCTATAATTAACTTTAGATGTCCAGATTTATGGCAAAAGCTATCGGTGAACTGGTAAGGTGTCTCCAAGGTGGTTGCATATTGTATATTCCAGTGTACTGACCGATTCTTAAGAACATTTTAGCACAAAAGACTAAAGACTCATTTTTGCCTGTAGTAAATCATGTTAAAAACGCTTGATTATTCATCTAACTCTTATATCAATTTGATGAGACCCACCAGACAGGTTTCTTGGTCAAAACCACATGGATAGTATATGTAAACCGGCACTTCACATACTCCATTCTTACACACATTTAGACTGTCGGCAGTGGATGATTTGTATTTTTTTTGAGCATATCTCATTACTCACAGATGCCCACAAACTGGATGAGAGAGACACTGAGGTCATCATCTTCACCCTCTTTCCAGCCCTCCTTTGCCATGTTGATTATCGCCAGGATGAGCAGCGCCAGCATGGAGAGGAGTGTAAAGCAAAAGTAGACCTTCACGAAGCACCGAAGCTCCGACCACTGCTTTATCTAGACAGAAGACAGAAGACTTAACCAGGTGAGAGAGAGGGAGTGTGATTTGTAATTTGTGTGTTCGATTCAGATGGCCTACTGGTCCACATGGTGTAGGTATCAGCTCCTCATGCCGAGGCCTCAGGTTTGGAGAAGGACCCTCTGTGCTCTCTTGGTGCTGATACAGCAATGGCCTTTACATACGTATACATTGCGCGCGCACACACACACACACACATATAGATGTGTGTTAGAAATAAAGCATATATTATTTAATGAGAATTAATGATCAGAACTGATGGAAAACAGAACATCACACTGTGCGTTCTGATTATCCCACATGGTTTTCCCACTGATTGATAAAAGACTAATGTCCACTAGCTAAACTACTGTCAAAAATATTTTATATATTATTTATTTATTTTTGCTAATAAGTGTATTCCTTCGTTTTCCTCGCTATACGCCCCAAAACTTCCCCACGTGGGAATCGTACCCTAATGACGCCCACATAAAAATAAGTGTCTTATCGCAGCATCTGCACCCTACTTAGTGCCCTACGTCGCCAATGGGGACGCATTTGTAACTAGACTCTAGCTGTTTTTAGCCTACCGCTAACGTCAACCAGGGCAACAAGTGGACTTTTGCTAATCACTCACCAAGTTTCGTCCATCTCGCCAAATCCAACTTAGAGAGGCTGATGCTTTCAGTTGCGTTACATGAGTCATGTACTTTCTGATGTTGCTCAGTGTCGCTACATTTTAAGAAACAATTCAAAGAGCGGGAGGAGTTACACCCACTTCCGCTTTTACAGCTAAGCGTTTTTACAAGTAGTAATGCGCGCTAAAATTGCATAATACTCTAATTTATTTAGTTTATTTTTTTTAACGTCACATTTGTTGTGTATTTGCGACACATACTATAGCATGTTGGTAATAATTAAAGTCGTCAATGATCATACATGCGCATAAAGTAAAGTAATATACTAATAGAAAAATAGTTTTCTAATACTGCGCAAATTTGCGCAGTTTCAAACCAGACGAATGCTTTTGTTCGAACGGTCCAACCACATCTAAAGGATTGGATAAATCCCAAATGAATTCACATGGTATACTAAGTGCACTAGAAAGTATTGTTTCTTACCAGTTTGTAGTGCATTTATGTAGAAAGTGTGAATATGTTTAGTATTTGGTTTGGGAAAGGAAAGTCGACACGTTGTGGTGAAGCAGAGAGAAGTCTTGCAGAACATCAGCATTAGATCACAACAAACCTGCGATAGGTTATTTAAATTTCATGATTTTGTAGGACATTTAAAATTATAAAACATTATTTTTTTTTATAATGATGACGTGTTGCAGTTTGTTGTTGGAGAGCTGATTTGCCTTCGGCTAAGAAAAGCAAGATGTGGCAGGTAACTTAACATGCTTTTCTTTTTCTGCTCTCTGTGCAGGCATAAACTTGTTGTTGTTGTTTTTTGCATTAACTTTTTACCTATTTAAAGATTAATAAATACATTTGGGATTTGTAATTTTTGCTACAATTTACTGCTCAGATTGTAACCTGTAAATAACGCCTAGCTTGTCTCTGTAGTAATACCGAGCACAATATTAAAGCTTTTTGTTCAGTTGAATGACAGCTGATGTAGCTCTGCTTTGGAGCCGGTGGCGTCACTATCACCACGTTTCTTTTTTTAAATAGTTTATACCATTTTCTTTTAATTACTTCATATTATTTGGATAAGAAACTATATATATATTTTTTTTAAGTGTTTACGACGCTAATTTCCGTCAACAACGTTTCCACAACGGAAGTCAATTCTAAGCCCCGCCCATTTGCTATGGCGACAAGTATCTGGAGTAGTTTTAGATCAGAATCCAACATCCAACTTTATTTAGGATAAACAAATGTTAAAGACTAAATAAAAAAATTGGTGTAATTAATTAAATACACCAATAGCCTAAAGGTTCTTTCTGAAGAAGTAATTCGGGGTTAAGGGCCTTGCTCAGGGGCCCAGCAGTGGCAACTTGGTGGTGCTGGGAATCAAACCCTGATCTTCCAATTAGCAGTCCAACACCCTAACCACTAAGTCACCTCTTCCCCCAGGTGGTATATTACCGTCCACTATAAATAATTGCATTAACAACAGACATGAGCGATTTTGTGAGACACTACAAACCTTCTGATGCAAGATGTCCCTGCAAGCCCTGGGCTGGATGTCTGTAATCTTTATCCCAGTGTTGCAATGAAGTGTTGGATGGATTTTTTTGTCCCTTTTGTAATCTTCTCATGGTATACATTACTGTCATGCAGCATGTGCAGAAAGGACGCTTTCCCAGAATTCACTATGATCCCAGGTTACAAAAGGTTTGTTTTTGTGTCCTCAGAAAGCACAGACACTTTAGACTTGTGTAACATTACATGCAGAAGCCCTTCTCCAGATTGACTTTCTGGAGAAAGTCTTATCTAGACAACAGAGCAACCAGATATACTGTTAGAGCAGCTACATTTGTTTGTCAGATGTCCCTATTCACATCCCAGCAGTGAAAGGATTCAAACTTGCAGTCTTCTGGTTAGCAGTCCAACACCTTAAGCCCACTGCTACCCCCGCTTATCTTAGTACCCCAACAACTTCATATTTAAGAAAGGTTTGTGTCAGGATTGCTATCAGGATTTTCTATTTATTTTTTTTTTGCTGTTTTTATTCCTCTTATACCGCTGACCTGCGGTATTAATACTAAGAATTATTGGATAATATTGAGTGTAGTGAATCCTTACCCCTGGCAGCTAATATAAACTATTTTACCCAAGAACTGCCACACCCGAAAAATAGCTTTTTTTTTCCTCATTGGTCACAAAAACTAAAGTGCTGTTGCTCTGTCAAAGTTCGACTGTATAAGACACATCGCTGTATAAGACTCGAATGAATAATGATACACACCAGAGTTTTGTCTTTCAGTCAGAATCAGTGTCAAGAGCTGCGCGACACTTTTTGACCAATCATATTCAAGAGTCCTAAATCAGGTGTCATAAGAATATTTAAGCAATCCGAAGCAACTTAAACAAAAAGCCTAACTCGCTTTTCATAAGCTAACATGAAGCTTGTAAATTCAGTAGCCTGCGGTGTGGATTGTTAAACTGTTAATTATGTTTGTATGTGTTTGCTGTAAATCCACTGTATGATGAAGAAGTGAGACGGAGTGTGTGGGAAGGCTTTAGTCAATGACTCTAGGGTTATTTCCTTTTTTACTAAAGTTAAGAACCGCTTTCTGTCATTAAGGAACCTGGTTAAATAATGTTTTGTATAATTAAGAAACATTTCCAGCGCAACTTGTATGTGTATGTCTCACGCTATGTCTTTATAGATCCCAGGAGAACAGCAAATGATCTTTCGTTGATTTTTAGACATTTATTTTTCGGGGTGCCACTAATTTTGGATTACAAATGCTGCTTTTTAACTAGAGGGTTCGCAATATATCGAAATAATAATAAAACAAATGGCTACAATTGCGACAAATAGAAAATCAGAGATGTCCTTATTTTTTATGGCATGCTTGCTTCTGAGTCCGTGGCCGTATGTGTCGGTTACGGTAATGTAAATCATTTTAAAAGTTAATTTCAATTTATATCGATACTTAAAGTTGGAGTAACAATACTATACAATACTATTACACTATCGTTAATAAAAAAAAATCACGATTGTTAGCTGTTAAAAGTTGACGTCATGCGCCACCATAGCTAATTCAATGATATTCAACTCACATTAACAGGTGAAAATCCGATCTGTCTGCTTACGTGGCAGACGCTACTACTTTATCAGTATGCGTCTTTGCTCCATCCATAACTACCTATTGTTACACTTCTATATTCTATCTATATTCACTCTGTATTTCCTGTTTACTACATCCATAATTTTCTTTTATTACACTTCTGTATATTCCATCCATATTTACTGTATCATACAAACACATGTATGTATATATCCATTATGTCATACTTTGCCTGCTATAACCATATCATACTATATATATACACCCTTATAAATACCATATATACACACTACTGCACCTTTTGCACATTATTTACCCACCTCTGTAATTATTTATTACACTGCTGTTTATTGTAAATAGGCCACTTATGCACTTCTGGTTAGATGCTACCTGCATTTCATTGGTTCTGTACCTCACACCATGACAAAGTTCTAACCTAGAATCTAATCAGAATCAAATCATTGATTTGGAATGGAATCTTAGAATCATGGGGGGGGGGGGTTTCTTGGGGGGGGGGGTGTTCTGCGTAAACGGTTGTCAGTCGTATCCCATCTAAACCACATTATAGTAAAAACAGAATTTGGTCATTTGTGCTGTAAGTGCGGCCTAAAGGACATGACCACGTGTGAACACTCAACTTATGTGTTGAACTAAAATGGCTCATTGTCATCTGAATAATCAGTGAATTAGATCAAATAATCTGTTTTTTGATAGATAGACCGATACAGGCTGTCTGGGTTGCGTACCCTCCCAGATTACACCAGACAATTCCTGCAAAAAGACGGGATTTGCTTTCTTATTCGAGTCTTGTATGTTTAGTTTAATTACATACTGCTGAACGCCTGTAATTAGTCTAGCAGAGCTGCACATGCACGAGAAAACAGTGCAGAAGGTTCATACCCCGTACTAAGCCCTAATCATTAGTCACATTATACTGTCAGTAATGACTGCGGCGCTCAGGGGCAGATTAAATGCTTTATAACCCTTTTCACCTCATCCTGAAATGCATATTTTGTACGTAAGGAAGAAAATGTGACTTTGTTGTATTTTCCTGTAGCAGCACGTTGTTTTGCCGGCTCACCTCCTTCCCACAGGAATGAAGCTGTTTTTACTTTGCTGCTTCTTAACCCTTGTGTGGTGTTTGGGTCTGTGGCAGAAATAACGGTGTTAATTATGTTATTTATATTTACATTACATTTACGTCTCTATCCAGAGCGACTTATCTTTCTCTATTGGGGGTTAAGGGCCTTTCTCAGAGGCCCAAAAGTGGTGAATTGGTGGTGCTGGGAACCGAACCCAGATCTTCCGGTTATAAACTTAACCACTGCGCTACCACTCCCCCCCCCCTTTCAGCCCCAGACTCGTTGACATTAGCCCTTTTTCTACGTAGAGAATTAAATAGAAACTTTTTCCATAACACTTATATTTTAAAATGTGATCTAAAGGGGTAAATGGCAAATATTAACAATTAATAATTAATATTAGATTAAAAATCTAACAATACAGTGGGTCCACCAGACAAAAACACGACCATCACCCAAGGTTTAAGCATTTAGAGTTAGTTTTTTGCCTTGTATTGTTTTCCATATCAACCATGTAACATTTGTGCTTCTAATTTAACTGTTAATAAAACATGAAACAGAAGATTTACTATGGTAATTTTGGTACTTTACCATTTGGTAAAATGTACCCGCAATTATAATATTAAAAACTCCCCAAAAAACAGTTTTATGGGTCGTTTGTGCAAGCGGCTTATTACGACCTAAAAAGTTGCGTTTTAGAATGAAAACTTTATTTTCTCACTGTATTTATTCGAGATAACTTTAGTCAGGATATTTTAGATATTAGATAGATATTAATATTCTTTTTCTCTTTCTTTATTTAAAGCCTCAGTTTAACCGCAGTGTCTGTGATTGTGATTATGTGATTGTGACACTCTTTAAACTTCTTGATGCAATTGTGACATTTTTGGGTTGGTGTGACTTGAAACATTGTGAACCGACGCAGTTCGGACAGGCAAGCAGTAAGAACAGGCTCCGTCATAAGTGGAGCCAAAGATCCCAAAGGAGTTCGTAAGCTTACGTACCATTCAGTTGCGTAAATACAATTTAGAGGTCGTAAAGACGAGAAGAATGTTTTCATTTTCATGCAGCCAAGAAGATAAAACACCAATCACACAGTCGCAGAAATCCCAAAGGTTACGTTAATACGCAGTGAGAGATGAACACGCAACAGACAGACTGGGAATTTCAAATATATGTTACAAAAAAAGATTAATTCATTCATTTTCTGTACCCGCTTATTCCATTATTCGGGGTCTATCAGACACAACTATCACAGGGACACACACTCACACTCACACTATGGGCAATTTAGAATGACCAATTAAGCTAACATACATGTTTTTGGACTGTGGAAGAAAACCGGAGTACCTGGAGTAAACTTACGCAAGCACAGGGAGAACATGCAAACTCCACACAGAAATACCCCTGCCCAGGAATCAAACCCAGGCATTCTTGCTGTGGGGCAACAGTGCTAACCACTAAGCCACCATGCGCCCCTGGATGTCAGTTACTTATCCAAATTATTATTTTAATATATTATTAAAAAAAATATTTTGCCCTCTCTTAACACTACAAAACAGTTCACCTATCAAAATAACAACTGGGGAAGGATTACGTAATCTGATTTTCAAAAAAATAATAGAGTCTGAAGGAGCAGCACATTTTAAATAATTTTGCTCGTCTCAATCTGATTAATCCTGGTGATGTCAGTGCTCTAGTGCGCTGATGTGCTGAATTGGACAAATTTGAGGCATGTCATCCACCTGCATCAAACGTCAATGCTACGCCATCGTCACGACACCGCTCAGACACCTCTCAAGGGCTGTCCTGGTAGTCGTGCTGTACGCAGTATTGCTGTGTATTAATAAAGAAACATCAATGATATACTTAACATCTATATCCCTGTCCATTCCTTGTCCACCTGCCCATCTCAGTTTTGGGACCTCTGCATTTTTAAAAACCTGCATACAGCTCTGGTTGCAATTAGCAACTTTGCATAAATTACATACTATATTTGTTGCCTTTCTTTAATGGTTAGTATTAATCTAATTTTAACTGTACTAGTAACGCAACGTTTGCTTTTTATTACAGAGAACATCCGGGTTTCACCACTAGACTCTGCATCATGCCCCTCTGACTGCCATTATTACCCTTTACAATGATCTGCCTCGTCGACTTTCTCCCACCTGCGTCCTGAAGAGCTGTGTAAAAGCCCCCCCGCTCGCTATGAGTGCCATGACAAACAACGACCGAGCGGGAAAATCCGTCTTCTTTAAACTTCTTTTGCCCTTCAGAAGGCAGCGTCAGGAGAGGGTGATCTTGGCGCGCAGCGAGAGCGTACCCAGCGAACAGGTCTTGAAAGTGACCATCACAGAGACGACGGTGATCGAGGCCGACTCAGGCGTGTGGAACTCCAGATCTCTGGCGTATCTCACCCTATGGTACTTCTTCAGCTTCTGTACGCTGTTTCTTAACAAGTACATCCTGTCCCTCCTGGAGGGCGAGCCGAGCGTACTGGGTAAGTGGTTTGGCAAATCTGCAGAATTCTTGCATGCACAAATAAAACTTGGAACACTTGCATGCTACAATCCACTGATGCGTAAAAGCTTTTTGTCATTTGTGTGCATTAATAACAAAGTGCAAAAGATGTGACAGAGTTTAAAGCGCCGACATTCATGAGCTGCATCTGGGTGTGATGGTGGTTCTAAAGGTTGTCCATTTTGGGCTTTAAAATCTTCCTTACACTTCTGTTGTTTAGAGATAAAGACATTAAAGTTATTTAATGTCTAAGTATTTTATTTTATCTACTTACTCTCTTTTAGAATTAATAACAAACATCTCCTGGATTGAGAAATTAAAAATACTTTATTTTGTTCTATGAAATGTTTCATTAAGTTCATTATTTTAACATGGAGGAAATTTTGAAAATCTGGAGGGTTTTTTCTTTAATAATTATTATTAATTTTAAATGTTCTCTTGTTCTTAATTATTGTTAATGTTTCTAAAGTTCATTTCCGTGCTAAGTCAGATTGCGCAAGATGTGTGTGATATGATTGGCTGAACGGTGAGCTCGCATATGATTGGCTGAACGGTGAGCTCGCATATGATTGTCTAAATAGTACAAATAAGCCCCATGGGAGGGGTGTGGTGTTAGAAAAGTCTCAGAAATGTTGTTTCAGCCCTACTGACTGAACCTGGCTGAGTCACATGACTCTGTAGTACGTTTTAAGGGAAAAGAACTAAATAAGCTGAAATACCCAACATAAAAAAATGACGTCGGTTCGAGAAATGTGGAGAAAGTTAGGATGATTTAAAGAGCCTGCACATTTTGAGGCCCCCAGAGATCTGTTTTGTTAATTGTAATAGTGTGGAATGTGTGTTCTAGAAGACCCAAACTCATATAAGGCCCGAAATTGCTAGCAACGCTCCTGAATTTTGGTTTTGATTGCTTTTTGTGTAATTGTCCAGCCCTGACAGTACCTTCATTCCTAACATTCATAAAATGCCTTTTCCGGTTGGATGTTAATCACGTTTCGAAAACAATCGCTATGCAAATAGTTGTGTCTGATACTCCTGTGCGTGTCCCTGGCCTGATTCTTTGCTCATATTATGTTTTAGGTGCTGTACAGATGCTTTCCACTACAGTGATCGGCTGCATCAAGATGTTTGTGCCTTGTTGCCTGTACCAGCACAAATCCCGTGCTGAATACCCACCAAACTTTCTTATGATCATGCTCTTTGTGGGATTAATGAGGTGCGCCCAGCTCCGGCTGGTAGTTTTTCCCTGTTCATCGGTTTTATAATCTGTATTTTAAAGTCGCAAATTTACTTTAAAACCCGAACCCATGCCAGTTAGTGCTGTTAGATGGTTCGGTTTCCATCTGCTTTACCTTCAATGCTTTTATGCTCCCAGATGCAAAACAGAAGTGTAAAAGTATTACACATTGCAATTTTAAGTCATTTGTGTACCTTCTTTATTATTTAACTATTAAATGTTAGTGTTAATTATGTAATTACGTACAGTTTGGTTCAAAAATCTTATCCAACTATTTAAATATAAAGTTAATTATGTTATTATATGCATGTCTTCTTTTGATAACTAGTACTTTGCAATCTAGATAGAGAGATAGATACATGGATACTTATTTAAAAAATGCATTTTATTACATTATTATGTAATTACAAGTTAATTATGTAATTAAATTCATGTCGTTTTTTTTAATTACGCGAGGATTTTGATATGGATAGACAGGTGGACGGATAGACAAACAGATGGATGGATAAATAGATGGATGGATAGGTAGATGGACAGACAGACAAACATAAAGACAGACAGATAGATAGAAAAAGAAGACATGCATATAATTCTATACTCAACTTTGTGTTTAAATAGTTGGAAGATATTTATGAATTAAATTCTACTTGATCACATAATAAGCACTAAACTTGACTTTATATAAAGTAAATATCGTTAATTAGGTAATTAGTCACAGTAACATTTTGCCACTTAAGTATGAAAATGCAAACGTTTTGTAGTTTGTACCCTGTTGTGATGAGAGCATGTACTCTGTACAAAATTCTGGATCTTTTGTTTATTTCTTTTTTTTTTGCTCTCCTGACAGGTTCACTACGGTGGTATTGGGGCTGGTCAGCCTGAAAAGTGTAGCTGTGTCATTTGCAGAGACGGTAAAAAGCTCGGCGCCCATCTTCACCGTCATAATGTCTCGACTGATCCTAGGCGAATACACTGGTAACATAAGCTCTGTTTGCATGCATTTTTTTTTATTCCAGTTGAGCTCATTCTGATTAGGAGGTTCTGGTGGACTGTTTACGTAATTTCTGGAATTATGGAAAATGTTGGGTTTTTTTTGTTGTTTTTTTTTTTTTTTTATCAATTTGAGTACTTAATTGTTAAGGACCTTGCGCAGGAGGCCCACGGTTGGCAGCTTGGTGGTGCTGAGAATTGAACCCACAGTCTTTCAATCAGCAGTCCAACACCTTTACCACTAAGCTACCACTTCCTCTACATAAGATGTTACCTAATCTGGTCTGGTGTTTACATGTGCTGACGATTTCAATCAGAATAATTCTGTGACGTCTGCTACTTTATGAATCTTATTATACGACGCATCAATTTTGTATCTCTCCCTCCTTCGTAGAGTGACCACCCGTGGATGAAGGTCCATGATAAGGAGAGGGTTGTATAAGTGAAATGTTACTAGCGACCTGGACTGGACACATGCCAATCACAGTCACATGCCAAAATCTGGCTTATGCAAAAGAACACACAATTAGTAATCAGATTAACTCATTTAAAGGAAAATAATTTTCTCAATTTTAATCGGTTTGGCCAGTTTTTATGGACTTTTATCAGATTGGACTTTTACACCAATAGTAATCGGAATACAATCCTCCATCTAAACACATCTATTGAAATGTTCGAGGCCAGGACCTTTCATCGGCCCGTAATAACATCGCTGAGATCGTAGAACAGAGCAATCACTGATCAATAATTTATATCACCCTGCACAGCCTTTCATCATGTCAGCGTCGCTGATAGGACCTGCATTAATGATGATATCTATTCATCTATAGGCAAGTGTATATGCAACCAATCTGTTCCAGTACGTAACCGATCATATAGTAGTGCTGAAGGATTTTCAAAAATAATATAATTGCAATTTTTGTTTTCTTTTACCAGTATTGCGATTTATTGAGTGTTTTTATAGTAATTGCATTGTTGGTCAAAAAAATAACAATTCGATTATTTTTCAAAATGAAATTAAACAAACCTTTGCCTGAAGGACGGGCCTATATGTTTCGATTAATTGATTGATTAACTACTTTGATCACAGTTTTATGTTGTCTGATTTTGTTAAACATGTAATAATGGTAACAAATACAAATAAAAAGTGCAGGAAATATAAAAACAAGTGAGGGAGAAAAGCCACAGATTTGTTTTTATATTTCTGCACTTTCTGCTTGTATGATTTGTTCCTGTTTTTTCTTAATAATTGTTACATGTTTACATTTTACACTTTCTGTGAACTTTAAATAAATAAGTAAACAGTGTTAAAAAAAATCATTCAAAAATATTTGTTCTTGTTAACCAAAGAACAAATATTTTCCTGTACGTGTTTAAAGGGCATCAAGTTTTAACTTGGAAGGAGTTGATAAGTAAATTCAATTATGAAAGAAACGCACGTCAGCTGTAGTAGCGCAAATCCGCATGGTTTTCTGTCTGTCTGCATTTTTGTGTTGCAAAGTATCAGGATCTGTCTAACCCGAGCCCATTGTACAGCATAGCATAGCGTGCTAAATTGATGGTTTTCCTGGAATTGCGCTATTCTGCCTTATGTGTCACATGACCCAGAATTTAATCCCAGCTTTTGCAATTAAAAAATTGCCTTTTATCGCAAGTTCAATTATTAGTTCAGCCCTATTATATAGAATTTAAAAATATAGTCTTAAACTTTAGTTATTCCATATCGAGTATTTAAAGGGTCAATTAAAGGTTAAATCTTGTATTGTGTAAATTAGAGTCTGTTTATTTCGCATTTATTTATTATTTCTAAACAAAACATCAGTTTCTGTCTGACGTTACTGCTTTTGTTTTGCAGTTAAGCACTGGGAAAATACATTTTTAAACGCTAGTATCGATATTGTGTATTTGTTTTGGAAGAGAGAGAGAGGGAGTTAGGGTGTTAGGGAGGGAGAGAGGGAGGGGAGGGAGTTACGGAGGGAGGGAGGGAGAGAGAGAAAGAGGTAGGGTGAAAAATAGGGAGAAAGAGAGAAGGCGAAAAAGAGGGAGGGAGAGGGCGAGAAAGAGGGCACGAGAGGGGGAGCGAGAGAGAGAGCGAGAGAGAGAGAGAGAGAGAGAGAAAGAGGGGTGGGGGGGGTGGAGAGAGAGAGAGAAAGAGGGGTGGGGGGGGCAAGAGAGAAAGGGTGGGAGAGAGAGAGAGGGCGAGAGAGACAGACAGAGAGAGAGAGAGAGGTAATTATGTGAGATAATTACAGGAACACACCTGTCTTTAACATAACACCAGATTAAACATAACAAAAGACCTCTTTACAAATTGCTGTGATAAAGTCTTCCTGAATGTGCTTTTGTAGGAAAGTATTCAACTTTACGTTGTTTGTTTTATTTACAGAAACACACCCCGAGTGCATTTTTGTCATGAATAGATGCTATATAATGGTTATTGTTATAATGTTGTGTGTGTGTCTGTGTGTGTTTGATCACCAGGTCTTTGGGTAAACTTGTCTCTGTTCCCAGTAATGGCTGGTCTAGCTCTGTGTACAGCCACAGAAATCAGTTTCAACATGCTGGGCTTTTCTGCTGCTCTCTCCACTAACATCATGGACTGGTACACACACACACACACACACACACACACACACACTTCAATCATACATAAGTGCTGCGCTCATTAACGTCAAAGAAAAACACTGATTGGTTGAGTTTTCTGTTTTGCATTACAGCTTACAGAATGTTTTTTCGAAGAAGCTGCTAAGTGGGGACAAATATAAATTCAGGTGAGTGTGTGTGTGTGCATATATATATATATATATATATTATATATATATATATATATCTATATATATATATATATATATATATATATAATATGTATATATATATATATATATATATATATATATATCTATATATATATATAATGTATATATGTAATATGTATATATGTGTATATATGTATATATGTGTATATGTATATGTGTATATGTGTATATGTATGTATATATATATGTATATATATATGTATATATATATATATATATATATATATATATATATATATATATATATATATATATATATAGTATATATATATATAGTATATATATATGTATATTTCTATATAGTATGTATATGTATATGATATGTATATGTATATATATGTATGTATGTATATGTATGTATATGTATGTATATATGTATAGCATGGGCAGATGTCCCAGTACTTTTGCCCATTTAAGTGTGATTTGTTAATGTAAAGTTTTTTTTCTGTTTAGCCCTCCAGAACTGCAGTTCTTCACTAGTGCAGCCGCGGTCATCATGCTGCTCATTCCTACCTGGGCCTTTTTCATGGTCAGTCATTGATTTTTAATAAGCTATAAAATAGTATATTTATATATAATTCAATTGTTGTTTTGGGTGGGACAGTCCGGACCTACACAATATTACACAGGTGTTTTTTTTTTTCGGTTTTTTTTTTTTGTTATGGCTGAATGTCGAATGCAGTCAGTTTTATTTTTTAT
The DNA here is from genome assembly GCA_005784505.1 of Bagarius yarrelli. Classification (NCBI taxonomy): domain Eukaryota; kingdom Metazoa; phylum Chordata; class Actinopteri; order Siluriformes; family Sisoridae; genus Bagarius; species Bagarius yarrelli. The sequence continues at coordinate 655,986 of VCAZ01000039.1, forward strand.
TTATTTTTTTTTTAATATGATATAGTTTAAAAATAAATGTTCTCGAATGGTTCTTTGAATAACCTTTATTGCACAAAAGGTTCTCTGTAGGTGAAAAGGGTTATTTTAAAAACCAATTTCTAAACAGTTAGAGAACCAATAAAAACATTTAAAGAAGACTGTATTTTAATGCAGTGACGTTTCTTGTCCAAATTCTTTTTGCACGAGATTCTTTTTTTTACTGGTTTTTTTTAACAAGTGTGTGTATAATAAAATGTTACAAAAATGTTATTAAAAATAACTAAATTATTTTGTTTGTTTTCCCCCAAATCATAAAAAAATACTAGATCAGAACTGAGGTTGGTTAACAGATTTATGCCCTAAAATATCTATCGGATATATTTTTACAGCAGAACATAATATTGGGGTGGTAAATTTGCCCACAGTATGTGTGTTTAACCCGGTGACTTTTTTGCTTATATTTTTCAAAATTGATGTCAAGTTCAAGTTTGTTACCAAAATGCGTTCAATTTGCTGATAATACAGTAAAAATTATGGATAAAACGATAATAAAAAATTACATCAGCTAAAAGAAATCACTCCGAACCATTAGGGGTTAAACGGTGGGGTTTTTTTGTTTTTTTTTAAATCTTGCCTGAAAAGCATTGTTTCTTAGTGTCTGACTTGGGTTTTTTTGTTATACCAGGAAACCTTTGTGCAAACATTTTCTTATGAATACGTCATTAAATTTCCTCTTTCTTCTTGTTCCCGTGTTTTAGTCAGTTGATTAATAATAGAGTGAAACTGTGAACGAACATAAATAAAATGTGGTATCGTGACATTCGAACACCAGCAAATCTCTAAGGACCAGTATGAAACTAGAGTATAGAGTATAACTAGAGTATAATAGAACGTGTAATTTGTCCGCAAGACTGTTGGCCAGGCAGACCCCGAGTGCAAACTGAGGTTTTTAATTAAAAACTAACTTTCTATCATATGAACCCAAGTGTAAAGCTTTAGATCCCAAAAAATCTTTAGGCGAGTCGAAGGTAGATTGCCGTTGTCTGAAAATATGACCAAATTCACAAATTAGTGTACGTACTGTACATGATTTGCTCTGCAAATGTAGAAGGCAAAAAATGGTTTTAGACGACATTTAGGCAAACATACCTTCACAATAAATATATTTTTTTATTTTTATCTTTATTTTTTTTTTTTTTTTTAATTTAAAAGAAATATGTACGTGTGTTTGTATGTGTGTATTTATTTACTGAATTAAAAAAAAAAAGATATTGCTTTATAGATGTTTGCTATTTATCACAAAAAAAAAATTCAGTTCTGGCTTTAGAAATATTATACTATCAACGTATGAGGTTTGATAAACTTTTAAAGAAATAAAATCATCATAAAGTCATTAAATTACCTATTAGAGAGGTAAAGGTTTATAGAAGTCAAACTGTTCGTAATAGAAAAGCAATCTTGGTTATAAGAAAGTGTAAAAATAGCCATTCATTTTGAGAAAATTAATTTTGTGATTTTATTTTTTTTTACTCAAATTATTTTCTAAAATTAGCTAATTTGGTTACTGAGTAGAAAAAATAGAACTTCATTTTTTTTGAGACACTAATCATAGCAGACTAATCATGTTTGATAAGTTAATTTTTTTTATTGACATTATAAGAATTTAAGAAATGTGCCATGGTTTAAACATAACCTTGACACATTTATTCCTCTTTAAATATTCATAATTGTATTTCCTGTTTCCTCTTTAGCCTGCACTTATGCTGTGTTCACACCAAATTCAAATTAAATAATCTATGGAAGTTGATTACATACAAAGTCAATGAAAAGACGTAACTTGATTGAAAAATATTCCTGACACATTGTTGCGCAAGCCAATTTGCAAAGATCTCTTAAATTAGACCAATGGAGAAGAGCATCATGTTAGCCAGCTGTGGGCACCCTGAAATTTAAGTTTTACGAATCGAAACGTTATTTAAGCGAATGGAAAAAAATTGCATATTTGGTGTGAACACAGCATAACGCCGTTATCTCAGGCAGCTAAAGCAGTTTGGATAAATAGAAAAAACACGATTAGTGTAAATTTACAATGTCCTCTTAATCTTTTATCTTTTTTTGTCGTGCCTCAGGATGTTCATTTGTTCAGGGAAAGTGGGCAGGGCTTAAACCTGAACCAGGACATTGTGGTGTTGTTGCTGTTTGACGGAGTCCTGTTTCATCTGCAGAGTGTCACGGCCTACGCCCTTATGGGCCGCATATCACCGGTCACTTTCAGGTAAGAAAAAGCACCTGAATACCCGGTCTTCTATATGGATGTTCTCATAAAACACCCACACACATGTGTTTCGAACACAGGCTGATCAGCATTACAAGGGATTTACTCTATTCAACTGTCCAACTTTTTGTGTTAGATAACGCAGTTAAAAATATCTTTTAGGAAAAGCCAACAGTTTTCTGACTCATTTTATAATACATTTATATATATATAAGTATATATACGTATGCAGAGCGTTTACATTTACATACATACCTATATACAAATATTATTATACAGCCTATATACAGACTATACAGATGACTGTACAGAGGATGTATACAGAGATATGTTACAGTCAGAGCTGGACGAGTCTCTGGTGGCGCCTTAGGCGAGACACACACAGACACACACCCTATCACAAAAAAATCCAGAAAATGCGGATTTTCAAAACCTTTTTATACAAAACCTTTTAAGTAGTTTAAAACAAACAGTTAACAAAAAGTTTAAAAAAACTCTGTATTTTTAGGTTTGTTTTGGTCAAACGCCTAGTTCAAGGAGTTTAGGTATAAAAAAAGAAGTATGACTTTAACTGGGTGCTGAAGAGGTTTATAACTAAACCTAACATGTCACCCGGATTTAGTGGTAGTTCTTTAAAATTAAGATTCAAATCTTACTTGCATAATTATACCTTTTTTCTGCGATGTTTGTTTCTCAGTGTGGCGAGCACGGTCAAGCACGCTTTGTCCATCTGGCTGAGCATCATTGTGTTCAGTAACCCCATCACGCTGTTGTCGGCCGTGGGCACCGTTTTGGTGTTTGTGGGTGTCTTGCTGTACAACAAAGCCAAGCAAGTGCAGAGGAGCAGCCTGCAGGCCGTCGCCCAATCAGCAGAATCCGACCACAGACCCTTACTTCAAGAATCTAACATAAAAGCGGCTGACTGAAGATGATGCTGACAGACGAGGCTTTTTTTTTTTTTTTTTTTTTTTTTTTCCAAACATTGGAGAGGAAAGTATTATTCCAACAGTTCCATATCCATTTTAACTAACCTGATACCTCAAATGAGTAAGAATGAGGGTCTAATAAGGAGCAGATTATTTGTACGAAATTTACCAGAAGGTAAATAAACTTCGGATTTGTTTCAATTTTTAATAAACTAGGCATCGTGTACATGCATATTCACAACGCTGTTTAACTGCCAGAGTATACTGTTAATTAATTTAAATATTACCCCAACACTTTTTGCACATATACATTCAGATAAACTTTTAGTAGCAAAGTGTTAAAAAAAAGATCCTGAAGATCATGGGTTCAATTCCCAAAATGCCAAGGCAGAGCCGGTTAATTAAATTAAAAATAAAAAAAATTTAAGTCACTTTGCATGAGAGCGATTTGCCAAATGACAGAAATGTAAATGTAAATAGTGGCGAGGAAGTTAAGGAACTTTAAAAAAGGGGTGTCAGAAAGTCAGTATTGGAACGAAGGATGAAAAAGTGGCCAGAGGAAAAAATAGATAAGCTGCACAGTCATTCCACTCAGACCTCCAGAGTTTTTTTTTAACCCAACAAACAAACCTATCCTGTTGTTTCATTTATTATGATGCTAAATAAATAAATAGGTTTCAGGGGCAAAAAAGGTAGATTTATTATATTTGTTTCGATTTTTTTAATGATTTTAAAAATGTTTGTTCTTGTGACCACTAATGACTAAAGCTGCTAATAGGACATTTGACCAGTGCGCCATGAACTGGTCACGATTAATACTAAAATAACTTACTAGTTGTTGGTTTTTTTAGGGTTTTTTTTAATAAATGTCTCTTTAAAACGTTTGAAAAAAGTTGACAATTATTGCTTAGACGAAAGCCGATTACAAATGACCTAAAATTAATGTATTTAGAGACCAAAACGGTTGAAACCAAAACCAACCAAAGGTTGTGATTCAAGCCAATCTCGGCTCAGTTTGTCCTTTCATGTAATACAGTTTCTTTAGCATTCCTTTTTTTTAACTACTAATTCAATTCCACTATAACACCATTAAATCCAGTCGTCAAATTTGTGTAACATTTTCGCATAACCTTTTTTTCCGCTTAAGTTTATTTCTTTTTATAAATAAGTTCTTGACTATGACATTGAAAAGTCCCTTTAAGGGAAAAACGTCCAGCTGATTATCACAGACTATCAAGATATTCATTGCCTTTATTGTTAAGAGGATGGGAGGGGGGGGGGGGGGGGTAAAACAGGGGAGATACAGGTGAAGGGGTGTGACCAGAAAGGTCTCATATTGGTTAAAAATTTTAACCAAAACATTGTGTTTATCTTTGTAGCTCCTTTCTCATCAAGATAAAAGCACCACATTGTTGTGTCTGCAGAGATCTATCGATGCATGTAGATGCATTGGTGCATTATTTTTTCAAAATGACTCGGTTCTTGTTATCACTAATGACTAAGATATTTTTACTGTGACGCAGAGGCATTTAAAGGCTGAATAAACACGGCTGCCGTTTGAACGATAAGACATCTGGATTGTTGCATGTTGCCAGTTGGTGCATTTTGTTGCATCTTCCTGTAGTCAGTAACACATTTCTGCACTGCATCTGTCCTGCCCTGTGCTGTCCTGTCCTGCCCTGTCTGTCTCTACACACTAGACCAAGAGTCTGTTCAGACATGCTGATAGATGAGAACCGCCAGAAACTGTTAACAGCACAACCTGTGATTCCTGAAGACTGTAATTATTAGCCGGTTTTCTAACCCTGAGCCTCAGATTGTTTTCTTTTATTTTTTTTTTTTTTTTTTTTTTTTTTTTTTTCCCCGACTTGATTTTTTTTTTTTTTTTTCCTAAACAGATCAGTTTGACTGTCACCTGACTGATAGAGACATGTCTTTGTTTCTGTACTCATGATTTAATGAAGTTTACTTTTTCATACTAAACATGATGTGTCCTATGCCCGCTACCTGTTGGTCTGACCTGTGTATGTGTGTGTGTGTGTGTGTGTGTGTGTGTGTGCGTGTGTGAAATGTAAAACCTGTGTATGAGGTGTACGGTATGATTTTAATTTAAAGTAAATCATGTCGTAAACTTGGTCTTTAATTTGTAATAAAAGGATTTACAGCTTTTCATCCTGTTGGTTTGTTCTTTCTGCACAACTTGAGAGATATCTTTGCATGCTACACGCACTGAATAACAAAGAGAACAGAAGAAAATCTATCTATCCAGAGCTGTAGCTAAAGCAGTCGGGGCCCCTGCCGCCTGTATAGTATAACTGATAGATTGTGTGGGGTCCTGGAGCAGTTGGGGGCCCCTCGATTTGTCAACAACTTTTACCCTACCAGTGACAACCCTGTATTTACATATCTATCTATCTGTCTGACTACCTACCCGTCAGTCTATTCGTTAGGGATGCACCGATTCCGATACCCGGCTCATGCACTTGTACTCCGTGGCGTACTGTGGGCTTTTATACAAGTTCTTCTGTAGGCAACTGTAAACCACATCCACACAATTTACACATCTGTTACAGCTAATGCAGCTATATGCAAATAATGTGCGTATGCAGAAATGACATTATAGACTAAAAACTAGTACTAAAAAAATGATCGGTACCCGTACTCTGACTGGTATCTGTGCATCCGATCTATCCATCCATCTGTCTGTCTGTCTTTCTATAGGTCTATATATCTGTCTGGGCATCTTCATGGACCAGTAGAAACTCTGACTTGTCTATAGAGAATATTTCATGCTTTAGGCCCTTCCCCTGTTGCAGCAACATGCATGTGTCCTTGATTAAAAAGCAAACTTTGGAAATTTCATATGATACAAGTCCCCAGGTATCGTATAAAATATTCTGTGTTCTCAGGGTATTTTTTAAGCCCACAGGGTACACATGTTCTTTCCAGGGATGCACTACCAGGCTGTGTCTTACAAGGCAGAATTAAAAGCTGGTAAAACAAAATATATAAAAGATGTTTTTGTGTTTAAGAATGAAAAACATTTTCATTAATTAAAAAAGAGACGTCAACAGTGGAATAAAATAGTGTATGTCCTTGGTGTTAGGAAAGCACTTATATTAAACAAACTTATCCATGGACAAAAATATCACAAAAAGTTGTATACGTTCATTTATCTTCTATACCTGTGTATTTCCTAATTCAGGGTCACAGGGATCCGCCGGAGCCTTTCTCAGCCATATCTGATAGGGTGAAAGGCAGGAGGGACAGGTACACCCTGGACAGGTCGCCAGTCCATCACAGGGCCACACACACACTCACACTCACTCCTATGGGCAATTTAGAATCACAAATCAACCTAACCTACAGAAAGGCCCCTTTCTGGGAATTGAACCCTGGACCTATTCTCTGTGAGGCAACAGTGCTAGCCAGTGCGCTGCCAAGTCGTATATTGTATTATAAATTCGTAAACTGTGTTTTTTTTTACATGTTGCTGTAGTGTAGGGGGAATTAAATATTCCGAGAAGTGTTGATACAATAATAATTATCCTCCAGGGTGGTAACAGTAACTTGCTCTGGAGTAGCGGGCTTTAGTCTATAGGGACATTTCAATAGAATCTATCTATCAAGTCAAGTCAAGTCCAATATTAATAAGTTATCTTTCAAGGTGTATTAGTGGATTAAACTGACGAAACTGGTATCTAAAAAGGGTTAAAATGGCAGATTTGGGTAACTGCATATTATGACAAACAGCACGCTTTAACATGTATTCCTTTTTATGGCCGCTAGATGGCAGTAAGTATTAAGCGACTTGTCTGCTACCCGGAAGTATTTTCAAGCGGCAGAAACGTAGCGTTTTGTATTTCCGGTACTTTAAAAACGCGCCGAGTAAATTTCAGGTTTGTAATCTGTTTATGTTTAACAGCTTTCCTTTTTTTAAACATGTGATTATTACATAGCCGAGAATGCTTAAATATATGTTAATAGATGTTTAGTTAACATTTGATTTAAGAAAACGTCCAAGTAATAATTTGTGAGCGAGGTTAGTTAGCGAGTTAGCTACTTCACTATTTGGACTGGCGATAAAAGCGGGTCAAATATCAAATTGCGCTGTAGTGCACTGAATTTAGTGCCCTAACTGGGCTGTCAAACCGCTAGAACTTTATATACGATGTAGTGCCCTTGTATTGCGTGTGTGACGGTATTTGATATTAAGCCGCATGTTATTTGCCGTGTGCTAACTAAACCATAGTTATTACTGTATGTGCGATTAAAGTCGAACAGTTTGCTTTAAGCAAAGGATTAGTTATGTTGCTAATTTAGCTGCTAATTTGAGGTAGCTAACTAACTGTATTAATAAGTAAAACGATTTATTCCAGGCAGACTATTTAATAACTAAAAGCTTAACAATAATATTAATAATTAACATTTATTCACGGTAAGCGGTACATACAAATTAACTTCTGCTTTATGTTAGCTTAGCTTCACCAAGCTGTTTTAAAACATGTCGTAGAGCATTAACATTATATTGATGACCTTTTTTAATAGGTTTATGCGCACTTAATATTTTAATATAACAGTTTGTGATAAATGTTTACCAAGTAATCTTAGTTTAACTATTGGGAAAACATGGTTTTATTAACATATTAAATCCTCCAGTGAAGATTACGAAGACAAAAACTGTTTAGTGACTAAAAATGTTAGTTTGGCTATTGCTAACTTTTTAGCTTTTTTTTTTTTTTTAGATTAGATTTAACTTTATTGTCATTGTGGTGCAAGGTATATGTACAAAGCCAGTAAAATGCAGCAAACAATTAGCCCAGTTTTGGACCACTAACAGTTAATTTATGTTCTTAAATACTGAAGAAAATCACGTTTCCTAACATGTCTTCCTAATGTTTTTCATTATGTAAAATTCCAGGCTTATATTTCTCCTGGACATGTTATAAAATGTTCCTCAGAACTGTTCTGATGAAGACGAGTTTAATTTGACTTTATATCACAAACCCCTTTGCTGTATTTGTTACAAACCAAACCGACATTTCTGGTACATCTCTGAGCCATTGGCGGTCAAAGAGCCTTGCTCAGGAGCTCAGCGGTGGTGCCGGGAATCGAACCCTGATCCTCCAATTAGCAGTCCAACACCTCAACCGCTGCGCTGTCATTTTCCCAATATATAAAAATATGAGATGTTTAAATTGCACTTTTAGGTCAACACAACCTTTAACCTGCACATCCCAACAATAATTTACACCTTAATTACTGTGTACTGAGAGTAGAAAAGCAGGCACTTAATTCAGACCTATAATACAGACAGAATGGCAAAAAAGACAGAAATTTATTTAGCTACCAAGTATTGACAACTATAATTTAAAAAAAAAAAACACTTCATCCACATTGATCATCGGTTTATTGCTCTTTTCCTGCAGCTGGTCGTGACCTGGAGCTGATGGGGGACGAAAAAGACACCTGGAAGGTTAAAACGCTGGATGAAATTTTGCAGGAGAAAAAACGCAGACGAGAGCTCGAAGAGAAGACCGAACCCAATCGCTTGAAAAATGTAGGAAATGTTTAAAAAGTATGCGCAGGTGTGAGATACGGATAATTTACATTTACAGCATTTGGCAGACGCCCTTATCCAGAGCGACCGACGTTTATCTCTCGTATACAACTTAGCAATTGAGGGTTAAGGGCCTTGATTAAGGGGTCCAACCAGTGGTAACTTGGTGGTGCTGTGAATCGAACCCCCTGATCTTCCATTTAACAGTCCAACACTTTAACCACTGCACTAGCACTTCTCTACCACTATTTTATTAAAAAGTAGCTATAAATGACCAAGTTATCTCTCTCTCTCTCTCTCTCTCTCTCTTCATTTATTCAAAGTCTGCTATTTTAATTATTATTATTTTTTGCCTTCTGGTTAAATCGTTTGTCCTACATCTTAGTTATTATGTCTTTAGTTATTCTCTTTTCTTTATCCCTCAGTCACTCTAGACTCTGTCGCCTCACTGTAACACTGTAGGCTCATTAATACATTTATATTTCCAGCATTCGGCAGGCCTCCTTACCCAGAGTGACTTACATTTTTCTCCATTAAACATCTGAGCAAATAAGGGTTAGCTTGGGGGCCAGCAGTGGTAATTTGGTGGTGCTGGGAATCAAACCTCGATTTTCCAATTAGCAGGCTAACACCTTAAGCACCGAGTTACCACTTGTCCTAATTTGTCTTTAATTATTTTACATTTCAGTAATGTAAAAATTCTCAAGGTTTAGGTTTATCTCCTACAACTGATCCTATCAGCACAAGAGGGTTCTAAACATTGCAAACGGTTTCCTCTTTGGACAGACTGATGATCGGGAATCCAAACGTGACACTCCAGAGGAAGGAGAATTACGGGACCACAGGATGGAAATAACAATACGCAACTCTCCATACATAAGGGAGGACTCGACAGAAGACAGGTGCTCTACATATCCCCCTTTTATACTATCTCTTATGCTTTTTAACACGTGTATCACACCTCTCTATGTCTCACATCTGTATAATAATATATGCGCAAATATTGCTTTATACATAAAGAGCCACATCCCACAATGGGATGTAAAATTAACTTTAACTGCTTTTTCTAACTAATTGTAGAGGAGAGGAGGATGACTCTCTAGCTATCAAACCACCTCAGCAGATGTCAAGAAAAGACAAGTCATACCACAGGAAAGAAGAGAAGAGGAAGGATAAGAGGAGGCGCCGGAGCCACTCTGCAGAAGGAGGTAGCCATCGTTACTGTGATTAATATGTTGTGGTTATCAGATAGTTTAATTTAATTTTATTTTTTTCCAGCAGGAAAGCACATCCGCCCCAAAGACAAAGAAAAGGAGCGGGAGAACGAAAGGCGAAAGCGACCGTGGCAGGACGACAGCAACGTTCGGAGGGACTATGAACGGCAGAAACGGCGGGATCAGGCCAGGGCGCATTCTCGCAGGGAACGGTGATTACACATACACAAGCACAAAAATGTTTCCTTTATCTCTGTTAATTAAAAATATAGACGCAGTAACGTTAAAACAACCAGTGAAGTAGGATTTGAAAAGATACATAGTTCTTTTGTTCCATGCAGGGAAGTTAAATTTACCCCAGCCATATGATTGGACACAGTTTAACATTTAAATTACATTGCACCAATATTAATAATAATTGCATCATAAATCCAAAGTTCTGACATTGGCTTAACCTTAATGCAAATTCTTTAAAACCTTAATTATAATTTATGTCCATCTTTTTTAGTTATCTGAACAGATTAGATTAAATTGTTTTGAGTCTAATTGCTAATTAACTGGGCCTGTAATTGACTGAGGAGCCTTAGGGAGGTTTGGTTGTTAATCATGCTGCACACATGAATGTATTTCATCCACAGGGACCGTCTGGAGCAGTTGGAGCGCCAGCGTGAGCGGGAAAGGAAGCTGCGTGAACAGCAGCAAAAAGAGCAGAGAGAGCAGCGTGAGCAGAAAGAGCGGGAAAGAAGGGCTGAGGAGAGGCGCAAAGAGCGAGACACACGGCGAGAAGGTAGCATATTCATATATGATTGTTAAGGCGGATTTATTTTAGAGGTCGGAGCCAATGGCGTGTCATTTACATTCGAATTTGGTTGAAAGTTTGACTTCCTAAATTTTTTTTGCTTTTTTTGAAATTGAATTATTTTCTAGAATCATTGTACTGACCTTTATCATGACTGTGTGTCGTAATAAAGTCACACCACGTGCCTCAGCCCATTTTACCAGCCCATATCGGAGATTGTAGCAGAATTTCTTTGTTTATTTCTGCAAAGAAAGCATAAAATCCTGCAGCACCTTGTTTACTATTTTATTATTGCTCTATTGATTTTAGATTAATGCTGTTTCTGCAGGTCCGCCTTCCCACCATCGGGGTGGCATCCTGGAGGACTATGGAGACAAAGTCAGGTCTAGGCACCGCAGCCGTAGCCGGAGTCCGGTTCGTCTTCAGAGAGAACAAAGACCAGAGAGCAACGAACAGCGGCGACCAGGTCGGTTAAACCAGGCCAGACATAGTTACACACACTTATTATAACGGATTTATATCCCTAGCTTTGTGGTGCTTGGATTTGAACCCACAACCTTTCGATCAGCAGTACAACACCTTATCCTTTGAGCTAGCACTTCCCCTATTATTAAAATGTTATTATAGGGCTGTTAAAGTGAGTTACACCACATTTTCTTCCAGGTAAACCTACTTGTACTTATACATCGGTTTCTGATGTACATTCCCATAAAAAAACACACCACAACATAATGTCCCTTTAGGAAAAGGCCAGCTTATGTAAGAGACGAAGGTTCTTTTTTTAACCTGCATAGAAAAAAATATTTGAGACGGTTTCTAGCGTCTTCCTGTATAATAGTAGACAAATTTGTTAATATGTGTTACTGTTGGCAATTATTGTCTAGCTCTTTTATGTCAGTCAGAATTAGCAACAGAGCTCAATATTTTGATTCCAAGCAGTCGGTGATCTGAGCCATTGATTTCGTTTTTTCCAAACGCAGTCTAAAAACGTCAGTAAAAATATTTGGAGCATTAAAGTATCTCTTTTTACAAATATAGAAAAGCGATGAGTACTGCACTTTTTGTGAGCCTTTTAATTGTTTCACATATTAACATAAACACTCTTTTTCCTAACGGAAAATTAGCTTTTTAAGCCGGTCACAGGCTTAAAAAGTAAACCCAGCTATGTCGTTTTTGTGGGTTTTAAAGAATTTGGAGCCATTAAGTGTGCTCGGTGTTCCAATACAGTTTGTGAAATTAATCAGATTATTTTATTAAATCTCATTCAGTGTAATTAATCATTGTAAACTGTAGGTATTTACAATGTAGGTACAATATATTTGCTATAAATTGCTAATTTCCGTCTGGGTCAAAATCTGGTAGACTCACTTCTGTCTGCAATTTTAGCTGTAGGCCTTTTGGGATGTGTCTATATCAGCTTTGCACATCTGGATCTTAATATTTTGTTTGCCCATTCTACTTGGCAAAATTGCTCAAGGTCTGTGAGACGGAATGGAGACTGCTGGTGAGCAAGCCTTGCCACATATTTTTTAATCAGATTGAGATCTTTCTAGCAAACTCAGGTTTTGGTTTTAAACCACTTGGCGGCACGTTTAGGGTTGGAATTTGAACCTCTGTGCCAACATCAAGCCTTTTCTAGTCTAAAACAGGTTTTCATCTAGGCTTGCTTTGTATTTGCTCTGGTTCCAATCGTTGTGTCTTTAACCCTGACCACTTTATGAGTAGGGAATCCGCTAGCTCTTTTACAGTTACCCGTAGCCTTCTGGCTTGCGTCGATGACCAATGAGCTCCTGTGTCAGTTCCTGTCCTTTGGAAAATATATTTTCTCCTTTTTTAACATAAAACTGAATGCATACTTTGCTTAACACCATGTGCATGACCATTTGGTGGTCATATTAAAATCTGCTATCCATATTATCCCTGCCTAATGTTGTTTTAATGCATTGTGATATTAATACTTGCTTGAAGCAGAACTTTAAATGCAGTGGGTCAAGCCTAAATCTGCCACAGATCAGTTTCTGGTTAAGGGTGTGGAAGGACAGGACATGACAGGGTAGGGGCAGGTGGCTGACTGTCCAGTATATTGCATCCTAAAGTAATTATGTGGCTTAGACACTTAACCATCGAGCCACTATGGTCAGACATATTCTAAAATAAGAACCACACCATATGTGAATCTCATAACTTTTTTTTTTTTTTTAATTCCACCGTAACCACACTAGTCAAGATAACTGCACTGCCTATATAGACCAGCCCTATTAAATATCTTTATATTAAACTAACATTACATCAGCAAAAAGGCAATGTAGGCTTCCTAGTGACCTTTGGTTACTGTAGATTTGGAAGCCTTTTCAAGACAATACAGAAAGGGACCAGGATTTTTATGCATCACTTAATGCTTTCTGAAATATTATTTTTATTTTTGTTATTATTATTATTTGAGTTAATGTTGTTTTATGCCATAATATCTTTAGAAAAACAGCACCCACGTGTGGTTTAGATTTAAAACTCACTTTTTTATTTTTCTTCACCTTGTATATTCATCATATTGACCTTATGTAGTTTTTGAGTCAACTTGATGTCACATCAATATTTTACTGCATTTTTTTTTTTTTTTTTTTTTTATTAGTCTAGTCGCTGACTTAAAGACTCTCAGTTACTTTTCCACTGTTATGGTAGCTTTTAATACGTGCATATAAGTTTATTTCCACGCTGTAAAATGAAATTCAGCCAAAGTTGTTTTTTTTTTTCTTCTCCAGTCTCAATAGACCCTTCTAGCCTGTCTTGTAAGGTAATAAGACACTTTTAGTGGCGTGTGCTAGCCATTAAAGTTCTCTCACTGGCGGAGTATGTTGTGCGGTCTGCTGCGCGGAGGCCATTAGAACACCCGGTTTTCTTCGCTGTTTTAGAGAGATCGCTGCAAAAGTGATAAGCATGCCTTACTTTAAGCCTTGGGCATTGGATAACGTCTGAGTTTTTAAAAATTTAAGCATTGACTCCACAATGTTATGTTTGTCCTCAGTGAAAGAAGAGAAGCAAGAAGATTTACTGGCTGATCTTCAGGACATCAGTGACAGTGAGCGAAAGACAAGTACAGCTGAATCTTCAGTTGGTAAGCGGATACATGTTAGCACCTAAGAAACCCAAACCCGCAATCAAATATTGATGTACATATCTGAAGAGCATTTTATACTTTTGCACTAAAAGGCTCAGCTTCCGGTTCAGATGATGAGGAGGAGGAGGAGGCGGCGGAGGAGGAGGAGGACGACGACGAAGAAGAAGAATCTAGCAGTCAGAGTGAAGAAAATGAAGAGGGAGAATCTGCTTCAGACTCTGAAGGATCTAATCAAAGTGCAGGTCTTTATCCAGCTTTTAGACCTGAATACCATTAATTAAATTCTCTTAAACCGTAAAGTTGTTTGGTGGTAAACAGAGATTGGGGTCAGTTTTTGGTTACATCTGTCAATAGCAGGTCACTTGATATATTATAAAAATCCTGTTTTTGTTTAATTTGTAGAAGATATAAGTGAAGAGGAGCAATCAGAGGAGGAGGAGGAGGAGAACGAAAGAGAGAATGGCAATGACATGCCTGCTGGTGAGAATGGGCTGTAAATGAGACGGCTATAAAAGAATATAAAAAGCTGGGCAAATCTAATTCTGATAAATTGGCGTGCCAAATTGGTGGTATACAGCACATCGATTACTTAACAAGGGCAACTAGAATTAAGGTCAAAGTTAAAGTCAACAGTTTATTCATGTAAAAGCTATATTTTGATAACATAGTGTTATTCTGATTCCCGGTCCTGCCTACTCACGCTGAAATTATTCACTGTCCTATCACAATCATGTGATTTAAAAGTCAATCAAAACAAATGTCCAAATGTGAAAAAAATTCGAAACTTTTGCGGTCTAGTTCCTTTACTTAACTGTGTTCCATTTAGATAGAACACAGTCCTGTGTTTTAGTAGCTCCACAATTCATGTCTCTGTTTCATGATGCTGGATTTATGCAGGAAAAATGCATTTGTTACATTTCACTACAGTCCCAGAGTCCCGGTTCGATCACGACTCGGAGGAGAGCATTGAGGAAGACGACGGTGAGGAGGTAGATGCAGGAGACGTGACCCCTCAGTCACATTCTCAGTCAGCCACACCAGAGGAAAATTACGTTCCAGATTCACCACCAGTCTCACCTGTCGAGCTGAAAAAAGAGCTGCCCAAGTATCTGCCCGCGTTACAGGTATTCAGCAGGGCTGAAATTAAGCACTTAAAAAAATATGCAGTTGCTTTTTACAAACAACAGCTTTTAATTAAAAATAATTTATTGTATGCACCTTTTGAATGGGTGCTGAAACTGAAATCTAAATTTACTGGCAACAAAAAAAGATGATTACACACAAACACTATGGAAAGTGACCTAACTTAGTTGCATCTTGTAAGAAAGGACACATTGTCACTTAAAATGTCACTCTTTCATTTCACTGTCATTAAGGGGTTAATAAGTGGTCGACCAATATTGGATTTTACAGATAGTTGGTTTGAAACATGCTTGTTGATAGACGATTTAATTAGTCGATATTAT
Source organism: Bagarius yarrelli (assembly GCA_005784505.1). Lineage (NCBI taxonomy): Eukaryota > Metazoa > Chordata > Actinopteri > Siluriformes > Sisoridae > Bagarius > Bagarius yarrelli. The sequence goes on from VCAZ01000039.1 coordinate 671,341, forward strand.
TATTTTCTATATTTTTACTATATATATTTTTTTTTTCCATGTAAAAAGTACTGAAATTTATTACACACAAAAAGGTAAAATATAAAATAAAATTGACCATGATTCAAAAATGTCTCGGTAATGTATTCGTAATTGTTAAAGTAGACAAACAATAATTCTAAAGCATTTATTCTATGTATTTAATAGTGTAAATTGAATCTAATTGCAAACGTTAAGCATTTCACATAAATAAAAGATTCATGCTTAATGTGGCCATCTTTAGTCTCCATGGTTGCCAGAGTATTAAATAATTGTTGCATAATTACTTGGCTGTTTATTCTATGTATATTTGCTTCTATTTTAAGACTATAAATGTGTGTAACAATAAAAAGCTGGAACCGGATGCAAACTTAACTGAATAACAAATGTGACCAGCTGTAATACTAATTCACGTATGCAGTCTTTCAGGTGATTTGTGATTTATAAAGTGAACATTGCTTACAAATTTGCAAATTTTTTAAATATATTTTTTTTGTGCGCTATTTTTGGCTTTCGGGTGCACGCACACTTTTAGTAAGGATGCTATCACCGTTTTATAAATGACACGAACGAGCAGTAAAATTAGAAAATACTGGTAAAACCATTTGTGGCGTATTGTCTTTAGGCTTGCCACGATAGACAGTGTTGACGGTGTCTCTGGTTGTTAAGGCGCAACACTAGTTATATCACTTGCCCACTGCGGCACCACCCCCACCCCCATAAAAGTTTATTTACAGTAATAATTGCTTTATCAGGGCTTCAGGTTTAATCCTAATTATGGATTCTGTGTGGTTGGTTTGATGAGTGGTATGTTTAATTCCCACCTCTCTAGCAATCATTGCTTAAAAAATATATATTTAAAAGTGGTGAATAATACTAGAAATCCAGTGCGGATTAATGTGCCTACATTTGCATTGTTAAAAGGCCCAGCAGGGGCAGACTGGTGGTGCTGCAACTTAGACCTTAGACCTTCCAATCCAATCGGTTTGTCCACACACAATTTTGAGTTTATTTTAATTATATTCAATTTAAGCATTAGTATAATTAAAGCCTGGCAATGGATGAATGTTATACTTGACTTCACTGTTATAAAGAAAAATCATGTGCTGCTGCACCTCTCTTTTTCATTTTAAGGGCTGCCGTAGCGTGGAGGAATTTCAGTGTCTGAACCGTATAGAAGAAGGCACATATGGGGTGGTATACAGAGCCAAGGACAAGAAAACAGATGAAATCGTAGCTCTTAAAAGGCTGAAGATGGAGAAGGAGAAAGAGGGGTTTCCAATCACGTCTCTCCGAGAGATCAACACCATCCTGAAAGCCCAACATCCCAACATTGTCACTGTCAGGGTAGGCTGTTTAGAACTAAAATGTTTTCCTGATCTCTCTTATATAAGCTAATTAGTAAGATTTCATGATAGTTTGTATCCATGCGTGTTGCAGGAAATTGTTGTGGGGAGTAACATGGATAAGATCTACATAGTGATGAACTACGTAGAACATGACCTAAAGAGTCTTATGGAAACCATGAAACAGCCCTTTCTACCGGGTAAGTTATCTTCTCTATAACTTTTTTTTTTTCTTCCCCATTTTAAAATAAACACGCAAATATAACGCTTTCCTCTGTTTTTTCTTTTTCTCTCTCTCTAGGTGAAGTGAAGACACTAATGATTCAGCTACTGAGAGGAGTTCGCCATCTCCATGACAACTGGATCCTACATCGTGACCTAAAGACCTCTAACCTGCTGTTGAGCCACAAAGGCATTTTAAAGGTGCAGATAGTCTGTCCAGCTTTCCTGTCTGGCATTTAAATTTTCATTTTTTGCACAGAAGGTGGTTTGTATTTGCATTTTTATATCTAATGTCCTAACCATATTTTATTTTTTGTAGATAAATCCATCGTAATTTACATAGAAACCTCATAAGAATGCAAATATTATAAACTGTAGTTGTAAACTGGAAAAGTATTATAAATCTTATTCACCCCCCTCATATTAAAGTTGTTTGTTTTGGTCAGGAATGTTGACCTTGCGTTGATGCATGTGGTTTCTGTGTCTTGTAGATCGGCGATTTTGGGCTGGCACGAGAGTATGGTTCGCCGCTAAAGCCTTACACACCAGTGGTAGTCACTCTGTGGTACCGTGGCCCAGACCTCCTTTTAGGGGCAAAGGTTAGAAATAGATATACTCTAAAATATAAAAGCTGTGCCTAGCCCACATGTCAAATGAAATGCCAAATTATAGGTTTGTGAAAGATTATTATTATTTTTTTACGACAGGAATACTCCACAGCTGTGGATATGTGGTCAGTGGGCTGCATATTTGGTGAGCTGCTCACCCAAAAACCACTTTTCCCCGGCAAGTCGGAGATTGACCAGATCAACAAAATATTTAAGGTGAACCTTTTAGAAAATTTTAAGAGGTTATTTTAAAGAATAAAAAAAATGTTACTTTGGGAAGTTGTTCGGTAAATTGAGGTGTTTGGTCAGAAAACTAAAAGGTCGATGGGTATCTACTCAAAAAATTGTTTGCGTTATTAATAGGAACATGTCTGCAGTTGTTGTTTTTTTCCCTGTCTTGTAGGACCTTGGCTCTCCCAGTGAGAAGATTTGGCCAGGCTACAACGAGCTGCCTGCAGTGAAGAAGATGACTTTTACAGAATATCCCTATAACAACCTGCGCAAGCGATTCGGGGCTCTGCTCTCAGACCAAGGCTTTGACCTCATGAACAAGTACGTTTCAGCAGCACACTCCACGCCTGCGCACACACACACGTGCAAACACACAGGTAGAAAGGTAGGCATGCTTTAATTGCATACAGTCGCTCCTTTTTTTTATTATATTATTATTATTTGTTTGTTTTTTTTATTGAATTAGAATTTAGGAAAGTCCAAGTGGACAGGAAGAGTACAAGTTCACAAGAGTAAAAACAGTGCACAAGTACTACAAATAAATGGCTACTGCTGCTGTCATGTTCCTAATAATGAGCAGGTGGTATTTCACTATATATTCACACTATATCAGGAGAATACAGTCCACAGCTGCAGTACATCTGATTGGTCACAGGTCCTGTAGGTTTCTAGGTGTAGAAGAAAGGCAGCCATAATTTAAAATGCAAGACTATACATCAATGCACCCATTGGAACGGATCATTTTTCAGTTCTTGCAAAAAGAAAAAAAAAAATTCTCAAGCCATTTGTGTACACATTTTGTAAGCAAAAATAATTGAAATACAACCATTAATAAAAATATTTGATTCTAACAGGACATCCTGTTCCAGATGTTTTTGTCGATCTCTCCACTGCACATGCATGCATCTCTATTATGTTTAAGCTTGCTGCATGAGACTTGCCACTTGTCACGTTCGGATCGTAATGACTGGCAGGCGATTCTACAAAAATTTGTGCGCAATAGATCTGGAGTGTCACTGAAAAATATTGCGTAACATCCCTATGCACTGTTTACGTGATTGTGCTTTTAAAGTGAAAGTAAAATGTGGACAGGCATGTAAATGTGATTTTGACATCCCCACATATCGATTGCCTCTATTAAAAATACATTTTTCTACCTACGAGACATTTTGTTAGCCTGACTGCTAAGCAATAGCCCTTGGACGTCGGGCTAGCAATTTCACAAGCCCTGTTTTTTTTATTTTATAATATAATTTCCCAACATCCTGCTGTTGATCATTTGCCTTTAACAACCTAAAACCAAGCATTCTTTAATTACTATACCAAGTCAACATGACTCCCCAGTAGGTCATATTTTGTTGCAGCCCCAAACATGTGTTTGCAGGCATCAGTTTACTTTGCATTGGGTCGGTTTGGAGGAGCAGGGGTTTGTGTCTGTCAGGAATCTGTCGTGTGTACTAGACACGGGGCAGACAGCAAGAGCAGCCAGATTACACATGCTGGTTTGCAGCCCCGATGATGTCAAGAAAAAACCCAATTACGTCTTTTCCCTCTTGCTTATTTGAATTCATAGCTAGCTTTTTCTCAACTTTTGGCCATGCAGCTGTATACAGATGACTTCACAAATAAACAAGACAGGCTTTCATTACAGGATGGACTACTGTTTAATTTAACTTGGTTGTAAAGTAATGAAGTATTTGTATACTCCATCTGTTTCAAACAGGCGGTATGTGCACTTTGCTTTTGCAGCACTTCACATTATTTAGTTGCTATACTTTGCCTTTCCATCAGATGTTCTTCTCAGTTCGGTCATCTATTAATTGCCAACTTTCCCCGCCTTCACAAAAACTACCAACCAGTAACGATTGATGGTTTCTTCCTTTCAGACATGTGAGCCCTAAAGAAAATCACTAACTGCCTTTTTTCACACATGAGCTCACAGATGCCAATGATTGGCTAGTGACAGTATAAAGAAAAGGTCAATTTTAATGAACAATGTCAAGATGACAAGCGATAGTCAAGTGATTCACTACTATCCGACGTTTTAAAGTGTTTTTCTGGCAAGTCTTTTTAGCTGAAAAACATTCCTGTCTAAATTTTACATGATAACATTTAGATTTGCGCAATGTTTATTGGCGAGATGACTCAAATTAGGCAAAAGATGCTGACAAGCCAAAGAATGTTTATGCGCAAGCAGAAAGAAAATGTACTCGTTGGTTAAACAAGCAACCCCCACATAAACAGCCAGATGAATAGCTCATTCTGGATTCAACAGCAGCATTGCACAGAAAAGTACTGGAGCAATCAAGACGGGCTTCCAGCACACCGGGCCATATGTAGTATATGTTACTTATCCTCTATACAATAACACCTTTTTGCCATTTTTGTACTTTTTTTCCAACACATTGTCAGACTTGTGGATTTGATTAGACTTTTTTCTTTAATAGAATTATTGCTTTAAAAAGAAGTTAAAATAGATAAGATTAGACAGCTGCAGAAAAAAAATTAGGCTGAGTAATTTACAAAACCTAAATATATTTTCTTAGTGTTTAAAGGCAGCTGTTTTACAGTGCAGTTGATGGATTAGTTAAGCTTAAGAAAAATACAAGCTCAGGGTAGCATGCAAGCCGTTTTGTCTCTGGTATAATCATTCCTACTATCTCCCACTGTTAGATTTCTTACCTACTGTCCAGCCAAAAGGATCAGCGCTGATGACGCTTTGAAGCATGATTATTTTCGGGAATCGCCGCTCCCCATCGAGCCTTCCATGTTCCCGACTTGGCCGGCTAAAAGCGAACAGCAGAGGGTGAAAAGAGGAACAAGCCCTCGACCCCCAGAGGGAGGCCTGGGCTACAGCCAGCTGGTAGGAGACCCCCTGTTATACTGCCAGTGTTGTGCTAGCAGGGATTATTGTACACATTAAGCTTGATTATATCATTTACAGTCATGTGAAAAAATTAGGACACCCAATGAAAGTCTGTGTTTTATAACGTATTTGGACATGTAAATATTTAATATCAATTAACACATGACTAAGAGATTCAAGTAATATAACTAAACAATTGAAACTTAAGAAAAAACTTTCTGTAAAATCGACTTTAAAAAAGAACAACTTTTTGGTGAGGAATAAATTAGGACATCCCAACATTTAATCCCAGTTAAAATGGCTAAAATCACACACAAGTTTATCACATCAGGGTGCACATGATTAGAACATTGTTACCCAGCTTTTTGAAGGAGACCGGCCCTGTTTAATCCTTAGACATTTTGTTTGGTTTGTTCATGACTGTTGAAGTGATAGTGAACACCATGGTGAGATCCAAAGAGCTTTCGAGGCCTTCAAAAAAAAGATTGAGTCTGGAAAAGGATTTAAAAAGATCTCTCAAGATTTTGAAATCAGTCATTCCACTGTCGGCAAAATAGTCTAAACTGGAGGACATTTTAAAAACAGACAACATGCTCAGGTCTGGCCATTCAAGCGAGTTCACCCCAAGAGCAGACCACAAGATGCTAAATAAAGTCACCAAATACCCTAAAGTGTCATCATGGGACCTACAGCAGGCTCCTGCTGTTGTGAAAGTGCATGACTCTACAATCAGAAAGAGACTGCACAAGTTTAACTTTCATGAGTGGTGTGCAAGGAGAAAACCTTTCCTCTTTAAGAGAACCTGGACAAAGACCAGGACTTTTGAAATAGTGTTCTTTGGACAAATGAATCTAAAATTGAATTATTTGGACACTGCAACAGAGAACATGTTTGGCGTAAACCAAATGCAAAAATTAAAACGAAAGATTAGCTGTCGATATGTTAACATTTCTTAATTAAGAACTAAATATTTAATGGGGTTTCCTAAATTTGTATATATCCTTGTCTGCCGTTGAGGCATCCAAACTCTGTTGCAGCCAAAACAACCAAATATAATGACCACAAAAAAAGCAATGAAATGAATGCTGTTTCAGCTAACACAGGTTTAAACCTACGGATAAACAGCATAAGTTTTAAGCTTAATGATCTCATACAATACCCAATTTCTCTTCTGAACACATTTTTGTATTTCCTTTTAAGGGTGATGACGATCTGAAAGACACCGGCTTCCATTTGACATCAGCCAACCAAGGACTGTCCAAGTCAGGACCGGGATTCAGTCTGAAGTTCTGAGGCAAAAGGCAAGACAAGGGAATTTAAAGCTCTTTGTGGAACTAAAACCAGGACTCTGTTTAAAAGAGACTCCCTAAATGCTGAGCCTTTACCTCTTCCGAGGCGCCCCGACGCAAAACGTCAGAAACTGTTTGAAGACTGAGAACTTCAAGTTCCAATCAGTTTGTCTACTTCTGTCGGTTAGAAGCAACAAACTCTTCCTCATTAACTCATAATTCCAAATCGGGATTCTGGCTTCTGAGATTTCTCTCTCTCTCTCACTCTCTCACTTTTTCACTCACTTTATTTCCTTTTTAAAGTAATTACTGGCTGTTGGTCTTAGTTGTGTAGCTACCACTCTAATTCATCGAGCTGAATCCTTCAAGATTTTGATGTTTGTTTTCAATAACCAGACAGGACTGGTCGAATATGAAAAAGCTGTCCAGTCTACAAATAATGGATTCATAACTGGAGTTGCGTAATAATGCGGTTTGCCAGACGTGTCGGAGGTTAACGCAGGTGATTTTGTGTTTTTTAAGAAATAAAAGATTTCCAAGTCTAATCTTTTTTTTTTTAATTTATTCTCCTATTTCTAGCACATTTATTTTACAGTTGTGGTCTTTATGTTTTTTGTTTTACATTAATCTAACAGTCCTGAAACTGACATTTAAAGCAGAAATGACAAAAGTTGGGAAAACATTCAGGGCAGCCTTGAAAGCAGCTCCAGCACCAGATGTCCAAAAGTGATGTCATCCCGTGCACTGCACACACTCGACACAATCGAGTCCGCCTCCTCTTTTTATTAGCGAAGCAGCCAGAGTGACTTTCCCGCTCAAGACGATATTCTTCACTTTAGTCACGGATACGCAAAGATTCGGGAGTTCTATTTAAAGCGAAATAAGAACTAAAGTGTGTTTATATCCCAGATATCATATAGCATCGTGTTTTATGGTAGCAGCTCCGGTCCACTCTGACGATTGCTGTGATCTGCCTATGTTTTCACTTTGTCAGCACATATAGTTGGCATTAAAATGTTTGAAATTTCAAACATCTGGTAGACATTTGAAGTAGAATTACCGGTAAATCTCTTTTTGCATGGTCCTTTTCAAAAGCAGCTGGCAGCCACTGGCGTCTGTAGATGTGACGTGTCTATCATTAACTCTTCAGCCACTTCGGGATATACTATAAGAAATTTGTTAAAATTAAACAGTGTGCAGTGTTACTGTGAAAACTTACACAAGACTGCTGAACCTAAAAACCTGCCTCTTTTTAATCGTTGGTGGGGTTTTTTTCAAAGATTTATTGGGGGCATTTTTTTGCCTTTATTGATGGGGTAGAGATAAATAGGGGATGGGGCCGGAATCGAACGCGGGTTACTGGAGCGCAACTGTGCATGTGGGTGCTGGCGCCCTAAACCACTACACCGTTGCACCGGCCTGGTGTTTTCTTTATAAAAATGAAGCAAAAATTATGCAAATTAGGCCTTCACCGTGAGTCCAGGTATAAATTCTGAGAGCTGCCATGTTTAAAATGCAGAATAAAATGTTTAATCTCATTTGTGTACCTCATCTGCCATCAATTTAATCTTGTTTTATTATTATTTACTATAACACAAAATACTGACTTCTAATTCATGTAAACATTTTATTCCCATTTTTATAAAAGAATAGTTTAAATAAAACTCGCTTTAAAGTATCTTAAAAAAAAAGGCTTTTTTTTTTTTTTTATTGTCCCGCTGAAATTAGAATAATAATTCTGGTTTCCTTTATGTTCCTCTAATCTGTGTGTTTAACTAGACTGTAATACCACAATTCTATGAGAAACCTAATAGCTTAAAATAGTCATCCAAAAAAGTAAGGGTGTAATGTGTAGGGTTTTTGTTTTAAGCTGTGATCTGGTGGTTGGTGGTTACTGTGTTGGACTGCTGATCGGAAACGTCATAAGTTTTTAACTTTTTTAACCCTTAAGCCTCAAATGCTTTGTTCGTATATATGTGTGTATATATGTATGTATATGTGTATATATTTATATATATATGTATATATGTATATATATGTGTATATATGTATGTATGTGTGTGTATATGTATATGTGTTATGTGTTATATATGTGTGTGTGTATATGTGTGTGTATGTGTATATGTGTGTGTGTGTGATATGATGTGTATGTGTGTATATATGTGTGTGTGTATGTATGTGTGTGGTATATGTGTGTATGTGTGTGTGTATATATGTGTGTATCGTGTATATGTGTATATATATATATGTGTATGTGTATACATATATATGTATATATGTGTGTGTGTGTGTGTATATATATATATATATTATATATATATATATATATATATATATATATATATATATCTATATTATATATTATATATGGTTTGTTCGGTCACAGTTTGTTCCAAATCCCGTAAACGCAAGTGTTGATGTTTCTGTTCTCCGACGTTGTTTAACATAGAAACTACATTGAGCAATTTTTTTTAATATAGTTAAATTTACATTGACAGCATTTGGCAGACGCCCTTTGCTTCCCCAATTGACCCAAAAACAGAGATAAGCCACATCTCACAGAATAAAGTTTTATTTAGCACCTAATGAAACAAACTTACAAAAAAAAAAAAAGACAGAAAAACCCTGACATCAAAATACTGATAGCTTTATTGTATGAATCGAGAGGAGTATGTGCCCGAGTAACTGAGGTTCCATGGTGCCGGGGTGAACTTTGCCCTCCTTTCCTTCATATACAGCACTTGATCACAGACTTTTTATTTATTTTTTTATTTTTTTTTAGTAACACATTGACAGAAAAAACGGAACACTCATTTTATTTTGAATAAAACCAGTCTGTGGTTTCCGTCAGTATTATTGGAAATATTCTATTGGCTTAGAAGCGCACCCGTAGCTTCCACGAATAGGTTGTTAAAACTTTGTTCTTCTTTCTCACGATGCAGGTGTACGTACCCTCGTTGATTGCGTTAGCCACGATACTGATGTGATCGTTCTTCAGGGTGATGTAGCCAGGGTGAGAGAATTCCAGCAGCTCGCCATCTTTATACCAGCTACAGAGAGCAAAGAGGTGAAGGTTTGTGGATTAATCCACTCATGGAAAGATGCTGGACCATTGATTGGTTTACAAATGAAAACAAAAAACACACACACTTACTCCACTTTTCCTTGCTTTGCAGCAATTTTCTTTCCACAGCGGAAGGTAAGTTTCCTTCCCTCAGCAACCAGCTTGTGTTTGGTCCGTGGCGGCTTCGGAGTCGGAGCGACGGTAGGAAAAGGGAAATCTGTTTGGGCATAATGACAATCTTCATATTAAGCACTGAAATGCGATATTGTAATGTCTGCAAAGTGTGAATTCTAAAAAGCTCTTTTTGCAATTCTTGTCCTGGAGACTGACCAGATTTCTCAGATTTGAAGCCAAACTGATCTCCAAAAAAAAAAAAAAAAAAAGCAACCATGGACATTAAGTAATGTTTAGTATACGAACCATCATGTCATCCATGTTGTTGGGTGCAGAAAATATCTGGGAGGTTTAGCTATTTCTAACTCATCGTAACCACAAATGTTTTGGTCTCGCTTTACACAATGTTGAACATCGTGCATCTGAGGACCACAAGCCTCATGCTGGGATATCAGTGGCCTGTAATCATGCAGAACACGTTCCCTGAAAGACTACATTTCACCCTGACTGCAATGAGAACCAGACAAGGAACTGCCTTCTTCCAGGCAATCAAATCGGTCTGGCTTGGAAAAGAGATATTTTTCCTACTCTGGTGTACTAGCATATAAACCTGCCTCAAAATTGATTGGAATTTGGATTCCTTAAGTTGATCTTCTCTCTTTCTGCTGTATTTCACAGCCAGTGCTATGACGTAATGAGATCTTGCTTCTTTTTTTTTTCCAATCCTAAAATAAATGGATTGTGGTTTTCAAAAAATTCTCTTTCTCTTGCCTTCAAAATGTCATGTATTTGTCTGCGAAAGAGGCTTAGAAATAAAAAAAAAAATAAAAAACCTAGTCTTTTAGACCCGAGGGAGATGTCTAGGAGGGATATTAAGCAGCCCCAGACGTTTTACTGCTGTCTGTTCAAACCAAAAGGATGCACTTTAACTCAGCTGACGATGCTGCCATTTTTGCTGCAATTTCAAACAGAATTGCATCATCCAACTGAAAGCATAGTTTGAGTCTTTCCAGCATTCTGTAGGGCTTAATTAAAGCTCAACATGTGTAGCTCGGCGCTCTGTTTGTCGTCTAGATTGGTATGTCCTAAAGGGCAGATGCTTTTCTGGGGTTTTTTCCAGTTTTTCCACAATGTTATTATAGAAGAAAACCAAAAAAATATATATAGTACACAAAATGTCCTTTGGGATCGTTGAATTATGGGTAAAATCACATACTTTTTAAAAGAGATTTTTAAGCATAAACATCTAAAAAAAAAAGTATCTGAGTTTTTTTTTTTTTGTTTTTTTTAAATACTTGAACTGGTCAGGCTACGTTTGATTTGACGATGGGTTTGGCCTGAAAAGGCAAATAAAAACCTTCCAAGATTTACACAAAGAACAAAAACATCTTTTCTGGCGGTCATGGCACAACCAGTAGAACTAAAAGTGGTTTGGCTACGGCAACGCTCAGTTTTACAGATTAATTTCTGAAGAATTTTAAATTTCTCTTACTGTAACAGAAGTCACAGCTGTGGGGGCAGTGCTTTTGCATGAGCTTTCTTTTGCTTTCGCAGTAGCCTTTCCTGGCCCAAGCGGGACAGATAAATAATCTATCCAAACATCCTGCAGGGAAAGACGGGAGGATCAGGAAAGGGAGAACAAGAACATGTAAAAGAAACCTCAGATTGTTTAAAGCGCATTTCTGAGAATGTTAAAACTCAATGCCAAGACATTTTTTCGAAAATGATTACTAAGCATTGAATCAGCATGCGTTTTACACCTCCCTGTCTTGGCAAACCTGTCTCACTGCTCCTGTATTAAAATAAAACCAGCTGTTCTTTCTGCGCACCGTACAGTCGCTGAAGTCCCCAGACGTCGTCTTGCGTTATAAGCTTGCGGCCGGTCAGCGTGGCGTTGAGGTGCATGATGGCCGTCGGGTTCTGCGAGTGCATGAGACCCAGCGCGTGACCGATCTCGTGAGCTGCTACATGTACCAGGTCGGTCAGCCAGACTCCTGTTCAAGAAACAATCACACGCACACACTTTGTAAGATTAGAATTACATTCCTGCATTACTTGTGCTAATCTGGCTAATATACACTCGCACTTTTATGGAATTATTTAGATAGCCAATCATGTGGCAGAAGCATAAACTCCTATTTATGTCATCCAAGAATAGGAATCTGAGGCTACCCATGTGGACAGAATTAAAACTGGCAGATTGTGGTAGAACACCAGACAGTGTTGAATTTAGTCTTAGTAGTTTTTTTTTGGCTAACAATGAGTCAAAATGACAGGGAACATTGTGTGGTCTTTTCTTTTTTTTAGCTTTTGTTGTGCTTTTGTGTCTTTTTTTTTTTTGGTTTACTGTAGGCTTTTGTCATCTTAAAGAGCTCTTGGTTTTTCAAATACAAAAACTCGACCCGTTTGCCGCCATAACCAACTATTCCGCCGGTCACTGAAATTTTTTCCCCCCATTGTGTAATTTTATTGTGAACTTTAACAGAAGCTCATGATTGTATCTGTGTGATTGTATGCATTGTACTGCTGCCACCTGATTGGCTGAAGCTATTTTTTTCTAGAGAATATTTCAGTTTTCTTTTAATCCTTCCTTAGTTTGGTTTTCATCTTGGGTCATTTTGAAGAATTCGAATGTTAAGAATAGTTTGGTGCAAATCTCAATATCGAGGCTCTGAATTGATGTCCGAATGCCTCTGATTTAAATTCGTTATAAAATTGTTTCGATTTTTATGAGCGTAATAATTGCTGCATGCTTATAAACTGAAATTAGAGGTTTGCCAGTAACATCAATTAGTCCTGCGGACTAGACATCATTCTTTAATGCACAACGCTAAGTTGTGGTATAGCGCTTTAGTTGTACATAAGATAGAAAATAGGGGAAAGTTGCGCATAAAGGGTGATTATAAGCCATCCCTTGTTTTTGAGAAAAGGTAGAAAACTAATCATGTGACAGCACTTAAAGGAAGAAGGAAATATTCCTAAGGAGTATATTAAGAAAGGTTGGCATGTGGCAAATGTGCTAAGAAATTTGTTTCAAAATGTCTTGGCTCTTTTTGTGAATTCTATTCATGACCAGATTCAAGGTGATCTAGAGAAAATGTAAACATAACAATAATCAGATATATTACATCTCCTTTGGTCACTATATACCAAATTGCTGATGTTTCCTTGGTTTGCTGTGTGAAGAATTGTTTATAAAATGGTGGTTGTGGGGAGTAACATGAGCCACCAGGGTCGGGGTAAGTTGTCAAACAAGATTCCTGAAGTCAGCAGTTTAAATCAAAGCACAGAAGTGTGTTTAATGACAGGTCTGATAACAGCCAGTCCAGACTTTCTCATCTCTAATGAGGAAGAGCTAACATTAAGTATTAATCATTTTGTTATTGCCAGGGGGAAAAAATATCTAAAAACGGTTGATGAAACTGAGCTTGAAGCAAGATTCCTTACAGGCTTATGGATGCGATCAGGGGCCAATGTTTCCATTTAAGTAGAAAGATATTGCTGTTATACCATAAGAGGATACTTCCACAACCTTTCTCTGTGGGACGTACGGCAAAAAGAGAGAAACACCTGGTATTCCGTTATAACTAAAACACTGACTAGCGGAAATGAAAAGCTTTATAAAAATTAGGCGAAAAAGCTGCAAATAGTCTAAGTCTATGTGTCTTGTTTGATCTAAAAAAAAAAAAGGATTCGCTCTATTCGGCTAGTTCTCAGTTCATTTAAGTTGTTTCTTTTTGTTCTTTTTTGAGTTATTTTTGGGGTCATTCTGTAGCCTTTATTAATAGGATAAAGGTCAGGATACAACCGGCAATCGTATCCGGGTCGCCAGGAGCGCAACATATGTGCCAGTGCCATAACCCACTACACCACAGCGCTGGCCTGTTTCTTACTGTTTTCCCCGACTATTTAAATAAAATAAAAAGGTTTTACCTCGGAGATTTTTGGGCTCAAATTACCCTACACATGGGGCAAGTTGTGGCCCTAGGCAAAAAACCCATATTCCGTCCATATTCTTCATATTTCCCATATAAGTTATCAAAGAGCTGTTGGTACAGGATAAGTAAAACCTTGTTTGGTGTAGATTGTAAGACAAATGTTACATTGGTGTAACTAATTTATGATTTATATATATAAAGTATATAAAATATGTAAAAGTTCAAGATTAATATTATACTTGAAATATATGTCATTTAATTTATCCTCAATGAGCAAGCCTTATGAGGAAGAAACCATGAGAGGAACCAGACTCAGGAGGGAGCCCATCCTGGTTTGGGTGGTTTGGAGAGTGTTATTAGAAATGATGTCCTTATTTCATTAACCTGTCAGCTTTTATGTCCTTATTTCATCTTTTCTTACTTTTCTGTAAATTGCATATCCAAAGTGACTTACGTTTATCTCTTTTATACAGTTGAGCAATTGGGGGTTAAGAGCCTTGCTCAGTGGGCCAGCAGTGGCAGCTTGTTGGTGTTAGGAATCATACCCCGATATTCCAATTAGTCCAACACCAAAGGCTGAGACTGATGTACAAGGAATGGGTTGGACTTTTTAAATTAAAACCACTTGCCTTTCTTCCAGCTGAAGCGCATGTTTCCCAAAATCCAGTACTCGTCATCATCGAAGTGGATCTCTCCGGTAGAAGGAAAGAAAGCGTGTGCCAGTTCTCCCGTGATGCCGTCAAAACAGTGATGCAGGTAGGACTGGAGACAATCTGTGTGATTTACCGGGTAGAAACCTGCCAAAAAAATGGAGCACTTGTTTTCATAACTCATAATCAGACCGCTGAGGCCCCAAGAAACATAAATTAAAGAAGTGCTCATATTTAGGTTGTGACCCACTTTCAATATGTCCCACTAGCGCACGTACAGGGAAGAGAACTCTAAAGTCTTTGACGCGCACTTTCAAAATCCTCATTTCGTTTGGTTTAGAATAACCCGTCTTGCCAAAGGTCCATTAAAAGCACCCGAAGCGACCGTTTGGGACGCATATTGTTTTTATTAGTATTTGAACGTTATTAGGTTTTTATGTGGGTGAGCTTGGCAGAGACATGAGTCCGATTTAGCATGCATCCTTATTTTAATTTGGGATTGTCCTCATTTAAATGATTTCCATATGGGTTCAAACTGATTAAAAAGCAGACTTTAAACCCATACGTGTTGTGACATGGCTAAGCCCGTTTGACATTTTCTGCTGTACATAAAAGTAAAAACTCAACCAGAAGGAAAGTTCTGGTATTTTAAAGTTGTGTCCCAGAATCGGCTGAAAAACCCAACACGCATATTAATCCTTTAATCTTAAACCTAATCTACTTTTAAATTTACATTTACATACAAATTAATATTTACACATGTGAGACGCCCCCTATTCCAAACTGACTTACATTTCGTCTTATCATTTTATTCTGGTCAGAGAAAGACTGCCCCCCCCCCCCAACTCCCGCCACACACACATATTTAAGCCTGGTTCCTCCCAAGGTTTTTTCTCCATTTAGTCACAGATGGAGTTTTAGTTTCGTGCCGCTATGGCCTTAGTTTCAGACTTTTAATTACAGTTACGAGTTAAACTAAACCAAGTGTTTTAGTGAGTGTTTAATATTATTTTATTTATTTTAATTCTGTAAAGCTGCTTTGGCACAATTTTCAGACCTGGCTTGACTATTATCTATTCTAGAATTGAGCGGACCAAGACCGTAACCACTTAACTAACACTTCCCCAAATTGAAACTTCATTTACAAGTGTTTTTGATCACATCATCACCTCCTTACTAATCCTTCTAATTATCCCTGCTCGCTTTACAATTGATGAAGAAATAACCCCTGTCTCATTTAGTCATCTATGTTGACTTTGATCACTTTTAACTGCTGTTGTGTCAGATTGCAAACTAATTTAAGACTTATTTTTCAGGCAGACTGACCAACCTGCATTTACCAATGTGTTTAATAATACTGGATCTGGCAGAAAACAGAGGCAAGGTAACTTAATTGAAAACTTAGGACTTGATCCACTTTTCTGTCATGAACGTGATTTAGAGCTATTTCAAAGGAATGGAACTAATTATACGCTGTGCCGTTCTGATAGTTTCCAGACATAATATGTTAACAAATGATGTCTGCAATCAAGGCCAGACATTTAGGTGAACATTCCCCAGGAGAAATCTGCTTTACTATTCTGCTAAACTCTCTTGTTTTTTTTAAGGAAAAAAAGTGCTGCTGTAATGGTTCGATAAGCAAGACTGTGTTTAGGATTAGTGATAAACATACATCTTTATTTACTCAATGTCATATCAAATGTGCAAAGATGACGGATCGACTGTTGGATTTCCATTGGGTCAGTCAGTTTCTCCGGGATATCAGGGTTTTGCCATCGCAAAAATGAAAGCAAACTTCATGTACTTGTAAATGTTCATGACTCTATGGAACAGTGAAATTTGTTTCTTCGCATATCCCAGTTGGGGTCAAAGCGCAGGGTCAGCTATGATACAGCGCCTCTGGAGCAGACAGAGTTTAGGGTCTTGCTCAAGGACCCAACAGTGGCAGACTGGCGGCAGTAGGGCTTTAACCCAGGTCTTCCTGGTCTTCCAAACAACAACTTAGTGCCTTAACCATTTGAGCCACCACTACCCCTTACATTGAAAAGAAAAATTACAACAGATGTATGGGCGAAAAAAAAAAAAAAAGACGCGTCTCGTGACAAGCATTCTGTCAAAGTCCTTTTTTAAATTCATGTGACTTAAGCATGAGAGTAATTGGGTTATCATGGAAGATTTTATCACAAACATCTATTAATTGCACTGCAAATTATAACAAATTTAAGCATTTTTTGCCACATAAACCACAAGAAAATTCATATAGTCCTGTGTTGGAATAATAGAAAATAAATTAAATTGATTAAAGAATAAAATTTAGAAATGTTATTTGTTTAAATGTTATTCAATGATCCTTTTGACGCCTCACAAGATTATGAAGTTATAAAGAATATTTCTATTTTTTTTTTTCGTTCTTTTAAGCAAATTGGGACAAACGTTTTACAGAATGAGAAAAGTTGTATTTCATAATTCATATAATTATAATGCTGTTATTTTTGTCACATATACTTGTTTACAGCACAGTGAAATGCATTTTTCGCAATATCCCATCTTAGTAAGTTGGGGGTCAGAGTGCAGGGTCAGCTATGATACAGCGCCCCTGGAGCAGGAAGGGTTAAGGGTCTTGCTCAAGGACCCAATAGTGGTTGGCTTGCTGGTGGTGAGGCTTGAACCCAGGTGTTTCTGGTCGCCAGATCAGCAACATAGCGCCTTAACCATTTGAGCCACCACTGTTTTTGTTAGTTTTTTGCTTAATAGCTGTCTTAACATGACAAATGTCTTAAGTTTTCATTTGTAACGATTTTATATGAACGGCATTGTGTAAATGAAGGTCTTACCGATTTTAATGTCCGCCTCCTCGTTATCAGGCACTTCTCTAAAGCTGAAAGGGGAAACGTCGCTCCACATAGCAAAGGCTTTGGCGATGCCCCGGCGTGTGTCGCTGGCGTTCATCAGGTTTCTTGGGAATGACAGCAGTCTGCAGCAGACATCGTAAGTATGAACAGTATGTTTTCAGGAAATCTGACACATTAACAAAACATTTACTTATTCATCAATTCTTAAAATGCCCTGCACTAAATTTAATTTAATGCTACAAAAAAAAAAAAAAAAAGATCATGCCTACTTGTAGGTTAGCTTGAATTTGTCCCATTTTAGTTTCTCGGGGGTCAGAGTGTACCGCTTGTTCCTGGAAAGGTGAAGCACATGGGACCGGGCGTCTTTGCGGATTCCAATGATCAAAACGCCAGACATGTCAGCTTCTTCCTTGGACAAAAGGAACCTCAGATTAGCCAAATGGCAAAGCCTGTGATGCGTTTGCTCAGACATGCGTGACTCGTCTCCTGATACAGTTTCAATAGTAGGACTCCTCAAATAGCTTGAACCGCTTGTTAACCAGAAGCACATCTTGAAGAAATTAGTCGAATAGATTTGGATTAGTAACGTGCAGACAGACAGACAGACGTGTTGTTTAAAAAGGTTACGTCACCCTTGCGAGTGGTTGACTTGTCTTTTTGTGCAGAGATACTTGCAGTGTTGCTTTATTTCAAATCTGTGGGGACGATAAGGGGGTTGATGTAAAACAAAAACATTCCATGGGGTATTTAAGCGAAGCATTGAGTAACTAAAGTGAAGACTAATTGTTTTAAACAAAGTATTAATGCCTATTATGATTTATTATAAACTTCGCAAGCGCCTCATTAAAAGTAGATCAGCGTCAAAAAACTTGCAATATTTTAGTGAACACATGAGGTTTAAATTGTTATTCGATATCTTCATCACAGGTATTACATCATCACACCATTAATTACTGATCGTATAGTAATTAGAGATGATATGTCTGGATTTAAGCACAGCATTGCAGGCTGCTGTAAGAAAATAGTCAGTGAAAACAGGCAGTCTGGTGTTGCACTTCAATTTTCAGACGAATGAGAGAAATTCTATGCTCCGTTGCAGGTTCTATTGGCCGGGAGGCTGTCTGACTGACAGGTAAATCAACCATTCGCAGTTACTTTTGTTCTACTTTCACGGACGGCTAGCTGAATGTCTGATACACTTAGCTATGACACATTTTTAAATTCGTGCTCTGATTGGTTGAACTGTACATGATACAGGTTGTTGATTGATTCAAGAACGACATGCAAACGGATGCTGTAAGTCTATAAACATTTAACTTCACATTATATGGAAAACCCAGCATTTAGCTTATCCTGATAAACAGTATTAAACCGTGATACACACATCCCTAAATTGTAAACACCTCGAGGCTTTCCAGTTTTGTGTGCCAAGTGCATCAAACACTGAGCCAACAGTTTGTGGCGGTGACGTCTGAGACTAAGACTATCACAATCTTTACCCTGGCAGGTGACCTAATGATGCACATTTGTGTGTATATAGTGGAAAAACCTCCTACTAGCACAACCTGTGAGATCTTAATCTGATTGTACACTTTTTTGCTTCGTGTGGAACCGTAGAACAATAAAATAAAATACTGTGGTCTGTTGTTGTATCTGTTATTTACACAATATGGGTTTATAGTAAGTTACAGCAAATGTATGCAACATGAATAAATGACTAATTTCTTAATTAATACAAAACGTTAAAACTGTCCATCCCAAAAGCTGTTTATTAAGCCGCTCATGCACAGATTTAGCATTGTATAAAGCAGGATATTCCTCGACTCTACATGGCGTCCCATGATGGAGTTAGCGTGCATGTTTAAAGCGATGCTCTACACGTGGGTCCTATGTAACTATCCAACGATGACAGTAAAAACATGTGGGTGGCTTTGGCTTAATTTATGAACTGGCAAGCTTAACTTAGAAACAGGCAGGAGAAATAAAAAAAAATCATGTTTTTTGATGCTCCGCTGGAAAACGGCCTCTCACACATAAGCTAGACATTCCATAAAAGATTGTTTAAACTTCTACTGAATAGGTATAAAGAATAGCAAAGAACCTTTTACTGGTGTTCTTCAGGAAACCATATTTCTTATTTATTAGTGGTTAAATAAAGGAAGTGACCAAAATCTCTTTCATGTATAATTGTATCTGTGGATGCTTTAAACTGCTCCAACAGAAACTAAAAGTCCTTAACAATGGAACACACCAAGACGCATCACAGCTAGCCAAAGAGTCTGGGTTGAAAGTTTACAGACTTGGATCGAAAAGTCCGCTTTTTCTACGATTTGAAAATAGCATCCAGCTTAATGTGTAGATACACAGTAACACAGAAACAAATGTCTATACGTGTTGCAAAGTGTAGTAATGAACTTTCCATTATGCTAATCCCCTGGTCAATCTGACCCATCTGGATTTCTTGTAGACACTGATAACAGCCGTTTATACAGAAAGAGAGAAGACAGACGCCTTTTTTGGGCCAGTGTGGGAGACGAGACATTCCTGAGTGGAAACAGTCCCAAAACAGGCCATGTAGCCTGGCTTTATATCACATGCTTTTTTCAGGCTTGTTGTTCTAAGCTGCACTCTTGGCAGACGTCGTCTCCTTTTTTCCTAAAGAAAGTCAATGGAAAATGACATTCCAAGTCCTATGTAAGCGTGGCAGTGTCGGACCCTCAAACGACGGCGGCTTTGCTTTAGAGGATTGGCTTGGATTGCAGCTTAAGCACACAAAAAATGTCAGATGCTGTAAGGTTTTTTAGTAGTATTTATTTAATGGAATGTACAATGGAACAATTCACCAAACCTTGAACGTCAAACTAATAAGACCAGGTATCGCTTTTTCCAGTCTCCTCCTATCTTCAGAAATTAGTCCAGTACAGCCTGTGATATCTGCAATGTTTTCTGCTGTTGTAGGCATTCTAAGATGCATTTTCCGGGCCTTAAACCAAGTCTCAAGTATTTGGACCATCAGACTATCGGCAACTGTACAAAATAGCTTTAATTGGCTATCGACAGTTCATCTTTTCCAGCAACATATAACATCAAATTAATGTGATTTTTAAAATCCTTAAATTTTTTTTTTTTTGGTTTTGTGGATGAAAGGTGGTGGTTCTATTCCCAGCACCACCACGTTGCCACAGTTAGGACTCGGAACAAGGCCTTTAACCGCTAATTGCTCAGTTGTATAAAGAGATAAATGTAAGTTGCTCTGAATAAGGGCTTCTACCGAAATGCCGTAAATGTAAAGACAAAGTTAATCAAATATGTCCTAAGACAAGGAACAGGTATTATTTTGGTTTTAGAACAACATTGATGAAAGGTTTTTGATCTAAATGTTGACTGGTATATTTGCATCAGACGTTGAGGCAGTGACACATGGCTATGACTTAAACCAGCCTGTTTGTTCTCCTTTGACATCTTATAGTAATTTTTTTTACCAATAAGCTTACCAGATAACTTTCTGCACAATTTTCGTGGCAGAAAATTGTATTACTTGCTATTAGTAAAAAAACAAAAAGGACAAAAAAGAGTACAGGATATTGGTTTGTATCTGCATGATAACAATGCACTGTGCTGCTGCCACACTATTGGCTGATTGTATGAATGAGCCTGGGTTCAGTTGTTGCACCTGAAAGTAGTCAGGATCTTTGGCTCAATAAGGTGGTATATGTGGCCATGAATCATCCATCAACTTTTAAAAGTTACAAGATGCCTGTCTTTTGTCTGATTGGTGTAAATTAAATGATTTATTAAAAATCTCAACCATGATGTACTAGATTTTAGAACCCTGTTTGTTACTGATGCAGGTTTCTCCTTTGGAAACCATCCATCAAACCAATCACACCATATTTTGTTCTGGAACACTACCTGAAACACAGTTAATTACTGTTTATTCAAGTCAAAACCTAAAAATTAAAGACTAAGTAGATAGAAGCAAGGTGAAATAAAGCATGGTCAGGAAGTACTATAGTCTTGACATTTGGTGCTCAAACGAAGCCATGAGTAGTGCGGATACTTGTTATAAACCCTACCAGAAACCACTAAACCTGAATCGGACATTACAACGTTTACAATTCTACAGTTCTTAAACAAAGTAGTGCAGCGTCAGCATCTTCAGAAGTCATGGACCTAACGGACTTGATTTTCTCTCAGAATTTGTCTGGTTCATGCTAGTCATAATCTAATTTCTCACTGTGTCCTGCTGGACTTACCGAAGGTAAAAGCGATTTATGAAGCATTTTAATTACATGAATGTACTGTACATCGAGGGGTTAGGGGCTTACTCAGGGGCCCAGCTTGGTGGTACTGGGAATCAAACCCGGATCTTCCAATTAGCGGTCCAACACCTTAACCACTACGCTACCACTTCTCACCATAGATTATAGATACGTTTAACAATATGGACTTGTACTTTTAGTAAATTAAAAAGGGTCTACTTAGGAAAATAAATATAATAGCATAATTAATGTCTTCCCTTATCACCCAGCAGAGATATTGTCACAGTAAAAGATATGTGCTTAACCAATCAAATCAATCATAGATTTCACCGATTCCACTGGGACTTGGAGTCGTATTTTTCGATTGTCATCTATACTTTAGTCACTTTGAATAAAAATTGTTACTCAGATGTGTAAGGTGAACTTTTATGCCACTGTTTAGGTTCCTGTTACATCATCTACAAAAACAAGGAGGAAAATTGTATGTAACAATGCTATAATGTGCATTTATTTTGCACATTCATTTACAGAATTGACTGTAAATAACACCTCAGCAGGATGGTTTAAACTTCTGGGACCCCTTAACTGGCTTGCATCCGACATTCTGCTAAATTCACACCTATCCTGTTTCACTGTGGCTGCTGAATGTGGTTTAGAATAAATAGCTGAATAATAACCTGGGTTCTGGTGGCACTTTGGAATCTAATAAAAACTGCCCATAAACAATCAGTGTTAAGTGAATGCAGCATTTATATGAGCCGAAGTTAATGTGTAAGTCATAAGCACGCATGTCATTTTTTAAACTACAGCAATGATCGTAAATAATGCAAAAAAAAAAGAAACAGACAGAGCCGTTGAAATAAAAAAAAACCTTTTCTGATTAAAACTCCGGCGCTACTCAACTTACGGGTTACACAGTGCTTTTACCACCAAATTCGGGTTATACCTTCAGAAGGAATAGAGTTTTTTCTTCTATAAAGACTTGTACATGTTACACTGAGGCTGATCTGGTGGTGTGGAGAAACCCAGAAATTTTTGATTTATTGCTGTTTCAATTGCAGTGAGTTACAGGACGTAGTGTGGAGTACATTATTTAAAGAAAAAAGCTTGACATTATATTCAACATTGCCTTTTTACATAACTATTGTTACTCTATAAACATCTCGGATTTTTTAAACTTCAGCTCAAGAAGCAACCTTTAGCATCTCATGCTAACATGTATCAGTCTCTCTTATTATATATATTTTTTGTCATTTTTTGTATCGATTTACCAGAGAATATCAAAAACTTTCAAGATACGCCAACAGATGGCAGCACAAGGATGCAGTATGCACTTACAGTCACAGGGAGCACAGGCTTGCCCTGCCATCTGTTGGCATCTCTCAAAACTTTTTGGTACCCAGTCATATTCTGGTTTATGTATGTGTATTTTCACATTTTTTTCATTTCATTTAACATATTTTCACTTCCTGTTTTGGATTTGTGCCAGTAATTTGACCTTGAGATTGAGAAGTGAACTACTGTATACCTTTCAACATTTCTTCTTCTTATTGTTACTAATAGTACTTGTATTATTATTAGTAGTAGTATTTTTTTTTTCTCCACATTTTTTACATTCCACTCCACATACTTCACACATTAGTGTATTTCTCCTGGTGCTGAACTTCATACACTGGTATTGTTCACACAGCACTCGCTGAATCTAACCACCAGTATCTATCTATCTATCTATCTATCTATCTATCTATCTATCTATCTATCTATCTATCTATCTGTCTGTCTATCTATCTATCTGTCTGTCTGTCTGTCTATCTGTCTGTCTGTCTGTCTGTCTGTCTGTCTGTCTGTCTGGGCTTCAATGTGCAATTGCAAAGTTCCATCTGCTATAGTCACTTTACAGGATGTGTAATGTCATGTGGGGATTATATCTGACTGCACCACAGTTCGGATTACATGTGATTTGTGGATTGTAAATTACAAAGTTTAATAATAGAGTAAAACTTTAAAATTTGCACAGTGTTTTATGGTCTGTTTCTGTGTAAACAATTCAAGCAAGTCTAAATGATTTGGGTACAGGAAACACAGATTTTTGTAGCTTTAACCAAGATTAATTGTAGTTCCTTTATACTGTGACGTCTATACAGTTTGATTTTACATTGAATGTCTGTATCTGAATCTCTTAAAAATCATAACACTATTTTATTTATATCTTCGGTCTGTTGTATTTATGTATAATTATAATTTGTGTATTAATATTTTACGTAGATGCACTCTCTTACAAAATCACCTCAATCGTTTAAAAATAATACATTTCTTCCAAATGGAGCTATTCAAGTCATGTAATGATTTATTTATATATATATATATATATATATATATATATATATATATATATATATATAATGATATTTATCGTAGAAAATCAAATATCACAATGTCGATATTTTTTTTCCAATATCATGCAGTCCTTCTATCTATCTATCTATCTATCTATCTATCTATTTAGACATATTTTCAATTTCACACTAAAAAATAGACATTTTCAGATTTAAGACACAATACGCACCTTTATTTCAATAATAATTAATGTTATTGCTTAACCATACGTTTATTTCAACAAGTTTACCCAATTAAATTATATAAAATAAGCGAGAGGGTGAATAAATTAGGAATCTAATCTTAATCTCTCAGGGATTAAAGAACATCCTTATGATATGATGTGATGGATGCGGCAGCAGTAACGTGGCCGCTGCTTTAATTGGTCGGGGTTTTAGCTCAGGTGTAAGAGGGTGTTTGTAAATCAGGGTTTTAATAATACAAAATAAAATAAAATGTGTTTATCTAACTCAAATTAATCACCTAGAAAATACATTATTATAAAAAAGTGAATTTCTCATTACGCGTACTCGTTTTTGCGCACAGCAGCTTCTTGTCTCATTGAGCGTCTAAATAAAATCCTATAGGACTGAATGTTATTTACAACCTTTAAAGAAAAGTTTTTAAAGTAAAGTTGTGCATTAAAGCAAACTGCCGGCTTAACTTACCTCAAAAGTCCAGACAGGAAAAGCTGCGGCTTGCTGCATGGCCGCTAAAAAGCCACCGAGCAGCCCGACAGCCACAGCCAGAGCCAACTGCCGCTTTCCCCGCACCATGTCTCCGTCCAAAAGTGTACCCGCAAACAGCACGTGCTCAATTTCTCCACCATCTATTCCTCTTTCCTGCTTCTGCTTTCCATCTGGTGGTCCGGATTTGTCCTGCTGGAGTGCTTAAGTGTTCAACGCTTCTTTTTCCTCAGCCTGATGCGACTGGCTGTGCTCCAATCTGTGGAGCTGCACTTTTCCTTTTTGTTCCCCCTCTTCGGACACTTCAGCACACCTCCGCCGTCTCACGTTACTCCAACTGAGATCAAAAGTATTTGGAAAGGAAAAAGCAGCTGCAGACTACTAATACTAAGATGGCAATTTGATCAGGACCTCAACCTGTGTAATTCTCTACTGATTATTATGCTGGTTTTTATTACTACCAGACTTTTACACCTAAGAACAAAATAGTTTGAATCTGTATTGACTTTTTGTTTCTTATAGCACTTAATATCCTTTTGTACTATTAAAGGTGCAATAGGTATTTTTTTAAATCCTACAAATAACCTAAAAGGTGAATAATGCGTGATACAAATACAAAGGTTATAGTCCCATAGCCTCAGCTCAAGTGTATTAAGTTGCTTTAAAAAAAAAAAACATTTGGAAAATTAATTTCCGGTACAGAGTCATTAGCTGCATCCGGATATCCCTACGGTTCCACTATACAACAGGCTAAAAGCAGAGCCCAAAGGAAAAAAAGTATGTCCAAATACTCAGTATTTGTAAAACGAGTTAGCGAGAAATACATGGATGACCCTTTGCTTGCTGTCAGATTGTGTGATAGTCCAGTGAAGCCTGTGCTATCCAATAAGGCAACGGAACTGGCGTAGAAAAGCTTCCAGAATTAAAATAAGTGGATGTGCTTTAGATATATTGACTATATGAACAAGTATTAGGGTAGCTAACCATCACATCCCTGTGTTTTTTTTTAAATATCCTATTCCAGATTTTCTCTTACTCTTATTTAATTCTATTATAACCTCAACACGTCTGATAATGCTATCCACTAGATTTAAGAGTGAGGATTTGTTTATTCCGCTACAATTAGTGAAATCAGACATTAATGTCAGGTTTGGGATGCAGCCGATGTTACCGGTTATCCCAAAGGTAATTAGAGGTGTTAAAATCAGACCTCTGTGCAGGACCATAACACATCATGTATTTATGGAGCTGAATAAGCTTTGTGCACAGGGACATTGTCATGCTGGAACAGTGTTTGGATTTCTAAGACATTGTTAACATGTCATTGTGGTATAATGTATTATTGTTTGTTGTGTTGAACCGGCATTTGTATACATGTAAAACCCTACTTATACAATGTAGGTCACATGCTAATGTCAGTGTCTTGGTTGATGTAGCAAATCCAGATTTGTATTCATTGTACACACATACTGTATAATGTTATTGCAGCTCAGTGGTTAAGATATTGGACTGTTAATTGAATGATCGAGGTTCGATTTCCAGCACCACCAGGTTACCACTGTTGGGCCCCTGAGCAAGGCCCTTAAGCCCCAATTGCTCAATCGTATAAAAGAGATAAATGTAAGTCTTTCTGGATAAGGGTGTCTGCCAAATGCTGTAAATGTAATGAACATAACATGCTGTGTGAAATGCCAAGCAGTGAATACTGATTCAGATGCATTAGAAATGGTCACAGTATGTGGTTTGTGTATAGTCGAGCCTAAATGTAGTCAATTAATAGACTTCTACTTAACAGGCCACGTTAGATTTTGCATTTGAAGCTTCATGAACATAAGTAGGAGATTGTGTAGCTTGGGATCAAGGTATTAAATACAATTAATTCAATTCATTGTTAGCCTTAACTAACACACCTTACCTGAAACGTTTAATTTTCACTTGAAAATATACTGCGTATACACAATTCATATTATATAATATCAAAAGAAAAACAGGTCATTATCTGCAAATTTTTTCCTCTACCCACACATCACTTATAATCTGGTCAGCACTATTTAATGTACTTAATGTAATGTAATCTATTTTATACTGTTTGTCTTGCACTGTTTGCACCAAGTTGCACACATGCACTTTATGTTGCTAAGACACTTATTCTCTAGTCCCCTTAGCTTTGTGTTGTACTCTGTAGCTTTTTGTTGTTTTGTGTTATTCTGTGTTGTTTAGTATAGCACCATAGGGTCCTGAAGAATCGTCGTTTCATTTCACTGTGCACTGTATCTGCTATATGTGGTTGAAATGACAATAAAACTTCTTAATACTTGATACTCATTATTGTAAATCAAGAAAGAAAAAGCTCAATAAAAACTAAAAAGCTCAACTAGATAATAAAATGCCTAATAAGTAACAAACAAATAAGTATCAAAAAGTTTCCAGACACGCCAACAGATGACAGCACAAGGCTGCACCCACAGTAAGCACAGCTTTGCGTGCTGGCATCTTTGGGTGTGTCTGGAAATTTTAAAAACATGCTTGTATATAAATAAAAGAAAATTCAAACAAAATATATAATTAATATAGCCATTACGGATCATTTTCTTTTCATACCAATAAACACTTGCTAGCTGTTGGCTTACATGAAGGCTAATATAGGGGCTACTGCCATCGGGTGCAAAGATTTAAACTTAGTAAATCACTGATTGTTATTGGATAGAGGGTCGCTAGTGAAAGATGTTTTTGTTACGAAATCGAGCTATCATCATATCTAATACGGTGGAAAGAAAAAGTATGTGAATCTGGCAAAACAATAAGTGCTTAAAATATAAATTTAAATGAACCCATTAACTAATTAATTTCCTTAAAGTTAACTAGTACCATAGTGTTTAGGTGTACGTGATTATGGACTGATAAAAGATACGCAAACCTTTAAAACTGCTGTTCATAAGAAGCATTAACTGACTTGTAACTTATAATAACAATCTAGCGACTTAAAGTAATTTCAAGTACATTTTAACAACAGACATTGTCTCAAAGCAGCTTTACACAGAATGCAGAAACAGTGAAAAGTGTAAGTTTGTCCCTAATGAACAAGCCGGAGGCGAGTGTGGTAAGAAAAAACTCCCTGAGAAGATGAAGGAAGAAACCTTGAGAGAAACCAGGCTCAAGAGGGAACCCATCCTCATTTGGGTGACACCGCATGTTATTATTAATAACAGTATATTTTAATAATCAAATGTAATGTAAACTGTAGCCTTGGGTCAGTGGAGCACAGTAAGTCCCAGTCCATCCTCGAAGGTCCTCGAAATCAAGGAAAAGGGACAGGAATCTCTTCAGTGGTACCTTAGTATCCTCGCAGTGTTGGCGTCTTCTCCCTTGAGGTCTACCAGTGCTGGCACAATCTCTGGAAACCTCAGGATGGGTATAAAAATGGAAACCGGTGAAGGGAAATTAGCGTAGCTGCTGTTCATAATATTAGCAGGCACTAGCAGATAATGCGCCTTTAATCGGATATACTGAAGCATAATATTATGGGATATGTTATGTGTATGCCTGGCTAAAAAGATATGTCTTTAATTTATGTCTAAACTGGGAAACTGTGTCTGAACCCCGAACATTGTCAGGTAGGTCATATTTAAAGTTTAGAAGCTAAATATGAAAACGCTCTACCTCCTTTTGTGGACTTTTATATTCTGGGGGCTACCAGAAGTCCAGAAGGTTGAGATCTCAAGGAGCGTAATGAATTGTAGCGTGTTAAAAAACTAGTTACGTACGTGGGAGCCAAACCATTTAATGCCCTATAAGTAAGTAGCAATATTTTGTAATCAATCTTGGGGCCCCCTGGTGGTTTAGAAACCCTAAGCAGCACAGCAAGACATGATCCTGATAATACTTTGGAATCTGTAAATAAAATTTGGTTTCAGAGAAAAGACTTTCATTAGGCACCTTTCTGGTAAATTCTAGGGTACATGCTAAGGGTATAAATGTGTAAATAAGATTGACCGAAGCCGAGTTGTTTTGTTTTTCAAAGAAATTCTGGCTGTTAATTCGGGTAAGCTGTTTGGCAAAAATATCAAAATACATGCAAATATGTAGTATTTTATAATTTAGATGATTTATTATTTGTGCCTTTAACGTGTTTCTCTTTAAAGCTTATTGTTATTTTATTTATAAAGGTTTTTATGTAAAAGATACACATACAATTGTAGGGTTTGCATACATTTATAAATGTTATGAAGCTTAGGTCAGAGCACAGGGTCAGACATGATACAGCGCCGCCGTAAAACACATTTCTAAAAAAAGTTAGAATTGATTTTCATTTCAATGAGTGAAATAATTATTTGACCCTTTTGCAAAACAAGACTTAGTAGTTAGTGGCATAACACCTGTTGGCAATCGCAGAAGTTAGACATCATTTGTAGTTGGCCACCAGGTTTGCACACATCTCAGGATTGATTTTGTCAGACTCTTTGCGGTTCCTCTCCAAGTCATTTAGGTTTCAAGTCTTTTATACAGTTAACAGGCGGGGATTAGGAGCACTATCGTTTCCCTTGTTATTTGTATAAAAGAGATCTGTGGGGGTGGGGAAATGGTGGTGCAGTGGTTAAGGTGTTGGACTGCCAACTGGAATATCGGGGTTTGATTCCCAGCACCACCAATTTAGCACTGTTAGGCCTCTAAGCAAGGCTCTTAACCTCCAATTGCTCAGTTGTACAAAAGAGACGATGTAAGTCACTCTGGATAAGAACGTCTGCAAAATGCTGTAAATATAATGTTATGTAAATCTTGCTGATTAATCGGAGATTAAATACGTATTTCATTTAATAAAATGCAAATCAATTCATAACCTTTATTAAAATGTGTTTTTCTGTATCTTTTTGTTGTTATTCTGTCTCTCACTCTTAAAATGCACCCACCATTAAAATTATAGACGGACATAACATTTCTGTTAGCAGGCAAAGATTTTTTTTTCTCTGCCTTTTTTTTTCCAGTGTGTAAACAAAATTACTGGTGTGCATCTTGAGACAAAACAATGGCAACGTTTTATTTTAAGATATGTCAGTGCAAGATGTTTTCAGTTACGAAAGCTCAAACATGCAGTTTAGTCAGGGACTTCGCTTAAGCCGGTAAAACTGGGGATTTATGTGAGGGTAAAGTAATGGGTGAAACCTGAGGGGGAACAGGCAAATGTAAAAAACATAACATGCTAAATTTAAATGACCTGTGGTTTTATTATAGTAAAACCGTTTTTTTTGTGTGTATTTGTATAACTACGCAAAACCCATAGTTAAACTGTTTTTATCGCAGTAAAACCATGGTTCGATGTCTTAAGGGTCTTGTGTCAGAATGACATGCTTTTGTAATAATGTCTGGATATGGGACTTGAAGCAGTGCTTCAGAATCTGAAATTTATTCTTGTGCTAATTATTTTTGGACAGGGATCTTATCGGTATCATCTGTTGTCTTAAATCTTTTGTAATGCAGTTGCTTAGAGTTGACATTAATTTGTCCTGGTTGTGCCTATTTTTCTTTTAATTTTCTGCTCTGTAATTTCTTCTTTCAATTTCAACACTTTTCGCAAGCGAAACAAGGTATCGGTATTACCACTAGCCAGGAGTGCTGCTTCCAGCATGCAATGTAGCGTGACAGAGATTCACACATTCTCTAGAGCGTCACTTATTTCTGCTCTGGGAAACGAATATAAAATGTAAGAAAACAGCTTGACATATTACTGAGAAAGAAAACACTCTCTGTTTTTGGTGCTGCACAGAACATCACACACCTACATAACGTGCATGCATGCAAATGTGTGCAAGGGCCTCAATAATTTCTTCAATGCAAACAAGGCCTTAAATACTTTTTGATTCAATGTACAATAAGCAGCTTTGTTAAGGTGTCATTATTACTTGAAACCGCTACATGCTATTCTTGTAGATGGTGTTAATTACAGTATACATGCCTAGATTACGAGAGAAACAATAAACTATCAGGATGAGCTTGTTTAAGATGAATAATGTCCTAAAGCTGGCACTACCGTCTGACCTAATGTTAATTGCTCAAGAGCAATCTAATCAAACTGCATCAATAATTGAACAGTGTTGTGCTGTAACTAATGTCAGTTAACTGATATTTGTCGTAGGTATGCTGAATTAGTTTGCCTGAACCCTGTCTGACTGGTCCCACGATCCCTTAGGATAAAAGGAAAATATTCCTGCAGACTTTTCTCCGCTTTGGCACCACCTGTGAGAACAAACTTTCTATCAAAGTCAGTTCATAGTGACGGGTGAAAATCTATCTTTTCCACAAATGGCCAAACTATCACTTTTTTGTCACTCTTTTTTTTTTTTTTTAGCAAAGTTGAAGGTTACGGTACACCTCTTTTGCGATCTTGGAGAAACAAAAATGATCTATTGATTCCTAGAGACACCAGTGGATTTGGTATGTACTGTATGTCACTCTAAATAAGGGTATTTGCTACATGCCATGTATATAAATGTGTTGATTGATTTTTAATTGCTATAAATATTCGTTGTCTGCATTTCACAAAGTGTGAACACACCAAATTGTTTTATAGGCTTTTTTTTTGCCATTTGCTGTTGTTTTTAAGAAAAAAAATCACTATTTGATGTCATATGCTAAATGTGTAGACATCATTTCTTACCATTTTATGTTTAAAAATAATCAATTGAATATTAAGTATAAAATATGATATAAGCAAATTTAGTAAAGCTTGACATTTTATAGACGACTGTAACGGTATTTCTGGAGATATTCATAAAGGTCATATACTTAAGTCAAGTACTGTACATCAATTAGAGTAGCATGGTGGTAAAATCCTTCAGATTCCATGCGGTTTGTCTTCCCTGGGCAATTTTTCCAACGGTTTATGTTACAATTTTGTTCCGTTCAGTGATCTAGACTCAAAGTAACACTTTCTGTAAGTTGCCCTGGATAAGAACGTCTGCCAAAGGTAAATGAAATATAAACAAAATAATAATATGATAGTAAAGTGCTTCAAAATGTATGTACATAAATGTATTTTCTTCAATTATTCCAAGCAGTTGAGGGTAAAAGGTCATGCACAAGAGCCCAGAACTTTCAGCTTGGCAGTTCAGCATTTAACCCTAAAATGTTTAAATTAGCATCCTAATATTTACAGCATTTGGAAAAAAGACACCCTTATCCAGAGCCACATTTTATCTCATTTATACAACTGAGCAATTGGGGATTAGTAGTAGTGGCTTGGTGGAACTGGGAATCAAACCCACAATCTTCAGGTTGGTAGTCCAACACCTTAACCATAAGCCACCACTTCCTAATATTTTGAGTACACCCATTTTTTTTCTCAGTGTCCTACGCATAAAGCAGTGGTTCTCAGCAAGGGGTATTTAAAGCATCGCCAGGGAGATAGGAAGCCATTTTGGGCCCTATAAAAGAATACGATATTGGGCATCCTACTACCACTATTCTCTTTGGGGGCCCTAGAAGTGCATGGGCTCTTTTTTTTCCCACCTCTAGTGTGTGGTGTATTTTTCGACTGTTTTGTTAAACTTAATTGTTAAGTTAGATTGAATCCAAAACCTAATAACAAAACCTGTCAGTCTATTAATAATGTCAAGTTAGAAAGTTCCGGAATAAAATGCTATATTGCTCCAGTATATACCTAAATGAAAATAGTTTTATTTAAATAATTGTTTGAAATTGCGATTTGAATTATAAATAATAAATAGTGAAGCAAATTATTATTTTAACGATATATTTATTTGCTTGCAAAAATGTTTGTAACCCTGTGCGGATCTTATGAAACCGCTCGTTGTTTCCGCCCGGCAGGAACACGCTGTTGTACAAAATTCTTATGTTTGCAGTTGGCAGCTGGGTGTTAGCCGACGCGCTAAGCTAAATGCCCGTAGTTGACACGTAGCGTGTGTAAAGGTGGCAGCAGGTTAGGATTTAAGCTGTTTGCTTTTGCCGGAAGAAAATCCCAGAAGGATGTGTCGACAGTGCGTGAAATAGCGTTTTATTATCTTTTCAAAGTGGGTTAGAGAACAGGTAATGCTAACTAGTTTTGATATTGCCCTGAACTTCAAATGCGCGTCTCTCAGTGCTCCATAATCTCAGGCTGGTTAGCCATTATTAGCATTTCGCTATGTTAATGAGTGAATAATTACTTAGAATAAACTTAGAATGGTTTAAAACCGAGATTTATTGTTTGAGTTGGTTTAAGTTTCAGGACAAATGTGGGTGGTTTTGTTTGCTTAACTCCCCTTCAGTACCTTGCTAGCTAATCCGCCCATTGACCTCAGCTATACTCGGTGTTTGTGTTCTGGTCATGTGATCACTGTTCTGGATAAGACAATCATCAAGGTCCCCTGATGGTCCCCCTGTTTATTAGTCATACTGTCTTTATATATTTTCCATAATTAGTAAAAAGCTAATTATCAAGGTGTTTATAATGCACGTATGTCTCTTTCTTTGTGTGTGTGTGTGCATAAGGTACACTTAGTCCGTGATGGCAGCAGGTCAGAAGAAAACCACAGCTGAGACGTACTTGCTGTCTGGTTCCAACGGCCTAAACGGCTCCAAAGCACAACATGCGACACTTACAGAACAAAACTGCAATGGCAAGAATTCCCGGTTGGCCAAGATGACCTCGAACGTGCAGCAGAAGTGCGCTGCATACGTCCTGGCCCTTCGACCGTGGAGCTTTAGCGCATCGCTGACACCTGTAGCTTTAGGAAGCGCCCTGGCCTACAAACTGGAGGGTTCGGTGGACCTCGTCATCCTGCTGGTGTGCGCCGTCGCTGTCCTGGTGGTGCACGGTGCTGGGAATTTAGTAAACACGTACTACGATTTTTCCAAGGGGATCGATCACAAGAAGAGCGACGACAGGACTCTGGTGGACCGGATCCTGGAACCGCAGGACGTAGTGATGTTCGGTGCCCTGCTGTACTCGGTGGGATGTCTGTGCGCCACGTTGTTGTACTTCCTCTCAACGCTGAGGCTCGAACATCTGGCGCTTATCTATTTTGGAGGGCTGTCCAGTTCTTTTTTATACACTGGAGGTAAAACTGGCAGCAAATTCACCTTTTTTTGCCATGTACGGGGGAGGGGGGTTTACACTTGGTCGGCTTTAGCTTAGTTCCACAAAAGGTAACAGCTCCAAACCTATTTGAACACACCTGAAAAGTGGTGGTAAAGAAGATTATGGCTTTATTTCCCAGCACCAGCAAACTGCCCCTGCTGTACCCCTGAGCAAGGCCTTTAACCCTCAGTTGCTCAGTTGGATAAATAATATGTATGTTGCTTTGTAAAAGGGCGTCTGCCAAATGCCAGAAACGTAAATATAATAAAAAAAATTAATAAATGTTCGTCTCTATGGATGAGGGGGTTCGCCGAAAGATCAACATGTAAATGAAATGTAAATAATCCAGCTCAACAAGGTTTCAGATTTCTCTAAAAACTGCTCGTTGTGTTTATTGAATCGGGGTAAGAACTGTTTCATTGCGGAACCGAAGCTGTCGCCATTGATTTTACACAAAAAGGGCGTTTTTCTTCATGTGCCGGTGCTAAATACTGTCTGTAGAATAAATAAGTGTAAAAAAAATACACATGTATATCCCTCCTGATGTAGGAATCAAATTCACTCATTTACCGCTTACATTTCTGGCATTTATATATACATAAAATATACTTCTTTTTTTTTTTTGTGCAACTGAGCAGTTGAGGGTTAAAGGCCTTGCTCAGCAGCCCAGCAGTGAACGCTTGGTGGTGCAGGGAATCAAACCCACAAAGCGGACCAACACCTCAATCCCTGTGCTACCACCATAGTAACTATATATAACTATATTGTGAAATTTATCATTACTGTAAAATAAAATTACTTATACCATGAAACTGGTCTCACTGCGACCCCGGCAGTAATTTTAGTAAGGAGTAATTTTATTTATATTTCATGATATAGTTATTTAAATAGGTACTTATTTTAGAACAACAACAGAACGGGCTTTATAAAAATAGATAAACACTTCAAAATGTAAAAGACGTCACCTTATTTCAATTTGTTCCTTTTATTTGGGCATTGGTGAATGTAGTAAATGAGAAATGAAGGTGAATGAACCTTACTATAACAACAAATTCCACTGTTGGTCACATTTTAAACCTTCTTATTATTATTATTTACTTTACTCAATTAAAATGTTTTCACAGGTATAAAATAAATACCCTTTAAACAGGGGAAAATCCCTAATGTGCAAATGTTTCTTAATTCCCGCAGAAATTGACCACAGGAG
This sequence comes from Bagarius yarrelli, assembly GCA_005784505.1. Lineage (NCBI taxonomy): Eukaryota > Metazoa > Chordata > Actinopteri > Siluriformes > Sisoridae > Bagarius > Bagarius yarrelli. The sequence goes on from VCAZ01000039.1 coordinate 706,143, forward strand.
ACTGTGTAAAGCTTTTTCCCCAGTATTAAAAGTACACGGCATGATGGCGGAACATTTCTCACTTAATCCTGCAATTTTATTGCAACAAAACACCTGCAAACATTGCAACATGCATCACTTTTGTGTTGGAAATTCAGTGATTCAAATCCGCAGCACTCAAGAAAAAAAACGTAGACTGACTGAGTGAAATGTCTCACAAAAAAACAATTTCTTGGGTGTTTTTTCACTAAAAAAGGGAACAAATACTGAATAATTGAGCTGTAAATTCCAAGATTATCGATTCAATATCTGTATTTACGATATCTGAATTACAAACTGACATTATTCAATCTGATAAAATGCCAATTTATTGTGCCAAACCTAGTTTTATAAAGCATCCTCTCTGTTTGCTTTTTCCATGTAATCAAGGAACATATTTATTTATTTATTTATTGGTTCCTGCATATTCTTACAGTCACAGCTTAAACTCCATATATGTTGATTTTTATATTTTATGTGCTCGATAGCCCTTTTATAATTTTTTTAAAATACTAAACGAATTAAAGTCACTTGTATATTTTTTAACTCTTTTGCTGTTCAGGAATTGGTCTGAAGTACGTGGCGCTGGGGGACGTGGTGATCCTGATCACATTCGGGCCGTTGGCTGTGTTGTTCGCACACGCTGTGCAGGTGGGTCACCTGTCCGTGCTGCCGCTGGTGTACGCCGCGCCGCTGGCCTTACACGCCGAGGCCATCCTGCACAGCAACAACACGCGCGACATGCAGTCAGACCGCAGTGCCGGCATCGTCACGCTCGCCATCCTCGCCGGCCCGGCGCTCTCTTACGTCCTCTACAACGTGCTGCTCTTCGCTCCCTACGTGGTGTTTTGTGTGCTGGCCACGCGCTACACTATCAGCATGGCGCTGCCGCTGCTAACACTGCCCATGGCCTTCCCTCTGGAACGCCAGTTTCGCAGTCAGCACTACAGCAAAATCCCGCAGAAAACAGCCAAGCTCAACTTGCTGGTGGGACTCTTCTACGTCTTCGGGATCATTCTCTCGCCAGCGGGAAGCCTGCCATTGTTCTAAACGAGCACACCCTTTCCTAATCTCTAATTTTTATGTTGCAAAGAAAATTGACTTCAAATTTTTGACTTGACATTTCTTTTTCTTTTTGTTCGGACCTTCTGACTTATTTATAGCCAGTTTTTATTTCCCAGCAGTGGGAAGTCATGCAACATCATGCAGAACACACTCACCCACTCTAACTCACCCCGAACGTAGAGCTAGCCATTATCCAGGATTCTTCACACCACCTTAGAGGAAAGTGAAAAGAATCTTTTTAGTGCCTGAGTTGCTTTTCTGCATTGCGGTATAAAAATGATCCACTGTTCTTTTTCCTTTAGTTGTTGTTAAGTTTAATTTATGCTTCAGTGCTGATGAACATTTTGCAGCGCTACAGACGCCAGCTGGAAATGTCAGTATTCTATAAAAACTCTGTGCAGCATTGCAGAGGTTTGTTTTTAGTTTAGTTACACATACCAGTTTATTTTCAGAAGGCCGGGGACTTTTAATGAGGTGCAGGTACTAAATCGACTGATGCCCAAATCTGTTCAGTAAAAATAAACAAAACAAGATTTAATGTGTGTTATAATACTACGGCACACTGACACTGTCCGGTTGTTATACGTGTGCCAGACTGAAGCCTTCCATCGTACATTTCCGTTAATTAGCCATCTTCGCTTAAGACTCCCGCAGCATCATGCCGTTCAAAATAAAGTAAAAGACATTTTAAACTCAGTGAATCAATTGTATTTTTCTGATCTCCACCAGGAAATCCATCAGTCTGCTGCAACAATGTCTTTATCTCTGCTTGTATAAAAGGTTGTGGTCCTTCCGCTGTCTAAGTCCTAAATTCTACTCGCATTAAGAATTCTATTTTATTTAGTAATGAACACGTGACACCCTGTGCTGTGTCATTTTAAACAGAAGGAGGTGCTGTTTCACAGTACAGTTTCTCTTCTGGGGCCTTTCACTGTTACTTTCCCCCACTCCAAACCTGCCCAACACTTCCTCATCACCTCTGTTCCCCTCACCAACATGTCTATTAAAGTCTGCGCCTATCACTACTCTCTCTCCTCTGGGAATACTCACCATTACCTCATCTAACTCACGCCAGAACCTCTCTTTCTCTTCCGACTCACAACCTACTTGCGGGGCATAACCACTTACAACATTCACCATCAGCCCTTCAATTTCTAACTTCAGACTTATCACCCGGTCTGACACTCTTTTCACCTCCAGAACATTCTTCACAAACTCCTCTTTCAGGGTCACCCCTACCCTATTTCTCTTCCTATCTACACTATGATAAAACAACTTGAATCCTGATCCAATACTATGAGCCTTACTTACGCTTCCACCTGGTCTCCTGTACACACAATATATCTATTCCTTCTCTCCATCATATCCACCAGCTCTCTACCTTTCCCTTTTTTTTTGTCCTAACATTCAGCGTCCCTAGTCTCAGTCCTACATTTTTGCCTTTCCTCTTCTCTTCCTGTCTGTTCACGTGTCCTCCTTCTCTCCTCCTTTGACCAACATTAACCCAATTTCCCCGCCAGCACTCTGTAGGTTAGGTGCCGGTGGCAGTCGTTGTTAACCCAGGCCTCGACTGATCCGGTATGAAATTCTGACAGATTATTCGCATATTTAGATTTTACGTCGGATGCCCTTCCTGGCACAACCCTCTGTATTTATCCAGGCTTGGGACTGGCACCGAAGTCACTGGCTTGTGACCCCTGTGGCTAGATTACACACACCGATGACATCAGATGGTTAGAATTGGTGGATTAAAATGTTGATCCAGGATTAACAAAGTATGTTAATAATCCAGGATTACATCGAAAGTGCACGAAATCAACAAGAGCCAAATCACGTAAATGCACTCAGTTACATGCGGTGGAAATTATAAGATAAAAAAGTTTTTATTTCATCTGCTTTATATTATAAGATCGCAGATCTATAAAATAGGGTTAAATTTGTGTTTTTCTTTTCTTTTTCTTTTTTTCTTTCTTTTTTTTATGTCGAAGTATAAATACATATATATAGTATTAAGGCGTTCAGTTGTCTCTTTGTATTGTGAACAGCAGATGGCGCACTTGCACCACGTCCACCAATTTTTACGTGCTGCCATGGTAACATGCATTCACACTTTTTTTATTTTTTTTTACAGAAATATTGTGATTACACACACACACACACACACACTCATAAAACCGAAAATCTCTTCTTGTGAACGTGTGAAAATCTGCCTAATAAAAAAAAAAAAAGGAAAAAAAGATGAAAACGTAAACGTGAAGCGTGTACGCATGCGCACCAAGCCCATCGCGAACGAAATAATGTGTCAAGGTAAACGGATGACGTATACCTGTCAGCTGGAAAGACAGGCATAAATATACAACCACAGTGCGGGTCATACTATACTATACTATTCTATTTTATTTTATTCGAGCTGAATTCTAATACGTTTTTTTTATAACCCTGGACACACACTGCGTCTGGGGCAAAAAAAAAAAAAAAAAATAGAAGTGCACGCCTCCTGTGTTTTGACTTCCGTCTCTACGACTCGGATAGGGATGTCGGGCTGTTTGATTATTTTTTTGGACGCTGTCGTCGCAGAAATGGACTTGAATTAAAGATAAAATAATAAAGCGGAAGATTTTAGTCAAAGTGTTTAGGGAAGACATTTCCTGCCACCCCGATGACGCTGTGGTTTCGGGCTGTCGCTAGATAAGAAGCTGTCTGTCGTGGTGACACACATGAGTGTTCCGTTATGCTGGTCGCTGGTGTTGATCGAAACCCCGGCCTTTAAACCCATTTAATCGCTGGGAAGGGGACATTTTCTGGGTGGTATTAATGCTGTCGACAGGTGAGCTTATCATTAATTTTTTTATTCCTTTATTTGAGATATATATTTATATCTATTTCTTTTTGCATTGTCAAGAAATCGGATGGAATTCAATGCAGTCTCAGATCTCCATTGTTCCTCAGTAATAATATCTACCTGAACATTCAAGAATAACAACCTTTACACACAATTATAGTTATTTATTTATTTATTTATTTATTTTTCTGGATAACAAATTTAATTTGAACAATATCAGTGTGGCTGTTTTGTGTTGCCAGGTTGTTAAAACAAACCGCACAGATAAATAATATAAAACAGCCGTCAGTGTCATTTTATTATTATATTATTATTATTATTATTATTATTATTTATTGTTGTTGTTGTTGTTATTTTGTATTTTTACTTCTCTCTCCATTTTAATACACATTCTAGACTTGGTCCTGATTAGTGCATAAGGAAAGCCATATGGGTTGCAGGCGGAACGCATGTGCATTACATCTGTATTTGCAGAATACCTCGCTCTACTTGGCAACCGCAACCCTTTTATTTATTTATTTTTTTTAAATCCATGTCCCGAATCATATCGAATCAAAAAGTTGAAAAAAAAACCCCTCCTCGTCTGTCCGATTGTCCGTTCATTTCTGATGCTGCTTGTTCCACTCAGTGTTGTTGGAGGACCTGGTGTGTTTAGGGTACGAGTTAAGGGTTGCCAGTTTATCATAGGCCGTAATCACACAACCAGTGCAATGGATATCTGGTTGATATATGTATATATTAAGACACGTTGGGATTCTTTTCTTCTGATATCACGGGTTGGGATGTTGTAGTCGGAGAACGTGTTAAAACCGAATCCCTAATTCTGGAGGAGGTGCGAGGCGAACATTTTTTTTCTTTTGCTGTAAAATCTTTTTGGAGAAACGAGACTCAGAATGTCTTTGTGTACCGGAACAGTGTCCAAACTTTTATCATCTTATATGACACGTCGGTCCGTTTTATTGTTACTCCATGATAATTCAATTCAGTTTCATTTCGAGAGCCGCTATTAACAATGGACGTTGTCTTAACGCAGAACATAAGTAAGAAGAAGTCTATGATTAATGTTAGAAAAACCAAAAAACTTTATTAAAAACATCCCTAGTGGCAACTGTGGCAAGAAACAAACTCCCTTAGATGGTACGAGGAACCAGACTCAAAAGGGAACCCATCGTCATTTGGTATAATGGCGGTACATCCTGATGACATCCTCAACGTCCACAAAGGACATTTCTGCTACTCTGTGTCTGTCAGGTGATCCTTACCAGCTGTTGTTTAATTTTTAGGGCATTGTCAGTATTTTAGTTACGTCAGTATCTCAGATTCATTCATTATCTTGCATTTGGCGGCTGCTCTCATCCAGAGCTATTTACATTTAGCTCATTTATACAGCTGAGGGTGAGGGCCTTGCACAGGGGCCCAACGTTGGTGGCTTGGTGGTGCTGGAAATTACACCCATAATTATCGGGTAAGCAGACTGACACCTTAACCACCGCGCCACGGCTTTCCTTTTACTTGACTGTAAAGCGTTTCCTGAAGTTGCTCTGAATGTACCCAATGCTGCATCACTTCCTATCATCATTTTATGCTGTGATAATTTGCAGGAATGAAAATATTGACTTGTGTGTGTGTGTGTGTGTGTGTGTGTTTTGTTTGTCCAGTAGGGAATTTTGTAAAGCTGCCCAGATGTGCTGTGTGTGTGTTTGGTTGTGGAGACTTCAGTCATTCCAGTGGTGCCGGGTTTCTGATTGGTTGTTGGGGTTTCCACCTTCGAGTCTGAATATGAATGTTGTAGCCTGGAACGACGTTTATTATCTATTGTTTAATGTTCACGCCAACTTTGTTTTATTTTCTCTTACATCACCACAGTGTTGTTTTTTAAGTAAGAATCCAGAAAGCCCTCTTTTTGTTGTTTAATACGATGATGTAATGATTTATGGGGATTGCTTCCATAAATATTAATCAGAGTTTCCATATAAAAAGCGTCAAAACACGTCAAAAATTAAGCATTTGTTAAGAAACATTACGATTTATATTGTCTACCGAACAAGTTTCTTTTTAACGAGCTTGTTACACGTCAGTACAGACATGATCATGGATTAGATCAAGTTGATTGTCAGCACAGTTGTCAGCACTGCTTTTAAAAAAACTACCAATCAGCATGACCAATCAGATTAGAGGAACAAACCATGGAATAATAACGTGAAACGCTGTGTTACACATGCCGTTATTTAATTCTTGCTATTCACCTATGGCTGTACTAGGATGCCACAGGTAGACGTTTGTAATATGATTAACATGATTAGTGTTTAATTCCACAATAAATCTGTTTTAATGGTTAAAAACAGATTCTGGGTCAAGATTGGGCATTTCTAATATGCGCCAGGATTTATAGGCATCATAAAACGCTAGATGAAGAAGAAAAAAATGTGTGCCATGGACTGTGCACATAAAGTCGCCTTACTGGACACGCCTACATTGCTTGTATCATGTAATGTAATTAAAAATAAACGGCCTTCAGTTCCTGTGTGGTGGACATGATTTTGTTAAGTAGGTTGTAATCCTGGATTAACTTTAATCATAATCATCTGTTGTCATCAGTGTGTGTCGATCAAAACCCGCCTCAATCCAGTTTTGGATCTTTCCCTTTTTTCGTCCACAAACGAACTAAAAAAAAACTTAAACTGAGTAAATGCTGAAAAAAATCGTATTGGATGAAACTGGTAATTCATCGATTCTGGAACAATTTACTGGTAATGATGATTGCTGGATTAACATTGAATCCCCAACATGAAATTAGACAAACTATATTTATAATAATTGATGATAATCCAGGAAAAACATTAGTGAAATTAGACAGTGAATCATAAACAATCACTAATAAACAATTGACTGTAAAATGTTCTAAAACGGAGAACCTGTAGAACCGCAATAGAGCAACATTCTTACTATAAAACAGAGTTTCTCGTTATTTCATTAAGAAATTTATTTCAACCTTTAGAAATTGAATAATTACAGCCATTGTTATAATCATAAATGTTAAAAAAACCCCTATAAATTTACTTTTTATTCCTGCACACACACACACGTAAATACATTTTAATGCACACACACACACATCTATTTTTGGTCCTGAAGGTGAGGGAAATGCACATGCACATAGATGTTGTACACAACTGTACAGTACAGCATGTGATGTCTTACAGATGTCATTTTAAGTATTTCATGGTTTTTTTTTAATTTATTATTATTTAATAAATACATTTATAATATTACATTTTGGTTTAACAGGAGGGAAAAATTCCAAAATGGATTGGGGTGGATTTGGTTGACACACACTGATGACATCAGATGTTATAATTATCTGATTGACCAGGATTAAAAAAAGGATGTAAGGTTAGGATTACATTCTATTTTGCTAAAATCACATCCACTTTGCTTGTATCGCTGTGATACTATAGAGTTATTGGGTCAGTAGATACTGCCTGGACTTACTACGTGTTAGAAACGCACTAGAGAAACATAAATGTGTAGCTAAACATTTAGTAGAATCTTGAATTATGTACCTGGAACCTCAGTGTTTCTTTCTGGAAGAAGCTACTAAAATGTACATATATTTGAACACATTTCTGATTGGATGGATGTCAGATGTTTGACATAATTTGTTATAATTCTCATTTGACAGAGTTTTTGTTTCCTCCAACCACATATTTTATTGTTTTTACCGTTACTGTAACCGAATAATCACAATGAATTTGTCCAAAACTAAAAAAAGTTATTACCTCTATAATAACTCCGTAAACGCATGTGATGTTTGGAATATGGAAGCGAATTATATAAACGCGTCTTTTGTAATCGTAGCCTGTTCTCGTTACTGATATTGCATAGTGGAGCGAAGAAGGTTTAAGTGTTTACATTTTGTTGCTTGAGTTCGTTGTTGTAGTTGTTGTTGTTTAACCAAGCGTGTCTTTGTCTATCAAATAGTTCCACTAGGCCTAGAATCCATCTTTCCCAAACATGGGGGCCACCAGTTACAAATAATAACCAAAGTACATTATTATAAAAGAAACTAATTACCAGGGAAAGTTATTATTGCAGTACTTTCCTAATGTTTAAATAGAATACATTCTTATTATAAATCATTCTACACTAATCTACGCTATTTTAATGTTGTCGGGTCATGTGACCATGTGAGGTTAGCCATTAGATTAGAATTACTTGTCACCGATATGAAGAGACTCTTTCTTCCTGGTTATAAGTTACACGTTACATAAACAGTCTTGTCTTTTACCACAACGAGAGAAAAGTAGTGTTTAAACCTCCAGTTTGTGAAAGTTAACAAGTGTCTGTCCGAATTTCATTCATACTATCTGTAATATAGTATACTATACTATAAAGAACATACTTTGTTAAACGGCGGGAAGAACGTACTTACTTAAACATAGTACACACTTAAGTAGTATAAGATATCGGACAGCGCCGTTGACATGCTTTTGTGTGAACACTTACACACACACAAACACACAAATCATCATCAGTTATGTGGTTGTCTCCAGCCCCCTACACATACACACACACACACACCAGTCATAGTCAATTATGTGGTTGTCTCCCACCCCCAACACACATACTCATAGTTCACACGAATTAAAAGCGTTCAGTGAGTCAATTACAGTAACGTTGCATTTTATTGTCAGTAACGGTAACACTCGTTTGATTACTCGTTACTGAAAACAGTAACCTCGTTAGTAACGCTGTTTATTTATAGCGTCCTCTCATCAACCATGTGACTCTTGTCCTGAGTATAAAATAAAAAATGATCAGCTAATTCTGGGCTGCTAATTCTCAGCAACTACAAGCAAATAAAATAATAATTTTAATATAAAAAACTTTTAAAACTGGTCAAATTCGACTCAAATTCAGCGGGAAGGTTAAAACGTGCATTTCTATGCGTATACACATGCATAGAATTTCAATACACTACTGTGTGTGTGTGTGTGTGTGTGTGACTAGCGTATGCCAGTACTTGAAATAGCAACGTGTGCAACAGAGCAGTGGGCACAGTAGCCGTCAGCTAAAGGCTCTGCATTAGCTTTTACTGTGCCCTCCTCGTAATCCGTGCTGATAACACACTCTAAAGGACGTAATGCCGTCCGGGTGCTTCAGAAACACACACCACTAGCTTTTTTTTTTTTTTTACAAAAAGGACAAAACAGCACTTGGTGAGTATCAAAGTACCAACAATGTTGCTGATCGTCTTGTCTGTAATCTGTGTCTGTGTTGTGGTAGTTAGTTTACACGTGCTTTCATGATACACTCGTGAGAATTGTCTCATTCGCACCAGTTATTCTTACCCCGGGTTTCGAGTTCTGACTCGGCAAGCCGCCATGGCGTTCCACATGGTACAGACTTTCTGTGTTTGTCCTATTTAAAACAATGCTCTAATGTAAAACATCCCAAGAGCAGCGGTATGTATGTAATCTGCCTTAAAAATATGTGGCAGCGTGAGTGTGAGAATGTGGGTGTGTGAGTACACATGCGAGTGAGTGAGTGAGTTGGTGCGTATATATTTGAGTGCGTGAATAACTGAGTGTGTGTCTTTGTGTGTGAGAGAGTGATTAAGTTTGTGCGTGGGTGTGCACACGTTTTCTAATACCATTTCCGGAACAGGCTCATGATTGCGTTGTCGTCATTAGAAGTGAATCTCGTTTGCAGTAGAACTAGAAGACAAGTCCTCGTTATCCATCTTAATCTGATCAGCGGGAACACGGCACATTTAAACAAACTCTGACCTGGTTCGATTCATTGAGTAAACTCCACAGATTCCTTCTGGCTAACGCTGCTAACTTTCCTTATGCTTAATAGGAATCTACACACACACAAACACACACACACAGACACACATCTACTTATTTCTTGAGCCTATGTGTATGGAGGACAAAGAAATGTGCTCCGTGTGTGTAAGCCAGTTAGATGTCTTTCAGATTTAATGAAACGTTTTGTTTAGTCTAGTTGTAGCTGTGTGTGTGTGTGTGTGTGTGTGTGTGTGTGTTTGTGTGTGTGTGCATAAGTTATTTAGATATTTTTTCGTTTATTTACAGACACATTTTGTTGAATCTTGTTGTGTAAGCTTATTAGATGCAGCGTTGCCAGATTGAGTGGGTTCCCGGCTAATTTCAATGCATTGTTCCCAGAAATAAATGCATTGTGTGTGTGTGTGTGTGTGTGTGTGTGTAGTTAGATGTCTTTCAGATTTACAATTTTTTTAAAGATAGTTGTGATAGTTGTAGCTGTGTATGTGTATGATAATTAGGTGTCTTTTAGATTCACAAAGGTTCTAGTCGTAGCTGCGTGTGTGTGTGTGTGTGTGTGGTTGTGTGTGTGTGGTTGTGGTTGTGAGAGCTAATTAGATGTCTTTGAGATTCACAAAAGCATTTTGTTGAATCTAGTTGTGGCTGTGTGGGCGGGTGTGTGTGTATGTAAGCTAGTCGGATGTCTTTCAGATTCACAGAAGTATTTTGTTGAATCTAGCTATAGCCTTGCGTGTGTGTGTGCGTGTGTGTGTGTGCGTGTGTGTGTAACCCTAGTTAAATGTCTTTTAGATTCACAGAAACCTAGCGTGAGATTCTTTAATCCTAATAGGTGCCTTCCAGAAAAAGTTTGAATTAGAGTGCCATAAAACTGTCCATCATTTTTATGTCCTCACTGTCGTAACCTCACACATTTTTTTCTATTTTAATGCAGTTCACAAAGAACAAACAGTAAAGCTACGTTTTAAGAACAGACTGTTTCTCCGACTAGGTTTTGCTCCATCATTTCTACATGTTTTTGTTTTAAATTTACTACAGTTTTACTTTTTTAAACTAATCTAAAAATGCTTTAAAACCATTTTTCTTGCCTTAAATTACCTTAATGGTTAAAAAAAGTGGCTATCTAGCAGGTAGCTCAGTGGTTACGGTGGTCAGAAGATTGTGAGTTCAATTCCTAGCTGGGCCCCAGAGCAAGGCCCTTAACCCTCTTAGCTTAAATGGATAAATGGGGCATCGAGGCAGTGGTAGCCTGGTGGTTAAGGTATTGCTAACTGGATTGGGGCTTTGATTTCCAGTACAAAAAAGTTACCACTATTGGGCCCCTGAGCAAGGCCCCTAACCCCCTTAATTGTTCAAATAAATGTAAGGCCACCTGCCAAGTGCCAGAAACAGATATATATATTTTATTTAAACTGTCTGTAGTATTTTAGGTTATAGTCAACTGACTCTCAGCTTTGAGTCTTGTACAAGTTACAGGACATGTGATTTTTATTGGATAAATACTGTAAAAGTTGTAACGTTTACATTAACAATGACATCGAAAAAAAGACAAAGCAGCCAGTTACCACAAGCAGTCATGATCCAAATCCTTATGTAGTTTGTTGTTTTGGAATATATTACTTGAGAAAAGCCAGCGCAATAGTCCACACACACAGACCACAACAGGTGTCTATTATAGCCGACTCTTAATTGTTAGCATACCAGCTGTAGCGATTAGCAGCACCCTGTAAACTGTAATGAAGTGACTAACATAAAAGTCAAGGAAGTGGAAAGAATGCGCCTGATTGTTGTGGAAAATATCTTACAAATAGAATCTGACTTGTATCTGAGTCACTCGTACCCGGAGGTCAAGTTACAAAACGGTCTGGGAATTCTTCAGCTGTTTCAGGAAGTGGGTCATTTCTCCACTGGCTTGCAAGCGATTTACCATTAGCGTGCAACACAGAGATCTGTTTCGTTCTGGTCTACCAGTGAACCGGAAATGTTTACATTTACGGCATTTGGCAGACGCCCTCATCCAGAGCAACTTAAATTCATCTCTTTTACACAATTAAGCAATTTGGGGTTAAGGGCCTTCCTCAGGGGCCCAGCAGTGGCAACTCTGTGGTCAAACACCCGATCTTTAAAATTCGCCTAATGCTGTAACCACTGCTTAACCTCTTCCTGCTTTTATGTTTTTATATTTTCGTAGAAGAAAATTTAGTCATTTAACATGTAAGAAGCAACAATCAGAAACCAAAAGGGGTGTGTATTTTATTCAAGTCTAAAGAGCTAAAAGTGGTGGAATAGTTTTTACGTTCAACATTAAGGTAGATCTTCTTCATAAATGTTCTTGATTAGTCATAGTAATACCTTTTATTGACGCTAGATTATTTTATCCTGCTATGTTTACTTAACGCTATCTACCCCGAGTACACTGAACTTTTTTAGGTCGGTGATTGATTAGCCTGGACTGGATCTTGCTCCTGTCACTGTATTCCAGTTGGAACATGCAACAGAGCGCGTACACTTGATTCTGAAGCTTGTGGTTAGACCGAGTGAAGGCCTAAATCTTTATGAACACCAGAACACTGAAATAGCCGACTATGGTAGCACAAGTATATCTTTACTAACAGATTTAAGACAGCGTTCTTTTTTGGATACTAAGGCAACAATCAATCAGACATCGCTGCTAATAGTGTCCTCAACTAAGAATTTTGAAAATTTTATATAAAAATATATATAATCAAACAATACATTTCTACTTACCAATCAGGAACCTTCCACATGCAATGGACCACTTTTAACAATATTAGAATGAAAAAAACCCCCATTCGTTTACACTTACATTTCTAGCATTTGGCAGACGTCCTCATCCAGAGCGACTTACATTTATCTATTATACAACTGAGCAATTAGGGGTTAAGGGCCTTGCTCAGGGGCCCAACAGTGGTGGTGCGAAGAATAAACCCTGATCTTTCAATTAGCAGTCCAACACCTTAACCACTGCGCTACCTCCTCCCTGTTCACTCAATTTAAATGATTTCACATGATTTGTTGGACACAATGCGTTTTATATAACTAACATTACCTGAGTGTGTTCTAAATAAAATCAAAACCCCCTGATCTCCTCACCCACCCTGAGAACAGCTTCAGCTACATTGCCTTCTACATAATTCAATGCTACAGTTATAATGTACTTCCCATCAACGTCCTTCTGAGATTTCACCACGGAATGGGTTTACGTTAATGCTACATGGCTAACACTTACACCACTTCACTCCATTCCATCCGGTTATTAATAAACGTGTTTGAATCAAGTTAAATATAAGAGATGAATTGAAAAAACAGATATGACTTTAAAATCTATACGTCTGACTGTTGTATGTTGTAGTACCTCAGGTATAAAAAGACTAAATTATTTGATTAGCATGAAAATAGGCTAAAGCAAAAAAAAAAAATTAAACATGCACCAGTACTGATTATAATGTGGATAAAAAGTGAATGTTTTCTTTTGGACAGTTTTATGGTTGTGTCACACTGTCTAGTTTAATTTATCCAATTTTTTTTTTTTTTTTTGCTCTATATGCTAATGTTTTTACAAAAGCAATTAGCTTGTTACCTACGAACAATATTAATGGTTGGTGTCTAATGCTAGTGCTAGTATGTATTTAAATACTCCACGCAATTCCTGATCGGAGCAAGTCTGGATTTATGAATGCAATAAAAACCAAATGTATTTATTACTTCCTAAATCAGGCATCCAGTAATACATGTTTTATATTTTAATTGAGGTAAATACGCATGCGTTACGGTTGCGACAAAAAAAGAACTTTAGTGGACATACTTTTCAGAAATTCTGCAAGATGAAAGGAACAAGCCAGAAGAAATAATACCAACTGTATTTTGTTTTTGCATTTTTGTGTCTCTAAAATAGATTAAACAATGATCAGTTTTATGATTATTATATATAATCTGGATTATTTTTATTATCGCATATCGGATCCACCAATATTTGCTGCCATCTTTAATGTTTAACTGAAATCACTTTTGTGATATGTTGCGGGATTAGTACATTACCCGTAGGGGCAGTTGTGTTTTATTGTTAGTTATACTTTTACATGGTGTGTACCGATGCCGATAATATACGGCGGATATGTTAGCCTCTTTTTTGGTGCAGATTGACAGCTAGCGACAGAGCTCATAAAGGTGCGAGAATATAGCTAATGTTACAGAAGAAAGACAGCCAAAAGACTCGGCCAAATTATTTATTTATTTATTTATTTATTTTTAGATATTATTTATCATTTTAAAATATTTTTAAATAATAATACACAGGTTGCGATATTAAGTTAGCAGTTCAAGAATATGTCGTGTGTGCAAAATAGGGCGGCAGCTTGAAAGAAAGAAAGAAAGAAAGACGTAATTCATAGATTTAATAACATAAAATAATAAAAACAAACGATGTCTCTGCTTCTTTCAGAAACACACGACAATAAATTGTAACTATATATTTTACATATAGGCTTAAGTATTTATTTTTATCGATGGGTTATTTTGTGTTGTCTTTGTTCAGAATAATTACATTTGATTTTGTTTTTATTCCTGGTTAATGGTTATTTTTTGTTCGTTTCTGGTCCGCAATAATCGCGTCCGTAACACATAATTAAGGCTGTTTTACAGCAAGGAAGTGGGATGACGGTCATACTTAGCATGGACATATTTAAGCTTTGTATATAAAGTTTTACATGATTTGTATTAATATTTATATTAAACCATCGAAACTTTTTCTTTAAATTGTTATGGATGTGACACAGCACTGAAGCGTCATTATCTCCTGAATATATCGCTTCTAAATTTGCAGGGCAGGACAAAGTGAGTGTATTTATTTCTCCTGCATAAATCTTTTAAAAGCATAAAATGTAGTTGATTTATAAAATTTAGTTTTACGATCTGTGCACACCTCGTCACATGTAAATAAACAAAGCAATTTCCGTAAAACTGAGATATAATAAAATGTAATAATAAAAAAGGTTTTATTTTATTTTAGTAAAAAGTTTATTTTGCATGAAAATGTTGACATTTGCATAAAATTGCCCATTCGTGTGTCTTCCATAACGGATACTTCTCATCAAGCTGACCTGCGTAGCTTATTGACAGCTTTTTAAAAGGTCGTCCTGTTTTTGAGCCAGTCTAGAAGAGCACAGTGTCATTCTCTGAACAGAGAGCAAAGTCTGTCTGCAAAAAACCAAACCGTTATGGATGAACTCCACAGGCTGACGCACCACACGAGGACTAAGTGAGCAAAGAGCTAAATGTCGAACAGAAATTTAAACCTCAGAAGATGCTCAGACCAGAGAGACTCAGATTTGGGGTTCATGTGGTGTAAGTTAATTTATTTTTTTATTGGTGGAATTTATTGATTGGACAGAGCCAGCGTAAACATTATTATTATTATCTTTAAGAAGAATGGTGAGATCCCGTTATATTGGTTATAGTCGACCTTTTTTTCTTAATTTGATAAAATCATGCTGGTCATAATAAAAGTGTTTGATTTTTAACTGGAGGTAAAATGTTAAGTTAGATTTTTTCTTACATACTTTTTGCACGAAACCATAAATGACTTCACCATGTGTCTTTCTAGACTGTCCAAGAGACTCGGGAGTGCCTGTCTTTTCACTCTCAATCTGTACAACTGGAAAGACATTTGGACTTTATATACTTTTGTAAATCTTTTCTCAAAACTCATTATGTAAATGTAAGTATTTTTAATGCGTCTCCTTTAGCAGGGGATTGGACGTACTTCGGTTGTTGGATTTATTTACTCTAACGGAGAAAATACATTAGCCGATTTAGTTTAAAAACATTTTTGTTCTGCTTGTTGAAAGTCTCTTCACGTCTTGATAGAACTTATTTAAGGGGTCTAAATCGTCTGTGGAAGGCAGAGGACTAAAATAAATTTGGTCCGAACATTATGATAGGCTTTTTGCGTACTGTTCACAGCGACAGGATACACCATCAGCCTGAGTTGCCAATTTCTCACTTGGTATTGATAATTTTAATTTGATCGTTTGGGTGCTCCTTTAAGTTTAAAAAAATGGACAGTTTTAACTCTATCTGGCAACCGTGTCATCAGCATGTTCTCGGAAAAAAAATGCTGGATCAAAACAAAGCAAAAATCCAAATTAATATCAGTGTTGTGTTTCCACAACAGTCAGAGGCTCTGAAAAATGATGTCATGGTTGCAGTATTTCTTTTGGACAGGTAGGAATATGGTGGATATTGGCTTTTGGTGTGTTTTGATAGTAACATAGCTTATGAAGTTTGTGTAGCTTTACGATTTAGCTCAACTTTAGCAGCAGCGTGTAATCGGGTACTATTTTCATGTCTGGTATTTTGGTAGTGTTAAAAAATAACTGTACTATAAAGTTTCTAAAACAGATGATGTATTGGAGTAATGTTCTCTCGGCTCGTCCAGTCTTTGCATGTTTATGTGTTCAAAAGGAACGGGTTTGGACCAAGAGGAAGGGATGAAAAATTTCATTGCTATCAGGCTACAGTTAGCATTTTCCCAAATGTCCCACAACACATTCGATGTTCCGTATAATTTTTCCCCCACCCAGCTATAATCCCAACTGTAGCGTTCGCACTCTTTAATACGGTTTCACGCTCAGGAACTCGTCTGAATGGTGTTTACACTTAGTCTAGACGACACTGAGTCAAAAGGAAGCAGAAGTCGCTGTTGTAGCCTGTTCCAGTTTGCTGGGTCATGTGCTGATTTGTCAGGAAAGTTCTGACCTCTTTAAAGACTTTAAAGACTCAGAGAGGAACAAAAGTGGGTGAGTAGTACAAGAAAATCATATCATGCTATTTCCAAGATGTTTCAGTGCTACTCACTATGATTAAGATGATTACAGTAGGTACAACACAACTGTTTAAAAAATGATTTCATAAACAGTTTAAATAGTTTTGTAAATTTAATTAAATACGTTTCCCCTAATCTAACTACATTAAATTATCTATGACAATGGTTCCTAACCCTTTTATTGCCTCAGACCCCCTAATGCTCATTGCTCAACACTTTGCACAGAGCTCGCTGAGGCCCCCTTGTGGGTCGGGACCCCTGTGTTGGGAACCACTGATCTATGGTGTATTTCATAATTCAACATTTTACAAATCTCAACATACAAACAACATACAAAACTCATAAACGTCATAAAATACACAAAATACAACATGCTAATGTTTGTATGTTTTAGTTAGTTAGCTGTTTCTTTCTTATGTTAAGTGCATCGGCCAACCCAGCATAACTATTTGGGTTAACTAGTTGGGGTACGATAACGTTAGTCTGTTAATTAATGGTAACTGCTTAGTAGGTGAAATATTACAACTTTAGATACATTTTACACAAAGCTCAAGAGTTTTGTTAGCTCCCTAGTTTTATTATCAAGCTCTCTTTTGTGTTATTTTTTTAAACTGATAAAAACTTAACTTAAGATTCGGTTAAATAGTTTTACCTCAACCACTAATAGTCACCCTGGAAAAGTTTTTCATAGTCAAGAGTTGCTAAAGTTGACAATAAAGTAATCATTATGTACTAAAATGCTGGCTGACAGCTGGTTAGGGTCACAGATAAACACAAACAAATTTAAAAATACACAGTAAAAGCAACCAGACATTTGTTTTGCTAGCTAAATTTTGCCATTTGGGTTAATACCATCAGTCCCAGAGCTGCTCCACAGAGAGCACATAACTGCAAGATTTCATTCCTGAAGCCAAAGAGTTTGTGTTTTAATTTACTTGCTAACATAACAATGAGGTTGCATTTACACCACATGTATCAAGTAACCCAAGTCTGATTTTTTCCCCTCTAATGTGGCACAGATCGGATATAACCAATGACCATGTAAGCAGAAAAAAACACATGGTTTCTAATAATTTCAGCAGGATATGAATCCGATACATAAATTAGTGTCTGCGATGTAAGCGGACGGATCAGATTTTCACCTGTCAGTGTGAGTCGAACCTCATTGATTAAGCAATGTTGAACACCAACAGAAATATATAATAAGTTAGCCCAACTGTGTATTTTATTATTTATTATTTTGATTTACTTACAGTCTGTTTTGGCTGTAAACAATTAAAATGACAAAAAAAAAAGATATTTATAACTTTATCAATGCTACGTTTGTCCAGGCTGAAACAACAGCTCTCCCTTTTTTTTTCTCCTTTTAAGAAAAACATTGTTTTGCCGACTTTCAAATATGATGCGAAAGCAAAATACTGAATAATCATTTCGTCTTGGTCCATTAGGTCCATTGATTATCACATTGTTTTTCCCTCCTTTGCTTTTCTGGTCAGTACGTCTACATTGGGTTGTCTTGCCGTGTGTAGTGTAAATGCAGATATTGGAAAAGGGTCAGTTTTAAAAGATAATGTAAGCGGGTCGTCAAAGACCCCCCCGTCCCCCACCACCACCAAAATATAGTCCTAAAATCGGGATTCTGCAGTGTAAATGCAGCCCGAGAGACTACTAGAGCGCACCTAGCTGATACGACAAAGCACAACCCCTTGCATTGAATTACCAACTAGACCCTAATTTAGTGCCCAGTTAAAATGAAACTTGTGGTAATTCAACACTACATGTAGCTCAAAGACAGGTGCTTGGTAAACATGGAAATGGTTACACTTCATAATGACTCATTCCGCTGTAAAATAACTCTTACTGACTTTCTCAGAAAAGAGTTATAAAAATCTAGCTGTGCTAGAGTGTATTTTAAGAACCTTTGAGCTTGTGAACATGTACGTTGTGGTAAAGAACTGAATTTTTAAAAATCTGAAATATACACAGAGGTATTCGCTCCTTCTTTCAAGCATGCATTTGAGGACAAGTTCCTTTTAAGAGCGTGCTGGGAGTTACTGTTTGGATGGGCTCTTTGGCACACCCACAGAGGTACTCTGATCCATCTGTTTCACCTAGATGAGCAGTTTTTATCTCTCTAGCGTGAACAAGCTCGAATAAACTGGAATCAATGAACGCTGACAGGTGGTACGGCTAAGGAAGGCTCCACGGGAGAACAGGGGAGTGGACACCTGTGTTAGTTTGTCACTGTACTAAAGTAGGAGGGGTTACAACAAGGTCAGGTTGGTACTGCACTGCCTAGTATTAACAGCACAAAAATAGTAATTTCATAGTTGTTATATTTTGAATTTATTCTATGCTATTTAACTTAGCCAACTTTTTTTTTTTTTGTTTTTTTTTACCAGGGACCAGTTTCATGCATGAAAATTTTCCGCGGACTGTTTAGAGGCACAGGGGTTCCAATAACAAAAACCTTTGTCAGTTTATAGTATGTCATCTAAAGTGCAACAATTACAGTTTATATTAAGAATTCACTATAATTTTACACTATAATAGTCTGGGGTGATGAGAACCAGAGACAGTGATTGTGTTCCATGATATATATTTAGTCTGCTCTGCATTCTTGTTTTGGTGGCTGTCAACTAAGAATGATGCTTTCAGTGCAGACACATTTGTTAAAGTGGTGGCCCTCTATACTGTAACTGTTTTTGTCCTTTATGTTTGTTTTTTTCCAGACATTTAAGGGTTTAGGGTATTTTTCGTTAGGGTTTCGTTAGCTAGTCGGTCACCGCAAATTATGCCAGATATAAGGTAGGAATCTTGATATTTTTTTTTAATGCAGCTTTCTTTTTGCTGGCAATTTGTGACCCCTTCTGCTGTCCCATTGTTTGCTCATTCCTGAAAAAAACAGTGAAGAGAGCTGCCAAAGTCAAACAAGGACAGAAACAGTCGTTTTTGCAAAAGAATAATAAAGAATACATTTTAACTTTTAGCACACAGACTTTGTGGTATAAACATACAACATTTCAGTAAGCGCTGCCAACACCTGGCATCATGAGGCCCAGTGCCTATTAGTGGTGACAAGATGTAGACATGTCCAAATTAGTTTGATGCGAATACGGAGCAACGTAGTGCAGCACCTGCCAATAGGAGTAAAGATTTGGCAACCAGTAGTAGACGCATCTACTGGTGATATTTCGCACGAATCCGAAACCGTTGCGTGTGCAAATGTAGCTTAACGTAACAGCTCTTTTGAAGGACACCTTTTATCCAGTTGTGTAGCTAAGACTTGATTTGCCTCAGACAAGATTTGATTCACAGTAAGAGGGTAAAAAACAAGAATGTCTAAGGTCATGTTTAAACTAACCTTGCAGGGAAGATACCATGATTAGGAAGGGGGTTCACCCAGGGTAAGGCTCAACCATTGCACACTGGTTGTGCAAATTCTCCTGGGTTCAAGCCAGACCACCGCCAGTCAGCCACTTTTGGGTCCCTAAGCAAGACCCTCAATCCCTTTTGCTCCAGGGGCGCTGACCCTGCGCTCTGACCCCAACTTTCTAGGATAGAAGCAAATTTCACTGTGCTGTAAAGTAAATGTGACAAATAAGGACATTTACATTTTTACATGTACAAACTCATGAACAGTATCCCATTTCTGGAAGTCAAAATAATTAGTAGGGAATTAAAAATTTGGCTACACAATCGTGGACTGTTCTATAAACACACCGTGTTTTTCTTTAGCATATTACATTTCACGTTCAGTTGCTAGTTACAAGGTCTAAATTAAAATATTACACGGTGTAACATAAGTTCCTATGCCACTGCACCCCACACCATACTTTACATAATTGCTAATGTAACGTATTTGTCTTAACTGTTTACAGTCTTTAAATAGCAGCGGAGAACTTTGCTGTGTTATGTACCGGTAGGTCACCTTGGAAAGAATGCGGCTGATGAAAGTACTGTACTAATGTGTGCGTTTATTGTTTAATGTGCTCAGGTAGACGTGTCGGCATTCAGGCTTATTTCTAACCTTAATCTAGCGCTGCTTAACAGTTTAGTAATATCTCCACTCAACGCTTAATGTTTGTTAGAGGGCAAAATAGTTACACGACACATTTATACTTAAATATTCCTAGCAACCTCTGACTTAATCTAAACAGAACCTCGTTTATATTTACATGGCAGACGTTCTTATCCAGAGCAACTTACATTCATCTCTTTTATAGAACTAAGCAATTGGGGGTTAAGGGCCTTGCTCAGCGGCCCAGCAGTGTCAGCTTGGTGGTACTGGAAATCAAACCCCGATCTTCTAATTACTGAGCTACCACTTCCCCTTCAATGGCATTTGACTTGCATTAGAAACACATTTTGTGCCAGATCAGAAAGAGAGACATACATTTGCAAGAAAAATAGTAAATGTGAATGTGTAAAAGGGCAGTGAGGTTATCGTATCAGTTCTGAACCCTCCCTCATCTTTTTCCTGTCTTTTTTTGTTTTATTCACATTTAGAAAAAAATTATTGTCCTGACAGCACTTCAGTAGGTCAGCCTCTCCGTCCCTATAAGCTGACTCATCAGCAGCTGCTATCAGAATGAATGTGGATGATTTATTGAAGTTCTGTCTGAGCAACCATATGTCAGTATCTTTAGTTGAAAGGTTTGATGATTTTGTTTACTCATACAGTACAAGTCTCCTGATTCTCATGATGGGAACCTGATAAATAAGCAACAGTAACAGATAACATGTGTGGCAGTGATGTTAGTGGTACAGTATGACCCTGGAGACAACATCTGTTGCTGATTCACACAGACCTGCCAAGTGCTGAGGCTCCACTGGCCTTGGAGTGTATTTTCTACTTTTCCTGAATCAATCTGAATTTCTTAGAATGTCTTTTTTAGGTATGTGGTGTATATCATCAGACTTCTGGCTTGTAAAAAGGGTGAAATAGTTGTATCATTTTTTTGTATTAAATTAAGTTTTAATTTAAGATTAGGCACTATAGAACCAAATCCAGAATAGCTATAGGCTGTATTAACACCACAAGTATCGGAGGAAACAAATTCTGATTTTTTTTACTCAAATGTGGCATAGATCAGACATGACTGACGAAAAATTACACACCAGATTCTGATATCTTTAGATCGGTTTCATTCGTATTTGGAAATAGAATTTGTGTGTCTTCGGTGTTTTTAAATGTCATAATGTCAGACAGGAAGCTTGTCTAATATCCAATAATCTGATCTTACAATCTATTTCAATCGTTTTTTCTTTTTTCTTTATACGGATTCATGCATAAAAAGAGCACAGTGGATCCTTATCATGGAACAAGTATAACAAAAAAAAAAAGATTAGGCCTAATGGTGACATTGAATTCATTTGCAAACATATATATAACCACTGCGCTACCACTTACCTAATTTATAGAAATATGAGATGTTTACAAATATATACCATATCGTACATCCCATATTACTTTTAGGTTAACACACCCTTTAAGCTGCACATCTCAACAATAAGGATTCCCCTTTAGACCATAAAGACATTCCCCATCAGGCATTAACTGCATACGATAATTGGGTCCTGATGCCTCACAAAGTCTTTGCTTCTGTTGGTTTTCTACCAATTCGGCACCGGTTTTCATTAACCCTCAGCCAGTCAGCTGAAGTTCAAGCATGCAACCACAGGAATGTCCATAGTGTCCATATTGTTGCATGTAATTATTATTATGCCTTCATCTTCTGAGAATGCAGGGTTTATCTTTCAAGTTTAAACCTTGGTTTCTTGGGCAATGGAGTATTTTTGCCCAAGCATCACCTCACATTTTTCAACATTCGTTTTGGGTCTGGCTTTCTGTGTTCCCCAAATATTTTGCAAAATGTCTTTTCTTCTTACACCTAATACAGTATGTGGTCTCTTTGTGAACTCTTAAACATTGACTCAAACCACACAATTAATCAATGTGTGGCTCGATTTACTCTGAATGTCAGCCAATCAATTACATTTACATTTCTGGCATTTGGCAGGCCCCCCTTATCCAGAGTGACTCACATTTATTTCATTTTTTTTTTATCTATCCGAGCAGTTAAGGGTTAAGGACCTTGCTCAGGAGTCCAACAGTGGCAGCCTGGTTGTGCTGCCAGTTTCCCTTAATGCCTTCTGAAGCTACAGGCATTTCAGAAACAAAAACCGTAAACGTGCATTGGTTTTAGTAAACAAGACTTGCTAGCTTGCTGACAGAAGAGTCAGTAGTCTGTTCCTAATGAAGAGGTCTTTCCTTACAGGACAGGAAGCAGAGTGGTGCCACCCCACTGAGCACTGCATAACACTCGCAATGCTAACTGCCACACGTTTGTATAGGAAAGGTGTATTTTGTTGCTTTAACTGTGAACCTCAGCACTGTGAATGGCGTCTCTCTGTGGTCTCATAAACCTTTCACAACACTTTTTTAAAGGGGGCTCACGTTTCTGTAAGAGTTTGGCGTAGGATCTCCCCGTTGTGTAAAATCCCCACGGCCCTAAGACAACACACAAGCCTATTTAACCTTTGGCATAACCTTGACACGTAAATTAGAATTAAATGAAAGCCTTGCTTGATCACAAAGCAATCTTCTTATTCTAACATTCTTTAAAATTGATCTTTATCATTAAAAAAAGAAAACAAATTAAAAACAATTAGTTGTATCCATTTGCAAAGTACATTTAAAGGTACAGCATTTAACAGACATCCTTGTTCAGAGGGACGTACATTTATCTCCTTTATATAACTGAGCAATTAAGGGTTAAGGGCCTTGCTTAGGGGCCCAGCAGGGGCAACTCAGTGGTGCAGAAAATAGAACCCCCGATCTTCCAATTAGCAGTAAGTTAAGACCTTAACCACTGCACTATTACCTCCCTCAAAGTAGCGGTATGTGATGTTTTTGCACCTTTTCAGGCAAAAAAGAATTTAAGTAAAATTTACTTATTTATATCATTTTTATCATTCAACTATCATTCAATTTTTTTTTTTTTTTTTTAAAGCTAGCAAACAAACTAAAACAACACTGAGGCCCTGGTTTGTGTACGTAAAGATGTGCAAACTGTATTATAACATTTTTAAAAAAAGATATTTTTGGGCATTTTTTGCCTTTATTGATATGATAGAATGGCCAGCACGGTGGCTTAGTGGTTAGCACTGTTGCCTCACAGCAAAAAGGTCCCAGTTTCAATTCTTAGGCAGGGGCTTTTCTGTGTGGAGTTTGTATGTTCTCCCTGTGCTTGCACGGGTTTACTCTGGGATGTTTCCAGAAACATCTGAAACATCTGAAAGTGGGGCTTAGTGGCTTAGTGGTTAAGGTGTTGGACTGATACCAGAAAGACTGGGGTTTGATTCTCAGCACCGCCAGGACACTAAGACACCACTGTGGGCCCCTAAGCAAGGCCCTTGACCCTTAATTGCTCAGCTGTGAAAGAGATAAATGTAAATCGCTCTGGATACGGGCATCTGCCAGATGCTGCAAATGTAAATGTATGTATGTTAGGTGGATTGGTGAGTGTGTGTGGCCCTGTGATGGATTGGCGTCCTTATTATAACATTTTTTAGCCATATTATAAAATTTTAAACACTTATTTTACTGCTGAAAAAATAGTTTTTAAGCTAAAATAGTTTTTAGCTAAGGATTTAAAGTCGGTCATGCAATGCACTCATTTAGAGCTGTTTTAAGTAGTAATAACATCTGTGTACTAAATTATATTTCAGTAATAAAAAACACGCCAATGTGACATTCCCAGGTGTCACAGTTCTCTAGGTTGTAATCTTAATACCACTGATGCTTCGTTGCTTCTAATGTGTGCATTGTTATTTCTCAGTCTGGGTTCTCAGTGTATTTTCTT
Organism: Bagarius yarrelli; assembly: GCA_005784505.1. NCBI lineage: Eukaryota > Metazoa > Chordata > Actinopteri > Siluriformes > Sisoridae > Bagarius > Bagarius yarrelli. Next base: position 730,587 of record VCAZ01000039.1, read on the forward strand.
ATCTAATCTGTGTATTTTGTTCTCTACCCTGGCAAACATGCTAGGCACCAGCCAGATAATGTAAGCGTTCTAGCCAAAACACAACAATAAATATGTAACACACCAAGGCCAAGCAGACGCAAGGAGTAACCGGGTTCGACATATACAAAATAGAGCGAAATCTACAAACCCCTTGCATTACGGATTATAAACGCATAATAAAACTATTAAACAACGATATTATTCACTATATTTGCACCAAGTAGCGAACAAATAAACTATTTAGCTCACACTGCTGTAAAATCGACCTTAAATCATTTTAGACATGTGGCAAGTTTCAGTTAGACTCCCCTGGGATTCTTTCTGAAATAGTTAGCCCACATTCTCATAGCATTTATTCTCCTTATTCAGTCAGGGAACTTATTCACTCAGGGTCTGAATGTTTAGTGTATCTTAGATCAGTGCTCGTTAATAAGCTAGGTGATGCAGATGCAGCACGGGAAAACATGTTAATAAAAACCATTGTCTGATAACATCACACAAGCAAATTCAATAGCGCAGATACACACTGCTTTGACCCTGCAGCTTTGCTGAATCACTGTGTGTACTTGGCACAGAATTTGGCTGTGAAAGCCCTCTTCAAAAGTCAGAGTGCGTGGCAGGAACAACTCTGCGGTAGTCCTGCAGCTCTCCGAGTATCTGTAAAGCACAATTAGGACTGGAGTAGAACGCCCCAATTTGAGATTCCATTTTAAGTCGTATTGCTTAAGCCTTGGCATGAATCTTTGCCTCGCCTTTTAATCTGGTCATGTTTCTGTTTCCAGTATTTGTCCGTACTGCAAGATTTGTTGTCTTTGATGGGTGTATTTCATTTCTCTGCCAAATAATTAAGCAAGATTATGTGCCATTTGACAGAGTTGGAAAATCAAGTGACTGTTACTCATAAGCAGTTACTCAAAATCACCAGAAAGGTTAAATCCCAGATTAACACAACTTTCAAGTTTTGTGAGTTATTTTTGAGGCTCCAAAAATCCTTCAATAATGATAAATGCATTTGATAAAAACTTGAGCAACATAAGATTATGCAATAGGACTGGTTGATTTATGTTGTTTCAGCGTATTGTGGTTTACACGATACTTTATTTAGATATTGCTAAAAGTACTGCAAGCAACAAATCACGGTAAAGAAAAACAACCGTCTTATTTCATTCTGATAAATGGCCTGTTCACTTGACATTTTCAGGTCACCACAGCCTGCAATTTTGGGCAGGCCTGCCTGTCACAAATCTAAATCATGTAAAGGCATGATCTCAGGCCCTTGGCGCCCTTTTACACCCTGGGCATTGGCATCAGGATACTATAATACTTGCAAGATTAATCCCAATGAGCAGGACATCTAATCAAACTGGCAACAAGGCAAGCAGATTCTTTTGCATTGCACAGAATCTCTTTACATGATTTGCCTCACTGAGAACAACGTGGGTATAAGGGGCATTAGAGTATTGCCTGTAGGTCTAACTGGTAATACTCTAATGCCCCTTATACCCAATTTCCAAATGTTCTCAAATCTTTTTTTGATGATTACACTACTGATACTGGAGACTGGACCTGGTATATTATCTGATACCCTAGTTAGCTTTTATTTTGCTAGCCAGTTGTGAGTCCCCTATGTGGTTACCATGTTTTACGTCTTACAACACATTGGATAGTGTCTCTCTAAAAGCATCATTTTGGCATCCTAAAGGTGGCTAGGTGCCTCTTTTCACCACAGTCCACTAGGAGCTTCATATTGAACCTTTTGCAGAAGTCCCTTTTTTATGATCAAAATCTAACTGTCCTTTGCTGAAAGAGTTTGTAAGTTACATACACTAGTGTCTTCTCTATAATGCTTTGGTGCCCATACAACTCTGGACAAGTAAATCCTGGATTTCCACTTAGGGCCATATTTCTGAACCTTGTTTTTCAGCGTGGGGTAATCCTGCTGAGGATTTCTTGCTGTGCTAGTTAGCCCTGTAGTATGATTTAGACCAGATGGCAGTCATCCGATGCTTAGACCACAAAGAAAAGACGGGGGCTTCCCTGTCTAGGCAGAGGCTATGCCATGGGTAGTGGATGACACTATGTTTAAAACTATAAGTCTCCCAGCAAGACGAGTGTCTCTTCGACCATCTGCCTTTTAAAAATGTACTCTGTTTTAGACTGTGTGGGCATCACAATGTACTTTCTTCAGATTATTTGGGGCTGACATTGCCTTTGCCAGTATGACCATAACCAAAATCTCTTAGCAACTTAGCAACAGTTTCTCATTGCCACTTTTAGTCAGAAAGGTGAAGTTAAATGCTAGTGGAATGTACTTGTGGTTTTTTGGTCTTAGCAAATAGGTTCCAGGGAAACAGGTTGGTATGCCTGTGGTGTTTACTGAAAATTCTGAATTACACATTACATTTAAACAGAAAGATCCATGATTTTCCAATTGTATGTGTCCCAATACAGCTGAGTGTGTATAAGACCAAGATATCACACAAACAATGTTTTTCTTGTGAAAAAGCATTGCATTCCTGTCAGGCAGCAGGGGAAAGAAGTTACGGATGGATAGATAGATGGTTTCTGCAGTGCTGTAAATTATAGTTTCCCTTAGCATCACTAGCAAGCTATTTCCTGTGAAAACAAGATGCAGTATTCTCAGGCCTCAAGGAGAAAGATGCATAGAAATTGTATCATATGATCACTTCAATGCATTGATCGCTGGCTTTGCTTTCTATGTAAACTAAATTGTTGTCTGAATTTTTTGACTGGTCGTCGCATTCCATGTGAAAAGAGGACGTAAGCGATTATTTGAAGACTTCTCAAAGCAGCAGAGCTTTTCAGTTGGTTAAAAGCGGGTAAGCACACACAATAATGCTTGATTAAGTTGTAGGTTATTATATCAAGAAAAAAAGACTTAATTCTGTACTCTTTAAAAAAAATTTGCCGCCAGTTTTGGGTTGCCATTGCTTGGTTAATTTCGCTATGTCACTTTTATTTAATATAGAATTGCTCTTCAGGTCATCACAAAGTGGTTCAGTGGGGTTGAGTTCTGGGCTCCGTGCAAGCCACTTGAGTTCTTCCACACGATACGTGGCATACTATAGACTTTGCTTTGTCCATAACTCAAAATCTCTTTGTATTTTTTTTTATTTATTTATTTGACAAGCGATGATTGTTGAACTAGTGCTTAAAAGATTTTATTTAGGGGGAAGTGGTGGCCTGTGGTTAAGGTGTTGGACTACTAACCCGAACATTGTGGGCTCAATTCCCAGCTCCAGCAAGCTACCACTGTGGGCCCCTGAGCAAGGCCCTCAGCCAGGCCCTTAGCCCCCAATTGTTCAGTTGTATAAATGAAATAAATGTAAGTCTCTCTGGATAAGGACGCCTGCCAAATGCCGTAAATGTTAAGATTTTTTTTTTTTTGTAGTGCAAATGCTGTTTGACCAGTATGACCAGTATGACCAGTATGTAAAATTTACCAAACTTACAATGTAATCATTATATTTTGTAGCAAATAAAACAAACTAAGAATAATCAATCAAAACAGCCAGACAAATCCAAAACCTATAAAGAAATTAGAAATTTGTAATTACTCTCATCTGTAAATATGTTTTATTTATACGAATATAAAATAAAATCTTTTAGGCTCCAGAGGATAGGCTCCAGCAGACCCCGAATTAGGGTATACGTGGGTATAGAAGAGGAATAAATGAATAAATGTACCAATACTAACACTAACAATTCTAACTAAAATGTAACTGATGCTCATATGCCATTCACACTGAAGGATATAGGCAAAAATACACCCAAAAACGGAATTATACACACTCTGAAGGAATATTATATATATTTATTGTATTCTGTTAAATAAAAAAATGTGTACACTAAAATTGGTAACAGTATGAACACTGCATGATAAAACATTTCTGAAAGAAAGAGTGAAACCCGCTGGTGTTTTAACTGTTGGAATCCATTTTTTAGAGTTATCCAACTTTCCTGAAAGTGATGTCACTGAAATGGACGATTATTTTACAAAGATTTTTTTCGATAAAGGTAGATAGTTCACTGACATGAAATCCTGGAGACTAATAAAATGATAATATATTTTATAAACAGGTTCTAAAAAAAGCCACACTAGGAAATTAAAAGTCCTGCTTACAAATAAAAAAAAACATAGTAAGGGGCAGTCCAGAAATTTTGTTCTCTTATTTGGAAACCTTTAGAAATGTTGTACTCTTACTTGGAAACCCAATCAGGGATTTTTTATCTTTAGCTCTGACATGGCAACCATAGTGAAGCCATATTTAATGTTTTCTATACAAGGTATTTTCCCATGAACCCTAGTTCCTGGTTCTGTAAAAACCTAAACCACTTCCCTTCTAAAACCATAAAAATTATTTCTAACTACCGCAGAACTGTGGTCATGGCATAGACACTTTGGATAATTTTTAAGCATGGCATTATGTAACTAAAACAAAGATAGAACAATTCTAATACTCTGTGGTGAAATATGAGAATCAGGCTATGAGCATGTGATTTTTTATTTACTATAAGATTATAGACAACTATAACATACAGAGCGACCTAAATTTATCTCTTTATACTAAGCAATTAGAGGGGTTAAGGGCCTTGCTCAGGGGCCCAACAGTGGTAACTTGGTGGTGCTGGGAATTAAACTTAATCGTTCAATTAGCAGTTCATCACCTTAACCCCTGTGCTACCACTTAATAATTAAAGTTAAGTGATACGCAGCTGTTAATCTTTCTGGATTTATATCCACTGGTGTTATTGAATGTCCAAAAACATCATTTACACTTTTAATTGATTTAGTTTTTTTACTTTTACCCCCCTGTCATAAAATTATTTTTCTTCAACATCGTGTTAACATTACTCATTGTACTTTATAAAATGATATCCCAGACGAATTTTCGATTACTTTTAAAACTTGTCCGGAATACTTTGCCTTAAATTGGGGAAAGTGGTAGCACAGTGGTTAAGGTGTTGGACTACTAATTTAAAGACCGGGGTTTGATTCGCACCACCAGCAATCTACCACTGTTGGGCCCTCTGAGCAAGGCCCTTAACCCCCAGTTGCTCAGTTGTAAAAAAAAAAAGAACCCCGATAAATGGAAGTCACTCTGGATAAGAGCATCTACCAAATGTAAATATAAATTGTCCTCTATTCCCTATGTATTGTTCTAAGCTTTATAAGACAGGGGGTGAAAGATTACCACACGCCTTTAGCACACATCTCCTGAGCCAAACAAATTCACACCTCCCACTGGACTGGGAAGCCAGTGCCAACCATTCAGTCCTTTGTTTTTGTATCACAGTAGAAGTAAATAATAGTTCTGGAATAGAAACCTTTAGTGCGGTTGGTGGTCAAGGCTCTGGGTCGTGTTTGAGATAGAGTTTGGGAACCGCTGTGTTAGTAGAGACTAAATTTTGCATGAATTATTTTTGTTTCTTATGAAATGTTTGCTTCTAGATTTCAAGACTTCCGATTAGTGTTCCGATGGGTGGGTTTTTTTTATGCATTATGTAAGCGTGGTCGTGGTGAAACCATGGCAACCGTCGGTACGCTAAAGATAGGACCACCCACTAGTAATGTCAGGTGGAAAAATTTGAGCCTGTGTACCTGCTGGTGGTTTCTAATGATTCAGGGATTGGTAAAAAATAAAACACACACACACACACACGCAGACAGACATAGCTAACATAAATGACCCAGTTTTCGTTTTGTTGTCTAACAAAAGCATAATTATAAGTTTATCGTCTATTTTAAGCCTAATGTACTTTCTATAGCTAATTAGGATAATTTTAGAACCATTAATTAACAGACCAGTCTGTGCACATTTTTTGAGCACACCTAGGATTAGCAATGATAGTAAACTGCTTGAGGTGCGAATAGAAGAATAGCGCCTTTGAATGCGCAGCTACCCATTGTTAAAAAGTAAGCAACACCACCGTACACTACACCCATATCCTTCCACTTTGCAATGCGACCTGTTGATTCCACCTTCTACTTCAGCCTGTCTCTGTTATCTCATACCAAGCCTACTTTTCTTCATCTATACACTTCCAGGGTAATGTCCCAAAAAACTTTAATGAGTATTCTGTCGCATATATCCACCTCCACTCAAGGAGGAAAATAATTAGCATTCTAAAAACCAGTCATAACCAGTCCAACTTTGGAATACATTCAGTTTCCTATTAATTAATTACATTTTTTCTTTATTTAAAATTGTGCTTGACTGCTTCAGCAGTGGAATTTTCAATGTAATGACTCAATGTTATCTTCCAGTATAATATGTTAGTTAGGTTCCCGGTTGTATGATAGTACAGAAGACTTGTCAGGGTCAGTGGAACCCAATGCAGTAGGACATCTTCTTCTGACATAAATAAGATACACTGTAACTGGTTTAAGGGAGTCTTTATGACGAATCCGCTTGTGAATCAAAAGTTTGGAAGGTCATACAAAGCAATGGTCCACAAAAGGAAATCTGTCCCTGTACCGCATTTCTGCCTTAATATATCAAGTTTGGCTGACCAAAATTCATATTAATAAATGCTCTCTGGCATTTTAAAATTTCTGCTATGACTAACTAGGGCTGTGTAAAAATATTGATACAGCTATATTACAATATTTATTTTTGTAATATATCAGCATATCAGTATTTGAACCTCTAGTATCGATAACCATAAATGTTTAAATTACTCCCTAAATTGATTTACGTTTACGTTAATATTTGATTAGAACCCTTCGTGTATGTTAAACGACTTCCTCTTCCACTCCTGTAGGTGTCAATGACAGGCCTTTGTTTAAGCAGCAAGCATGGCGGTAAAAATAAGGGCGCCTCCAGATTTGTATTTGTTGTATTTGTAGCTGTTTGTTTTACCTTATTACATTTACATTTACATTTGGAGCATTTAGCAGACGCTCTTATCCAGAGCGACGTACAAGAAGTACATTTAGTAATGTTTTGGAATATGTATTGTGTTGCAATATATCGTGATATATTGTATCGTGACCAATGTGTCTCATCACCGATGTATCGTGATATGAATCGTATCATAAGGCCCTTGCAAATACACAGTCTTATTAGATATGCAACCCCAGCTCCACATATTGTGCTAGTTAATTTTACAATTCTGACATCATCTCTTTGGCGTTTTTTCCTCAGTCACCCCTGACCTGTCTCCGGAGAGCCCCCTACTCGGCACCCTCCCGCTGCCACCAGCTCGCCCGCGTACCAGCGGCCCCAGCAGCAGCGCCACTACCCATCCCCCTGCCGAGCCGCCTGCGCGTCCACATCGGAAGCGCAGCGGCGAGGCCGGAAGCGGCAGTGCTAGTCCACCTGTCCGCGGCGCCATGGAGGTGGGTATGCGTGTGGTGCGTGGTGTTGACTGGAAGTGGAGCAACCAGGACGATGGCGAGGGCCATGTGGGGACAGTTGTGGAAGTGGGGCGCCAGGGCAGCACCAGCACTCCAGACAAGACGGTGGTGGTGCAGTGGGACAGCGGCACACGCACCAACTATCGCACCGGCTACCAAGGGGCCTATGACTTGCTGCTATATGACAACGCACAGATCGGTGAGTGTCAACGGATACAAATGCTACAATATGCATTAATATGAGCAACTGAATTAATAAGTGAAAAGGTTTTTTGAAAAAATTAACAGAAACACCATGGCCTGACCTTTTTAATGCTCTTGTTGCTAAATAAGGAGGTTTCCACAGTCTCATTCTTAAATAATCAGTTATCTAGTTATAAATAGTTCAGCAATCTGGTAATAAACATTAGAATGAACAGAAAATATGTAAATTCTATACATTCCAGACATGAAGCTTAGCAATTGAAATCTTCTGTAGTTATTCCATATTGTACTGGTTACTTTGTCCAAAACCTAATATGACATGTTACCACAAAGGCTTTGACGGTAGAGTTGGACATAAACATAGAGGAAGCACCTGATTGGTGCAATAGAGAAGTGCACCGTCAGATCCGAATGATGCCCTGATCTGATATAATTTGGTTAACCCAGATTTGTACTAGTGATGGGAAGTTGGGCTAATTGGCTCACCTCAACTTTTATTTGACTTTGGCGTGCGTTCATCATGTGACCACCCTATGTTTAACCAATGCAATCTGAGCTGGAAAGAGAACCACATATGCGACTGAACGAATCACTCTCCAAGACGACTCGTTCCTCCCGAGTCACATTAAAGATTCGTTCAAAATGAACGAACCCATCGATCACATCGATCATCTTATCAGGATGAGGTCTGGATTACACCAAACCATCAGCAACATCGACCCTCCGGTAAGGTGGTAACGTAGATCAACGACAGATCCTAAACGGGTGTATGTGAATAAATAAAATTCTCTCACTCCCTCCAGTGGTGCAGGTCTATATAATGCCGCACATGCAGTTTCCTCTAGCTGCAAAGTCGCTGTCTGTCTGCCAACCTGTCTGTCGCACCCTTTTTCACACACACATAGTCTTTTAGCAGTTAAGCCACACACACACACAAATACATGCCCTGGCTATATTTATAGGCACGTAAATGCTTATTGCTAAGCTAAATTACCTCGTTCTCGCACTGTTAAAAAGTAGCATTCCTCTGCCTTGAATAATTCCAAGTAATGGAGCGAAAGAGCATTTAAAATAAAGCGCAGTGAAGGGAGTGAGTGAAGAGCAGTGCACATAGTAAAGGGCACCAGCTCCGTGTGCTCGTTATCGTATATGTCTTAGAATGAATGCAGAATTGCCTGAGCTCAGTTTTCACTTGTCATCTTAAAACTCTAGTCCCTGCAGCACTCCTGTTCTGTAGGTTTTTTTCAGGTTTTCCAAACTTAACATTTCAAACACCGTCAGCTTGTTTTTTTTTAATAGCTTGTTAAAGGGCACTTTAAATTTACTGATTAATTTATCCCAATTTTATGAGCGATAATCTTTAAAATTTTGATTATAGTCAGAGTGAAATCAGGTAAACAGTGGGCACTAGGCTATATAAATAAATAAATAAATAAATAAATAGTAAAAAATAGCCATAAATAGTTAAAGTATTAACAAATTGATAATGCGCACTTGTTGGCCTACTATTTCCTATATTTGTTAAGTGATAGGGAAGTGGTAGCGCAGTGGTTAAAGTGTTGGACTGCTAATTGGAAGATCGGGGTTCGATTCCCTGTACCGAGTTGCCCCTGCTGGGTCCCTGAGCAAGGCCTTTAACCCCCAATTGCTCAGTTGTATGAGAGAAAATGTAAGTCGCTCTGGATAAGGTATATGTTAATGTAGTGATGGAGAGAAGGGGCGGAGCTTAATAGCTTGAGGGCTTGTTGGGAAAAATCTTTACCGTAACAATTCTAGGTATTTCTGAAGAGTCTGCACCTGTTTGTAGAAGTCAGTAAAATGTAACTCTGTACTAAATAAAAGATAAAAAAAGTTTGTTTAATATGAGGCAGTGAGACTTTTGTCTAAATGGAAACATTTAATACATTTCTTTATATTGCTCTTTTTTTGAGACATCTATTTTTGTAAAACTAGAAATTAACAATAGGAATAAAAGGTGAAGTGGAACCACACAGGGGAAGTGGTAGCGCAGTGGTTAAGGTTTTGGACTGCTAATTGAAAGATCAGGGTTTGAGTCCAAGCACCAACAAGCTGCTACCACTGGGCCCCTAAGCAGGGCCCTTAACCCCCAGTTGTATAAAAGAGATAAATGTAAGTCGCTCTGGATAAGGACGTCTGCCAAATGCTGTACATGTAAACGTGTTTCATTTGACATAAATAAGAAATATTCTAGTTTTATTTATAACTGAACAACAAGACTAAGCAGGAGCTGTTTGATTTGTAACTGCTGATGTGATGGTTAATTCAGAAGCATGATATGTTAACCCAAGGGTCAGATTTAGTGTGCAGTTTTCATAGCTAATAAATTTTTGCGCATAGCATAAGCTGTCGCCACAAAATTAGGTCAGGTCTGTTCGGCAAATGTAAATGTGAACCCCTGAATTCAGGAATTTAGAAACCAAGCGTAATTGTTATAATTACAACTTGGCATTGCAATGCAGTAGAAGTGAAGATCAGCTGTGCATTAGGAGGATGTGTAATTGTTATTGATTTCTTATGCATCCATCATAGTCTGACTCTTCCTGCAGGCGTCCGCCACTCAAACATCATCTGCGACAGCTGCAAGAAGCATGGCATCATGGGAATGCGTTGGAAATGCAAGGTGTGCTTCGACTACGACCTGTGCACGCATTGCTACATGAACAACAAGCACGACCTGTCGCATGCCTTCGAGCGCTATGAGACAGCACATTCCCAGCCGTAAGTATACCAAACTCCTAACCAACATAATAATCCAACAGTTCAGGAACAAGTTCCTCAAGGCACAATTGCAAAGAATTTAGGCACTGCGTTAAAAATAGATATCTTTTGTAAAGGACATTACAATGTGGGCTCAGGTACACTTTGGAAAAGCTTTGTCAGTAAGACAGTTCTTCGCAACATCTACAAGTGCAAGTTAAAACACAGGCCATACATACATTAACAGCACTCAGAATCATCGCCAGCTCTTCTGGACCCGATCTCATCTGAAATGGAATGATGCTAAAATGGAAGTGGAAAAGTGGTGTCATGTCCTCCGGGCAAAACTGGAACAAGATTATCCAGATTGCTATCAGCACAAAGTTCAAAGTTCCATTGATGCTGAAAGGTACATACACGTTTTGAAGCAAAATATTTTACCATCTAAGCGGCGTCATGCAGCAACATTCTGCATGTTTAACAACAGCATGGCTTTATATTAAGATTGCGGGCACTAGACTGACGGCAATGGTAAAAATAACATTTTGGAACATGTTTTAGGCATCAAAATCATAATAAGTAAATATTTGCAAGAAACAGTAAAGTTTATAAGTTCGATTGTTGCATGTGTTGTCTTTATGATCATTTTTAATCAAATATGGGTCAACAAGGACTTGCAGGTCATTTAAATCTGTTTTTAATTGACATTTTACCCAACCTCCCAACTTTATTGAAATTGTGCTGCCATCTGTTGGTACATCTCGAAACTTTTTGATATCACCTCATAGTTCAGAAGGCTATATCAGATAAAATTAAAACTACCAATAGATGTTAACGTTAAAATGTTAAAATTATCAATAGAGCTATAAACAATACTTTTACAGCTATTAATCTAATCTGAGGTTAAGTACATCATTACCTCGATTAATGTTACAATAGAGAGTCTTATTATAAATTGTTAGCATTTTTTCATTCATGCTTGAAGATAAACAATTTTAGATAACTACACAAAGGCCAGAGCGTTGAAATTAAATACATATTATATGTAATGTCACTTTTCTGCTTTTATTTTTGATGATTATCTACTGAAAATGACAAAAGATGTATTCCAATGAAAAACTATCATAACATATGAACTGATATACACATTTTCTGTTCTTCTGAAATGTAAGGCTAAATAGTTTACAAGCTCTAAGTCCAAAGAATTTCCACTTTGTGAGGCAATCTCTGGTGTGAAACAGGTGTACCAAGCCAGATTTTATCTTAGCAGCTGAGAAAGAAAAAGCAAAACAGGCCCCACCGGAGAGAAAAAAAAATATCGGTCACAAAATGATGTGGATGACTGGAAGGCAAATAATTAAAAGGAAAAGGAAAAATTTCTGGTATTAAGAACAGGAAATACTAATCAAGCACTTACCGCTTAAACAGCAGATTAATTCACAGAAAGGTGTCAAAATGGTCTATCCTTGAATTAGAGAAAATAAAATGGACCAAAAATGTATTAAATTTGATATTTTCGAATGAAAAACCTTTTCATTTCTGCACATACATAATTATTAGACAAGAAAATGAAACAAAGCTACAGAAATAATAAAATCCCCAACACAATGTATTTTGTTAAACATAATTTCATAAAATTCGTGTAGAAATTGTGTGCGTGTGTGTTTATGCATATATTTTATATGTGAAAAATTTACATTGCTAACAACAAAGAACAACATTAAAAGAAAATGTCTGGATGTTAAGTAAGTGTTATGCTGCGTAACAAGCTCACAATGAAAACTGTCAGGTTTCACCTGCAAAACCTTCTCCAGGGTGCCTGAAAAACAGACTCGTTTATGACCATTTATATTTCTTTACATACCAAGTTCGATATCAATGTTTGTTTTACTGCATCGTCATCTGACGTTTTAGAATTCACCCTATGGACATCATCTACTCTTAATATTATTGATTTCATAAATTTTTAGCCACAGCATGATCTTTGTTTTGTTTTTTTTTATTAATCATTAGCGATGTTAAGAACTTGCACCGTCCTTTGCGTGTTCACCACAGAGCGCTTGACCCTTTGCTTCTAAACCTGTGCCCATTACTGAGGGAAAGCTGAGGTTAAGCTTGTGCGTGTTTATGTTTAGCAGCATGGCAAGCAACCTTCCACCCTCTCCTACCACTGATAGGAGTCTCATATCATAAACATGTGGCTGCTTCTTTTCCAACCGTTCCAAGCTTGCTGGCCAACTCTACAGGAGATCCATATTTGGCCGTTATGATCTGACAAGATTAACTTACAGTCCTTCCAGCACAGTTTCCTTTAGCTCCTGAAGCTTTAAACCAGTCTGTGCTTTTTATTGCGTTATGTTTATTTTCCTTTACTCAGAATAGAGAATAGAAATAAAAATCTGTGACCATCCTTTGCGTTTAAAGCAGCTTTTGCCCTTTTGCCACTTGCATCTAGTTTTTCAAGTAATTTTGCAGGTCTATGTATCGAGCTAGCTAGTTAGCTAGCTAGATCGCTAGCTAGCATTTTAAAAAGGAATTGGCATGTAAAACTGGTGGTCCTTGTTAGCTCGGAATATTTGTTGAACACATGTTGCTGTGCGCATGCTGCTATGTTACATGAATTATTTAAAGTTGTAATTAGTATAAGGTTCGTTTAACTACAGGCTCACTACATATATCGCCATGAAAAGATCCCAGAGATTTCATTTCATGTTATTTTATAACGTTGACTCTGGTGTGTTTTTATATATCTGTTTATTTTTATGTTTTTTTTTAGAAGACGACGTTTTGGAGAACCTAAAAGCACACACTTTACTTTAAATTTTCTTTAATAGGGATATGAACATTTTAGACAAGGAACTAAACAAGGAAATATGGTTGTGTTATTATGTCTTACCTGAAGTAAAGACTAACCTGAAGCTGTAGGCTGTATATAAAAATTTTTCTTGGAAGTGATAGGAACATTGCATAAGACGCCATTTTTTTTAACACTCATAATGCTACTATTTAAAATCCAAGTAGTTCAATATGAACTGTCATGTTGTGGCGCTCTTAATCATATGGCAGAAAAGGGAAAAAGTGTGATCTCTGTGATTTCAACCATTAAATGGTTGTCGGCACCAGAAGCCGCTGATTTAAGAAGTTCTAAAACTGCTGATCTTTTGGGATTTTACACAGAATGATATGAGGGGAAACGACGTTTGTTAGGCAAAAGGTCAGAAATCAGGGCAAGTCTGTAGCAACTTGGATTCTCAGGCTACAACCGTGATGAGTAGAAACCTGACAAGGTTAAGGTTCCACTTTTGTCAGGGAAGAACTGGAAATTAAGGCTTTCATGGGTCTTCAAATGTAAATTGGGGTGTTTACAGTGGTGGCTCAGATGGTTAAGGTGCTTAGTTGTTGCCCCATCATCGCCAGCCTGCCACTGTTGGGTTCTTGAGCAAGACACTTAAACCTTTTTGCTCCAGGGGCGCTGTATCATAGCTGACCCTGCGCTCTGACCCCAAATTTTTAAGATGGGATATGTAAAGAAACAAATTTGACTTTGGTGTAAAGTCTATGTGCCAAATATGTTTACATTTTTATTTACTGATTCTCTAATCTGAAATACATATCTGAGGTGAGCATTTATAAATCCTAGATTAGCAATGTTCACTTAATGTTTTCACACATTCTGAAGCCAATCTTATCATGCCAACTTTGGAATATTGTCAACGTTGTTTATCTTTGTTTGGCATTGGCCCAAATTTGACATACATTAATGGGGATATTGTGTAAGATAAAACACATGAGCTACTGCAGGATTAGCTTGTTGTTTGTTCTTCACCTGAAATTGACTCTGAGTGGGAAAATTAGATTATCTGCCTAATAGGTGAAGCAAAACAGCAAGCTCCGGGCTTCGGTGCGAAGACGTTAATGTAATAAGGGATGTGTAACGCTTCTCTGATGATTTTGCACAAAGTACTTGGTTTGAGCTTGATTAAAAATGTAGGCGTGATCAACAAGTTAAAGGATTTCAGTTTAGCGAGCTAAAAAAAGGCAATGTCTGTGTCGGGAAATGTGGGATTCTTGGTCATACAATGTTTTTCTCTTTACATAGTGGACATCTGTCCTCTGAGGTATTAGTGTGTGTGTGTTGTGGCTTTGCAGAATATGGTGCTCCCATATGTTCACCAACAGAAGGAACCAAAAAAACCCTCACAGTTTCTTAATCAGCTCACGGCTGACGCTTGGTTAGTTAGTTTCTACCATGCCTGCTAGTTGCTAATCCTTATCCTGAGAAATAGACAGACATGTATTCTATTTCCGCTGACATACCCTGGGGCTGTTAGCAGTTATAATAAGGCTCTCCTATTGCTTAGGATGAAGCATTGTCACGTGAAATCACGTTAAAACATTGTGATCATGTAGATGCTGATCAGAAGATCGTAAGGTTTTTTTTTCCCCAGCAACACTGAGCTGCCACTACTGGGCCCCTGAACATGGCCCTTCATCTTTAAATGCTTAGTTGGGTAAAGAAATGTGAAAAATGTAAATCCTCTGGGAAAAGACGTCTGCCAAATGGCGGAAATGTCAAATGTAAATGTGTCTTTCATTGTAACGGGTCCAGATGTTTTCCATTATTAGAAAATGTTAGCACAGTGGTTAATGAGTTTGATTTCCAGTACCACCAAGTTACCACTGCTGGGTCCCTGAGCAAGGCCCTTAACCACCAATTGCTCTGTTGTATAAAAGAGATCATTGTAAGTCGCTCTGGATAAGGACATCTGCCAAATTCTCAACGCTTGCTGTAAAGAAGCGTCCAATCCAAGATTAAACTCTAAGAAGATCTGGCACGGATATGGGCACATCTGCGACCTCGACGCAGGAACTAATGTTGGCGACCCCAAAAGTTTCTGATATAACAGACAAATCACGGCATTAGGATTAAGACAAATCCAAGCAGCGGGAATACGTTTTGTCTCTAAACGAATCGTTAAAAAAGGTTTCCGAGTGGAAAACTTTTAGGAATGTAGAAAGAATAACAGTTTAAAGAAGCGCATGTACTGCGACAGAGATATTAATGAACATACACGACAGATTTGTCAAAGCTCATTTGATTGGGCGTTCTAATGTGTTGTGCTGTCTTTGTTAGCGTCCGGAGATTAGGATCAAATCTTGGTTTTGTAGTCACACACACACACACACACACACATACGCAGTGTCTGGGAGATTACAACTGACCCCTGCCCTCTTACATGTACCTCAGCTTACTCAATTAAAGTAGAGATTCGGTAGTTAGTTTTATACCTTTAAGGCCGAGCTGTCTCCTCTTTCTTTGGCTCACAGACTATTCAGAAACTGACACTGGCCCGAGATTGAGGTCTTCTCATTTACTCCTAAGAGAGTCAACACTGGACTTGTTAAAGCTAATTTGCGTCATTCGGAGGATATGTCACAACTCGTATGTCAGATACACTGGAACTGAGACGAGGATGGGAATAGGCAGTTCCTTTGCTCCGAGATCAGATCATATCTTTACCATCAGGTACGTATTTGGCCGTCCTTCTGCTGCAGAAAAGAGAGTATTTTGAAAGGTTTCGCAACAGTCTGGCTACCAATTCTTCGTTAAGAACGCAGGCGTCTGTGTCATTCCGTGTAGAGTGTGGTTTGTTTGTTGTTTTTTTTTTTTTGCTGCACATGTTTCAAATTGAGGCTATTTCGCTGTTTAAGATCTGTCTAATCCGTCCTGATTTCGGAACAGAACTCGAATCACGCCGATGTACATACACTCCCAATGAGAGACATATGAGAAACACAAGGCTTGTGTTGTTGAGCGCCGGATAACAGCTAAGCACATGCTGGCTCTATCCGTTTGGCACGAGCTGATCCGATCAATGGGTCGCTTCTCTGATCTTTTTTTCTGAGGCCTCTGTCACCTTTTTTTTTGTTGTTCTCTGTTTAGTTTTCACTTTAATCATGGCTGCTGAGTTGCTTAATATGTTTCATTTTAAGCACATTCGCTTATGTTGGTATATACTAAAAGAAATTCCTGCCGTCTGTGTCAGGTTTTTGCTACGTTTCTACATCATGTGGGTAAAAATGTTACTAATAATGAAACATTACTGTGTTGGAGTTTTTATCATTTGTTTCTAGATACCATACAATAGCATTCTACGGCAATAAACCGTATCCTAGACATTCTAATGCTTGATTTTACTGTGGAATGAAATTTTTCCAGGAGTTTTTTTGGGCACAATTTAGCACAAAAACCTACTTCCATACTATATAATATGCTAAACTGAGTATGTAAGACGAGTAGTATGTCCGAATCCTTAATATGAATTGAAATACGCAATAGTTCCTGGATGACTTACGACTTTCGCCTGGATTTTCATGTATGCATACAATGTACATCCAACTATCCTACGAGGCCGCGAAAGAGACAACTCGTTGTACTTAGAAGTTGTCTCTTTGGTATTGTGTTACCTCACAATATCAAAATGGCAGATGAAGTATATCTGAATTTCATTCATACTGACTGTAGCCATACTATATAGAACATATTTGTTTCATGGTTGGGAAGTACGTACTTAATTAAATGGAGTACATACTTAAGTAGTATGAAATTTCGGACGAAGCCTATGTCTAGTCATCGTGTTTGCCCAATTGTTTAAACAATATAGACAGCAACTAAAAAAGTTAATTTGCATTTATATAATTTAGCAGACGTCCTTATCCAGAGAGACTTACATTTATCTCTTTTATACAACTGAGCAATTGGGGGTTACGGGCCTTGTTCAGGGACCCACATTGGTGGCTTGGTGGTGCTGGAAATCAACTCCGGTCTTTCTGGTGCTGGGAATTAAACCCCAGTCTTTCTGGTAGCACAGATTAGCCATCTTTCTATATATATTTTTTGTAGGTTAAAAGAAAACAGAATGTATTTTATTTGCATTGCCGTGTTGACACACTGGTCATGTAAAGCTTGTGTTGGATATTTACATTTTTTTGGTGCATTTTGGACAGAAAGAGATGAAACAAGGGCTAGAGCGGGGTGAGTGGGACCGGAAAGAACCCTAGCTGGAATTAAACCCTGGTCCTTAGCACGCAACCGCCCACGTGGACATCTGGCACCTTAACCAACTATACCATAGCGCAGTTGCGGTGACCAGGGTCCGATTCTGGCCATGTTGGATATTTTATGTTCCTGGTTAGCCAGACAAGAAATTTACATTTCTGCCATTTAGCAGACGCCTTCATCCAGTGTGACTTACATTTATCTCATTAACTTTTTTTAAATCCAACTAAGCAGTTTCGTCTTAACCACTGAACTACCACTGCAACATGCATGTTTGTAATACAACTGACCACACAATTTGTATGCTCCCACCATTCTATTTAGCAATTGATGTAAATTCTTTATCTTCCCAAATTGGTAGCCTGACAATTTACACCCGCCACCTATTTTCCTCAAACAATACACAAAGGGTAAAAGATAGTACCTGCTTCCTTCTAGACACTGTATAAGTGCCAAACTTATGTTTTCCTACCGCATTTCCTGCTGCATCACATGGTAATCAGAAACACACCTGTGATTGATTGTAATCATTTATCATGTGTTTTTTTTGTTTTGTTTTGCTGTCGTAGTGTAAGTTTGACACCGAGGCAAAACCTGTCCCGGATAATCCTCAAAGGAATCTTCCAGGGCGTAAAAGTCGTGCGTGGACCCGACTGGGATTGGGGCAACCAAGACGGTAAGTCAAGAGTCACATGCGCGTGGCACGGTT
The DNA here is from genome assembly GCA_005784505.1 of Bagarius yarrelli. NCBI lineage: Eukaryota > Metazoa > Chordata > Actinopteri > Siluriformes > Sisoridae > Bagarius > Bagarius yarrelli. Next base: position 748,680 of record VCAZ01000039.1, read on the forward strand.
TCATGAGGAAGTTCTACACGTATTTCATTTCAATCTGGTTTCCTTGTGGTTTCCTCAGGAGTCTCGGTTAGCCTATGAAGTGCCTGGCGGCGTCTGCTCGACAGATGTCTTCCAAAAAAAGGCACGTTCTGCTGTTGGTAGATATCTGGCTGTTTACCACAAACGAGCGGTTGCCTTTAGAGTGCCATGGCGAAAGCTAAACGTCTAAATTTAGCCCTGAGTAAACCATGCTGGAATGCAGCAGGTTATGAGTAATCACTGTTGTATCGCTACTTGACATTACTGTCTTAAATGGGAAATAGCTTCAACACGGCTCCCCGCTTAGTGTTTATGTACTGCCAGGAAATAGCACTCTGTATTTACTTCTTAATGTTACTGTACATAGCGAGGTGTCGTACTGCTAGACGGTAGCTCTTTTATTTCCCCTTTCCTAACCAAGACTTTAGCCTCGCTTTGTAGGATGTGACTTTTTTCAGCTTAAGGAAGGAGAACTTTGAGTACTGTGGACCACCACTCCCAACCCCCTCAGAAAAAAAAAAAAAACACACACAATTTTTTTTACTGCATAATGTCTCTGATGCTAAATGAGTCAAAATGTCCATGCTGCGCTTGTAAAATATCTTCTTCCGAGTTGCCGGTGATAATTGTTCTACCCCACAGGGTGTGAATAAAAAAAAAAAACAACACAAACAGCTTGCCATTCTTTCCTGCATACTCTTTTACTTTCGGTACCTTATGCTGTTTGACTCTTTGTTTATGATGCTACGTCTGCTATCAGGTGAATGGTAACATATGTTTTTCTGTATTCCTTTATTGAATTGTAAACACTCAGTTTGTGTTTGTATGTAGTTGTGTTTCTCAGTTGTGGTAGCTGTAGTGTATGGGAGGTAGTGTAGGATTTCCATTACATAGATATATATAATGATATTAGATTGAATTTTAACTTATAACCAGTAAGTAGAATCCCTCACACATGTAACGTTGAGATTACCGCACTCTCGTATGTGTGCTTCTGTGTTGTCGTGTTGTAAAACAGGAGGAGAAGGAAAGATTGGAAAAGTGGTCGATATCCGAGGTTGGGACCAGGAGTCGGGTCGTAGCGTAGCCAGCGTCACTTGGTCCAACGGCACAACCAACGTCTACAGGATGGGGCACAAGGGCAAGGTGGACCTGAAATATGTCTCAGACGGACAAGGAGGCTTCTACTATAAAGAGCATCTGCCTAAACTAGGTGTGAATTCAAGGAAAATGTCTTTGCATGTTTGATCTAAAACTAGCTTTAAAAAAATAACGCAATAACAATATGCAAATGTTAATGCACAGCCTGGTATTATATTATATTATATTGGTATATAAAAAAGAACATAGAAAATTCGAAAAAATATAAGTGTTTATATATTTATTAAAACGTTTTCTCCTTTAATGTGGCTCAGTACTTACAATTTAGTAAGCTGAGGTGTAGTTTAGTTTATTATTTACGGATATTTTAAAAGATACCAAAGTTATTTTATATATTTTCTGTATTTTAAAGTACCAAAGTTATTTTATCTGTAAGTTGACTGTTGAGTCATCTTTCCCTGTGATGTGACGCCTTAATGACGATTAAAACGTTTACTAAATGGCAACATATCGGTGGATCCGTTATTAAAGAATCGAAAACCGATAATGAAAAAATGCTTAAATATTGGGGAAATATTGATTATCGGTCAGTCTACATGGTGCTAGTGACACAAGTAACGCAAACAGGCAGACATGCAAACACTAAACTTTTATTCACACCATTAAGTAACAAACATTTATACATATTTATTTGCTATGTAAGTATGTAATCACATCACATCAGGAAAGTAACGTTGAAAACGTAGCTAATTGATGTTTTGTCAGCTTATTCTTCAATTAATGATTGTTTTCTTAGAGCAACACAGCAAATAAACCAAAGTGTATGTATATCTGTGACTATTCATACAGTAAGTAAATGTAATTTATTTTATTGGTGGCCGTCATTCCACATCTTTAGTTTCTTCTTTCATTTTTATAGCCTGACTCATATTTGACTGTGGGATCAAAGGAAAGAGCAGTGGTCTAGACACTATTAAACAAAAAACGCCTTGGACACCTCTATTTAAGAAAATCCTGGCAACCACACCGATATGAACTGCGGGCTGGTGATGTTAATAAGCTGTACCGGGAGGCCAGAAAATACATGTCCCGTCTTGTGAAATTTTGAGTTGAATATATATCCAAAGCAACAAATTTAACACAACCTATAGAACACAAGTTGTCCTCTTCCTTTCATTCTGTCTGTGAAACACATGAACACATGTTCCACTGTAGACAGGAGGAACATTTAATTACAGTGGAAAATAATACTTGACTGCACCATATAAATTTTTCCCTCTTCTCTTTAGCGGTTAACCAAATATCCATTAACTCTAAGATATCCGAATAATAAAATAAGGCAAAGTGACTCAATGGTGTCTATTTCTAACGTACGATTTTCCTTCATGCCTACGTTTGCAGGTGAACATGCCGAGCTGCAGAGGCAGGAGAGCGCCGATGGGCACACGTTTCAGCAAGGGGATAAAGTTAAATGCCTGCTGGATGTGGACATTCTCAGGCAGATGCAGGAAGGACACGGAGGCTGGAATCCTAAAATGGCAGAGGTGAACGAACTTAATATGTGGTGTCGTTATTTTTTTTGTAATAGCTTCACTTTTAAATAAAGAGCTGGTTCCAGTTGTTCATCTTATAACCGAGTTATTTATGTCCTTCTGAATTTCACGTGCAAAATCATTTCAGTACATCTGCAGAATCGGGACAGTGCACAGGATAACAGACCGAGGGGATGTCCGAGTCCAATACAGTAACAACATTCGCTGGACTTTCCACCCTGGCGCTTTGACTAAGGTGAGCAAAAATAGACTCTGGCTGGATTAACACACGCTCAGAACTGAAGGTATTTATGAAAAGGACACACGGTTTTAGAATTCTACATTGAAATGTTCATGGTTTTTTCTACAAACGACAATACAAAGGCGAAACTGTAGATTGTAGCGCTGCGAGTAATAGTAACAAAAACAGCAATGCATTCATTGAGGGTTCTTAAAACAAATAGTAGTTTATAGTTTTTAGCTTCATTTTTGTGTTGTCTCTTATTAAACATGCTTAATAAATAAATAAATAAATAAATAAATGCCCTATTAAACATGTGTCCATCTGCCATAAAGCTCTGTATGGAAAGTCCTGAATGTAGAAATTTTTGCATCTAAAAAAAAAAAAAAAAAAAAAAAAAAAATACAACCTAACATTGCGTCAATCATGTTTACACACTGCCTCGGAAACTTTGGAACAGCATGAAGAAAATGTAATCAGATTTGATGTTTTGTATTTTTCTGACTTGTTTCAACAACTCAGAGCCATCGTACAAGCGAAAGCCCAAAATCCAGAATGGTCTTGGAGTAAAAAAGGTTGAGAACCACTGCTGTAGCCTATTGTATGATGGTTTTAATGCCTGGCGTTAAACGAATATGGGAAAAAAAAAAAAAAAAAAAAAAAAAAAAAATTTCTCAAATAGAATTGTACATACGGATGTCTGTGAATGATCTAAAAAAAAAAGTGGCGTCTAGTCCAAATCCTTCCCTGCTATCAAAAGCACTGACCTACGTTTACAACCTTTATTTGTTTAATAAAATAGTATTAATTTATTCAGAACATTTGATTCTCCTCATTTCGTAGCGTTTCTCTTGCTGCACTGCTTCCAGTACGTGTATGTGGATGTTAGATTTTTGTCTAATCAGATTTTAGTCTCTATGTGTTGCCATGTTAATCGAATCTGCCCAGCGCCTTCAGAATCAGTAGTGCTGCCCATTTAACTTAAACTACATTAGCAATGGCACTGTTATATGAGGGGGGTTTTTTTTGTATAGTATTGATGTTTTCTATAATTGCAACATGATACTGGTGGTATTAATAGGTGTATCAGTCGGGTAAGTCCCCACTGAAGGCCCAGGTACCAATTGCACGACCTGCCACTGAAAAAGACACTGATTTCAATGCGCAGTAAGAGAGGCTGGGTTGCAGTGTGTATGTTTTACAGCTGTCCTGTTTCTTTCAATTGGTCAAGGCTATTAAATACATCTCCTGTTTCATCCTAGACCTCTCACCTTTATTTGATTCGAGGCTGATTTATGATATAATATCTCACTTGAGTAGTGGATGAAGCGGCTCCCTGTGCATTCCTCGTGCTACTGTACCCGTCCAGCTTATAGATCACTGTGAAATACTGTTTACCCAAAGCCTGAAGTAACGCAATCACTCAGGTTATTGACCTAAAGCCTGAATAAAGGGAGAACCTTCAGTAAACAGTGTGTGCACGTCCTTGCACGTGGCTGTGCACCGAATGCCGGCGATTAGCTCAATCCTCAATTAGTCTTTAAAGACAGTCGCTTGTCCTGTAATAGAGGATTAGCTGCTTTGTCTGATCGTATGTCTTTTTCTTCTGTTTTAGGTGAATACGTTTGCAGTAGGTGAGTTGGTGAGAGTACTGGATGACATCGAGTCTGTGAAGAGGCTACAAGCTGGACACGGAGAGTGGACCGACAGCATGGCACCCGTATGTTACATTTACAGCATTTACCCAAACCCACTTCCATTTTTTTTTTAATTTCAATAAAAATTAAAAGATTTTTGAATCACATGAGCTAATATTTTATTCAGAATAGAACATAGATGACATCATAACATTTAAACAGATAAACTTTACATTTTTATCCACTAAATGAGCTCATTTTAAATACATACTGAGCAATTGGGGGTTAAGGCCTTGCTTAAGCAGTGGTAACTTGGCTGGGAATTGAACCTTCCTGTTAGCATACCAAAACTTCACACACTTAGCTACCAGTGGTTTCTCGATTCTGACACACGCAACACACACTGCATGAAAAAAAACACACTTGGTATAATTTCCTATGTTTCGTTACATTTTACAGGAAGTAAACTCGCTAATTAATGAAAGAAATATCATGGCGCCATTTTTTTTTTTTCGGGCCAGAAAAACATTTCACTAGTGAAGACTTTCTCTTGCCAATTGCTCCATTAACGTAAACTACTTAAAAAAAAAAAACACAGGCTCAGTTAAAGTACCAATCAATCGTACGATGTGTGTGTCGATACAGAGAGATAGATTTACAAAGATAAAAGCTTTATTGGCAAAAGTTTTTTTTTTTTTTTTAATTTAACGTAAATTTGTAAACATTGATATGATGATAATCAGTTTAGCTACAACACTCATCTTTGGAAATCTGACATCATAACTCGCACTGCTGCACAATAGTAAAACAAGGAAGTAGGTAGTAAGATTAAAAAGTGAACGAATCTGTATCATTAAAAAATAAATCATTTGTTGATTTCGCTCTATCCACAGTCCGGTATTTTTTGTATTTAAATTCTTTTACAACTCCAAGCAAGTAATATCATAAGAAATACATGATTTCCACTTTATTCAAGTCACAAAATCGCATTTTAGTATCTAGTATGCGAAAAAAGGACTATTTGAAGCGTGTAGTATTTCAGCATCCTTAGTATGCGAAAAACAGTACTCAGAAACTGACCTAGTACTTCCTCCGGATTTTGCAGTATGCATACGATGTACACTTTGATATCCCATGATCCCGCGGGAGAGACAAACGGCGGAAAGTGACGACGGCACTTTTTTCATTCGATTTTACGCATAAAAATAGGTTAAAGGTTAAAGGGCGTTAATTCTCTAAAAGATCTAGCCAGAATCGGATTGCATGATTTTGGGGAATTTATATGCTACCTTCTCTCTCTCTCTCTCTCTCTCTCTCTCTCTCTGTCTCTCTATCTTTCTCTCTCTCTCTCTCTCGCTCTCTCTTTTCTTCTCCTTTTTCTCTCTCTCTCACTCTCTTTCTCTATCTGTCTCTTTCTCTAGCTCTTTCTCGCTCTCTGTCTTTTTTCTGTCTCTTTCTCTCTCTCTCTCTCTCTCTCTCTCTCTCTCTCTCTCTCTCTCTCTCTCTCTCTCTCTCTCTCTCTCTCTCTCTCTGTCCTGCTTTCTCCCTCAAGATGTCAGTATTTAAAACCGCAGACATGTTTACTATTCTATGTGACAGCTGTGGAAGCCGGACAGTAATCCGCTGACCTAAAACCCTGCCAGTGAGATTAGCTGTACTGGATGAGTTTTATTACAATAGAAAAATAAAAAAAATTGAAAAATGCAGTATTGAAGTATTAAACATAAGATTGCAGAATACACCAGAATGAACAAAGCCAGTGTGTGTGTGTGTGTGTGTGTGCTCACCAGGCCCTAGGTCAAGTTGGCAAGGTTTTAAAAGTGTATGCAGATGGTGATTTGCGCGTAGCATTCGGAGGACAGACGTGGACTTTTAACCCCGCGTGTCTCTCAGCTCAGCCTGGCGAAGTGGACGCCAATCTGATGACAGCTGACAATCCAACTGAATCGAGAAGTAAGCAGGAAACAGCTGCATGACCATCCATCATGCTGTCTGTTCAGAAAAATGCTGCAGCTGACGTTCACATTTTACTCTGCATTTTCTCAAAAGTGAACTAACATTTTTTATTTTACTTTATTCCTTTTTTTTTTTTTTTATTGCTTATTTTGCATGATTTTTTCTTCCCTTTTGTCACTCATGTGTGCTCCCAACTGCAGGAGATGGATTTCTATTTTCTAGCTGTTCTGTCCATGTCAAGCAAACTCACTTCCTCACTCCCACATGACTCAGAGAACATGCTGTCGGGAACATTTGGGCAAAAAGCCGGTCACTTGTGCATGATGACATTTTGACTCATTTGACTGTCAGTTTAGGTTATTTATGTAAATAAAGCTTTTAAAGTAAATAGTAACTTTGTCGCTTTTTCTACCTTCATCTATATTTTAGCCACAGTCATTTCGGTCCTGGAGAAGCTGCTGTCTCAGTCTACAGAGCAGGATAATCCCGGGCGGCTGGTCATCGAAGCTGCACATGGCAGCGCTGCTAAAGTCCGGGAATTAGTGCAGAAACATCCAGATAAGGTAGGTGACCTGGTTTGGTATGTAATAATGAAGATACTTGCGGAAGTGGTAGTACAGTGGTTAAGGTGTTGGACTGCAAATTGGAAAATCAGGGTTAGATTCCCAGCATCACTAAGGTTAGCACTGCGGGGCCCCCGAGTAAGTTCCTTAACCCCCAATTGCTCAGTTGCATAAAAAATGAGATAAAATTTAATTTGCTCTGAATAAGGCAAATTGGGATTTGAAAAAACCTCTAAAAATAGAAGGTAGCTCAGTTTATGGGTTTAATTCCCTGTACCACCAAGCATTGTGCTACTGTTGGGCCCCTAATCGAGGCTCTTAATAATAAAATAAATATAAGTCGCTCTAAATAAGGGCTTCTGCCGAATTTAAATGTAAGCTTGCAATTTTGCACAATTACCACAGATTTTTTACAGATTTGGCCACGTTGTGTCATGTGACATCGGCAAAATGATCTGCATGAGTGCGTTTATTCTAGAACAGAACTTGATCAGTTGTATAAAAGACATAAATGTAAGTCGCTCTGGATAAGAGCATTTGCCCAATGCCATAAATGTAAACGTAGGAATCCTGTGCTTCTATTTTTAAATCAAACTGTGTAAATCGATATAATTTAGTTGTAAGCAGGTGAAATTTAGCTGTGTCCTGAAAAAACTATTACACTTGTATAATTATATATTTTTAATAGTTAAACCTTTTGTATAATTATAACAGGTTTAATAAGGTACTAAAATATTTCAGCCATTACCAATCCCAATAAATTGCAGGTTTAAACAATAATAAACCTGCAAAGTCAGTCAGGCCGGAATTTAATACACTGCTTCTTTGTTCTATTTACCATGTACTATTGTGTTATTGTTTTCTGTATCATTCTTATTCTAAATGTCTATTGAAGAAGTTGGACAGGTGCTTTATTGTACATCCAAAAGCATATTCAACTTACATCATCCTCACTAATGATTTGTTTTAAGTGACACACTGAATGGCCAAATGTACAACATGTGCGTCATCATGCTCGTATACATCCTAAACTGTTACCACAATGGTGTAGATCACCTTTGTATGATTATTTCCTACATTGGAACTAAGAGGCTTAAACCTGTTCCAGCATGACAAAGCCAACTCTAAAATGGTTTGCCATTATTGGAGTAGAGGAACTTGACCGGCCAACAAGCCCATGGGTGTGACGGTCGGGTGTGTGCTGTGCAGCGTCACAGGCAAAAAAATCGTATAATTATAATAATAATTGTAATAAAAAAAGCTTTAATTATACACAGTATAGCTAAAAAAATAGCTATAATAGCGAAATAGCTAAAACGTGGTTGACGCCCCAACCATCAGCAATCAACAATTATTCCTTGTTAACCTTCCTAATCCAGATGTAGTCCCTTTCATTCTGTAACAATCCAATTTTAGGAAGTCTTTAAACTAGATTTTGGAGCATAGCTTTGTGGATTTTTGGTCATTGAGCCAGGTACTCATTTCCAACAATGTGGCCTGGGGTTCAGTCAGTCTTCTAGTTTATCCCAAAGGTGTTCATCAGGGTTGAGGTCAGGGACCTGTTCAGTTCTCGACATCGGCTTTGGCAAACCATGTCATCATAGCTCTTGCTTTGTGCACATGGCCATCGTTATTCTGGAACAGGTTCAGGTCTCTTATTTCCAGTGCAGGAAACTTGTTTCTCTACAGCATACAAAAAGATTTAGAACTTTATGGCAGACATTTAAGGAAAAATGTGTGATGATTAATCATAAACAGTTTATTGGCCCTCGGTGAACACTGAAGCTCTTCATATACTGACTGATTGTTTCTAGGTGGATATAAAGAACCAGGGAAAGACGGCCCTGCAGGTAGCTGCTCATCAGGGCCATATGGAAGTAGTGAAGGTGCTGCTGCAAGCCAACAGCAGCATCGAAGCCAAGGATGAAGACGGAGATGCAGCGCTGCACTACACAGCATTCGGGTGAATAATAATCCCTAAAAGACGTATTTCTGTGAAGAGAGTTTTTTTTCACCACGTATGTTAGAGATCTAAGCAATCAAGTTGTTTTTTTATGTCTAGGTACCCAAGCTGGATAAGGTGCTAGCACCTTATATTATTTGCTAGTATTCATTAGAAAGACATGACACAGACACCCTAAGTAAATAATTTTAGTCTAGACTTTGAATGCTTCCATTTCTATCGATTATTATACATTGATTGTTTACAGGGTGAGCTTCTGGAGGCTTTGATTTAACCAAAAGTGCATTTCCACACATGCAATCGTTTCCATTGATTTGATCATACTTTGGCAAAGCTGTGAATCCGTGATTTTTTCCGTGCTTTAATACTAAAACTAGTTCAGATGTGTATTCGGTCATTCTGGCACTAACGCTGTACGTCTCGGCATCGTGTGGGTGTGTGTGCGCAGGAACCAATCTGAAATCGCACGCCTCCTCCTGAGCAAAGGAGCTAGTGTCAACCTGCTGAACAACTCCATGTGTACAGCGCTCCACATAGCTGTCAACAAGGGCTTCACTGACATGGTGAGGGTACTGACCGAGCACTCTGCCGACGTCAACCTACAGGTACGCCACACAAATCCACCGACGCGGCGGCCTCTCTGGGTTGTAAAAATAAAAAATACTGTACCGTTCGGAGGCAATTAACTTTAAGAGCTCTATAAAGTAACAATCTGACTGGCTGTCTGGCTGTTTATCTATAAATCTGTCAACTCTTCCACATATCTGTCTGTCTGCCTGTATTTCTGTACTGTATCAGTAATTACGAGCTGGGAAATCTGGCTTCATGCACTGTGCTTTTCGGCAACTTATCCGCATCATTTGGACCAATTAGCAAATTAGCCAATGTTCTGTCTTAGTTCGCAGTCTGCAGTGACACACTGCTGATTTTCGGCTCACACTGCTAAACTGCTCCACTCTGAGCCTTCATGATCCACATTTTCCACTTGAGCTGTGGGAGCTCAGATGGAGTAGAAAGGCTTCCCGAAGGAGTCGAAATATACACATACACAAGTCTTGTCTTTTTTTTTTTTTGCACTATAAAAAGGCATAAACCATGTCAGATTTTGTTCCCTGCTCATCACACCCTGGGAACACTTATGTTTAGTGTTGTCCAAATACTTTGTGGAATTTACAGTGGAAAACAGCAAGTTCAAATTCAAGTTCAAGGAGCTTTATTGTCATTTCAACAATATATAGCAGATGCAGTACACAGAGAAATGAAACAACGTTTCTCCAGGACCCCATGGTGCTACACAAAACAATACAGAATTACACAAACAACAAACAACAAAGAGCTACTGAACAGAACAAACATAAAGTGCATGGGTGCAATCTGGTGCAAACAGTGCAGAACAGACAGTGCAATTAACAATACAAACATTCCAAAGACAGTGCACAGAACATAACGCTAAAATGTGCAGGTATGTGCAAGTAAACAGCAATATTGTGCAAATAGCATTTTTAAGTGAAATCAGTCCACAGCACTGTTAGCATAAAGGATTACCAGATTCAATCTGGTACTGTTTATTTAAATGCATAATGTTTATTTACAGTAGTGAATAATAAAATCCAGCACCTGCTGCAATGACCTAAAACAATTGTAGATTGGCCCTGTGGAGCGATTTGCCCACAATGGACAGAGGGGGTAGTCACTGAGTTGTTGTTCGGATGCCCAGGATGCCCTGCTGGGTTCAAACCCTCCACCGCCGCCAGTCTGCCATTGTTGGGTCCTTGAGCAAGACCCCTAACCCTTCCTGCTCCATGGGCGCTGTATCATAGCTGACCAACTTTCTAAGATGGGATATGTGAGGAAAAAATGTCACTGTACTGTAGATTCTATGTATCAGATAAGCCCGTTCACCCCTATTTGACTGCTCTTTTTTAAATTAATTAATAAATTTACTTAAATTAGTGTGCCAACCCAAGATTTGCTTTGGCCTCCTCTGGCCACCCTTTAAAAATTGAATAGCTTAAAGGAAATAGATGTAGGACATAAAATTTGTGAGTGTATTTCTGGGGTTTTACATAATTTTACATAAAATTAAAAAAAAAAAAGTAAGATAAATAAACAAATATGCAAAAATCTCTTCTTGCAAGACTTGTTTTATTTTTCACAGCAGCGTTTGAATTTCTTGCACTCTTTGTTTATAGAGCCTCTCTTAATAATCTAGTGAGAGTCTGATTTCAAACAGAGCCTCGGAATCACTTCTGCGTGTAAACACTGTCATCGGTCAGTAGGGTGAAGGCTGTGGAAGGCGAAGCTGCAGCAAGCCCTTTTGATTAAAACTTCTCTTTGCTTCTAGCCAGCACATATTTCGTAGGGTTTCAGTAGAACCAATCAAACAAACAAAAAGGCAGCATAAAAGCCCTCTGGGGTATGACCACCAAGAACAAGATAAAACCATTATAATTATAACCATATGGAGAAACATCCAGCAACAAAGATGATTTTCCAAAGAAGTGGAGAAATGGAGGAAGTGATGCAAGAGGTATCCTAAGGCGAAGTATGACTGAGATAGATCCAGATGTCCTTTATAAACCCACTCGGACTAAGCAGAGAGATAGCGACCGCTGGCCGATAGGCTGATAGATCTTATTTCCGGTAGCTCCACCAGGGTTCCACCAAAACTCAGGAACACTGAAAGAAATATACACTAGAGATTAACAAAACAGTGTAATATTTTCTTCCAGGGGTCAACTGGCCTAAATGATTAGTGTGGAATTTTTTTTGCACTGAGGATACAAGAAGGATGATACACTGATCCGCCATATCAATAAATTCACAGACAGTTGACATAAATACCATTGATTATTCCCTTTCATGGAATCCTACTTGGGGTAAGATGTTTTAGGCAGTAAGTCAAACAGTCCTTGAAGTTGACACGTAGGAAGCGGGAAAATTAGGCAAGTGTAAAGAAAGCCTTTGACCAAAGCCACATTTTGTGATGGATAGACGACTGGATCAGAGCATCTTTATAACAAGTATGCAAGGATGGTCTAAAAAAGTGGTGGCTCATGGTTAAGGTGTTGGATAACCAATCCGAAGATTGTGGGTTCGATTCTCACCTCCACCAATTCACAACTGCTGAGCCCCTGAGCAACCCCCAATTGCTCAGTTGTATAATTTAGAAAAAAATGCAAGTCGCTCTGGTTAAGGGCGTCTGCCAAATGCTGTAAACTTGTAAGAGGAACAACCGGTAATGTCTTACCACATGTTTGAGCTGTTTTATTGGCACAAGGTGGGGCGTACACAATATTAGGCAGGTGGTTTTAATGTTATGGCTGTTCGGGCCACCAATTACCAACATGCTAAAGCTAAAGCTATTCATAAACGTATAATTAACATTGATCCTGACTACATATATAAATTAAAATAGTGTCTAGCTGGCATAAACTGACTAGCCACTTTATAAGCAACATGTGGTCCTGGTGACTTTGGCATAACTGTGGCATGGTTATTAGTGCCGGGGAGGTTTGTTGATGAGAAGAAACAGATAAGAAGGTCCAGACCTGTTTAAGCTAAATAGAAAGTCTATAGTAACTCAAGCACTCAGTTCCACTTCCGTCGGCCAAGAACAGGAATCTGAAGCTTGAGCTGGTCTGAAAAAATACCACCTTCTGGTCTTTTAACAAGCTTCAGCTTTTTTTCCAGTTTGGTTTTGCTCTAATAACACAATATATTGTGACTGTTGTCATTTTGATGTCCATTCCTGGTTTATACAGTGGGATGTTGTTTCCTTTAGTTAATTGCTCAACGTTTACCTCATTAAAAGTTCAAAGTTCACATATTTCTCTGTTGTTCTTCTTTAGGACTCCTATGGGGACACTCCTCTGCACGATGCTATCGCTAAAGATTTCAGGAGCATCATTGAGATTCTGACTGTGGTGCGCAACATTGACTTTACGCAACAGAACAACCGGGGCTTCAACCTGCTACACCATGCAGCCCTCAAGGGCAACAAACTGTAAGTCTGCGTCATAATGTGTGTAATTCATGGACTATAAAAGATGACCGGGCGTGTCGTTATTTATGACTTAATCAACATTTACAGCTTTCCGGCAGACGGCCTAATTCAGCGCAACTTACATTTATCTCACTTTTTTTATACAACTGATTAATTGGGGGTTAAAAGTCCTGCCCAGGGGTCAAGCCTTAACAACATTATGGTACTGGGAATTGAACCCTGATCTTCCAATTAGCAGTGCAATACCGTAACCACTGCATTACCACTTCGTGTGGCGACTGAGAAAATAAAAAAAAGTTGCTGATATTATGTCACCCAACAATTGCATTTTTTTTCCCAGCTACATATTAGTTTCCAGCTACTTAAAATAAATAATATTTATGAACCAATAGTTCGTTAATATAAGCAATAAATAGTTGTTTTTTCACCAGGCAAACCCTCTAATGGGGGGAAATGGTATCTCATTGGTTAAGGTGTTGGAGTGGTGATCAGAAGATCATGGGTTCTAACCTCAGCACCACCAAACTTTCATTTACATTTCTGGCATTTAGCCGACGCCCTAATTAAAAGCGTCTTACATTTATCTCATTTCTCCAACTGACCAGTTAAGGGTTTAGGAGCCTTGCTCAGGGGGCCTAGTTGTGGCAGCTCGGCGGTTCTGGAAATTAAAACCAATGAGCTACGGATCAACAGTCTAACACCGTAACCACTAAGCTATATCACTACCAAACTACTACAAATGGGCCCCTGAGCAGGACCCTTAACCCTTAACTGTTCAGATGAATAAAAAAATTAATTAAATGTATGTTGCTCTGAATAGGTACGTCCGCCGAACACCAAATATGTTTATATAAATAAAAAATGAATAAATAAGGAGCATAAATTATCATTTTTTAGTATTTAAGTTTTACAGGTCAGAGATTTCAATTTTTTTTTTTTAAATCTGCTTATTATTAGACGAGTGTAATGAAGCAGACGAGAAGAAAAAATTAAACAAATTTGATTGATAAATTGTTAGTTAAACCCTTAGTACAATTGTATTAACCCTTTCTTCGGTTCTAAACCCGAGAATCAGTTTTTGTAGTAGTCAAAAACAAATCAGAATATTTTTTATTTATTATTTAATATTTATTATTATATATTATTCATTTTATTTATTTTACAGATGAAAATAGTTTAGGTTTTGGTGTAAATTTCTTCAGAAATATATTTACAAACCCTACACATTTTGCAATCCTGTGCGTCTACATGCCATCAGCTTTGACTGTAAAGTGTCACATGACTTAAAAACCCCAACGCTGAAGCAGGACATGAGTTGACTGATTGTTGAGCTTGATCTGTTGCAGTAACACTCTAGTGTCCTTTTTTATATTTTGTGTAACTTTTCTGTCAGCAAACACACATCATGGTGAACAAACACACACTGAGATACTGTTAGCATTGCGTGGGCTAAACAGTTATCTGAAAGGAATACTGCGCAGGGGATTGTGTAAGCACAAGCAGATTTTAAAAAACTAAGCAACAAGCGTTGTTGTGTTGTGTGTGTGCGTGTGTGGTTTGGAAATAGTGTTGAGGAAGAAATATCTATGATGTTGCACAAACGTTTGTAATCAGTTGGGCAGTTTTAAAGCTAAGATCAGTTCACAGCTTGCACATCCCATAATGCAAGATATATTTAGGAGCCTAAACTCAGAAGGCTGGTATTCCCGTTTATGTTGTAAATGCAAGTGCGTTAGTACTGATTGTGCGCATTGATTGTGTTAGTATGTTGTAAATGTGTGTTTGTTGGTATATGTGTGTGTGTTAGCATTTGAATGCAAGTGTGTTAGTACTGTGATTGTGTGTGTTAATTTTTGTGTTAGTGTGTGTGAGTGTGTTAGTATGTGAATGCAAGTGTGTTAGTATGTGAATGCGATTGTGTTAGTATGTGAATGCGATTGTGTTAGTATGTTAATTGTGTGTGTGTTAGTATGTTAATGTGCGTATATGTGTATGAGTTAATGTTATCATTTTAGTGTGTTAGTGTGTGTGGATGGGAATGAGTGTGGGAATATGTGTGTATGAGTGTGTATGAAACGCTGTGATTGGCTGTCCCTTACAGTGTTTTTCAGGCCTCCCTATCAGTGTTGGACAAGTTACTTTAAAAAAGTCATTGATAGAATTTATTAGTTACTTCTCACAAATAGTAACTAAGTAAAATCATTATAAAATTAACTAATTACCGGGGAAAAATGTTCAAATATGTAAAATAACTTGGACGCCTTAATATTAAATAGGTTAAATAAATGAAATGAATAAAAGAATAAATTATTATTATTATAAATCATTCAACACTAATCTACACTATGTTAATGTTGCCAGGTCATGTGACCATATGCGGTTATTCAAATTCATAGATGTAAAGAGACTCTTTCTTCCTGGTTATAAGGTTACATAAACACTCTTGTCTTTTACCACAACGAGAGAAAAGTAATGTTTATACTTTCAGTTTCTAAAAGCGAACTTTAAAATCGTTGGACTTGTCCTCCTTATAAATTCTGTAGGACGTCCAATTTTAATGAATACCTGTAACTATATCGAATATGCTTTAATGTCAGGAAGTACGTACTTAAATTAAGTGGTTAGTATGTGCGACTGTGTATTCTTGAATCCCGTAGTACCTCCAAATTAAATGTATGCTACCTGTAAGTATACTATATAGAACATACTTTACCGGTCGGACAGTAAGTACTTAAAACATACTAAATATAGTACATACTAGAGTAGTAGGCGATTTAGAACGGTGCTGTTGTTGCTTGAACTGAATCCTTTTAATATATTAACATTTTAAATATTGCTTTATATTTTATTGTAAATTTTGGTTCATTGCAAATAATTTTGGAGAATTAGTTAAAACTAAACATCTGCCAGTTTTTAGTATCAAAAACCAGCCTAAATTTTTCCAACCTGCCCCATGCATCTATTTTCTGTCAAGGTTTCAAGGAGCTTTATTGTCATTTCAACCATATATAGCAGAATGCAGTACACAGTGAGATGAAATAACGTTTCTCCAGGACCCCCCTGGTGCTACACAAAACATAGAATTCCATAAAAAAAAAACAAAGAGCCACTAAACAGGATAGACATAAAGTGCATGTGTGCAACCTAATGCAGACAGTGCAGAAACAGACAGGGCAATAAACAATACGAACATTACAAGGACAGTGCAAAGAGGACCATAAGGGATGGGACATAACGCAATAGCGCCAACCATATTATAGATGAGGTAGACACGAAATGTGCAAATTAAAACAGTACTGTGCAAATAGCATTGTAAAGTGAGTAAAGTAACTATAGTATTGTAAAGTGACTGTGCTTACAAAAAATGTCTGGCTTTTGTGTAGTCGTTGTGGGGTTGTTTTTTTAATATAAATTTACTGAGATTTTAGCTTTGCGTTGTGGTTTATCTGGTTATGTTATTGTGTTTTGCTTTAATGGTTTTGTGTAGACGTTTGTGGTTTGTGTGTTTTTTTTCAATGGTTTTGTTGAGTTTTTGGTTTTGTCGTTTTGGTGTATTATGATATTATTAAATATTAGATTTTGTGGAGTGTTTGATTTTGCTGTTGTGGTTTAAGTTTTGCAGCTGTATGTGTTGCACAGTGTGTGTGTGTGTGTGTGAGTCATAGTAATAGATTATTTCCTGTTCTTGTTTTAAGCACCGTATCTCTGCTTATGTCCTTGTAAGTCAGGTCACGGTCGGGTCTAACACTAAAGTTACTTTTCATGTTGCAGTTTTTTTTTGTTGCATGCTGTCAGATTAACACCACTGAAACTGTTCAAGGTAAAATTCCTCTTTTGTGCTGCTGTACTTAACGCTCCCTGATGCCTGAACGTTCTAGGTGTAATAAAAAAAAATCCTGAGCTGCGAGACAAAAAGCACAATAGCCTCTGGAGACGTCTGTGTTTAAGTCTTTTTTTAGCTTTCCTTTCAAAAAGTCCTAATTAGCTCCTTGTGTTGTCGAGCTGTGTGAGTGTGTCGCTGTTGAAGTTGGACTGCGAGGAACTCGGGCACTGAGTGGAGCGTGTGCTGTCGTCTGGGACTTCTGCTTCGTGTACTCCTGTTCCACCTCACACACGCGCACACACACACACACACACACACACACACCATGAGATATTTGACCTAGATTATTTCATCCCATCTGTAAACGCTGTCATTACTCTTCCTCACTCGCAATATCTTTACCCTGTATATCTTTAGTGTGTGTGTAATTACCACTTACAAGTCGTCCAAGAAAGGAAGCTCACATATCCAACAGGAATATTTGCCGTTCTGAGATTCTTACACTGGAGACTCCTTTTTTAACTGCCAGCATTAAACTTAACTAGGGGTGGAAAGGGGAATCAATTCATCATTGCATCGCGATTCGTTCTCTAACAATTCCTGAATCGATTCTCGAAAGTCCTGAATTTTAAATGATTCTAAATTCAAATAAGATTGCGACTGTGCAGGCCTGCGCCTGCAAGACACGGAAAAATTATAAGTGTAACCGAACGTTCGTCGCAGGTTCACCTAAACACTTTAGTCCAAATTGTACTGAACTGTTTTTTTAGATACAGACATCACAAATTTTCACCCCTGTGCGCATGCACTCTCACCAAACTACAAAAATGCATTTACACACACACACACACACACACACACACACACACACACACACACAGAACGAGTGCTGACACAAAATAAACACATCTAAACTTAATAAACAGTTTAGTCTGTTACATAAGCACTGAGTGACGCACGTACGTAGGTATGCTGGCCAATTTGCTTAATTTAAACAAAAATGGACTTCAAATCAACATTAAATTTCTAATCGACTGTGTGGAAACACTTTGCGATGCTTCCACCGGATTCTAAAAAAAAAAGGTGAAGTGAATTATTCGATCAGCGGCGGTTTTATTGCCAAGGATTTGTGGCCGTGCTTTGTCGTGGATAACACAGGGGTTCTCACACTGTTACAGGTGCTTGAGTCGAGGTACAGTGTGTTCTCACTCCGTTATTTAAGTGTTCTTCAGAATTGTTTCTAATAATCTGTTTCAGTGTTTCATTCGGAGCTTCTTCATTTTACGCAGCAGAAGAATAAAAAAAAAAAAAAGATTCCCATCCCCTGAACTTTACTGTAGCATCCGTTCCATCATGCGAATGCATTTATTGTTTTAATGTACTGTGTATCTTAATGTAATCTCAAATACAGCAGGTTGAGGAACACACACACACACACACACACACACACCGAGGCCCTGTCTCTGGCTCTCGTACTCAGGACACCCTGCAGTGACAGCCTTTTCCTTGTATGGGGAGAACATTGCTGAGAAAGACGGAGGAGGGGTAGAACAAAAAAAAAAAAACACACACACACACACACACACTTTCAGGTCAGAGGTATCATAAAACAAAATGTTGATTTGTTCTGGCAACTGTCATACATGCGGGTTTGCATTTTTGTCCTAGCTGTTATTCGCCCTTCAGCCCATGAGAGAGAGAAAAAAAGAGAGAGAGAGAGAGTGAGCGAGTAAGTGAGTGGGTTAGAGAAAGAAAGAGAAAGAGGGAGGAGAAGGGGGGGAGTGACTGGGAGAGGGGAAGAGAGAGAGTGAGGGGAACAGATAAAAGAGAGAGAGAGAGAGAGAGAGAGAGAGAGAGAGAGAGAGAGAGAAAGGGAGAGAGAGAAATATTTACAACCGAAAACTATAAAAAATATAATATTTATTCACTCACTCATAAAGGAATAACGACAGTTTTCCACAGAAAGTTCTCACCTTTTAGCTGGTGTATTTTTCGTCTCTTGGCCTAAATGTTCCAGCGTCTCCCTGTCTTGTATTTTTAACCGTGGTTGTTGTGTTGTTTATATGACATGTATCCCCCAAACCCCCCCAATACACTCCCACACACACTTACACTTACACACACGCATTTATACGCTTCGAATTAGAACAGATCATTCTGCTGTTCAGGCTTCACGCCAAAGATATGCGAGTCGCCTGGTTTAGCGGGAAGGTGTTTATTTGTTTTTAGGGAGAAAAGGGGAAAAAATCTGCCCCAGCAGCCCCGCATTTCTCAAAAAGCGTATGAGAACGAGAGAAACGGTGGGGGGGGATGCTAGAAAGAGAGAATTCGGCTGTGAGAATCTCATCTCCGTTGGTCTGCGTCGAGTCAAAGGGCAGACGAATATGGGGCGGGTTTAATAAAAGCTGAGCGGAGATCTGACAGATCAGATTTATATCCAGTGTCAATACGACTGACTGTCTGAAGCACTGCACGCTAACAAACACACCAAATGCAGAAAATAACACACACTTCTGCTTTCTATTTCTGGTATTTGGTAGACGCACTTATACCGAGCGTATTGACTTTCTTTGCATATCCTATCTTAGTAAGTTGGGGGTCAGAGCGCAGGGTCAGCTATAATACAGCGGCCCTGGAGCAGGAAGGGTTAAGGGTCTCGCTCAAGGACCCAACAGTGGCAGACTGGCGGTGTTGAGTCTTGAATCCAGATCTTCCTGGTCTTTCAATCATCTACTTAACCATTTCAGCCACCACAGCCCCTGCTTAACAACAGCTTGGTGTTTCAGGGATTCAAACCCATAATCTTCCAACCTCCAGGTCAGCATGAACTACCACTTGGAATTTTTTATTTACATTTACAGCATTCGGCAGACGTCGGGTGATTTGAATCTCTATTGATGATTCGATCAATGCTGGTTTGTTGGATCACAAAGTTAGTTGAAAACAAGCGAGTGTTTATGTAGGTAACTCAAAGACACAATCAAACACATAGACACACATGCACACGAACACATTCACTTGCTAATAAATATACACATTAACACACACTGACGCTGACACACACACACTGACACACACACACACAGTTGTCACTGGAAGATATGAATCTTGGCTGGCTCAGTGTTGGGTGTTGTCCAGGCTGCAGTTTTCCTCATTATGGGATTTACATTCACTTCCACTCCCACATGAATAGTTTATGCTGTGATTCTGTGTTGGGGAGTCGGACCGTGTGCCGCCCTGCGTGGTTACGCTGCTGCTGCTGCTGCTGCTGCTGCTGCTGCCGCTGCTGTGATTATTTAAGAACAGATAGATAAAGAGTGAGAGAGCAGGAGCTGTGGGACAAACACAAGGTCTGCTTCTCCAGGTGGGAGGTGGAGGGGAGGAGCAGCAGCCAGGAAGATTGATGATATTAGCAGTCAAGGACTAAAGCTTCCTCAGCACAAAGTGCGCACACACACACACACACACACCTTCTGTCTTTCTTTCCTTCTTTCTTTCTTTTTTTCTTTCCTTTATTCTTTCATTATGTCTCTTTTTCCTTCTTTCTTTCTCTCATTTTATTTTTTTATTCTTTTATTTTACTTTTTTTTCTTTCCTCTTTTTTCCTTCTTTGCTTCCTTGCTTTCTTCCTTGCTTAGCTCCTTCATTCCTTCCTGCCTTCCTTTCCTTCTTTTCTTTTTTGATTTCTTTCTTCTTTCTTTTTTGTTTCCTTCCTTCTTTTTTTAATACCTTTCTTCTTTCCCTTCCTCCTTTTTAATTCCTTTCTTTCCTACTTTCTTCCTTCCTTCCTTCTTTTTTGATTTCTTTCTTTATTCCTTCCTTCCTTCTTTTTTGAATAATTTCTTCCTTCCTTCCTTCCTTCCTTCCTTCCTTCCTTTCTTCTTTGATTCCTTCCATCTTTCCTCCCTCTCCTTCCCTCCTCCCTCCCTGACTCTCTTCCTTCCTTTCTTCCGTCTCTATAGTCTCTGTGCTCTTATTCGTTTTCATTAAGTGATGTATTGATGTCTTGTTCTCTGAACTGGTTCTCATTAGATTTGACCTTCAGTGTTGTGGAGACTCCTGGCATTAAGCGCTGCATTGTGACATTTCAGCACCTTGTTAAGGAGACCTGAACGAAAACATTAAATTAGACTCAGCAGGGTTCAAGACGTGATAAAGCCCCAAAACTGGAGTGAAAATACCACTAGGCATTAGGAGTTCCTGCTAGTAATTGCCTGTGGAAAAGAACCGGAACAGTTTCCAAAAAAAAGGTCCAAAAAGGTCTACATATACGTATACATTTTGCTTTATTTATCTAAAAAGTCTATTTTAAATGGCCAAAGAAGAATTTCATTATATAAAATGATACATTCTTAGCGGTTCAGTAAGTATTCACTTACCAGTGTATAGCGATTCTGTATCAAGAATCCGAGAAATCCTTTCATTTTGCTAAATTCATTTAAAAATGTGTTGCGATTGCATAAGTATTTGCCCCCGACACAGTTTATTTAATCTTGGCTACGACCAAAATCGCATACTTCTATAATTAATAGTATGCGTAAGTGACTACGCGCGGAGAGGAGAATGTCCTTCAGTATATAAAAAAACAGTACACAAAATGTTTTTCCCATGATCCCTGGATTTCCAAGTACACATACGATGGATATTTTACTATTCCATGAGCTCACGGAAGGGGCGTCTCATCATATGCTATGCATAACTGGATGGAAAACAGCAATGCAGGAAGTGGTAGCGCAATAGGGATTCGATTGCTAACATTACCAAGTGGCCACTGTTGGGCCCTTGAGCAAGGCCCCTTAACCACCAATTGCTCAGTTGTATTAAAGACATACTCTGGATAAGAACATAAATGTAAATGTAATTTAATGAAGTGTTTTAAGTGGTTTTAAGTATATACATAACATCATACATATTTAACTATAAATTCGCACCGTCGTAAAGACGTATGTCATGTGACAAAAAGTACATCCTAATTAGCACATGATAGGTACGTACTTAAATATAAACGATTTCGGACAGAGCTATAGGACGACTTCTGTTTTTTAAATACAATCTTAGGCTAATTTTTAAACATTTTCTTATGCAGACGTCAGACTTGAGGCCAGATCTGCATTTACGTCCTGTTTAATCATAAATCAGGCTTGTGGAAAAAAATATAAGATGGTGTTATTAAGCAGTTCCTTCAGGATTTCACTAGCTCTTTTTATAATTGTTGTGAATTAAAATTCCTGATTTTACAGCAGCCATAAGAAAACGCAGGGCATGTTGCTGTTTTTAGGTGTTCCCTTGCAATATAATTGCGAGATTAGGTGAAAATTGCACCATAAAATCACACGCAATATAAAACAGTTTACCAAACGCTTTTATAAAGAACATCAGGGAATTGCTTTGCAGTAATTTTGGTTGGGAAATGGAATAGATTTACAGGGAAGTGTGTTTGGTGACGTACTAGTTTTTGCTGTGATTGGATGAAATTAATGTGTTAGTTTCTGTCAGCGTCTTTTGAGGGACTTGTGTAACTTTGGTACACTATATTCTGACTTACTATCCAAAAAGGAAGATGAGACACACCTCAGTGGTAATGAGACTAGTCTCTGTCTCAGACATCGCGAATCGCTGGCTGGATGTCTGATGCATACAGCACACTTAGCTGACCTCAAGAGTGTCAATGTCGTCCTCTGATTGGTTTAAGTGTTCAGGATTTCCAGGAGACGTGTGTCGCGTTGTTTAACGGTCCACCTGGAAAAAGCCCAAAGCCGGAATTTTAAAGATTTACACTGTTGTGTTCACATTGGTGGCAATGAGCATCAATCAAGTTTGGTTAAATGCTGGATTTCTAAACATTTCATTGGTTGCATAAACATGATGCGCTACAAAACAAAATGTCATTAGTTGCTTTAGCTGTCAGTCATGCGTTCTCTTGGGTGGGCCAAGGTTCCCAGACCTTCTGCTGTCAGTTTGAAGCTCTGGCTACGCAAGACTTTAATAAGACAGGCTTGGTGTCAGTCATGTTGGACCAGTTCAGCTGGAGTTTAGCTCTGGTAAATGTCTCATTGATGGAGAAAGAGGCTCTAAAACCCTCAGATGTGTATGTTTGGACCATATTAGTGGTAATCCCTTGGATATTAATACTATGTACCACTGGAACAGATAGATTAGAGTAAGATTCTAATCTAATCCAGCCCATGACACAGACACAGTGACAAACTTCAGAAATCTTTTATTTCAGTTCCTGCAATGTCAAAACCGGTACAGCAAACATCCATCAGACCTGCAAAAATTCAGTTTATTTTAACTGGCAATAAAATACAGCTAGTGACAAAAAAAAAACATCTTAAATTGTGCAACACAACAAACTTTAAGATAGACAAAGTGAGTAAATCTCACTTACTGATGAGACACACACGGTAAACACCATGTCAGTGTTACCCGACTCCAATCTGTCTCTGGTTGGCAACAATGGAAAATCAACTTAAGCCAATCATCATCAGTTATTTGGTCATCTCCAAACTCAAATGCACACACACACACACACACACACACACACACCAATCATCATCAGTTATGTGTCCCACCTCACTCCACACACACTGGATAAAAAAAAACATTTTGCTGGCTTGATGGCTGAGAGAGTCGAATTAAAACAATTCAGTGAGTTGTTCTATTTTAATGCTGCATTTTATTGTCAGTAACGGGGTAACAGCGCTGTAACAGGGGGAAAAGTCATTTAATTGATAACTTGTTACTGATCACTGTTCAGCATGGAACAAAATATCAAGGATCTGTTTTCAATATTTTGTGAAGCCATGAAGATCTGAGGAGGAGGAAAGGATCTAAACCCATGCACACACACACACACATCTACAGCTTTCCAGCCAATATAAAGTGCTGAATCATTGACTAAACACATCCTAACAATGTCTTACATCACCGACCACAGAAAAGCTCTTTCATGTGAGCTGCACATGTCTATTTATGAATAATTGTTTGTGATATCACTTTATTACTAACATGTAAAATTTGTGTCTTGTCAGTGCAACTGAGATGATCCTGGCTCGGGCCCGTCAACTGGTCGACAAGAAGAAGGAGGACGGCTTCTCCGCTCTTCACCTGGCCGCTCTCAATAACCACTACGAGGTGGCCGAGATCCTTATTAAAGAGGTGACGTACGCGGAGGCACACGGATATAAATCAATGTTTTGTTTTTTTTTTTTTAAATTGTGACCCAGACAGCTTTGTAGATTTTTTTTCTACGCTTAGTTTATCTAGGTTGCGGTTCAGTGAGAGGAGTGGTGTAGCTAAAGACGAGTCTGATGTGTTTAACTGTATCTTGACGCTATACAAATACAGATAACGTGTCCCAAACTTCAACCTTTGACTACCGTTCCATTGTGAAGTAAGGTACATTTATCGGACATCTCAATTATCTGACGAATTCTTAACAAATAAAGAAAAAGAAAAAAAAAAGGCAAGCACAAATTATGAAGTGCCATCGTGCTGGACTGGTTTGCTGTGGGTTCCTGTTAAGGTGTGCATGCGGGGCACAGTTCTGCCACTGACCAAATTAATACGAGGAGTGTAAATTTGCCGGTGAGGTGGTGGCCCTCTCGGTCCCCGCAGGTCTGGATTTACAGGAAAACATTCAATTTGTCGTGTAAAAAGTTTTGCTGCCCTCTGGTGGCAGGGACTAGTACTATTCGGCTTTTATTGTCTGTCATGCTTACATTTATATTGTAGCATTTGGCAGACGCTCGTATCTGAAGCGACTTGCATTTATTTATTTATTTATTTTACACCTGAGTACTTAAGGGTTAAGAACCATGCAGTGATGCTGGGAATTGAATCCATAATCTTCCGATCAGCAGTCCAACACCATAACCACTAAGCTACCACTGCTCTCCCCGCTGTTGATAGAAAGATTAAAATAGTGGGTTGTATTTTCGTTTCTGACATTGACAGTGAAGGGGAATTTTTTTTGTTTTTTTTTCTCTGCGTTGTGACTCATAGGGCCGCTGTGATGTCAACATTCGCAATAACCGCGGTCAGACACCGCTGCAGCTGGCGGTTACTCAAGGCCACATGAAACTGGTGGAGCTCCTGGTGATGGAGGGAGCCAACGTGAATGCGGAGGATGAGGAGGGAGACACGGCTATGCACACGGCTCTCAGCCGACAACAACTCGCCACCATGCTGAGCAGCGCAGAGAGAGACGCCTCGAACCTGTACAGCCGAGTAAGAGCACGAGAAAGAGACATGACGTGTAAATAACACAAGACAAGAGTGTGTTTCACATTGAAGAGCACAGGGTGTGACAGGTTTGAGGGGTGATCTGGCTTAGGGATGTTTTTGCGCTGGTGATGTATTGTGATTTCAGTCTTATCTAAAGAACATATACACATACGCACAAACACACACACACACGCTTAAGCATTAAGGTTCTGAATTCAAATGAAGAGAAATGCAGTTAGACATTACGGTGGCCAGTCAAGTTGTTTTTTCCTGCATCAGCAAAAAGTGTGTGTGTTTGAATCTTTAATTAAAGACTGACTTACCACTGTTTTTCTTTTGAATACCACCTTAAGAAATCACATAACCTTCCTAACATAATTTTTGTGAAATGCAGTCACTCCTAAAACTGCCACACACACTCCTTAAGAGGCACACATAAACAATAAGTGTTTGTTTGCTGCATAACTTGATCAAACCACTGACTCTAAACCAACAGTGACTCTTTGGGAATATCCATTTTCCCAATAGAATTAAGATCTGAACTAGGAACTAAGAACACTGTACACTTTATTGTCAATGTTTGCTTTTAATCTGCAGTTTAACTTTTGCAGTACATTTAGGTCCAATCCCATTTCTACCCCTGAGCCCTACCCCTTTTTCTACCCCTCTGTTTCGCGTGTTTATATGAAGGGGTAGGTGTGTCTCGATTCTCAATACTATTTTGCTTTGGTTTCTTAGTCCTTGTTGCTAAAAAGAATCCTGGCGATATGATGCTACCACCGTCATGCTTCATTGAAAGCAGAATAACTACAAAAGTAGTACAAATATTTATTAAAACCGCCCTTCACCTAAATTTATATATATAACTTGTGTTTGTAAAAAAATGTGTTTGTGTGACAGCTAAGCAGTTCAGGGCTGTTGGGGAACACCGAGCTGAATATCGGGGCTGCTATTGCCTGTTTCCTGGCTCAAGAAGGTGCTGACATGAACTACGCCAACCATAAAGGCAAGAGTCCACTGGACTTGGTGACAGACAGCATCGTGTTGCAGCTGATTAGGAGCTTCTCCGAGAAATACCGGTACATCTGTGTTCATTCATAACTAAAGTAACATATCTAATGTTCATATCTAATATCTAATAGTTTAAAATACATACATTTACATTTAGCGCATTTGACAGACGCTGCTATTCAGAGAGACTTACATTTATCTCCTTTATTCAACCCAGCAATTAGGGGTTAAGGGCCTTGATTAGGGGCCCAGCGGTGGCAGCTAATCTTTCAATTAGCAGTCCAACAACTTAACCAGTGTGCTACCACCTCCCCATACATTCATTTATACAACTAGAAATATTTTACTACAGTTGCAACCAAATAGTGAAAATTACAAAGTTTAATCTTTAAAAAAATGATCTTTTAATCTTTAAAAAAAAACTTAAAGCAACTATAATTATAATAACCTGCTTTAATGGACATAAATACCAAAATGATAGTGTTAAAAAAATAAACTAGGTTTGATTCTTTTTTCTTTTTTCTCTCTTTTGTGTCAGCCTTCAGGCCGGTACATGTGGGACGGGTGGCACCGGGGGCAGTAGCAGCAGTCTGAGGCGGGTTCATACCACACCCAACACTATGACTAACCTGGTCATGCCCAGCGCACCAGGACCCAGCGAGTGCCTCATCTGCTCCGAGCTCGCCCTGCTTGTTCTTTTCTCCCCATGCCAGCACAGCGTCGCCTGCGAGGGTGCGAACACACAGAAATACACTTACCTACGCATTACTACACGCAGTGCATTCCACTAGATCAGGGGGCTAAAAAGTCTGCACAAGGCAGAGAAAGATGTAAATAAATGTAGTCATGGCTACAGACAAAAAAGCACAAAGTGTGATTTAAAAAAAAAAAAAAAGAGAAGTCAAAATACTTCCTAATGGCAGAAATTGAAGAATTCACTATAATCAGATATTAGGAACTATATATGATATTATGAAAAATTGTTCAGAGAATCCAAAGAACAGAAGAACAAAAAGGCAGAGAACATTATTAGGAGCTAATACATGGTCTCGCTTCTAACTTCTAAGCTAGAAAAACCTGTCTTAATAAAGCCTTTAACATCAGCTGCCACGAAATAAGCACAAATTTACGACTATCATGTCATGTGTCACATCTGCAGACCCTGCTGATTTTTTGAACATAAACATTTTCAATATTCTAGCTAGCAGTCATTATGGTCATCGCTACTGGCTATTTACAGTCCAAACGATTTTTTGATCAGTTTTAGCCCCCCCAAAAACTTTATCACCAACCGCTACTGTTGGAAAGAATATATAGTTTGACTAAGGCTGTGTCAAAATATCGATACAGCTAACTATCGCAATATTTCTTTTCACAATAGCGTATCGATATTTTTACTTCTTAATATGTATTCTATCGATACATATTTAAATTACGTTTTAAACGAGCTTACATTTACGTTAATATTTATTCAAAGTCCCCTGTCAAATGACTTCCTTTTTTTTTAACTGTTTGTTATATTTTATTATACGATATGTATTGTATCGCAATATATAGTAATATATTGTATCATGACACATGTATCGTATCGAGAGGCCCTTGCCAATATACACTCCTAGTAATGATCCATAAACATACACACCTCTACACTCAAACCACATTTTAATGCTGCTCTATATAATACAGGTTTACAAGGTTAAAATGACACACGCCTTTTGACATGTAAGCATATTAAAATAGTCTCTGTGGATTTCCGTTCTGTTTTAGAATGCGCTCACAGAATGAAGAAATGCATCAAATGCCAGGTCACCATCACTAAGAAAATACGACAAGGTAAGACGCATGAAGCATTTGAACAGATTTTGAAAAGCATTATTAAGTGTGTTTTAGATTAAGTCCGGTGCCGTAATCTGGCTTTCTCTTGCAGACCAAACCGAGGTAGACAGCAGTCCAAACTCCGACATCCCAGCTCAGCACAACCTGCTGGAGCAGCTGCAGTCGCGCTACCGTCAGATGGAGGAGCGCATCACTTGCCCCATCTGCATCGACAACCACATCAAGCTAGTGTTTCAATGCGGCCACGCCTCCTGCATGGAGTGCAGCTCCTCCCTCAAAACCTGCCCTATATGCCGGCAGAGCATCCGCGAGAGGATCCAGCTCTTCGTCTGACGTCTGCACGCTTTCTTGCACCTACTAATAAATACACACTCAAACACACATGCACACACACACACACGAGTGTGTCCCGGCTTACTGTTACGACGGGAAGTAGAAATAGGGGGGTTATTTGGGTGGTAAAGAGGGATGTAGGATGTGCTGTATTTAATCAATCAGCCTATCATTGTTGTTCCGATTCAGGAAGCCACGCCCACTCGCTAGGCTTCACCATTCATCTCACACAAAAGGCAAAAATCCTACACGCCAGTCACTTTCACTGCGACACAGCCTCTGTTTCTGTGAGATTTGTAATTATTTGCTGACTCACTGTAGCGCCGAGATGTTTACAGACTGACACTATTGTCGGATTTCTCTGTGAAAAACCGTAAACCTCTCAACGACGGATGTGGAATCGTTACAGCTGCGTGCACAGCTGAAGCGGATGGAGGGCGGGCTATTTTCTAAGTCGTAAAAGACTGCGGTTTTAAGTTACATGTTGACCTACAGCGCCACTCTCAGTCAACTGCCCCCCCCCTTTCGGGTAGACCCTCTAAAGCTTTCCACAAGCGAAGGATATCCAATGCATGCTGATATGCATATTATCTATATGATATATTGTGACATGGATTACATTTATGGTGTTCTAAGGCAACATTTTTTTTTTTTTTATGTGTAAAGGCCATCCTGTAGCCTTGAGGTCAAATGAAGGAGACCGAGCAAGAAAACTTGCAGCACTACTAATTTTAATTTATTCATTATGGTCAAGGAACAAATAACAAAAATCCTTCAATAAAAAGGTCTTTTACTTTAAGGGATTTTTTACAAAAGTTTTAAATAGTGTGAGCCAAGATGAAAGACCCAAATTATTAAATCATCTGCGTTAAATACTTCTGTAGTCGTTACACAACGATAACAGAAATTTTACAGCACTTTGGAAAATGTGTCCTTTTTTGGGTTATAGTGTTATAATGTATGCCGTCGTGATTGAAATTTTGGAATTTTTTGGCTTTCGTGTCATAATTAATTAATACGGTTAACTAAGGCTGTCACAATTATTAAACAATCGTATTATCGCAATTATTTGACCTAATCGCAATAGATAAATCCAACTGCAATTATTGCACACCTTTATTAACCACAAGGTGGAGCTGTAGTACCTGCAGCACTCCACTTTCGTTCTAAGTACGCGAGTGAAGCAGCTGGATTTGGCGCCCACGCTTGTTAACGGCCTGTAATGCAACTGCATGCAGTGTGAGCGAATTCAGATGTTGCTAAACAGATACAGGCCGCTGACAGGACGCAAAATATGAATTTCCTTAAATGCTATTGATCTATCATGAAATATTTAAATTCGAGCGTTAATAAGGCACAAATTGGAGCGATTCTAAAATGCTTTGCGTTTTCTTGAATGCTTAATTGTTTTTTCCCAAAGCCTTAAAATAAACGATTATCAATAGGCAATAAAACATCATAATTGCAGTTATTTCTTTGACAATTAATGGTCAGCCAAATTTGATAATCGTGACAGCCCTACGGTTAACACACGTAATCTAGGATTCAAGATGATCCCAGATGAAAGATTGGACATTTCAGCATTTTTATTTATTAGACTAATCAAAGTGGAAGGGTTTTGTCTTCTCGTTGGCTGTTGAAAAAACTGCTGCTTAAAGTTACTGAACAGAACAAACACTACTTTTATTCGGTTATTAGTTAGAATCCAGCGGGTTGTGTATTTAAATAGAATGTGTTTATTTTGTTAAAAAATGACCAGCCAGATCCGATAATCTGAACCGGTGACACGTCTGGTTCGCTGTACGCATCCGACGAAACGATTTCAACTGTTACTGTTTCGTTTACTATTTTATTTCATGTCAAACAAAATGAAGTATTGTAGATTCCGTATCCGGGCTCGTCCGAATACTACAATGTACTTATTATTATCAGAATGACGGGAATGATATCACGGCTTGAGCATGCTAACAAAGTCAAACGAATATCAGTGCCAAATTTAATATGTATTTAAAAAAAAAAACAAAAAAAACATTGAGACTCATCCGTTTGTCATACAAGACTATGAAATCTTTGTGAGACGTCTCATGAGGCGCCAGTATTTGTTTTTCCTACAACTCGGATTTCAGTTTTTCCCTTTAAGTTAAAAAATAAAGAATAATTTGGTTACTTTAAACCTACGATAGCTTTCCTGGCTCTAATCGATTTCAAGTGAATGAAGGTACTAGAATACAAACTGTAGGCGTTTTTTTAAGAGCAACAAGGCGAGATAATTACCTAAAGCTTACTGCATTATTAACCAGGTTATCTCATTTTCAAGCAAAATGTAAATAGCAGGATTGCGTTAACGCGTCTCGTTCTTTGTGTTGTAAAAGTGTGTTCGGTTGCAAAAAGTTGCGGGTTTGCCATTAAAAAAAAAAAAAAAAAAAGAACAGGCCCTTGTTTGTTAAGGGAAGGATGATGGTCTGTTTTAGACAAGCTGTCTTGATGGTTATTGCAGTATATACTGTAGTGCAGTGGTTCCCAACCTTTTTTTGTGCGAGACCCCCCCCCCTTCCCCCCCAAGATAATAATTTAAGGCTCCCTTCACATTTAATGATATTATTGCTTTTGGTATTTCCTGCATTTCGTGTGTTTCCAGTATTGCTAGCACTGCGATCCGAATTGATGGGAGTTTCCTCACGTGGGTCCAGTATTTCTGGGTCATTAGTATCAACTACAGGGAGACTCGGTCGTTTTTGTGGAGGACGAATTACAACTTTGTCCATTTTCTGGTCAATCAAGGGATCATGGGTAAAATTAGCTAATGCAATATGATCGTTCTCCTTACTGCTCATTGCTCAACATTATTCAAAATATTACGTGACCCACCACAGAGCTCGCTTAGGCCCCTTGTGGGTCGGTACCCCCTTCCTGTTGGGAACCACTGCTGTTTTGTGTGTGTGTGTGTGTGTGTGTGTGTGTGTGAAAATAGCGTCTAATCAGGTTGTGGGAAATATCCCGTCCAAATTGAACGACCCCTACAATCAGATTGGCATGTACGCTGGGAACGGCGTGTGCAGTAGAGGCGCAATAAAGGCTTTAACGATGTTCACATTTTATTTAAAGTGTTACCGTTGATGTTTGTACAGTTCAGCACGCAACATTCTGATGTTAGCCTTACTGTCCATTCCAGTTTTTTTTTTTTTTTTTTTTTTTTTAAGTTTTACTGTACAAAATATTTTGCAATAAATATGGAACTGTTTTATAAGGATGAATTTGTGCTTTGATGTTTTATTCGAATTTAGAAATATCACCAGGCTGAACAGTGAACATCGCTGTCTGAAATCACATACTACTCAAGTATGTACTACATTTCAGTAAGTAAGTAAGTAAGTAAGTAAGTAAGTAAGTAACTTCCTGACCCTTAACGGGTAGTATAAATAAAATTTGATGTCGCCATTTAGACAGTCACATGATATACGACGTCACCGGTGGTGTGTGAATTTAAAGGGTTAAAATAAAAGGTTAAACTGTGAACACTGTTGGACCCCTGAGCAAGGAAAGTGGTGGCTCATGGTTAAGGTGTTGGACTATCTACCCACAGATGATGGGTGCGATTCCCAGCTCCACTAAGCCACCACTGTTGGGCCCCTGAGCAAGGCCCTTAACCCTTAATTGTTCAGTTGTATAAAAGAGATAAATTTAAGTCGCTCTGGATGCTGTAAATGTGAATGTAAAGGCATTTAACCCCTAATTGTGTAGTTGTATCACAGGGATAAATGTATGGTTTGTAGATATGCGATGTATGGACCTCCTGTGGCTCTTAAAATATAGCTCAGGGTTTGTTAATAATTTACCAAGACGAGTATGTGATTGGTCCAATCCAAACATCAATAACGAAAAAACTATTTGTTCGGAAAAATAATTACCATAGTTACAATTAAAGGCACTACAGGTTACATAAATATCTACAAGTATTATTGTAAACATTTCAACAATCAGCCTATAATTTCATTATATATTTATATATACTTTTTCATTATATATATATACATTACATGTATGTACATTATAGCTATTCACACTCACACTTAAATAAATAAATATATATATATATATATTAGTGTGAGTTTTTTTTAATGAATTCTTTTACAAGCTGTTGTTTCAGCAGTCATTTAAGCTTCATAGATGCTGTTTTCTTGTTTTTGTAGGTTATATATATGACGACTGTTAGGACACAGGTGTTAAAACAAAACTAAACGTGTGGCATCAGACCACACAGAACTGAACAACTGATGGGTAAACCTGTCAGTCTGCAAAGCAACGGGGCTAAAATAATGTGGCTGTCGGCACCGAGCAGGAGATCAACACAAACCACAGATAGATCAGTGCGATTAGATTCGGTTATAATGAGCCTGTTAAACAGATCTGTCTTTATTTAACACATCCATGTTTTTTGGAGAACACTGCATAATAAAACAACATTGTTCATATTATTATTATTATTATTATTATTATTGTTTTCACCTTCAAATTTCAAAGAAGGCACTTCTTATAAAATACTTCTTTAATGATTATATACTATATATCCAGTTACAATGGAAATTATTAAATAATAAATTATATATATTGGCATTTATTAAATTCGAGATGTTTTTACAGCTATTATAAATGCAAAATCTATAACAGAACAAATCAAATCTAGATTATTATTCTGTTTACATAGTCATCATTTGCATAAGAGTTTATCCATAAAAACAGCATAAAATAGTTTATAATAATGCATTTAAAAGAGTTTAATTGTATTTATTTTCTTGTATAATTCACTGGTTTATTGCTCCCCCAACAAAATGTCTGTTGCAGGTCTCCCTTTTGTTTTTAATTTCTATTTAGAACAACAACTAAACAGTAGATTTGATTTGTTTTAAGCATGCAAATGTATTCGAATCTAACTGGAGAAAATAAAATGTTTGCTTAATAAATGAAACACATTTTAAACAGTCCAATACAAAAAAAACATCAGAGAAATGTCATCTGTATTATTTTTTATTTATTATATTTCAGTTGATTTTATTTATAAAGCCATATTTCACAACACTTTGCATGCACAACCGACCCTGTCAGTGTGTAACGTTTGAGTTCATGGTTTTAGTAAAAGCTAGACGTTCTTTTTCTACTTTGCAAACTAATTATGTAAGTTAATTGCCCGGATTTTGGTGGATGAACCTGCACTAGTTTTACCTTTTATGTAGCCTAAAGCCGGTTCTTGGTTGATTTCCTATCTTATTTGATTGATTGGTCACTAAAGTGCGGCCCCACGACTGTATACATCCTATCAAATATTTGGGCTGTCCTGCTAAACAATCCAAGAGACACATTTTAACATTTTAAAATATCTTAAATGTGTTTTTCTAATCTCAACTGTATTTATTAAGTTTGTTTATTACCTCATTTGGTAGCTTATTTACTTGTTCCTTTACTAACAGAACGGTGGTCATCATGCGGTTGGGGACGAAGTGCTGGAACATACTATTACAATACTGCTAGTACTGTTACTACTAATAAAACAGATCTCCGGGGGCCTCCAAAATGCATGGGCCCTTAGAATTAAGGGGAGGTAATAGCACAGTGGATGAGGGATTGGATGACGAATTGAAAAATCGGTGTTCGATTCCCAGCACCACCAAGTTGCCACTGTTGGGCCCCTACGCAAGGCCCCTGACCACCAATTACTTAGTTGTATAAATGTAAGTTATTCTGGATAAAGACGTCTGCCAAAATGCTGTAAATGTTAATACATTGTCCTAAATTTTCCACCTTTAGCACCGCTTCTGGATTCAGAACGCAGGAAATTAAACCAAACGTTAAACATGGCTGTTTTTATCATATTTTATCTTTTAATAGGTTATATATCTAATTTCTTGTGCTGTAATTTAGCGTGCTGTTGATAGATGGCGCTCTTTCCACACTACACCTTTACCGGGATCTCCACGTCACTCTGTATACACGGTGAAAGTACCGCTTCCGGGATCCAAGCGCACACACCCCTTTGCGTTGAATCATGGGTATAGGAGTTTTTTTTCACCATTGTTTACGCCTGAGATTTCCGGAAAAGAACTACACTTCCCAAAAAAAACCCCGTTTAGCACTGCATCTCCCAGCTGGATGGAGCCCTGGGCAGCTGACGGCTCCTCGGAGGAGACAGCGCTCATTAACGGGCAAGAAGCGGAGAGGAGCTGAGCGGAGCGGAGCTCTCCGTCGTCATGGAGTAGCGTTACGAGAAAAGATTATAAATAACAATTCAAATATTAAAAGCTTCTTGCCCTAAAAAAAAACACACATACTGTCGGCTAACGGCTGACATGTTCAAACGAAGAAGAAACTAAATTATTCGCCCCGACAAACAAAAAAGGTTTGTCGGTGAAAAAAAGGGGATTTTGTGGTATCTGAGGTGATTTTTCTCACAAGCTGTTTTCAAGATGTCCACCGAGGAGATGCTGGCCGAGATCACGCGCCTGTCCTGCGAGCTTAACGAAACCACACGTGAGAAGATTCAGGCGGCGGAATACGGGCTCGCGGTGCTGGAGGAGAAACAGGCGCTCAAGCAGCAGTACGACGAGCTGGAGAGCGACTATGACAGCGTCCGACAAGAACTCGATCAGCTTAGAGAGGTTAGAAGACGTCTATATCTGTTTTTAGGTTAAAACAACAACAAACAAAAAAAAAAAAATACGCAAAAATTAACAAAAAAAATTCAAATTTTTGTCAGGTCGACCGTTACGGTTTAAACCGTCGAGCGTTTGAGTGATGACGTTCTCCGTTAGCCGTTACTGCAGTGTCGCTTCCGGCGTCTTCATTTTAATCATTTTAAAGGTTATTTAACTAATAAAAACGAAAATAATTGTCAGTTATTTTAATTATTTACGTTATTTTAATAGGAAATGTTACTTTTTGCCTTTTTACCCGTAGAAAAAAAATGACAGGCTTTATTACATCTTGTGGTTTGCTTTATACGTCAGTTATTATTTCTTATCGCGATATTAGGGTTTCTGCGCATGCGTAATACTTAAACCATTAACATTATTATTTACCAGTATTAAACTATTATAAGCATTTCCATTTTGACATTTTGGCAGAAGCGACTTACATTTATGTCTGTTATACAACTGAGCAATTGGGGGGTTAAGGGCCTTTCTCAGGGGTCACTTGGTGGTTTGGGGAATCGAACCCTGATCTTCAAATAGCAGTCTGACACCTTAACTACTGCGCCACCACCTTCCCCTATATTATAGGAATGTAAATAAAATATATGTAAAACATGTTATCTTTGTCTTTGGTATTAATTTATTGGAATAAAGAAAGGGGGAAATACTGAAACAGAAAGAAACAGCTTAAGGAAAAATATAAAGACAGATGAGGTGAGTAGTGGTTGTGACATAAATATCTAGCTTGTAAATATGAACCATTTATCGATAATATCTGTACGTACGTCTATGCTGCCGTTTTAACCGCATTTTCTTCAAAAATGCACCTAATAAGTGCATGACCATGATCTCATATGGTAGTAACGCATAAATCACATGTGTAGCATGCTTTTGAAAAATGGCGGGCTCGGTTTGAATTTTTTTTTTATCTCTCTTAAGCAGGAAGTGTTTTTCTCCCGCCTGGAAAGATTGACTATGCAACCAAACAAGTTACGACCCACACAGGCATGCCGGGAATGTCCAATCGGCTCTGCAGATAAACGACCGCTCTGTATTTTTTCGCCGAGCTGACGGGTTTTCTTTTCCGTGACATTCGTGAAAATCTGCCCAGTAAATGGTTCTCTTTTCCTCGGGCCGATGTTTTATGAGTTTTGTGAGTTGTTGGAATCAAAGATGTGAAAGAGATGAACAGCTGGTGCAGCTGTTCTTTGTAGTGTTGTAGGCCGGCCTGAGTAAACCGACTGGAATTTAAAGCGTGTGGTCGGCTCCGCTTCATAAGCCGTTTATGTTTGAAATAATTAAGAGGAGAAAAAGGATGGATTTGTTTCAGAAATGTAGTCATTCGTATGATTTTTACCCAAAGTGTGTCATATTTTCCGTCACGTGGATATCCATTTTTAGTTCTGAACCCTGGCAAATAAAGTCACAATAACTTCATCTCTATTGTCCTCAATATTTACCATTTTGGCAGGAGTCTAGCTCCAAAAACCACTGCCTTGTGTGGGCACCATGGCGCCTACTGACATGCCTTTCTGAAATACGGAGTAAGGGTGAAAATATTTGCCGTTGAAAAGACTTTGTTGAGAAGACAAGAGCCAGAAAAGAAAAAGAAAGAGAGAGAGAGAGAGAGGAGGCAGTGGAAAAGTTTTATTGGGGTCCAGTCATCTGTCTTTTGTCCTCTCTCCATAGTTCCGTTATGCTGTCTCGGTAGTGCCATGCCGTTTCACTCATTTTAGGGTTTTTAAGGCTCAAGCAGATTGTTGTCTATTCTTCGGCTCCACCCCCCCAAAATAAAAAACAGTAAATCTTTCAAGATAAAAAAAACAAGGGCGCTGGAGAAAAAGGCTGCTGCTTTTCCAATCATTTCCTAAGCATGTTTCTTTCCTAAGAAGAATCCTAACCATGTATATCATTGCCCTGATATTTCTGACTAGTAATTATTAAAATAAATAATTGAATTCTTTCTCACTGATGAGACCAGAAATACTCAGTCTTGAAGGTATTGAAACAGAGCTAAAGTGTTTAAAGTGTGTGTGTACGGTGTGACAGATTTCTGTTAGGGTTTTGTTAGAGACTGAAACAGCTGCTGCACACGGTATTGACTGAGCAGAAATGGTCAACCGGCTGATAGAAAAAAATATCACGATACTATAAAGACTTTTATGTTGCATGATATTTATCACAGCATCTAGGTTTGCTAAGCAACTTGCGGAAAAATAGCAGTACTGCGTTTAAAATGAAACGATTACCCACATCACTTAGCCTACGGTCTGGTAGCCAAACCATAATCAGGTAGCATTCGGTATAATGCTAGTGTTCGCCTACAATTCTCTAGTAGGAAGAAAACTATTTAGTAAACTGTAAGAAAGTCTGCAAGAAATAAAGTCATTGTACATTTTACACTTAAAGACGGTAAGAAACTCAAAGCAAATGTAGGACTAAAAAATAGGAAAAAATTAAGTGGAATAAGTTTACTTCTATTTCCCTGATATTAATCTTATTACATCATAAGATTACGCAGCTCCAATAAATAGACACAACAATTTTAACATTTCATCCAAGTTTAGATTTATAACTGTGGCTCCGTCTATAACCACCTATTAAATAGAAGACTTTGAAGACATAACAAAGATAACGTGTTATTAATGCTTACGAATTAAATTCTGCTGAATAGGAAGTCAGATGAGTTTTTTAAGGTATCCACCATTTTAGAAAATGACAGGAAATATTTCAACTTTTTGCTGCCTCCCTTGTAAAAACAACAAACATAAAAATTGATCTGTTTGTAAGATTATCAACATTTTGAGGCTGCACCCGGTAACAGTTTCAGTTTGTAGTTTGGACTGATGTTCCCTCTGTAAGTGATTCGTTGTGGTGTTTCACTGGTTAAAATGTTGGACTATTGAAGGTAAATTCCCAGGACCATCAAACAAGTTCCTCAAAACCCTTAAAATGACATTGTTAAAGGAGATCTATTTAAACAGTTCTGGATGAGGAATACCAAATGCCATGAGTGTAGAAGGAGTGGTAGATTTTTGATATGAAAAAGACAGAGGGACTAAGGTTCACTTATTTTTTTTTCAACAGTTATAGGGCATTAACATCGCTGGTTTATATTGTACAGTTTCTGTTACTGCAGCACCAACACTGTCCTGATAATCTGCATGAAATGAAATTTAAAACAATCTGCAAAAAAAGACAACGTATAAAGTGCAAACGGTGCATCTGAAATGAAAAAGAGACTATAGAGTGGCGAATCCTGTATCTGGTGGTTATAAACGTCATGAAGCAAATCTTATCTTTGCTTGTCATCTCACAGATTCTCTTTATTACCTTTTAAGCGAGTTTAGATTCCTTCATCCTGTCTTTTGCTGTTTGACCTTAATTGATTCACTTGTGCAAGCTGCCTTTAGTCAGTTTTCCTGTGTGCCACACATTCTCCTGCAGGGTGTCAAACACAGAGGTCATGACCTTTGGTCCTCCAGTCTTCACACTGGCACACAGCTGCTCAATCTGTGATTGGGTGTGTATTTATACTTTTTATAAAGGGCAAAATGCTTTAGATCTTAAAGACATTGCTTTCTTTGTCTGTAGCCAAGAGTCTGGGAGTGCAACTTGTTCAGTGACGCTAGCAAGTAGATGGCTAATAACAGCCCTCCTTTCCACCATCTTACAGCTGGTCTCTCTTCTCTCTCTAAAAAAAAAAAAAAGCTTCGTATCAATGATATATTGATACATTTTTACAGGCAATTTTTGTTAATGAAAATGAGGTTTGGGGTCTAACAAAAAATAGAAATAAGTTTTAAAAAAAATTTATTAATTGTATACGTGATGGGTATATAGGTGGATGGATGCATAGATGGATGCCTGGACTGATGGATGCCTGGACTGATGGATGCCTGGACTGATGGATGGATGGACTGATGGACGGACGGATGGATAGATAGATAGATAGATAGATAGATAGATAGATAGATAGATAGATAGATAGAAGCTGTATCTGTATTGCCTGATTTATTCGGGTTTAACTGGGAATGTCATGGGCGAATTCAGGAAGCAAACATGCACATGCACACAATCACCCTCCATTCTGTTACCATGACAAAGACCCTTGTGGCATTATGAAGGGCGTGTGTAAAGAACACAGTGAAAGCATTCACAATTGCTTACACACATACACACACTCACTCCCACGGCTGATACTGCAGCATTGCAGCAGCTTCATCAGGGCACGTACAATGTAACAAGGTACCAGTAGCCCTTCGAGCAGCCACTCTTCAGTTTTTGGATGCCTGAAATGAATTTACGTGGCCTGAATAAAAAATGTAGAATATTTTAAAGGAGACAAATCATCAATCAAAAAACATTTTCAACACACAAATAACAACTGTAGGCTATAAAATAAATAAATTACATTGATCAGTATAAATATTTGGTTCTAACTGTACATCCTGTTCCAGATGTCAGCAATTTTCGCAATTCTCTCCTCCGCGCATGCATGCATCTCTTTCACATTTGATGAGCATAGTAATGACTGACAGGACATTTGAAGAATTGGTGAGGAATTGGACCAAAGCATCACTGACTAATATTTGTGTAAAATCAGTACTGCCGCTCCCTAAACACAGTTTGTGCGCATTTAGAAAAACCGAGCGTGCATTTTAAATGCATTGGATAATTTTAATACTGCACATATTAATAGCGACTCCCTGATGGCTTAAAAATGACATAAACCATAATTCCCCAACACAATAACCCTGAGACGTAGGACAGGCGTATTTTTGGAGTCCTGTGAATTCTTGTAATGTTCATGATGGTTAATATTATAAATGTTTCAAAAGGACAATACAGCTTGTAAGACCTGCTTGAGACCCGAGCAAAATGGGGAAAAAAGCTGCTAAATACTCACTTGTGCACACGGATTGTCTTGTCAGGCTGTAAATTGGTTCAGATTACTGTCTCAACAGCCTCCTAATTTCTTTTTATGGGTCAATCCTGGCACTGGATGCTGGCGTGGGAAAGTTGTAGCAGGTGCCAAGCCCAGAGCTGCCTCTTGTACCTGAATAGGCCCCCTTTTCGGCTAAGAAGATGGGCAGCATCTTACCAAAGGATTGCATCCTGAATGTGTAAGTCAGCAGAGTAGACCGGGCCTCTAACATTTAGCATGAGAAAAGACGTGTCCGAATGAAACTGTGCTGAGTGTTAATGAAGCAAGATGAATGTTGGAAATCTTCCAAGGATTATAATTCCCCTTTATTTGTACTAAAATGTGTTTTTTTTTTTCCTTTTCAATTGAACACCAAATGAACCACATTTCTGCACGATATAAAAAGATGATGATAACATACTTTGGGTGTGTGTATGGTTGAAAAATATTTCTAGAAGATTATGAATAGACCGCAGAGGTGTGCTTTGCATATTTAAGTATTTATGCACAGTTAATTTGAGCGTATGATGAAGTAATACATATTGTTACGGATGAGCAAGAGTGACAGAACAATTAAGTGCTAATCTGCGATAAACGTGTCTGAATGCAGACGCTAATCACTGCCCACATGGCCTCGATCAGCTGATTGGCAGAGACCAGTAGCTTGGCCTAAATATATTATCTAGTAAAAAGATAGTAAAGTATGTGGATATTCTTGTCCAGGTTTGTGTAAAAACCCAACAAAAATAATAGTGCATTCAGGTCTCGGTGGACCTGCTGCTCTTCCTTCCTTTCTTCGGGACTTCCCGAAGAAATAACATAAGGCAGATCGGAATGAGAATGAAATGAAGATACTAACTGAAGCTGCTGCGATTTTACTGTACATCATCATAGTCGACTGCTGTTAAAAAAACCGTACCAAACTTTTAATTCTTATTTTCCAAACACGAGTTTTCTATTTACTGCTTTTGTGAGTGTCTGCTAAAGGTCTGTGTACAAAAGCTATGGAGTAAAGACAAATGAAAGGGAAGGTAATGTGGTTAGCTTGGAGTCTAAAAGGAGCAGCTGACATCATCTATTATTATCAGCGAGAGCCGCCTGCCGCCACTCAGAGTTCAGACGGCCACACCATACCAAGACCTACTGCCTCATGTCCTTCTGAAAAGACTTTCTTTACACTGGTGCTGTTGATGATGTTGGAGGATTCATCAAGCAGCTTTAATAAAATGGTGCTGCTATATGCAAATCTATGGAAAGTAAAAACCAGCACTGGGGACAATATTTTCCCAATGAAAGAAAAAGAACAATCGGGACTGTTAGAGACTCCAGATTTGCCTACATAAGATTGTCAGATGAAGTGCTATTGTAGGCCACAATAGAGTCCGCTATTAATTGTTTTATTATTCAAAGTATATACAAATTTCCTTTATTTGCTATTTGATGATATATTAGTTATATACGCACAAATAGCTGCTTGAACCTGATATTCTGTTCAGACATTGTGTGCTCAAATATATAAAAATGTAAATGCCTTTTATTTTGTCACATATACTTGTTTACAGCACAGTGAAATTCTTTTTTCGCATATCCCATCTTAGTAGGTTGGGGGTCAGAGCGCAGGGTCAGCTATGATGCAGCGCCCCTGGAGCAGGAAGGGTTAAGGGTCTTGCTCAAGGACCCAACAGTAGTTGGCTTGCCAGTGGTGGGGCTTGAACCCAGGTCTTCTTCGTCTTTAGTTCAGCAACTCAGCGCCTTAACCATTTGAGTCACTACTGCCCTATATAAATATAGATACCTAAATAAACTAAATATATATATCTGCTATATTATTATCTCTGGTACTGTGTAAATAAACTCGGAACAGATTATCGAGAACGCTGTACTATTAGTGGGTAGGACATCCCTTTGCTCTCGAAGCAGCCTTACTTCATGCTATGGATTCCACACAGTGTTGAATCTGGTCCATGTTTACAGGATAACATCACATGATGCACATCGCACATGTGATGCAGTTGCAGCAGATTTTTTAGATGTAACTTTAGAACAGAGAATGTCTAGTTCTACCGCATATAAATTGTTTTATAAGCAAACTAGCAATGTGCACACCAATTTCACCAGCTTTAAATGTAGACTCAAAGCAGGTAGGGTTTAATGGATTCGGGGTCACATGATGCTACATTCTCGTCCAACCATCCATGCACAGCAAACGTTTTCCAGGTGTTGGTGACCGCTGTGGGTGAATGTGTGTTTATGACAGCCTAAGATTTCTGTTTGTGACCCCAGATGTGGGATTTTGTTGTTTTAATCCATTCAAGGATTGATGAGTTG
This sequence comes from Bagarius yarrelli, assembly GCA_005784505.1. Classification (NCBI taxonomy): domain Eukaryota; kingdom Metazoa; phylum Chordata; class Actinopteri; order Siluriformes; family Sisoridae; genus Bagarius; species Bagarius yarrelli. The sequence continues at coordinate 790,867 of VCAZ01000039.1, forward strand.
TGCATTCTGGGATGCTTTTCTGCTCACCACAATTACCAAATCCAGTAATTTGGATGTTTTTCCTCATTGCGCCACTCTGCAACTGTAAACACTGCAAACTGTTTCATTTAAAAATCCCAGGAGATCAGCAGGTTCTAAAACACTCGCACACCAGCAGTCATGCCACTGACAGACTCACAAGGAATGTGCTATAAAAATAACACACTTCTATATTAGGTTAAGCTTTAGATACACACACTCACTCACTTCAAGTTAGATAAGCAAGTCTTGTCTTAAATCCACTGCTTATCCCTGAACTCGTCCAGCATCTCTCTCAGGATTCTGCCCCCGTTTTCCCTCGATTGAATTCCTGCTTCCTGTTTACTTCAGTAAGAGGCCCCGAGTATTGAGTAGCATCCGGGTTGGGGGTGAAAAGCAGTCCTGTAGGGGAAATAAGACCAGGAAGAGAAGACATGATAACAGATTGGAGTTTGTGATTGTGTTTGGCTGGCATGCAACCTGACAAATATTAAGACCAACGAAGAACATAGCTGTCTGAACAACAAGCCTTGGTTGAGGATACTTGAGGGGAGTTTAGGGGAATGTGATTCAGTGGTTGTACTTTTGTGGTTATTTTAAGTTTTTACTTTTAGCTCTTGGATGAATATATATAGTTATCATTTAAATTGAAGGATATATATATATATATATATATATATATATATATATAATTTTATTTTATTTTTCTTATAAAATGCTGTGTTTCCAGCAGATAGACACAAGCTTAGATTATGCAGGTATGTATAAAAGGTAATCATGACCTTTGTGCATCAGGTTCAGAAATCTTTTTATCAGCCCATGTCGAGCGGAGTGCAGTTTTACATGGCTTCTTTCAGACACACAAGCTGTGCTCATACAGTAACAGTCTGTTGTCATGATGTCTGATGTCATGGGAAAGTTATGCTAAAGAATAAAACTAAACAGATGAATCCGGGTGACTACCAAACCCGATAAAGAGAATCAAGACAGCATAAGGAGGAAATAAGACCTAAGAGTAAGCAGTGTCACACCATGTGGATTTGCCGTCAGACGACGGATCTGTCACCGTTTTCTTATTCCTACTAATCTAATCAGTGGGGGAGTCGTTCCCTACACACTCACTACTCTTCCGTCTGTGGCGTATAAACCGATTTTCCCTTTCGCGTTGTCTTTTGCTGAAATGATCCTAAATGCTATATAACAGGATGACATGTAGGATATGACACACACTTCAGTCGGCTCTTTGTCTGTGGAAAAATGGCTGTGTAATCATAGTTTTGTGAAAAGTGGCGTGGATGTGTTGGTGAGAGGCAGTGGGAAAACCTGTTGTGTAAATTGCTGTAAGCGAGCAGGAGAGTAGAATAATACATAAAGCGACATTTTATTTTGGTTAACAGAACAAAGCGTACTGGCCAGAACGCTAAATTGTCAGCTACACGTAAAATACAAAGCTGCAAGGATGCATTTTAATAGTATTTCTTGGCACCAAAGTTACGGAGTGTGATGTCCACTGTTCAGTGCCAATAAAATGCCTTGAATAGAAAAGAAAGATTCTTAAAACAGGAGTAAGGGTGCCCAAACGCATAATTCTGAATAGGAAGAGCCATTGAGTGTGTGTGTGTGTGTGTGTGTGTCAATGAAAGAGCAGATGGTGGTGGCTAGTTTACTACACTAGTGCCAGTCCCATTCCCAGCAGCATGAAAACAGAAATGGGGGAGAGAGAAAAAAACAACTACTCCTCATTGTTAGACTCGTTAGGATCCACCCTTTAATTATTTCTAACTGCACAAGATAAGAGCTGCAGCTCAGGCGATTTTGCGTAGGCACAAGTGCATATTAAGTTGCCTTTCTTGTTGGACGCACACACCCTGATTGCAGGGTGATACCTGCAGGTGTGATGACCAACCCACAACCACCACGCAGTGTCAGCAGGGCCGTCACTGTGCCAGACACAAGTTGAACCCTATTCTGTATTTACATAATAAGCTCTTTGATTTCAGAGAGGGGCCTTGCGTCCAGAGGCAGCCAGAGAAGAATAACTAGTCCTATATAGGAGAATTCGATGCATATAAAACAGAAGATGCACATAGAAAAATAAACCTCCCTTGACGAAACCCACGCGGATGTTAGGATTGGTCTGAGAAATTATTCCAACTCACTATCAAAGTGACCCATTTCTATCCTCTGAGTTGCATAAGATGTGAACAGAATAGCCAAAATCAGTAACAGCTGAAGGAGAAAGTGTCACAAACTGTGTGTGTGTGTGTGTGTGTGTGTGTAGTTGGTGTGTTGGTCTGTTTAGAAGGGAGGCTGGATGTTTGCCAGTTTCTTAAGAAACTGAGAACTAGAATATGTGGTGTGGGTGTGGGTGTAAGTCTGGATGCCAGTGTTCCTGTGGGAACCAGTTGGGTTTGGGTTCTTTTGGGCGTTTACTCAAACTATCAACAACGACTCCGGTTTATATAACCGTTATTTACAAGCGTGTTTTAGCCTCATTATTGATTTTCATGTTCGCTTGTGATGCCGGTGTCCTGTACTCTTGGGAACAGGCGAAAAAATATTTCAGATCTTCAGGATAATCAACAGAACATACCGCTAAACGCCTGACAGCGTTCTCCTGACTAATACTTACGTAACTAAATGCCGCAGAGTTGAACATGCAGGTACAAAGAAGCTAAGTGAACATTTAAGCTGTCTGGTTCTGTTTTCTGAGATACAGGGCATTTCTCCACTTGGCACCGCATGTGCTGTTGATTAACGTCTGTCCCTGATTCATTGGATGTGCTTTGGCAGGCTGGGATTTGATTAACCATGTTTGAAGTTGGATTAGTGAGACGCTGAATATAGAACAAGCCATCGATCTCACATGTACTGATCATAACAAATGATAGATAGATGAATCTGTTCTTACATGTTCGGGGGGAGGGGGGGTCACGGAAAAGGCAATTTTTCCCAGTGGAATTTTTATTTTATTTTTTTCCCAAAATCTGGTGTAAATGATTTCAACTTTCAGAGATCTGATAAAGAGAAAACTAGAAAAAAATATTATGAGATCATTTACCAGTTTAAGAGGAGGATTCTGGATTTTGCCTACAATTATTTAAATCTTGTGGTTAACCTTAAAATAAAACAGCGCTATAGGGAAATAATGACTTGATGATGTAATGCAAGCTTCCTGTGCACATGCATCCCCTCTGCAAATTCAATTCTTAGGTCTTAAAACAAAGGCACAATGAATTAGTTATCAATTAAGGTTCTCTTGCCCTCTTATCTAATTTGTGATGTCGGCAAAAACATTTTTTATTTCGAGTTTCATTTACGTTAACAGCAACACACATCCTCCTACCAGCCTTTTTTCCCCTTAAGTGCTGATGCCTAAGACTTTTCCTGTAAATCTTTTCAGAAAATATCAGTTACACATGTTAATAAATGAATGTGGTGAGTCTGTGATACAAAACGTTTGTGGTAGAAGAAGTTCCAGCTTCCAGAAAAACAGTAAGAATTTTAAGATTTGGTAGATTTGTGGCCTTGATTCTTTCTTTTTTGTGTACTTTATTTACAATTTTAAAAAAAAACCCACCTTATGAGTTATGTTCAGATTCTAAATCTTAAAGGTCAATGTTTCTAAAACGGTCTGTTCCTTCTCCGCACTACATCGGTCAACTTTGAAAAGAAACAGATGGCCTTCTGACCGAAACAGGAAGTGGCTCAGCTGGATAAGTCATCTGCGCAGGCTGACACTGATGTCATGGGAAAGTTATGCTAAAGAATAAAACTAAACAGATGAATCCGGGTGACTACCAAACCCGATAAAGAGAATCAAGACAGCATAAGGAGGAAATAAGACCTAAGAGTAAGCAGTGTCACACCATGTGGATTTGCCGTCAGACGACGGATCTGTCACCGTTTTCTTATTCCTACTAATCTAATCAGTGGGGGAGTCGTTCCCTACACACTCACTACTCTTCCGTCTGTGGCGTATAAACCGATTTTCCCTTTCGCGTTGTCTTTTGCTGAAATGATCCTAAATGCTATATAACAGGATGACATGTAGGATATGACACACACTTCAGTCGGCTCTTTGTCTGTGGAAAAATGGCTGTGTAATCATAGTTTTGTGAAAAGTGGCGTGGATGTGTTGGTGAGAGGCAGTGGGAAAATGTAAACCTGTTGTGTAAATTGCTGTAAGCGAGCAGGAGAAGTCGATCATTTTTTGTTTCAGTACAGAGAACACACTGCCCTCTATTCTCCTTCTGCTCCCACAATCTGCTACTGGTTACTGATTGACAACATTTAAGACACCACAGTAGGGCAGTGCTAACACACAGTTGTGTGTGTGACTCCAACAAAAAATATAATCATAATTGTCATTTTAGTCACAATTGGTTTTAGATTTATTTCTCAAAAAAAAACCTTATTTGGGTCATACTTTCAGTCATAAAATCTGTGATTCCAAACCGCATTATATATGATACGCTACGCCATGGGACGGTATAGAGGATAACTTTGCAAATAACTGCAATTGCAGGTTTTGACCAGAGATGGCATCAAAGAGGCAAAACTTACGGACTGCAGCTTTAGGTTATTTTAACCTTTCTGTAACATTGCACACCACACCACTGTGTGTGTGCAAACATCAAAAAAAAATCAGTAGTTTCTGTAAATAATTAAACCAGCGTATATGCCGATATTTGAGGCCCAGAGTTTTTTTCCCTGGTGTTTCTGGTGTTTGATGTAAACATTAACTAAATGTTATTGGCCTGTATGTGTGTGATATACTTTGCACTACAGTGTGGCCACAAATTGGTGCTCCAGGTGATTGCATGAATGTACAGGTGACCTTGTTAAAGTGGACTGTAACTGCATGAGTAACGATGTCATGAATATATTATCAATCATCTGTTAAGTGCTTGATTTTGTACAGATTCTGGATTTCTGCTGCTGAAACTAAAAAGTCTTTTTTTTTTTTTTTTTGCTGTTTGACCATCGTTTCTTGTGCAGCAAAAAAGTCTAAAAAGGAAGCTATTCTGTCTTTCAAATGATTTCTGTTACTGTGTCAACTCTAAAAATCATTAGTTAACGTTAAGCATCGTCTAATGCACAGAAGTGTGTCAGTGTCCCCGAGCAAAATCCTGTGAAATGACTCGTGCACAGGGCATGCTGGAACCGGCACAGGGGATACACTTCCAGGAGAGCGCTTCTGCTTTAGGACTAAACATGCCCATGCAGTATTTTATTATATTATAAGCATGTGTGTGTGCGTGTATATAAGAGAGAGAGAGAGAGAAAAGACAGGAGACGCCACTGCAGAATGGCAAAGCTGCAATGCAGAGGCTCATCTGTTTCACTCCTTTATCCCCTTCGTTAGTCAAGATTGTGGATCTTTTACTCCTGGATAATCACACCTTACGTGATCAATTATATAATTCTGTTGTTCCATATCTAATTAATGATTTGATGAGCCACACTGTGTCATTGCGCTTGCCACAAAAAGCCTAATTATAGAAATATTCGGAAAATAAATTTATTAAATTGTATTCATGTTTGAACATGTGAAGTTTTTCGAGTGTAAAGTCTTCATGTTGCTAACACTGGTGGGTTACAGTATGTCGTAGCTTTTTATTCATCAAAGCTTTAAATGGTTAAGGCGCTGAGTTGTTGGTTGAAAGACCAGAAAGACCTACTGTTGGGTCCTTGAGCAAGTGCTTGACCCTTAACCCTCCCCGCTCCAGGGGTGCTGTATCATAACCGACCCTGCGCTCTGACCCAAACTTTCTAAGCTGGGATATGCGTAGAGACAAATTTCACTGTCCTGTAGTGTCAGTGTAACAAAGACATTTACATTTTACTTTAGCATTAGTCATTGGTCAGGATTAAGGATTATTAAATGGAGTAAATCTCTGAGTCCATCCATTGTTTTTGCTTTTTGAAGATGTCATGGGATAAGTAAGTAAGAAGTGGAACGGGAGTTTGGATCGTATTGCCAAACACGCTCAAATGTCAAACTCTGAGATCCAAAAAAAAAGTGAACTGTGTAATCTAAGTCATTACTCAGGTTGCCTAACCACCAGTCAACCACTTCAAATGAGGGCCCACATCAAAGCTGTTTAGCTCTTGCAGAGCCACCATTTTCTCTCATGACTCACATACCGCTTCTTTCTTTCCTCCCCAGCAAGGCTGGACAAGTCATGAGTTAATAAGCTATAGCCCTTAGAGAAAGTATCCCCTGTATCATTGTGAAAGCAAAGCAAGCTGGGTTTTCTAGTCAGGAACAGTCACTGACTGAGTATGTCAGCCACCTTAAGATCTGAAACGCTGGCCTAAAACTCTTGGCCAGTATTTTAGGTAGGGGCAGTGGAGTTTAGTCCTTTGGGTTTTTTGCACGTTAAAGATTTCAAAGTAGGACTAGCATCTTTCAGTTTCTTACAAACTAAAAGATGCCCCTGATGCTCACGGCTGCATGCTGACTAAATAAGGCCATTTTCTGCAGTGAAACAGGAGTGAACACAGCTCACAACTTTGTGTTTCAAAACTCAGTTGTCCAGCATAATGTCAGCTTTAAAGTGAGTAAGGAGTGAGGGAATCTGGAGAGGAGATGAATTTGAGCGATTATAAAATTCTTCGAGTGTGGAGGGGAATTCTTTTGTCCCTCCAGTCCGCCCACATTCTCTGGGCGCAGCCTGCCAGGTTTGTAATCACGGTGGCCTGCGGGTTAGGGCATATCAAGATCAGTGCTTAGTGAAAAACTGATTTCTACTTCAGCAAGTCCAGCTAAGCCGTGTGAGAGCTGGGGCACTTAAAAGTTTTGTTTTTTTTTATCCCTAAACCTCACACCACACCTGAATTTGTTTCTTTGAAGTAAAATTAGCCAACAGGGAAGACGTTTATCTGCAGGCATTGATGGCCTTGATGGTTTTGTGGGACAGGCTCTTGCTCAGATTTCAGTAGCGTGCCACACAAAGGCCTTTTCTCTTTTTTTCATTTATTGGAATCGGAGTATACAGAGCATGTTTCATCATGTTTAATTAACTAACCTGCAAAAGCATACACTAAACACATGCTCTTGTTTCTGCTTGCGTTTGAGAAAATTTCCTTCAGAATATTCCGGTGTCCTCCCCGGTCCAAAGACACAAATTGGTGATACATTTTTTGTCATATGTACACAAGCGTATAAGTGCATCCTACAGTGGGTCGGCTTCCTGTCCAGAGCGTTGTCTTGCCTTATGCTTTAAGTTTCCTGGGGTAGGCTTTGGATTGCCTGCACCCCTGTTTTAAAGAATCTATTAAAAAAAATAGATGGACGGAGGGTAAAGGTGTTTAGTAAAAAAAAACAAAGAACTCGCACAAAAGGGGAATCATTCAGGTTTTCTGGTACCTCTCAAACTCAAAAAAAGATCATCAAAAGTTAAGACAGCAGACATTAGACTTGTAAAGCCAGTGCCAAGCCCAGTGGTTAGGGGTTATTGAGGACTACTACTTGGAAGATCAGAATTTGATTTCCAGCACCTTTAAGTTACCACTGCTGGGCCCCCGAGCAAGGTCCTTAACCCCCAATTGCTCAGTTGTATAAAAGAGTTAAATGTAAGTCGCTTTGCATAAGGGCGTCTGCCAAAAGCTGTAAATGCAATACAATGCATTATATGTAACGGTTCGGAACCTAACCAGATACCCTTTCTCTCACCCAGGCGTTCGGACAGGCTCACTCCAACCAGCGGAAAGTGGCTGCTGATGGCGAGAGTCGGGAGGAATCTCTACTCCAGGAGTCAGCATGCAAGGAGGCGTACTACGAGCAGCGTGTGCAGGAGCTCCAGGCCGAGCTAAGGCAGCTGCGTAACACTCTTACCATCACCCAGTCAGAGAATGAGCGCCTGTCCACCATCACACAGGAGCTAAACGAGGTAAGACATACTATGTGCACACCAGTCTAGCAAAAGCAAGTGTGTCCACTGAAATATGATTCATTGTATTGGGTGTAATTTTTCAGGGTAATTGGTATAAGAATAATTATTATATAAAAAATAATTAATAATTCATTTTTGCACATTGATAGTTTAATTCATTTTTATTGCTGGCCACAATGATAACCTTTGCCATATGTTTTAATTGCAGTGTACAAATGACTCTTGGAATTAATGATTATTCATTCCACCTATAGATTTTTCAGAATTTATAGCAGGATTTCTGCTTATTCTGTTAGTCATGTTCTCGTTTATTTCAGAATTAATTTTAATTATACACTCATTGTCCACATAATTATCAACAGTTATACAGTGATTAGCAGCACATACATTCTGCTGTTATTAACATTCTGGAAATCTGAGCAACTGTTGGTTCGTCCTGCCACCACTTGGTTTCTCTCAGTATCTGATCTGGCAACCCCTGATGTATATCTCAGTCGGGCATGATGTCAGCTTTGTCCTTTGCTCAATGACCTGACACTGGTAAAATCCAATTACATATTCACTCCATATACTCTACTGCGCCAGCACGACTTTAATACCTTACTAGTTACTTCCTGGTGTCTGGAAAATCCTTAGCTTTCTCTAATAGATCCCATGTTCTCCTTTAGGTGGTAAAAGAAGGGTAAATGTGCAAATTCATTTTGTGGCATGAAATAAAACGACTCTGCATCCTTGTTTTGCAATTAAATTGTCAATCTTTGCCGTTTTTCCCTAATGCTACACATCACATGTCCATCATGCCGTCTGTTAAGATGAAAAGTATACTGCTTAATATTATGGGGCCGCCGCTGGTTGAGTCAAAGCAGAAAGTTGTAAGGGGTAACGGCTGCTTTACTCCTTCACAGGCTGTGTGTCGTATTTGGATGTAGTGCAGGCAGGACATTCCACTCCATGTCTCGACAAGCAAAATTACATGGATCGGCTTGTAGGAAGGAGAGAACAAGGCGTGAGATCAAAAGAAACTGAAAAGATTGAAGGCACCATGTGGATAAAAGAGAAGATATCAGTGATTAAAGTGTAGATATTCTTAGCTAACTAGCAGTTATAGAGATCCAGCAGCTGGCAGTGTTTTATCATCAGGTCCTGATTTGACAGTAATGTCTCACTTTTTTTTTTTTTTTTACTAAATTCTGACGCATTACCTTTTATTACTTTTGTTCCTTATGTCTAATGTCGGTGGAACCCAGCAAGTTTTTGTTTTTAAGCTCTTAGAGCAGCTCTCTTTTTCTTTTTTTTCTCTCCCTCTTTCTCTCTCTCTGTCTCTCCCTTCTCTGTTTCTCCCTCCTACCCTTCCTCTCTCTTTCTCCTTCTCTTTCCCTCTCCCACTTCCCCCTTTCCCCCTCTCATTCTCTTTCTCTCTACCCTCTCTCTCTCTCTGTCTCTCTCTCTTAAGCCCCCCCCCCCTCTCTCTTTTTCTCTGTCTCTAGATATGATTAAAAGAAAGGTAATAAGACAAAAGTATTACTAGCTGGAAAAACTTTAAAGCGGTTTTGTATCAGAAACCCTAAAATCCCCCATGTTTGACTGTTGAAAAACTCTGATGCTTGAGACTTCTTCCACTAAACCCACAGAAAACAGGTTTACACATTTGTTTGCATCTGTTTACATACATTCACCTTGGTCATTTTCAGACGGAGCACATTAATACACCGCTTTTAGCCGCGGGTCACTATTACGGAAAACGGATCAACAAAAGGGCCCTGGTGTTCTGTTTTAATTGACATTCCTGTTAAAATAGAACTGTTTAATACCCTTCGCCGAATAAATCAGTAGCATCAGAACGGTCTTAGAAACCAACCTCATCCTAAAATCGGCAAAATAGATTTTATTGTAAAATGTAGCTTATTAACAGTGTATTTCTGTTAGTTAATTAGGGATTCTAGTTTGTTTGGTATTTTATCATTGAATTTACTCTAAAGTTGCCAAGCGCTTGCACACAGGCTGAAACAGTGCCAGGAGGCCATTAAAAAAAGAGGGCTAATTGGTAGCTGGTGGGAGGCAAAAGTGTGTGTGTGTGTGTGTGTGTGTGTGAAAAATGTGCTTCCATGTCTGCCATTAGATCTGCCATAAAAAAAAGAAAAGTTAAACGACAAAAAATAAATGAAGATAGTTTATATGACAGTTTTCGTGCTACATTAAAAAAAAATACAAGAATAAAGTCGTAATACTTTGAGAATAAAGTCGTAATACTTTGAAAATAAAAGAATAAAGTCGTAATACGTCGGAATACGTCATGAATAAGTTGTTATACCACATGAATAGTCAATAAAGTCGAAATATTTACTGAATAAAGTCAAAATACTATAAAATTAATCTCAAAATATTTTAACTCGCATATCATATTTTTTTTTACTTTACTCTCAAAGTTTTGCTTTTCTTTCCATATTTCACAACTTTAATTTTATAACATTGTATTATTTTTTGACTTTAGATAATAATAGATATTTTTTTAAACATGCCACTAAAAACAACGCAATCAAAAAAAGTTCTTTTCTTTTAAGACTACAAGCAATCCATTAAAGACCAATTTTTCTTAAAATTCTAAAAATGATCTCTGATGAACCAAGAATTACTCCACATTAACATCATGCTATGTTAAAATAGGAAGGTTATAATATTCCTTTTAGGCAGGTACGAGAAAGGATAAAAATAAAATGTGTTGCCTTTTGCAGATCTAATGTAAAATAGTATACAGAACTATTTAAAGCAGACACGTTACTTAATACGGCCAGGATTTGGGTAAATGGTATATAAATGCCCACTAGTTCCTTTACTGAACGCTGATTTAGCTCCTGTACATTAACAGTCTGATTCAAAGGCCCGACGCTGCTGCAATGATTAAAGGCTGCACTCAGAGACAGCGTAGCACTCAGAGCTAAATCCATTCACCAACTGTAACGCCGGACCTAAAGGACTGCTAATGTAATCACAATCATAAACGTAATCACAATTCGATCCAAATATTTATCAAAGTTTGCAGCATAGCAAAAAGACATTCGGTCTAGTGAATTAACGTTCATTTCCAGCTAGTATAAACGATCTCTTCTCTATGTTAATGGATGATGATTAACATCGCTGTCTAGCACAGTTTATTATTGTTTACAAGTAATAATGTTTAGTCCTTTTTATTGTATTTGCAACCAACATTTGATGTCAGATACATACTTTTGGACATGGATTTTAAAAGAGTAGCGTCGTCTCTATTGTTTTTTACTACTAATAAGTAGTATATGCCGTTCTCTCGCTAGTTAACGACTGCATTGCCACGTCACTAGCTTATTTCAAATACCGGTGATTATTGCAATGCTTTAAAATAAATACATAAATCACACAACATGAGCTAATTATAAAAATACTCTTGCTCATCTGAGTATAATTTTCTTCTGCTGGCATCTGTCTTCTTGCTACGTGAGATTTGGGACGCACCGTTATCTCACACAGAGATTAAACCTGTTATTTTAATAAAAATGTTTCCTAAAGTTTTTTTCATCTTTCCATCTTGCATGTAGCTCGAACACACTCGCAGAGAGCCGAGCTGTTCTAACTGAATCTCATTTAGCCACAGGGCAGGAGGCAGCTCTCGCCATGTCTCGTCGATCATATTAGTGCATCCTGGGCCACCAGCAGTTTATTACAGTAAACCTTTTTGTCCATCATACACCAGTCCAAGTAAACTGATTTCATTTTATGTGAAACAAAAGTAGTCTGTCTTGGTTCTGAATTCTGGGCCGACTATAACAAAGGTTTGCTTATGCGTGCTTTATTCGGTGCTTTCTATTTTGAGAGACGTACACACGTTCTTCAGTGATTGCACTTATCCGCTAGAGAGAATTTATGTCCTGAAGGCAGTGTTATTATCATTGGATTTTGTTTTTAGGAACCACTAGCTAGAATACATGGATAAGGAGAAAATGGAGAGATGGCAATAAAATAGGACGAAAAGCTAGAAACCAGGTCACGGGGAAAAATGTGTTAAATCGATGGAGAGGAGGTAAGTGTTGGGGGATGGTGTGTCATAGAGCCAGAGGGAAGGAGAGAAAGAGAGATGGAAAAACCGTTAGCGAGAGATGGGGGAAGGGTGTTATGGCTGTTCTGTCATATGTGTAATCTCTGTCTTATGTTGCCTGGAAGCCCTGCTGATTTCCTGATGTGGAAACACACAACAAAGAGATTTTCTTCTTCTTATTATTATTATTGTGATTGGATTCAAAATTTCATTCAGGCAACATAAAGCTACACTGATCATTACAAAAACCTAAATCGTTAGTCGCTACATGAAACCTCTAGGACGTTTTTAAAATGTCCAGTGTGTAGCTAATGCTTTCTTTTACAGCACTCCGGATGAATGCCTTGATATAAATGGGTACAGCTGTCCTAGATGCTGTTTTGGAGAATTAAAATGCCAAAAAAACATTTGTCTTTTTAACATAAACGGAATACCAGAGTATTTTTAAATGCAAAATCACTTGCGAACACCAAGAAATAATAGAAAGGCAACTGATAATTGACAGGGTTGACCAATTAAGTTAGTTTAAAATGTTTTCGAGCCACCCGAATCTTGTTCTAATGAACTAAATTTTAAAAGGCTGTCATTGTGCATTGTGCTTACATGCTTTTCATGTCACGGCTTCTTTTCCTCAGTCACTTAAAATCTTTAAAAAAAAGTCAACCCAGTTCATAAGAACACCTACCTTGATCCTGCAGTTTTATCCAATTAACGTTAACCATTTATTGCTGAATTATTGGGGAGTACTGTAGCTTCCCAGCTTTTAGTCTGGCTTTTATCCACAACATTGCACTGAAACTGCTCTTGTGAAGGTGACGAACAATTTATCACTCTTTTTACACTGGCTCTCTGTCCTTAGCTCTGCATTTGATACCATCTCTCATGGTTTGCTTGTCTCTTGTCTTTTGGATGTGTGTATATCTGGTACTGCTCTTTATTGGCTTTCTTCATACCTTTGTGATGGACAGTTTTATATTTCTGCTAGGGATTTTAAATACCTTACTACCTCCCCGAAACAAGGCGTCCCCCAGGGTTCTGTTCTTGGGCATTTGTCGCTATTATTAAGTCAAATAATATACAGTCATGGCTCAACATTCTAAGGTAGAAGATGCAAAGAAAAAATGTCACTGTACTATAGAGTAAATAAGCCCCTTTACCCCTTAAATTACAATATATTCAAAACTTAGCCAACCGTATTCTCCATTCGCACTAAGCATTTAGCCCATATCACCCTAATTCTGGATTAACTGCATTGGCTACCACTGGCCTATCGCATTAAGGTTAAAATTCTCCTTCTTGCTTTCAAAGCGTTGCATCGGCTGGCTCCTTACTATCATTACTATCACCAGCTCTATCCCTATTTTCCACCTCTTTCACTGCCGTTCTCTGACACTCGACTTCTGGCTCTGTCTTGCCAATAAACCCTTTTAAATCCTAATCGCTGCCCAAAACTCACTTTAGTTTAGAAGTGAATTCTGTTCATTCTTTTTTATGTGCACTTGTTTATACATATTACTCTCTGGATGTCCGATGTTCTTTTTGCTTTTTGTATTACTGTCTGATGTTATCCTCTCATTCCTGATGTTTATTGTAACGCGTGGAACATAAAAACTAAAAATAAATGAGCTGCTAGACCGGCTTCAAAAGGACTTTCAAATTGCACAATTGAATTTCTTATTATAGGGTTACTCAAATGTCCACTGAAACACGAGTCAAGTGAGACAGGCAATTTTGTTTGATCTGATACCGTAATCCCCCGTCTCACCAAAAACTAGCTGCTGCTGGTAAGGGGCAAATATACAAGCCATTTCAAAATCACAGCCCCAGTCATCATGCCCAACAAACATGCACATAGTGCTACCAGAAGTTTGAAAATAATAACATATTCAACAAAAAAAAAAACAGACCCAGCAAGAGGATCTGTGAATTTCTGTTTCCATAAATAGGTTATGCTAATACAGAATCCCCCGATACCCGGAACTAAATTACAACCACACAGTACCGTATGTGCCTGTCTCTAGAGAGGTCCCTATTATATGTCTGTGCAAGTATCATTCATCTTTTACTGACGTTTCTGTAAGACTCTAATCATAGTCTTACCATCCCTCGCCTTTCACCGTGAAATGTCAACTCTCAATCATTATTAAGTTATTTCTCCTCCATGTTGCCCAAACCAACCTTTATTTGCAATTCCTTTGGGCATTCACTCTTAAATGAGACCCAGGTTGGGAGGTTCTGGCTCTGCTTTGCTTCTTGACTGGTCCTGGTTCATTTTAATTGGTCTTCAATATTCATTAAGGTACACCAGTGTAACCCCACAGCTGGGCCTTATATTTGATCTTGAACAAAAGGAGCTCAGTGAGGCGGTGTAGAGCGGTCCATTACTATTGTGCCATGCGCAGATAATGTGGAGTATTAATGCTGTTATGTGTTTCTTATATGCTTATGATATGGCCAAAGGTTTGTCATGCCCAAATGTGTTTTTGAGCAATCAATTCCAGACTTAATTTCTGTTTTTGCTGTTATAATATTTCTATTTTATTGGGGAGGTTCAGTGATTTGAGCATGGCTGCACGACCTTTAGATTTAGTCACAAGACGATTAGTAACGTCAGGTACTGATGTGGGACTAGAAGATGTCGTCAGCACTGGAGTTCATGACGTTTTAGGTTCTGCACACTAACCTCACTACTAGCTAGTCTTTTAAATCCATATCAAGGACTTTATGTGCAAGCTGAGAGAGGCCATATTTTTTGGCATGTATTTCCTTTTAAACACCAAAATAAAAAAAGTGTGTCTATTCTCGACAAATGCTTTGTTGCTGCTAGTGTGCTATTTAATATGTGCTCACAAGCTATTGTTACTATGCTCCCAAAATATCTAGTATATCTTAATAGTGCTTGTGTATTCAGTGACGTCCTACTGAATGGCAGTCCCCAGATCCCACAAGCTCTAATTCCCGCCCTGTTAAACATGGAAGCCTCCTATTGGTGGATTTTTACAATGTCATGACAACTCTTTATTAGCAGGGATTACAACAGCTGAGTAGAAGTAAGCAGGACTTGAACTGTCTGAGACGCCTGCAGTCTGTTGATAAACACCCTCCAATGCACAAATATTTCCTAAGAATAATATAAAGGATCATTAAAGGTTTCTTTTTATATGATACCTAAATGCTATATATGCCGTTCTGGATGGACTGATTTTATCTGCTTCCTGATTTTCAATGAATCACCATCTGTTTCTCACTCCTGCACACATCCATCTGTGTCCGCTTGGACATCCAAAGTGCTTTCATGAAATGTGCTGTTTCCATGACAACTAACGGTCACCTTCTCTTACTCTCTGCCACATGTCCAACATGTTTTGTTTTTTGTTTGTTTTTTTTTGTTTTTTACAGAACAGTCAGGTAGTGGAACTACAGAGATCCCGGCTCCGCGACGAAATCAAGGAGTACAAGTTCCGCGAGGCTCGTCTGCTGCAAGACTACAGCGAGTTAGAGGAGGAAAACATTGCTCTGCAGAAACACGTCTCTGTGCTCAAACAGAGCCAGGTAATGTTTTTTCGCTGCTCAAGACATCAGTCTTGCTGATACATACATAATTCTACCATTCTGGTTATTACTGTAGACTGCTCACTTGTAAGTCATCATGTTGTTATTTAGGGCTGTGTCTTGGCAAGGGCCTCACGATACGATGCATATCAAGATACATGAGTCACAATACAATCGCAAGATATTGCAATACTTACAAATAAAAAAGAGAAAACAAATAGCTAAAAATACAACACATACAAAGCCGCAGACGCTCTATTTTTTCCCCCCGACACCTAGAGGAGTGAAAGAGGAAGTCTTTCAACACTCACTGAGGGGTTTAATTAAATATTAGCATAAATGTAAAACAGTTTAAAACCTGATTTATATATTTATCCATACTAGAGGTTGGACTATTGATACATGTATATCGTAGCTGATATCGATATTTTCACACAGCCTGGTGTTATTGATTATTTAAAAAATATAAGTTTTGTTTTTCTGTTTGCCAATGCCTCTTGTCTCCTTTAGGTGGAGTTTGAGGGCCTAAAGCACGAGATTCGTCGCCTGGAGGAAGACACACAGTTTCTGAACAGCCAATTAGAGGAAGCCATCCGTCTTAAAGAGATCGCAGAGAGACAGCTGGGGGAAGCACTGGAAACCATCAAGACCGAAAGGGAGCAAAAGGCAAGAGCTGCAACACAAACGCAAAAAAAGATGCAATGCAGAATTATTCGATTAAATTGCCATCTGCAGGACAGTCATGACACGGCTGCAGACATAATGCAGTGAAACCTTCCTTACATATTTTTGCTATCTGCATTTATGTTATTCCTTTTAGAAATATTTGTATCAAAATTCAAGTCTTTGCCTTATCAACATATTACATTTATTTACAGAGGTTCCACTGTACTTGGTTCCGCTTCCCTATTTTAACATAGCCAGTCATTTTACCAGGATTTCACCAGCATCTTGAGATGACTGCTGTTTATGTCTCATCCATCCATTTATCTATCTATCCTTCCATCCATTGTCTATACCCCCTTATTCCTATCAAGTCTAATGAAGTCTATCCCAGCTGCCATTGGGCGAAAGACAGAGGTAGATTCTGGACAGGTCGCCGGTGTTTATGTCCTAGCCCATGCTTTCTCTACCAGAGTGCAGTTAGGTTCATGCCTGTTTTGGCAATCCCACCTGCTGCTCTGCAACATAATATTTTTAATTTTTAAAGGTTCCTTTACTCCCATTCTGCCAGTCAGATACATTTCCCCTTGTGTACTCCACAGTTGTCATTGTAGAATGTTGGAGTAACAGGATTGTGTTCCGGCTGGATTTACATTCATCCACTTATAATAATTTTTCATTCAGTGGCTAATGGATCAAATCACATACCATTACAGCTTATTTTCAAAAACCATTTGGTCTCTTGAGGATTTCTACTGTTTATTCCGTTCAGATGTTCAGTGTAGCATATTAGGAACTCCTAATTTCATTAAATGCAGTCATTTATAATGTTTTAGATATGCTTATGTCAATTATTTGTCGTATTGCTAACTGCATTGCATCTTTTCTTGATACAGGCGGCTTTGAGAAAGGAACTGTCCCAATATATGAACATCGGGGACTCCATGTACCACAATTCCTTGAGCATCTCCTTGGATGGGCTAAAGTTCAGCGAAGATGTGACGATCGAGCCCAACAACGACGACCCCATACACGGTTACGTAAACGGCTTCGACAAGATCCCGAATGCAGAGGACAACCGGATGTCCACGCCCAAAAAGGACCAGCGGTTCCATCCAGCCCCCAGCCTCGTGGACGACTTGCTGAGTGAACTTAACATCTCTGAAATTCAGAAGCTTAAACAACAACTTATGCAGGTATTACAGAGCAATGAGCTGTGAGCCGATACTACGTATGTGTTGTGTAATTATTCTATAATACAATACCTTTATCTGCCATTTTACTTTTACTAGAAATTAGACTGATTAATTTTAACTGCTAATTTAAAAAGAAAAAAAAATTCAGATTGCAATGAATCCAGTGCACCTTAATGTGTCCTGAGTAGGATAAATGTTCTGTGATTGGCTGTCAGCTTCGCAAGTCCCACCCCTCTTTCAGCGCACTGAGCTCTGCCATCTGAACCTATAAACTTTGACCGGGAAGGACCATCTCCATGGAAACTGAGCCGCACTGTGTGTTTGTTTGTGTGTGTGTGTCAGACAGCAGACTATTGCTAACACATTGAAAGCATTTCGGCAACATATAATGCATTCTTCGATCAGTGTTAAACCGCTTCCAGACAGTAGGGAGGAATGATCAGTGCAAAAGTAATAGAATTCTTTTCCTTCATATGCACTCAGTCAGCCTACCATCCAATCAGTCTCAAAGATAAGAGACAAGCATGGCTATCCCTCCGGGAGTATAATGCCTCAGTCATTAAGTAGTAAGCCATCATGCCTGATGTGTATTAGGGTCGTGTCAGGACATGTTAATGTAGAAATTGCAACCGCTTTACAGCCTGCATGAAAACACGAATTGACCCAAAAAGATTTTTTTTAAATAACAGTTTTGCTTCATTTATATAGTAATTCGTAGAAATACTTTGGTTATAATTTAATCCAGACTCTAAAGCCTTTGGGGTGGGGTAGGAGGGTCGGGGTCCTATTACACCTTTGAATTAGTAATGGAGGTAAGTGAGAATTTACACACTCAAGTATAAAAGATGATTCTTTTTAAAATAGCTTCATTCTGCTTGGTAACCCAAGAGTCCCTACACACCCCATTGTGTGTAGGAGTGTCTGGCTTTGTACTTGAAACAAAACTACACAAAGCGTCTAAAAGTTACAGCTATAAAAAAACCTATTAATAGAAGGGCTGCAGGACTGAAGTGCATATCAGGTAAACGAAGCAATCAAGTACACATACAAACTTGCACATATCGCAGAAGATCAACTGACTTTAACATAAAATGAACTGAATAGTGCCATGAGCCATTTTAATTTTAAGCACATGTACATTTTTATCTTAAAATTGTAAACAAACAAAAGGTTGATTTATATTTATTAGTTCATTTTAGTACAAAAATAAATAAATGCACTATTTGACCAGCTCTTGTCTTGGTCGTTCAGGTGGAACGGGAGAAGGTGACATTGGTCTCAACACTGCAGGACTCACAAAAGCAGCTGGAGCAGGCCAACGGGGCTCTGTCAGAGGAGCACGAGAAAGTGAGTCGCCTCACCGAGAACCTGAACGCCATGCGCAAGCTTCACGCCAGCAAGGAGCGCCAATCAGCCCTGGACAACGAAAAGGAACGTGACAGCAACGAGGACAGCGACTATTATGAGGTGGATATCAACGGGCCCGAAATCCTGGAGTGCAAGTACAAGGTAAGTTTAAATTCAGAGTTCAGTGAATGCATCTGTGGTTAGTATTTGTCACACTATTGTAGACAATCATGATTTGCTATAGTTATGGGTGGAGAACAAGCTATACTGGATTAAATCGACTGGATAAAATTGTAACAAACAACAAACAATTGTAAAATGAGTTTGTTTAACTGGATTCCAGGTTGCTGTTTCCGAGGCAGGCCACCTGAAAGAGGAGCTTAAAAGCCTGAAGTCCGAGTACACTGATTGCCGGTCACAGCTTGAGGAAGATCGTAGCCGCTTGGAGAGCCAGGTGGCATTGCTGCGCTCCCAACTGAGCACCCTGGAGTGCAGCAGCCGCGCAGAGCGCGAGCAAATGGCACGCATGGAAAAAGAGTTACGCAGCGCCAGCGAGGCAGCCGGTGAGAGTCAGGGAAGCCTAAGTGTCGCACAAGACGAGCTGGCCACATTTAGCGAGGAGCTCGCCAACCTTTACCACCATGTCTGCATGTGCAACAATGAGACGCCCAGCCGTGTCATGCTCGACTTCTATCGTGAGGGCAAAGCCAATGCTGGCACCAACACCAACAATCGAGGAAGCCCCGAAGGTCGTGGGCGACGCTCACCCATTCTGCTGACGCGTGGCCTCTTTCCCTCCCCCGAGGCGGAATCTCCATCCCCTGTCTCTTCCCCAGTGGCTGACCCACGCAAGGAGCCAATGAACATCTACAACTTAGTGGCCATCATCCGTGATCAGATCAGACACCTGCAACTGGCTGTAGATCGCAGTACAGAGCTGTCTCGTCAGCGACTGGCCTCTGCTGAGCTCAGCCCCACCGCTGACCGGGACCACGAGGCCAGTGTGGAAGAGATCCTTAAGCTCAAGTCTCTTCTCAGCACCAAGCGAGAGCAGATTGCCACCCTGAGAACCGTCCTGAAAGCCAACAAGCAGGTTAGTAAATACTACTAAATACCACCATGTTGTGATGTTGTTAGAATGACATGGCTGGTTGTGGTATTATTGATAACATTCATCTAATCCAGTCGTATTAAGTGGCCTATCAAACAGGCTAATATTTGAATAATTGCTTTTTTTAATATTTATAACAGATTTATAATATAATGTAGTTGTCTGTCATTTTAAACAAAAGCAACATGGCAACATGGACCCCACATTTAGAACCATAGACCATTTTATAATGAAGCAGTTGTGTACTAAAAACTTGACACACCTGTTTGTTTGGTCAGCAGACTCCACATGGATCATAACGTCCGCCAGCTAACCTTTCTGTTCTTTAATGCTGTATAAAGATAAAAGCATTGGTGGGTGTTCAGAAGCTGTAGGGATGTGTGGGTCAATGTGCCTGACTCTTTGAAGCTGCTGTGTGACCTTCTGCTGGTCCACCACAAAAAAACTAAAGGAAAAAAGTAGCTGGGCCACCAGGCCAGGCAGACATTTCAACATTCTATGTAATGTTCCTAGCCGCATAAGGCTACTAACCCTAAATAATAGTGTTCTCTGTCTTACGATTGCAAGTGACTGCAGCCAGTGTTGCCAGATTTGGTGGGTTCCTGCCCACTTTTGCCAGATTGGGTGGGTTCCTGCCCAGTGTTGCCAGATTGGGTGGGTTCCTGCCCAGTGTTGCCAGATTGGGTGGGTTCCTGCCCAGTGTTGCCAGATTGGGTGGGTTCCTGCCCAGTGTTGCCAGATTGGGGAGGTTCCCGCCTAGTTGGGCTTCTTTTGATCAAGTCAGATCAGAAAACAATGCATTGTGCTCGTTAATAATGATTGGCTTCTTGATACAACTGGCGGGCGTTTAGTTTTAACTGCAAACATGTAATTTTATTAATTCAATGTAAATCAAAAATGTAATCAAAATGTACGCTAAATTATTCCTGGTGTCTTACTTATATAAATAAATAAACTTGCCTGGCCTTACCTTACAAAAAAAAAAAAACTTGAAGAGTCAGGACTTGTTTGTTCTTATAGTTTAACCAGAGCTACTAAAATATCAGTTTTATCAGTGTGTCTTGGATTATTTTATTCTCCTGGGCACACAAACTGTCAAATTATTTTTAAAAAATCATAATATAAATATATGAACTCATATTTTATCTGCATCGAAATAGGCAATGAGAAGGCATCCCGAGTTGTGATGCATGATATTGGGCAGTTTTGTCAAATCTATAACTATCAAATTACCTTCTAAGATTATGAGAATGATGTATAACTCATGATCTGCATGTTTATTCACAGTAGTTGATTTTTTTTATATTTTATGAGGGTAACCATGTAGATATATTTCTACGCCAATATGTTGATCAGTAAAATAAGATGTTATATCACTATAGTATGTTTTTTGTGGTTGATGAGGGTTTTTTCCCCCCTTGATTTTAGTCAAATTGTTACATCTGTGTTTCTTTCTAAGATAAACTAGGAATGTTTTACTACCTTCTTACACATTAATAGCTGGTTTATTGCCTTATAAATCGTTTACCTTATCCAGTCCCCCTCATTTCTCTTCTCAGACCGCCGAAGTCGCACTGGCCAACCTTAAAAGCAAATACGAGAACGAAAAGGCCATGGTGACCGAGACCATGATGAAGCTACGCAATGAGCTCAAAGCCCTGAAGGAGGACGCCGCTACCTTCTCCTCCCTTAGAGCCATGTTTGCCACCCGGTAAGCACCGCCATTTACTCACAGGGCATATTGACAAATAAAAGCCCAGCTGAATCCTCACCATCTACTTAAACAAAATGATTACATTTGGAAGTATTTTTCTTAGAGTAATTGTTGTGAGGTAGTCAGTTGAAACATAAAACAGTTTTACTAAAGTTAGAAATTGTAAGACAGACAGGTGGGAAGGTTGTGGGTTCGAGTTCCCAGCACCACTACTGGGTCCCTGGGCAAGGGCCTTAACTTTAAATTCTTTAGTATAAGTATAATTAAGATAAATGCACGTCACTCTGGATAAGGGTGTCTTAAGGTCAAATGCCAGAAATGTAAATGTACTTGAGGAACGTGGTGGCTCAGTGGTTAAGGTGTTAGACTGATACCTGGAAGACTAGGGTTTGATTCCCAGCACCACTAAGAGCGACTGCCAAATGCTGCATTTGTAAATGTAATTGATTGGAACCTGGTGTGATCTTAGTCCAGATAAAACTGGTTGACAGACTGTTATGGTCCATATGAAGTTCATATAGGGGTTGTTTGTATGGGTTATCAGTTTGTGTTTCAATTTTTACAGTATATATACAGTATTTAGGAATATTTACAGCTTTAGCAAGTACTGCTATTAGTATTGGTAAAGACTTTGGCAGACTTCATGCCACAGTAAGCAGAGGTTTGTTAATGTGAATGCGAGATTTAGCTATAATCTTCCAAATAGTTGACTACAGTATTTACATTTACAGATTTAGCAGACGCGCTTATCCTGTGCGACGTACAAAGGTGCTATGAGTCACGTCCCTGAATAGCTCAATACTGGTACATTTAGATCACAAATCAACGTGTAACAACCCATAAAAACGGTTAAAAGAGCAGCATAGATACACAAATACAGTCAGTAACTCTGCTGTTCAGGCATTGATGGGAAGTTTATGCCACCATCTTGGTGCCAGAACAGAAAAAAGTCTAAACGCAGACTTTTGCATACCTTGTGTCCTAGTATGTGTGCTGTGTTGATCTTGTGTCCTTTCTTTGGTCTTTCTGGTCTCCTTGTAACTCTGCTGATCATCTTTTCCAGTAATTCTATATCTGTACCTGATCCCGGAGAACGCTTCCAGCTGCCTTGTAACTTTATATCCATCTTCCTGCGGCAGCCATTACCTTTGGCGATATAATAGGAACTGGCCTGGTGGTGGTGTGCTTACGAAAAGAGCAGTATGGTAGTTTAGGATGTTTAGCGGAATTAATATAATTAAATAAATAGAATTTTTGTTGTATTATTTTAGGTGCAATTTGTGGTTGATATCAGACTTTCTCCCACTAAGCAATACTTTCCATAGAAATGAGCTCTTTTTCAATTTAAACCAGTTGTGTTTTTTATAAAAGCGTTATAAAAGGCATAGTCATCTATTTTGAGCACTGTTGTTATGCCAACCATTATATACAGAAGAGGTCTGCAGAATTGGATATTGCTGTGCACCACCACAGGGCCAGCGTAGCTGCTGTTGCAAAACATTATCAGCCCAATAAGTAAAGCGAGTGTGTGAAAGCGAAAGGAGAAAGCTATTTTAAGAGAACACCGCCACGTCTTATCTGATTACGTTAAGACGTTTTTCCATTTTGTAGTTCGAACCAGGCCTAGAAACAGCTTTACTCCCTAATCATAGTATGTCTTTATATATTTTGTCACATTTGGTGGTGAGGAAACATCATAAAAGTTCCTCAATTCATATCTTTTCACATGTATAAAATAAAAACCAATTAAATAACAGGAAAAAAATTTTAAATATAAAAATGTTTTTTTGTTCTCCACTGTTTTTTTTTTTCTTTCGTCTTTTTACAAACTCCCAGTGTTTTTTTTTTTTTTTTAGTCTCATGTTTAGAAACTTGACTAACTGCATGTGAGTTAGCCACGCCCACTTACTTACGTTGCGGTATACACAGAATTAAAAATCTGTTACGGTTGACAATTTATTCTGCGGCGATGATATATACCGTCATACCGCCCAGACCTACGTAACGTTTACTGAGGCTTTATTCAGAAAAAATAGTTCAACATATCGTTATCATACATTATGTAAATCTATTAACGGTTTAGTATTTAAGAATGCAGATATTTTGGGGATAGGGAGGAGAAATACATGGTGAGAAAGTGTCTTTGTGTGGGGTTGTGTTCAGTAAGAAAAAGAAAGTGTATTTTTTTTCTTTCCTTTTTTCCGTGTCACTGGTAATTCAGCCCTGTGAAATATCACTTCCCATGTTGCCCACACAGCTGGGGGCTGTGTGCATTTAAATCCCCAATAAACGTACAGCTTCTTTCTGACTAGCTTAGATGCAGCGATCATGGCCTAACAATAGCATGGCTTACTCCACCCACCCCCTTCGTCCTCCACAGTTCCACATTTATCGACTTCTCCCGCACACGTTGTTTTTGTGCCCCATCCCCCTTTTCCCGGGAAAAAAGGGCTGTGCATCTTTCTTTTCCCAAGAGAAGACTGTGGTTAATGGAGCCTTACTGATCTCCATTGTGTGTCCGCATGTACGTCTGGGTCAGGCTGGGAGCACACACACACCCTCAGACGTATACGCATACAAACTCTATTTTCAATTGCACATACAAGCTGCACTCCAGGGATCAAAGTTCATTCCCGTGGGAAACGATGGTGTAGCAGTTAGTTTATAAAAGCCTGGGCAGCCAATGGTACATCTTCTTCAGCATCTTGGCAATATTCATTCTTATTGCTAATTTTGTGCATACTATCTACACTCTTCCTGGTGTTATTTAAATATATTTAAAGTTTGAATCCATATATACATAAATCTGCATATCTTAATGCTTTATATATCACATTTCATATATTAAAGTCAAACTGAACTGACAAAAAATCGTTTAGGCATCAAATATAGTATTAAAGTTTTAAGTACATTTTAGACATAAATGAGACAATGATTAAAAAAAGCGTCATATGTATAACAACCACGTTATTCAGCGTGAAGATGCTGACCTTGACCTTGGTAAAATACATAAGCACCGCTTAGAGCGAGGGGGTACCGGCTAAAACCTTTGATTATTAAGGAAAGGTATATCATGTAGGATATGGAATGCATCACATTTAGCTGATGCCAGAGATAAAAAATTGGATATTCCAAAGCATGAGATTTTAAAAACATAATATGTAAGTATGAGGGTGGTGCAATGACAAGATGGCGCTAGGAAAGAGCCGTACGATGGGTGATTTCAGGAACCCACCTATAGGGTGCAGGGAGGTGTGTTGTGTGCAAACAGGCTGGCTTGATACAGTAAGTTGAATGTGTTTATTAAAGAGCTGTTTTCACTACAGCTGTCGTCGCCCCCACTTCCTCTCGTTGGACAGCGGTGTCTCTCCGTATACATTTTTGACCTTTCAGATTCTTCATTAAAGCGAGCCACAGTTTGGTGCTGACATGAGTGTGTAGCTAATCCATATTTTGCAGTAGGTTTGCAGATGTTTTGTTTTTTTTTTTCTTTTAATCTTGTTGTTTGTTTATTGATGATAAACGAAGAGATAAAGACACTGTTCACAAAACCATCAGCAAAAATGAATTCTGGGCGTTTTAACATTCCGGCTCTAAAAAGCCACTTTAAGAGCGACATCTAGTGGCGTAAGGAGCCTATACAAGCTGCACTAAAGCAAGTAGCAAAGGTTGAGCATGTGCACTGTGGGGTCAAAAAATCTGTAGCATTCGTTTTCAGTTAACACCAGAAAAAAATGTATTACAAATAACGCCTTTGCAACAAAAAGGTTTGAAGAAAATTATAGTAGAATGACCCAAGCTGACCCAGACACTGAGTCATCAAGTGATGTATTGTTCTGTTTTAAAATCAGTCCATCTGTGTTGCAGCCATAGAAATAATAAGACTGAGGAAAAATCTGACCTTTTGTACAAAACAGTATTTAAAAGCACACGTCTGCCTTCGGTTTAAATAATGAAGCGTTTAAGATGTTAGGTGTTTCTTTGGCCCTGTTCATATAGCAGGCGAAACTAAGTACATGAGGCGAGTAGTGTGTCCAAATCCTTAGTATGCAATTTACACTTCCCAGATGATCTGGATTTTGGAGTATGCATACGATGTACACCTCATTATCCCAAAGCTGCGATGTGGCACTTTTTAAGTGTGTTTGAGTAGCTTTAGGTGCTTAAACGAAAAAATAAAATGTTACTTATGGTTAAATTGCACTCGTTTAACATCATTCAAGTTAAACATTATTTTTAAACTTTAAATTTGTGCTGTAGTTAATGTTGTATGTCACGTGTCAATAGCGGATGTAGTACGTCCGGAATTTTATTTATACTGTCTGTAAACTTACTATAAGGATGTACCTTATTTTAACAGTCAGAAAATACGTACTTACTTAAATGTACTCGTACTTGTGCGATTTCAGACAGAGCCCTTTGATTCAGGACCCCTGTTTGTGTGGAAAACTGGATGGATAGATACCATCACCTGTATACATTTAAAGTTATTGAATAAATAAGAAAGATTATACTATGTATTATATAGGAGCGATACCTGATCCATGCATACCAAACGTTTTATCTGCTGGCCTTATGCTGCATATTATACACTCAACTGAAATCAGCTGTGCACATCTGAAAAGTTTAACATCTAATGAGATGAGAACTGTCTGCATTTTGTTAATTTGAAAAACAATAAAAACAGAAGTTTTCCAAATGAATTTCTGCAGTTTCAGTAACTGGTGGAAAATCATGTGTTTAGCAGCTTGATTTAAAAAAAAAAGTCTTCCCTGTCTTTTCCTTTTTCTATTTTTGCTAGCTGCGACGAGTACGTGACTCAGCTGGACGAGATGCAGAGGCAGCTGGCAGCCGCCGAGGACGAGAAGAAGACCCTGAATTCGCTCTTGCGCATGGCCATCCAGCAGAAACTTGCTCTCACACAGCGTCTGGAGGACCTTGAGTTTGACCACGAGCAGTCGCGCCGGAGTGGAGGAGGAAGCAGGGCCAAATCCTCTCGCGCCAAAGCCGCTCACAACCCTGCGGCGTCACATGTAAGTCCATCCCTGACTGCTACCTGCGGGGGGCGCGCCGAGCCCAACGGCCTCCTGGGAACGCCGGTTGTGTTCTGCAGTGAAAAGTATAAGATCTACTGTGACTAAAAGCATCGTGTGGCATGTTCTAAACGGCGCCTCTCGGTGTTCAAAGCCCCAGTCATATGTGCTCTTGCTCTTTCGCTCGCTATTTGCTCTGTAGTGTGTGTATGTTTATGCCAAGCAGTGTGATAGTAGCTAGGTAAAAAAAAAAAAGATGGCTCATATGATAGCTGCCATTCATTTGTTCTGTAGAGGGCGCTTTATATCCCTCTGTACTCACGGTGCTGTATTTTTGAGTGGCAGCTTCATAGTCGAGTGCAAGTTGGGACGCACGTCGTGCTCCCGACTTGTAGTAATGCAATGGCGTCGTGTTGTGGTCTTAATGTGTGTACCTAGCTGCCATCTGCACCGTGGTGGATATCCTTTACCCTCTCCCCTTTCTCTAAAACACCCTCCTGTCCTTCTCTCTCCTGCCTCGGAAAAGCTTTCTTAAAACCGGGCAGCCCGTTGGCTAATCAGGTGACTAATGTTTACATTGTATACTTATAGAAATGATTTATTATGCAAATTTCTTCCTTCTCCACAGTAGAGAAGGACCAATGGTGTTAAGAAAAAAAAGTGAAAGCAAAAACAACGGGTTGCTAAAAATTAAGGAGTGTTTTTCTGCTCTGTTTTTAACAAATGGATGTGGGCAGGAGAGAAATGTATTATTCTTTTTTTTTTTTTTTTAAATAGCAAGCTTTCGGCCAGGACGTAAATAGCTTATTGTTTGCATGCAATTTGCTAGATTCTTGGCTGCAAAAAATGCGTATGCTACATAGCGTCTTGGATTCTGTCTCTGACTCGAGCACACTTATAAACAGGGCTCTACACAAAGGGGATGATGATTTACAGAAGCGCCTTTCCTCTTTCTCCTTAGATCCGCCGCAAACATGGAGAAAGTCTTTCATAGCCATAACAGTGAAGCGTAGGAAGGGGAGAAGGGGGAAATTAGCTCAATCCCTTAAATTCAAGTGCACTTCTGCTAGGGGACTCAGGTTCCACACTTTGCCACACAAAAAGGCAGATCTGATCTTTAAAAAAACAAACACAAATCAGTGGTGACGATTAAAGTGGGAAAAAAGAGCACAACAAGGCAGATTTGTTACTATGCCGAACGATTAAAAAAAGAAATAACGATAAATTTGGAAAAGTGCCTGTTTTTTGCTTCCTATATATTTGGCTACTGTTCATTTCTCAGTGTAAAGCCCTGTCCTTTATGACTTTTAGCGCTAATGCTTATCTCCACTGTCACCATTCTGCCTCATCGCCCCCCAGTTCTTGTGTGTAAGTGCATTTTAGCATGTGTGTGTGAAAGAATCCTCTCATAATGTGAAAAAAAAATTCCCCCTCCGCCTCTTCCCATAACATCGTCATATTGTGATGCAACCTCCTCTCACCTGATCTTCAGTAATGTGCTGAAGGAACACGTGGAGGAACCAAACCAGTCGTGCTCAACGTTCTAGTTTGTGACGCACAAAGTGAAATCTTTGCACTGCAACACATCTCTAGAAGTAGATTCATAAATAAAATAGCTTTAACGCTGATGCTAGGGACATGTGGGGCTTGTAGTTATCGTAAACTTATGCTGGCGATAAAACCTTAGTTGTTTAGCTTTATTAGCTGAAAAGCAGAGTTGAGGACGAATGAGGGAAGTCGAAAATGATTAGCTGTTATATATCTGCTAAGAAATACTATTCAGGTAAAAAAAATCTTTCCAGGCCAACTTCCTCCTCACCAGAGGAAGTACGTGTATTTGTGTGTGTGCATGTGTGTGTGTGCGAATCAGTGGAAGATGTAAAGACCTCAGTCCTCAACTCTGCTTCTGCCTGTGCTGCATTTGAAGCCCTCGTTAGGCCTTTAGATAACGTACTGTATTAAAGAGAAGCAAAGCTATCGCTCGCATCCTTCTCTCACACTTATGTGAACACACAGCTTGGATCTGACCACTTATTTCTTGTTTTTCCATGCATCGAGTGACGATCGAAGACTTATAGCGGAGTGTTTATCGTTATTATTATTTTGGTTTTTTTTAAAAAAAAAAAAAGCTTTTCAATTCGAGCATTCATGAGAAAAAAATGAGAAATTATTCTTGAGAAATGTTCCTTTTTTTCTAATTGAATTGGGCATTAATTAGTTAATTGTCATGTTCTGATCATTAACAACGTGTGGTTATAATGCATCCTGTCTAAAAACACAACCGGCTTAATACTAACACGCATGACACCTGGAAACCCACCTCAGACTTCACAGCATGTAGGTGGAGTTTTACTGGGAAATGGGCGGGGTTAAATACACGTCAGCCAGTGGCTTTCCTTTGCTTGCTTTTTTTTTTCCTAAAACTTTATCATGTCAAAGTCAACAAACATCAGCCATGTTGGTTTTCTGGTGACTAACCCGCTCATATTTTTTGCTTCGACTTCCAGTCAGACACCGCTTGCAGGGATTTCTTTAACATACTGACAGCCTGCCACCTTTATTTATTCATTCTTTAAAAATTCAACATTCTAACATTCATGATTTCTTTTTGTTTTGTCCATTTTGCAGTAAAGTTCAGCCAGTAGTTGATCGGGGAAGTCGCCATTCCATCATGCTGATTAATTCACTCTGCTTTTAGCCCAAAGGAAATCCACTGGAAGACAAATCATATTGATTGTATCTTTTTTTTTTTTTTTTTTTTTTTAAACAATTCATAAAATGTCCCAAGAAATATTTGACAAACAAGTGCGAACTGTGAACTTCAACAAGATTAAAATGACATCATCACTAATTTTTATATATAATATTATATATATATATATACTATTATTACTTCAATAGAAAAGCCTGTGCTTACAAATAGTTAAACTCCGCCTACAAGAATTTGATGTCTAATCGGAAAATGATGCTACAACGAGTTATTTCTCTTATTTTTTGGTAAACTGTGCACTTTAATATATAGTTATATCGCTTTTGTTATTAATCTAGGATGAGGTTTGTAGTGCTTTGGTTTGTGAGTCGGTTCAAGTAAAACCGTTTATAACGTTATTTACCGTATACCGTATTTCTATCAATAGTAATAGTTTTTATTCGTCCGTATATGCAAAGAACGAGATTAACTCACATATCCAAAAACTACTCACACTGCAAACCGGTCCTATTATATTCTGTGAAACGGATCCGTTTTATATATAAATATATAGATTATTTTATTATTTATTTTTTTTTTATAATCACCTGATTATTTTACTTCATTTATGTTGTTTTCGTTTTACTTTTTGTTTCATCGTTTGTTCTACTGCCATATTCAAAAAAACTAAATCCCGGGTGGTCAGATGCTGGGCTTTTTTTTGTCTATTTATTATTATTCCTAGGAATAGTTCAAAGTGAGCGTGGAGAAACTTGATGATATTATTATTATTATTTGTTTTTTTTGGCTTAACACAGTAAAGTTGGCATAAAAAAAAAGAATAAACTCCACAGCAAATGATGTGGGGTTTTATTTTTTTTGTTTTGTTTTGCTGGCTTTACTGAAGCTTTTATCCGGATCGCTGATTTCACAAATTCCCTGCAAAGGTAAAAAAATTAATTCCAAATTGGAATGGTCTCGTTCTCTCTTTATTTATCGTGCCAAGTCTCGGTACACTGTTTTAACGTTCGATACGAGGAGAAAAACAAACACACACACACACAAAAAACAAAACAACAAATGGAGATCAGAAAGAAGAGAATCAATCGGGCGGTGTAATATGTTGGGGTTTTTTTAAATAATTGTTCCCACGTTCATTCAAACGCCACACCCAAGCCACCCACCCACCTCACCCTCCAATTCGAGTATTTGTGTTGTTCTCCAGTTTGTTTTGCTCTTCGTTCTGACCAGTAGTGCCTTCCATTGTTTCAAGAGAGAATTTCTAGTCTAGGTTTTTTTTTTAGTTTATTTCTAGTTGTTTCCCTTCTCCTGAAGGCAAGCCGATGAACTTCTTCCTTCAGAGAATGCTTCGAAGCAGCAATAAGTGCAAAAGACACACACACTGGGTTTTGTGAGTGTGTGTTTTTGTTAGATTTTAGGCAAATGAAATTGCAGGGAATTCTTGAGATCAGCGATTCTCTTTGCAAATTCAGGGGTTTTAGCAAAAAGGTGTTTTTAAAAAACAACAAAAAACGATGCGATGGGAATCAGAATTAATCCTATTTGCCTCCTGATGAACAAAAAAAACACGGCAGACGCAACACATTAGTGCGGCGTGTGCAGGCAGAGACTGGTGTATCTATAGCTTTGTTCGGTGAAGGTAACGTGGTATCGATAGTATTGTTGACAAATGAGTGAACTCGTGTCCTCATTTTTTTTTGTCGAATTTACTTTTGCTGTTTGTTTTTGTTTATTTTTTAACACATATTATTTAAGCTTTGTGATTTCAGGAAACAGAAAACATTTTGCATCAACAAGCTCAAACGGTGACATGAAAGTCACAATTGGTTTGTTGAGGCATTCAAAAAAACAAATTTTTATGTTTGGGAAGTGAGACGAAAACCAACAAAAAAAAAAAAAGGTCAATAAAGTGCAATTGAAACTGCTGATTTTTCGAAAGCAAAGGAGCTTTTCTGTTTGCTGGAAGTGTTGTTCTTCAGCTAGCTGATAACTTTATACCGTCACATTGTGTTCAGTATTGATCGGCGAGGAGAGTTTGATAACTTTATATAAAATAATGATTTCATCCATGCAGTACGTCGGTATTTATTTTGAACCGTTTTACAGTACTGTTATTAATAATGTGCATACTGATCGATCAGTGGTGGAAAACGACATATGCATGTAATCCTTCAGCTATGGAACTTTTACACAGAACGGAAAACGAACCACTTGAAACCGATTTAAAAGGAATTCGAGTGAAGACAAATGAACAAAGGAACTCAATTGATAAAGGAAATGTGTTTAGAGCTTAAGTAAAGTATTACTGCTGAACTAATCCAGAATAAAAGTGCTGTTTGGTTTTCCTTAGAGGGATACTCGCCTGTGTAAAGGTAGTCATGCTGGTTTAAAAAAAAAAAAATCAATAAAAGGAATTAAAATGTCCATCAGCTTCCTGTTTTTTTGATGTGTTTCCTGTTTAATGCTGTGATTGGTTTTGCCTGTTGTCTATTATAGAAGCCCACTTTTTTTTCCAGACTGCTAAGACAGGGGGTTTCCCAGTGGCAGATGGTGACCTCATCATTACACACACACACACACACAAGATCAAAATATGAAGCACTCCCAAGGTTTAAACAATAGCTCTTGATCTTCTCCAGAGGCGGAGGCAGTTTCACATGGTTTTAAGGAGCGAGAGGTTGGGATTTGGACTTTACTACTTCATTGTATTTTAGGTTAAATATTCATGGAAAAAAACTAGAATTGTTTACTTCCTACGCTCTTATGGGAGAGAGTCTTGGGAGAGAAATAATGTGCCTTTCACATCCTTCAAACAGTAACCAGTGGTGGCGGGGGTGGTGGGGGAAATCACAAAGAAAAAAAACTGAAAAAATCGAGGTGGTAGCACAGTGGTTAAGGTGTTGGACTTCTAATTGAAAGACCAGGGTTCCATTTCCAACACCACCAAGCTGCCACTGTTGGGCCCTTGAGCAAGGCCCTTAACCCCCCTAATTGCTCAGTTGTAAGTCGCTGTGGATAAGGGCGTCTGCAAAATGTTGTAATGTAAATTCAAGCTTTTTAGATCAATTGTCTTTAGAGATAAATGCTGTAATACTAATGTTGTCCACTAGAGACCACTGCTCTTTACTAGTGCAAGTTGCTCAAGAAAAAAAATCCAATTTGCTTCAATTCTTGCAAATTTAAGTAGTTTTTAGCTGCAGCAAAATCAAGCATATTGGTAGGAACAACAACTTCTCCTTCTTCTACTTTCGGTTGTTCCCTTCAGGGATTTTCATGCCAACAAAATCATCTGCCTCCACCAAGCAATATCCTCTGCATCCTTTTTACCTCATGTCCTCATTTATCACATCTATGCCTGCAGCTCTATTTCCAACATCCCTCTACTGATATTTCCACTCTCGCTCCTCTGCACATGTCCAAACCATCTTATCTCATCTCATCTCAAACCATCTCACTAAAACTCTGCTCTCCTGCAGGGGCAGGATTATGGGGGAAAGTGTAAGTGTTGTACATGTTTCTACATCATTTATCTGAAAAGGAATCTCTCAAACTGTGTTTGCACTTTAAGCCTATAAACATTATTCAATTTTCCTGATATATTGTTTTGTACAGCTAAAATAACAAATTTTAATTGTTTGTCAGATCTAAACTAATAAATATCGATAATAAATTATTTTGTTGTCCGCACTGCAGAACATTTGTTTTCTGAATCCCGACCTCAGCAGATTCAACATAAATCTTTATCTCAATATTCCCCAATTTTAATGCATTACATCATCCATCTCCTTATAAAGAGCCCTTTGAGTTCTTTCTCCACGGATCACTGAACCCAAACCAGACCAGCTGCTATAAAAGAAATAAAGTCTAGTGCTATCTTACAGTACCTAAAGCTAGAAAGCTGATCAGTTGTAACACAAAGACTTCTGTCTTTCCCATTATCAAATCATATGATGGTCAGCATACACAGAACCCGGGGGTGGCTATGAGTACACACTCCACCTCAGAAACATCATTATGACTAAAGTAAAGCAATGAAACCATCACAAGTGAACAAGAACATGTTCTTGAAGGACATGTTTTCAATAAAAGCTGTTCCTGGGCTGTCTGGTGAAATTATACAAAATAAACTTGTTCGATAATTGTGCATTTCTGCCATTTGGTTATACAACTGTGCAGTTATGGATTAAGGGCCTTGGTCAAAGCCTGGGAATTGGTGCTGGGAAATGAACCCATAATCTTCAGATGAGCAGTCCAACAGCATTTGGCAAACACGACTTACATTTTATCTCGTTTATACAACTGATCAGTTGGGGGTTAAGGGCCTTGCTCATGGGCCCAACAGTGGTCATTTGGTGGTGCTGGGAATCAAACCTATAATCTTTCGGTTAGCAGCCCATGAATTACCACCGAGCTACCATTCACAGCATTTTGGCAGGCGCCCTTATCCAGAGCGACTTACATTTATCTCTTTTTATACAACTAAACAATTGGGGTTAAGGGCCTTGCTCAGGGGCCCAGCAGTGGTAGCTTGAAAAAATATATATTTTATATTCAAATTCACTGTCATTGTGCAAGGTACGCGTACAGAGCCAATGAAATGCATTTTTTTGCATATCCCATCTTAGTAAGTTGGGGTCGGCGCTCAGGGTCAGCTATGGTGATGGTGCTGGGAATCGAACCCCGGTCTTTCTGGTATCAGTCCAACACCTTTATAAAATAATAACGGTAGTTTTGAATAATTTGCTATTCTTATGTTGGTCAGTGGGGGTGGGGGGGATGCTAAACTATTAGCCGATGCTAGCACAGACCCACGGATGTCCTCTGCAAGGAGACAGTATTCTGTTCGGTATTGTTCGAATTTTTTTCGACCGAAGAGATGGAGCAAACTATTTAGTTTAAAGCAGGGAGGATTTTAGTGAGAGCACTGGTTTGGTGATGGCAAATGGTTTGCATAACACACAGGCCCCTTAAGCATAATTTTTCTTGGGTTCTGAGGAAGGTCAGGTTTGGCTGTGCCCAATGATATACTTTGTTATCAAGTCTTACTGCCAGTAAGTTTTATCGCCTACAACCGTCATCCACCTGCTGCCTCGATGCCTTTAACTGTTTTTCTTTAATTCAGGTAAGTCTAATAGTCTGAGGTTCAGTGCTTAGTGGCAGTTTTTTCCACAATAACTGAACAGCGATTAAGCGCCTCTGAAATAGCACAATTAGCATCAATTTTCAAACACCAAAATTATTAGCTGTTTTAGAATTAGTCAGCCGGTCTGGCACCAGCAAGCATGCACCATCAAAATCACTGACATCATCCTCCTCACCAATCATTTCAATTTATTTATCAAACTTTACATTTTCTCCAGTCGACTATATCTTAAAAAAAAAAAAAAAAGACCTGGACGTCACATTGTTAGTTGCCTTTTTTATCTAAAATTCCAGAGAAATTGTTTAATATGAACTTTTCCAACAATTCTATTTATTAAAAGTCTGGTTTTTAATCTGTTACAGCTGATCTTACATTCTGTCAAGATCACCTAGATCCACAAATTCTAATCTGCTGAAAGTGTCTAAGACAAAAACTAAAAATCAGAGCTGATTGTGCTTTTTCTGTTATGCAACGGTCTCCAGTCGCACATCAGAACTGCCCTGCCCTTGTCTGTTTTTAAGTCCACTCTTAAGATCTTTTTTATTTTTCTTGGCATTGAACATCCCTTGATCTATTGTCTTGTGACTTTGTTCTTAGGAACTTCACCCACTCTGCTCAACTCCGGGGTGTTTTTCATTGTATTGTATGTGTATTTTACTTTAACAAATACCCCCTACCTAAATATTGTTGGAGTCCAAGTGCAGTACACTCATTTACTGCACTGTTATTCACATCACTTAATGATGCCATGGTCTGAACATAATCAATTAATTCGTCCGGATTAATGGAACAATAATAGTTTTCGATTATGTAGCTAACTGAAGCTCTTTTGAGAATTTTGATATCCCACAGGTCGGCAGGCGTGACCAGTCAATATGTGGCGCTGCCCCCCCCTCCCCCAAGCTACTTATTATGTTACTAATTAGTTAAATATACATCTTCAATAAATCACTAAATAAACTTCAGTTGTATTATTCCACTGTTAGTCTCATTATTATTTTCAATATGAATTTATTTGATTTGTGTATGCGGGGCGCGGATAAACCAGTGGATATTTCGGTCTGTAAACTTTAGAAAAGCATGTGATCTGAGGATTAGCTCTGATTGGCCTATTTTAAATTCTTCCCATGGTGCACCGCTCTGTTCTGTTCTCCAAACCCTGCTACTTTTGTTGTTAGCATGACAATATTGGGGGGTTTTTATATTAGCTGAACGCCTTTATGGTTTTCCCTAGTGGACAGCGTTAGTATTACAGCCTTCATCTCTAAATCCGATTAGAATAATTTGGATGAATCATTTGAATGATCGCTGTATACAAACAGTTTGTTTGTGGCCCCCAAACATATTTTAGCATAGGTTGGGGTGTAGATATTTTTTTTAAAAAAACTGTGGTTTATTTCAAACTTCTTCTAAAATGAAAATTGAGTCTTTAATAAATATTTACAGAGTTAAATACCCCAGCTAATATCGTGTGGTTAGAGTTGTGACATGTGTGAGGCACATGGGCGGCCATGCTAACTGAGGAATAAGGCGTAACAGTAACAGTTAACCTAGTTTCTAATCTTGGGACGTACCACTTTACACACTTACTGTGATAGAAAACAGCAAAAAAAAAAGGAGTGTGTTATCTAACCCTGAGAACACTATGACATGGAAATACACACTGGGGCAAATTCAATGTTGCTAATCCACCTAGAAGCATGTTTTTAGGAAACTACAGATTACATAGGAAATCTATATGGACCATAGGGGAACCTGAGGAACTCCACATGAATAAAAACATGGACTCTGAGGCTGTGACATAGCAACATATTGCAACCCTGAGAATATCGAAACCAGGGTAGTAGTGATACTGTACTGCATACTACACTGCACCAACCCCACTTTTCTCAATCTTATAATGATGCAATTATCTGGTGATTTCGAAAGGAAGCTTGTCATTCCATGCCTGATCTGTAGCTACACGTCCTGGTTTAATAGTGGTGTACAGTTTGGAGGTATCATTATGACGGTAATTAGTGATGTGTGCTGAAGTACCAGATTTGTGTTGCACTTTAGTTAGGAAACTATGAGCCTGTTAAACCCATCAGCGTCCAGTCCAGTGTGGGTCCAAATACTGATCTCATGTAAATATGGGATTTTTGTAGGTTCTCCCGTATCCTTTCACTTCCCAAAAAGTACTTCTTACTTCAGAACAGAAAGACCAAAGGGGGCGGAGCTGAACCTGATTCAGCAACATTTTCCCATAAGCAGAGTGTTGAACTAAAAGTCCAGAGAGTGAAGAAGACTCTCTAGGGTTTGGTGTCAAAGTCAGGGTCAGGGTCAGGATCAGGATCAGGTTTATGGGTGGAGATGGGTCAGATCCGGTCAGTTTTGTGGGAGGGTTAGTGTTCACCCTTATTCAGGAGTAATATTTTCTTTTGGGAAAATGTCACAGATTATTTAGTCATTAATGCAGAGAGAGAGAGAGAGAGAGAGAGAGAGAGAGAGAGAGAGAGAGAGAGAGAAAATGTGCGAGAGAATGCGAGGGAGAGAAAAAGAGTAAGAGAAAACAAGAGAGAGAGAGAAGAGACAGAGAGAGGAAAAGGAAGAGAAAAATAGTGGGGGAGAGAAGAGAGAGAGAGAGAAAAGGGAGGGAAGGAGATAGGAAAAAGAGGGAGGGAAACAGACAGGGAGAAAGCGAGAAAGAGAGAGAGAAAAAAAGAGGTAGATAAGAGAGAGAGAGAGAGAGAGAGAAAGAAAGAAAGAAAGAAAGACACCCCCCAACACACACACACACACACACTCTCGCTCACTCACTCTCTCTACAGGAAACAGGATGGAGTCGGGGGAAGGACTGAATGGATGGATTTGTAAATGTAAGAAGGAAAAAGAAGCAACAGATTAAATGATCCAATTTTTTTTCACAAAACATGAACCGCTTCTCGCCTCCACCGCAACCCCCAGCGGGACATTTGCACTAAATGGACAACGTGAACCGGAAAGTTTGGACAGTGAACTGAACTCGGAGTGGGAAAAGCGTTAAACTCCTCCAGTCCTCTGATAGAAGAGTGTTTGCGCTGAAGATGCAGGGAATTCCAGCGAGCGGTAAGGGAGTCGTTTGGTCTTTACGCACTATTTCTTCATGTTACACGACTAAACTTCCTTTTTTGATATCTGCAGCCTGGTTTAGTGTCTCTGTTTGTCCTTTTACTTTACGGGGCTGAACTTTAACTTTCACTTATTTAATGTTTAACGACACATTTAAAGTTATTTTTAAATAAAGATGAAGTTTGGCGTAGTTGTTGGAGTGAATGGTGTCTCCAGGCGGAAAGCGCGTATTCATTCGAGTGTGTGTGTGTGTGTGTCTGTAGCTCTTTAACAACGTTTGTCTGTTAGAAACTTTTGTTTAGTGTGTGTAGATAATGTTTCGTCTGTACGTTGTTCATAATAGAAAAGTGGCTGTGACAAATTTCCGAAATTCTTTCCAAAAGCATCATAACATAAACTATATAACTTAGTCATCGCACCTTCGACTCCCAAAATCAAGTTCAACTCAGAGCTGCTGCTTGAACTCAGCTGTTAAAGAAATAGATCCGTTTTGTATCTGTAATAATCCTTAAAATTAGTTTAAAAGTTAAAAAAAAAAAAAAAATAGATTTTTTAATCATCTATCTGTCCATCGCTTATTTTCCAGAAGGTTGTAGGAATCCTGGAGTCCACAGTACACCAGTGGACCCCAGGCCAAAAGTAGGGGACACCCTAGACAGGGTGCTTATGTATACCGGGCCACAATTTTACACACACACACACACACACACACACACACACACACATTCATACAGTATGGACAATTGTACATTCACAGCATTTGGCAGACGTCCTTATCTGAGCGACTTGCATTTATCTTTTTTTTATACAACTGAGCAATTAAGGGTTAAGGGCCTTGTTCAGGGGCCCAACATGGTGGTAACATGGTGGTTTCTGGGAAATTACCCTCGATCTTTTTTTTCAAATCAATTAGTCCAACACCTTAACCACCGTGCTACCACTTCCCCACAATTGTACTGTGACAAAACTGTTTGTCTATCTGCACAAGTCTTTATCTATCTGCACATGTCTTTGTCTATCTGCACATGTCTTTCTATCTGTCATGTCTTTGTCTCATCTACATGTCTTTGTCTATCTGCACAAGTCTTTATCTATCTGCACAAGTCTTTATCTATCTGCACAAGTCTTTATCTATCTGCATGTCTTTATCTATCTGCATGTCTTTGTCTGTCTGCATGTCTTTGTCTATCTGCACATGTTTTTGTCTATCTGCATATTTTTTTATAATCTGGTCGGCGCTATCTAATTCAATGTGCTGTACAGTGTGTGTTGTTCTGTATTGTCTGTTTTTGTACTGTCTGGAGTAACGTGTGTGTGTGTGTGTGTGTTATTTGTACTTTGTATTGCTAAAACTTAGTTTATTCTTTAGCCTTTAGCTCTGTGTTGTTCCTCTGTTTGTTGTTTTGTGTAGTTCTGTGTTGTTTTGTGTAGCACCATGGAATGCTGGAGAAACGTTGTTTTATCTCACTGTGTACGGCATCTGCTATATATGGTTGACATGACTGAAAAGCTGCTTGAACTTGAACTTTAAACAAAAGGGAGGAGGTGGGAAACTTAAACCGTTACCCAATGTGTCTAAACCTAAACACAAAATAGCAGGGATCCTAAACTATCGGCGTGTCCTACGCTTATGAGGAACGTTCTGTTGAAGTGGCGAGATGATGTAGCAGGTTCTCCGGGTTCTTCCTGACTTTAAAGTAACTATAATAGATATTCTTTGCTTGTAGAGTCTTTAAAATCTTACTTAGGAACACATCATGCTATAGAAATTGCACCGCATTTTTACTGCTGGGCCCCTAAGCAAGGCCCTTAACCCCCAGTGAGCAAGGCCCTTAACCCCCCCGTCTACCAAATGCCATACATGTAAAATGTAAATACAGTGTTACTAGTGTTGTCCTGTCAATAAACCGGTGGGAAAAAAAAATTCTTCCTGTCACAACAATAATTTGTACTTATTGTAAAAAAAGGCTTAAATTGTCTAAGCATCAAGTTTAGGTTTCTCTCTCTCTCACTTTCTTCCTTTCTTTCTCTCTCGTTCTCTTTCTCTCTCTCTCTCTCTCTCACTCTCTGTCTGTGTCTTTCTTTCCTAAAGTTCATGTCTTTCTAAACTTTCTATGCTGACACTTTTAGTCACCTGCCTTGTAATCTGCCTAGATCGTAGACTCACCCTGGGTAAAATGTAAATGTAAATGCCTTTTATTTTGTCACATATACTTGTTTACAGCACAGTGAAATTCTTTTTTCGCATATCCCATCTTAGTAGGTTGGGGGTCAGAGCGCAGGGTCAGCTATGATACAGCGCCCCTGGAGCAGGAAGGGTTAAGGGTCTCGCTCAAGGACCCAACAGTGGTTGACTTGCCGGTAGTGGGGGTTGAACCCAGGTGTTTCTGGTCTTCAGATCAGCAACTCAGCAACTTAACCATTTGAGCCACCACTGCCCTGTAAAAGATTACATGGTGGGAAAACAACCCCAATACCACAGTGTGGGCATGAACCACAATTCTTTGGGTGAAAGTTGTAATTGAAACAGGAAACCAAAATCAGACAGCCTGGTTCAATACACTGCCACTGTATGTTAGGCTGAACCACAGGGCATCAGGATCAGCACTTTTACACTTACTGCCTCCGATGGGCCATAACACAGCTGGATTCCGTTTGGTTTTAAACCATAATACAGCTTTAAGAAAATAGGGTTTGCGTTCACCAGACCATCACATCACTAAGGATGAACATCTCATTCCAGATCGGGTCGGAGTGTTCAATTCCCATGGAAAGCATAACTCCACATTACCAGTGTGAGTGTACG
Organism: Bagarius yarrelli; assembly: GCA_005784505.1. Taxonomy (NCBI): domain Eukaryota; kingdom Metazoa; phylum Chordata; class Actinopteri; order Siluriformes; family Sisoridae; genus Bagarius; species Bagarius yarrelli. The sequence continues at coordinate 831,217 of VCAZ01000039.1, forward strand.
AGTGCTGGACTTGACGCAGGGATATGAATGACAGCAGTGATACACAGAAGCAGAGTGAGCTGTACAGGTTTATACATCCTGGTGGGGACCTAAACCTGAATACACACAGACTCATGGGGACTCGTGTCATGGTGGGGACCAAAATTGAGGTCCCTGTGGGTACAAAAGATTCTAAATCATACAGGATGAGATTTTTTGAGAAAGTAAAAATGCAGAAAGTTTCCAATTAGGGATTAGGGTTAGGGTTTAGGGTTAGGGTTTAGAATTAGGGGTTAGGATTAGGGGATAGAAAATACAGTTTGTACAGCATAAAAACTGTTACACCTATCGAGAGTCCCCACAAGGATAGCTAACCAGACGTGTGTGTGTGTGTCTGCTTATAAGTCTTTGTGTGTTTGCTATAAATGACCATCCATAGAAAAGACATTACACAGTTTGGGATATTGTGTAACACATCAGAAATGCAACTATTATTATATATCTTAAGAATAATGCCATTTTATACAAATACTGAATGTCAGGACATTTTGGACAGAGTATATTCCTTATCATACTAGACAGCTAACAAACAAAAAGTTTTGGAAACCCCTTCCCCCTCCCTAAAAAATACAGTCTGTTTACCTAGAACATGCTCTGGGGTGTCTGTAAGTGTGCCGTTGTGTGTCTATGGTTGTGTTTTTTAGGGCATCCTCTTGAATGGGTGTGATGAACAAAATAATCTCCAGAGCAAAGAAATTCAAATCCAGGCCACATTTACAAATGACCCAATTCCGATTTTTTTTTTCTCCCAATGTGGCACAGACAGAATAAAGTCAACAACCATGTATTTTCAAATCGGATTTAGACCTCATATATATATATATATTATATGGAAATAAATGGGATATAAATTGGATTTGTGCATCAGCGTCTGCCAGATCGGATTTTCACCTGTCCATAAGAGTCGAACGTCACTAAATAAACGACGGTGGTGCATGATGATCAACTCGGCGATATATATAACTCAGCGCAACTGTGTATTTTGACATTCTTTTTTTTTTTTGTTTGTTTACTAGGAGTCTGTTTTGTGCGTAAACATTTTATTAAAATCTATTTGTAACTTAGCGATCAATGCTACATTCGTCTAGGCTGCAACAAAGACACTCCCCTTTTTTTAATCCGCCCAAAGAGATCATTGTTTTGTCGACTTTCATATAAGATGCAGATGCGATAATACTGAATAATCATTTCGTCTTGGTCCATTGAGTCCATTAATTATCGCTCCAATTTTCCTTTCTTTTCCGGTCAGTACGTCTACATTGGGTTGTTTTGCTGTGTATAGTGTTAATGCAGATATCCAATACGGGTCAAAGATGATGTAAGCGGATCATCAAAAAAAATCACAAAAGTCACAAAATTGAAATTGGGCATCAAGATCTGCAGTGTGAATGTCGTCTTGGTGCTTCCCGTGTGTGTGTGTCTGAGAAAATGAGATCTGGTTTATATTCAGTGCTAATAACAGAAGCTCTTGGCTGCGACTGCCCTATAAACATTTGCCCTCCTTTTTACTGTGTTAGAATTGACAGCGGTTGAGTAAAAATCAATGTTTAGAGGAAAACTGGTGGGATGGAAACGTGAGTCTGGTCTATATTTTCGTAGATATTATAGCATGTGCCATACGGTGAACAAAGGAGAAATCGCTCACTTTCTGAGTCTGTTGTCCTGTGTATCTCTGTTTTATACACACTAACCCATTCTCCCTCCCACACACACGTCCTACACTCTCAATACACTCTCTCCAGCACTAAATCTCTCTCTTTTTATTTATTTTTTTGTCACCGTGGAATTGAACTTTTCATTTCTTGTCAAAAACTCCAGGCAGCTGGAGGAGACTGAACAGTTCACTATAATGTTTCACTAGCAGTCTCTGTGTGTGAGAGAGAGAGAGAGAGAGAGTGTGAGAGTGTGTGTGTGTGTGTGTGTGCCCTTTTTTGGAAGAATCATGGTTTTCCCCTTGATGGGTAAACTGAAGGAACAAAAGTTTTTTTTCCAGTACTGCTGTAGGTTGTAATTTTATGAGAGACAGAGATCATGTAAATATTTGTGGGACTGTAGGACTGTGCTGTGCTTATGTTATTTATTACCCATCATGCTTTTCACCGAAAAAAACACTTTCCACTGTAATAACAGAATAAGACAGACCCACAGCTACTAAAACCACTCCTTATGTAATTAACTAAAACACTGAGAGTGTGAGTGAGTGAGGGCGTGATTTGGGTAAGAGAGTGATTTGGGTGTGTGTGTGATTTGGGTGTGTGTGTGATTTGGGTGTGTGTAAATGGGTGAGTGCGTGAATGGGTGAGTGCGGGATTGAGTGCGTGAATGGGTGAGTGCGGGGTTGAGTGCGTGAATGGGTGAGGGTGTGAATGGGTGAGGGCGGGATTGAGTGCGTGAATGGGTGAGGGCGGGATTGAGTGCGTGAATGGGTGAGGGCGGGATTGAGGGCGTGAATGGGTGCGGGCGTGAAATGGGTGGGGCGGGATGAGGGCGGTGAGTGCGGTGATGGGTGAGGGCGTGAATGGGTGCGGGAATGCGGGATTGAGGGCGTGAATGGGGTGAGCGCGGGATTGATGGGTGAGGGCGTGAATGGGTGAGGGCGTGAATGGGTGAGGGCGTGAATGGGTGAGTGCGGGATTGAGGGCGTGAATGGGTGAGTGCGGGATTGAGTGCGTGAATGGGTGAGTGCGGGATGAGTGGGGCGGATGAATGTGAATGGGTGAGGGCGGGATTGAGTGCGTGAATGGGTGAGGGCGGGATTGAGTGCGTGAATGGGGTTTGAGTGCGTGAATGGGTGAGGGCGGGATTGTGATGCTTGTATGGGTGGGGCGGGATATGATTGGAATGGGTGTAAGGGGAGGGAGTGCGGGGATGAGTGCTGTGATGGGGGAGTGCGGGATTGAGTGCGTGAATGGGTGGGGGCGGGATTGAGTGCGGGATTGAGTGCGTGAATGGGTGAGTGCGTGGATGGGTGAGGGCGGGATTGAGGGCGTGAATGGGTGAGGGCGGGATTGAGTGCGTGAATGGGTGAGGGCGTGGAAGGGTAAATGGGTGAGTGCGGGGATTGAGTGCGTGAATGGGTGACTGTGTGAATAAGTGTGTGAATGGGTGAGTGCGGGATTGAGTGCGTGAATGGGTGAGGGCATGAATGGGTGAGTGCGGGATTGAGTGCGTGAATGGGTGAGTGCGGGATTGAGTGCGTGAATGGGTGAGTGCGGGATTGAGTGCGTGAATGGGTGCGTGCGGGATTGGGTGCGTGAATGGGTGAGGGCGGGATTGAGTGCGTGAATGGGTGAGGGCGTAAATGGGTGAGTGCGGGATTGAGTGCGTGAATGGGTGACTGTGTGAATGTGTGTGTGAATGGGTGAGTGCGTGATTGAGTGCGTGTGGGATTGGATGGGGGCGCGATGGGGTGAATGTATGAATGGGCGACGATGTAAATGGTAAGAGAAAAGCTAATCTAATCACTCAATAATTGAACTGAAATGCTTCATTTACAGATTTAATAAACCTTTAAAAAAATGTAAAATTTTGATATGGAATAAACTGAAATTTAACAAAGTTATAGGTTTTACAATACATACCGCACATTCACATCAGTCTGAAACAGAAAGTTTAATCGCAGGGACAGTGCAGCACTCAGCTAATTTCACCAAGAAGCATTTGCAGTATAATGGCTGTTATTGGCAGACTGATTGAAGCTCTTTCTCTTTCTCTCTTGCTGGGTTTGGTTTGATGGAGGGGAGTTTTCTGGCAACCCCTCGTGTGTTCTCTTGCTCCATCTTCTTTGTGGTTCTCTGCTGGGTGACACCAGAAACACTGCAGGCCTTTGTCCTTCTTTTCTTTCATCATCGATTCCTCCTTGCCTCTCATTCATGCTCACTTCATTTCCACAGCCACACACTTCATTTCCACAGCCACACACTTCCTGTGAGAAGCTTGAGAACAGCATGAAGCTCGAGAAAGTGTGTTGGCTCGAGACGTTTCCTTCGGGTCTAATTATGAAACAGGAAATGGATTATACAAGGGAATAAAATAGGACGTGGCGTATTTGCTCTTTGAAAGCATCAGATAACAGATGTGTGCTATTTAGATTCTAATAGAAAATTGTGGTTTAGGTCCTACCAACTCTGGTTTAAATCTGATGCTGCGTTCAAGTGCTGTCGGACTTTGGCAAGGGAAAACTTCCTAAGATGAAGTAGGAAGAAACCTTGAGAGGAACCAGACTCAATAGGTACCCCCGTCCTCATTTAGGCGACACTACACGTATTGTAATGGTGGTCAAACAAATGTAAACTGTATACTTGGGTCAGTGGAGCAGAGTGAGTCCCAGTCCATCCTCAAAGCCCCTACAATCTAAGGCAGGGGGCTGGAAAACTGGTCACTGGTACCCCAGGGGCTGGTTAATCCACCACCAAGAGAAAGAGAAGGATAGAAAAAAATGATATGATAGTTTATATTATTAAATGTATTGTTATAAAAAAGTTGAGGACTTATTGTGTAGATTGGGGACTCCGGCAAGACCAGCTATGGCAGTATGAATAAAAGGGAGAGCCAGAAGGTAACACATACATGAGGAATCTCTGGGGCAAAAGCCGGACCGCCATACCACCATCAACAAACCTGAGTGAACGTGTAAGAGTGGAAGAAACGATAGCATACAAATATCCCAGTTCATCAAACACTCTATATCCATCAGCCCTCCCAGTTCGGCTCCTTTACCTCAAACTTCTGAAGTGGTAACAAGACATGTGTCCCCCTGCCTGACTTTGACAACATTAAAGTGTATATATATATATATATATATATATATATATATATATATATATATATTAGTTAGCAGTCTATAGTTAGACTGCTAATTGGTTCGATTCCCAGCACCACCAAGCTGAATTGCTCACATGTGTAAAACAGATAAATGTAAGTCGTAATTATGACCCAAAACGTTTACCTGGAACCTCCTAGTAGGAAACTTTTTGTATTTACTATAATACACATATTCTGAGTGTGATTTAAACAAATATCAAGCACAACTAATGAATCACTAACATAGACTTTTTGTGTAAAAAAAAATAAAATAACCTGATGATTATCAGCCCAAGAAACTGACAGCAGAAGTGGGCGTGGCGCCTGAGGCTAAAACCACGTGTTTAAAAAGAGCTGGCTTGCCATAACACTTTATGACCACTAGAGGGAGACATTGCAAAGAAAATGAAAAGAGCGTAACTAGATTTTTTTTTTTTTTTTTTTTTTTAGCTCATGCATGTAAAAACATTTATGTATTAAGGATCTGATACATTAAACTAACTATATTATCAAAAAGGCATTTTAAGGTTTGTGACAGTTGTTATATTAATGTTATTTCAACAAACAAGTCCTGTTAAAATATTTCCTAACCAATCAAACACTCAGTTATTTTTAGATTATCTTTATCTTTTCGTTGCTCCAGCAGGAATTTCTCTTCCGCATATAAAGCCATTCTGAATATTTCGATGAATCACTGGTTCTACGGCCAAACCTGGGTGTGTATGTGTGTGCAGTTAAGCTCGCCTCTGCCCTAAAACTACGGTATTGATCATGTCTTGTTCGGTTGCCATGCCGACCGTCTTATTATCCACATAAACAAGACTTGTTTGTCTTCTGCCTTGAACTTATACAGACATGGTTTTGGTTAAAAATATCGATTAAAATGTAGTCCAAATGTAAAATTTTTCTTTATCTCTTCTGTTTAACTTTCTTGATGTACATCATTCAACTGTTCTTTCGCTCTTTTCTTTTCTCTTTTGTTTAATTTCACTGATCTGTGTGTAATTCATGGCCATCTGGCTCACTGTTGGGAGAAAAAGCCTACAGCAGATGACCAACACATGCACACACACTCCTAAACAAATTCTAAAGCCTCAACTGAATTATTATAGTTTCTAACAACTATCAATTAATACAGGAGAGGGTTTTTTTTCCATTAATAGGGGGCGGGTCGGTCTGTAATAGAAAATTACCTAAGCTGGAATGACTACCAGTATAATTGTAAAGTATTCTTTTATAATGATTTTTAAAGGATTATGACACCTAATAAGTTAATTGCTTTGTTTGTCGTTTGGTGGTGTGCAGTCGCACCTTCCCGCTCACGATGGAACTTTATGTCGAAGGTATCGATCTGTTGATGGCTAAACAAATACATTAAGGGGGGAAAAATTATTTGATCCCCTGCTGATTTTGTATGTTTGCCCACTGACAAATAAATCATTAGTGTATAATTTTAATGGTCGGTTTATTCTAACTGTGAGAGACAAAATAACAACAAAAACATCTGGGAAAAAACATTTCGAAATAAAATTATAAATTGATTTTGTGTTTTAATGAGGAAAATAACGTATTTGACCCCTTCGCAAAACAAGACTTAGTACTTGGTGGGAAAATAAAAACCCCGGTTGGCAATCACAGAGAGATCAGACTTTTCTTGTAGTTGTCCACCAGGTTTTCTCGGGAGGGATTTTGTCCCACACGTCTTTTGCAGGTCCTGTTCAAGTCGTTAAGGTTTTGAGGCTGATGATTGCCAATTTGAATCTTCAGCTCCTTCCACAGATTTTCCATGAGATAAAGTCTGAAGGTCACTTCAAGATATTAATGTATTTCTTATTGATCCACTCCTTTGTTGCCTTGGACGCGTGTTTTGGGTCATTGTCATGCTGAAAAACTCATCAACAACTCATTTTTACCCCTCCTGGCTAGACTGTACATGGCCAACCTTCTTTATCAACTAATATGGTACTGATATGATATATATATATATTTAAAATTACATTTATAAACTACATCTCTGGCATTGTTTATAGTCCAAGTCCAAACGTGGAGGTATCTGGACCCTGGTGGTGCAGCTAGAGCGAAGAGAGTCAGGGGCCTTGCTCAGGGGCCCACTATTGTCAACTTGGCAATTGTGGGGCTTGAATTTGATTCTCCAGGAACAACACAGAGGCTTGAATCGAGCCATTAGTGTATAAATGAATGATCAATCACAGGATGTATAATCTGTTTTCCCCGTTGATGTGGAGTATTAAGGTGGAAGTGGTGACACAGTGGTTGAGCTAATTAGAAGACCGCGATCAGCACCACCAATTTGTGAACACACCATTCAATTGGCGATTTGGGACACACCACCTTCTGATAAACAATTTTATTTTTCAATGTTAAAATACTCTAAAAATTGTTAATAATAGTTCTAGCCACAGAACTAAAGTCTAACACCCCCTTTCCAACTCGCACCGTCTTTTCAAAGCTTTCCGTCGAGCCCCTTTATCCAACTGCTTGTGTACACACACCGGGCAATAGTAAAAAGATAATAGAGAAGATAAAAGTAGCAGAGATTTAGTTTGTAGTTAAATATTTCCAGACTAAGTTTGTGGGCGAGGTTAGCGAGGAACTGCGTGGTAAAATTAAAGGGCCACTGTTAACATATGTTAGCCTAATTTATCGTCAGCAGTTCCTTTTGGTCAGCTGATCCTGTCGTCCTGTTCAAAACTTTAAAGAATATTTATAAAGACATTACTTCCTCTTTTTTTCGGAGAAGGTTCCTGATTGGTTAACACGGTTAACTTTTTTTTTTTTTAGAAGCGATTACGCTGCATGTTTAGTCTAACTCGGAACAGACTAAACATGATCATTTGCTAACGTAGAAGCTGAAATTGCACACAACAGTAATGAACAGAAAATAAAGCCCGTGCTTGTGGGGCAGGGACATGTTTAGAGGTGAGGTGTATTAATATTAAGGGAGTCTAAAACCTGCATTCACCTTCCCGCTTCGCATCATCTATATTGATTTTAGGGTGTTCTTGAATATTCACACAGCAGCTTCAAAAGTAAGCAGGGGCGGGTCTGCCATTTTATCCATAGTGGGGTTTAACCCTTGCTATTGTTAGCCACCATCTGACTATTATCCTCAAGCAGTATTACTGTTAGCTAGCTAATCGCAAAAAACACTGTTGTGTATTCGAAACACGCAATTTTTTTTTCAGTTTGTAAGGAGTGATGATGATTATTAACTAAAGTTTGGAGAATTCATTCTTCTCTTAACTTGTTACCTCATCACCAAACAATAATGCGAGACAACCAACATATGTTACGAAACTTTTTATGACGGGGATTTTTTTTTTCCTGACATCGTATCCGGCTGACATAGAGCACAAGCCAGTGTACTTCTAACAAAGGGTTGCCATGTATGCGCAGGATTATTTATATTTTAAAAGGTAAAAATTATACTTCTAATTAATATAGTTGCGGTTTGATAGCTGATGATTTTAGGGGGGGCTAAAATGACAGACGGGGGCTAAAACCCTTTAAAACAATTAAAGTAAATTGTGTTAACAATTCCGTTTACAGCATTTGGCAGACACTCTTATACAGATATATCTTTGCAATTGGGGGTTAAGAGCCTTGTTCAGGGGCGGCTTGTTGGTGCTGGAATTAAACCCAAGTCTTTCTGGTATCAGTCCAACACCTTAACCAATAAGCCACCACTTTCTGGTCTAGAACCGCCCCTGACAGTATGATATCTTGAATCTATATTGCAAGTATAAAATGTAGCAACACTGCTAGAATAACCGTTTCACACACACACACAGTTATTACGTTCAGGCGTGCCATTGACACAGGGGACAGAGGGGTCTACAGTTCAGCAAAAACAGCAATCGACCCTCACACTTTTGAAAAGGGAAATTAGCCTCCCCTGCACTATTCGCTAACTAAAACTACAGACAACGAACATCATTACATAATTACAGAGAATAACATAACATAATTAAATACCATTTGATCGTCTCTGTTTGGATCATGAGGTTATGGTAACCTGTGGTAACTTTTCTACATTTAGCTTTATAACACATAATAATCCAATGTAATTATTAACGACTATTAACCCAAATAGTGTAAAATAACAGAATTAAAGGTTTTCAAAGGAGCATTGTGAGACATCCCATATAAAAGGCTGGTCTACAGATTTGGAGCTGAAATTTCGCTCATTCCTATGTTATCTCCCTTACTTCATATTGTAATAATAATCAGTACTATTCGATTAATGACCAGGCTGCAGGCAAGTTTTATACATGATGGTGGTCCAACGGTGAGACTGAAGTGGTGGTCCGATTATCTGGAAATCTGATCCGACTATCTGAGCTTCTCTAAGCTTTTGCTTATAGTCCCTTCCGCCTTTGAAAATGTCTCCTGCGCCTCTGATTATGTTAATGAAATACAACCAGTGCTTCCTAATCAGATCAGTGTTTGAATTAATCATGAATTAATGGCGTCAAATCTTGATGAAATATTAATATCCTTTCAAACATCCTCTCCTGCACTCAAGGCTTTCTTTTGAATGAGCACTTGAATAGAAATCTAATATGCCGTGTGTGTGTGTGTGTGTGGGTGGGTGTCTTACTGCATTCAGAATTAGTTATGGGTAGCGCTGTAACGGTTACCATTTCTTTGTAAATAGTTTTATCTACACTAAAAGACTATGCTAATTTCCAGTACCCGAAACAGGTTTGAGCGTGTAGCTATCCAGCTAATTCATTTCGCTACTTGGAAAAAGAAAAAGAAACCTTCATTTCGTATTCCAAAAAGAAGCAAGTGATGACAAGGAGTTATGTTGCTATTTGCAGCAGGAGACAGTTTATGCCAGCGATCACCTGTTTGCTTGATGGTGGAACAAGGAAGCCAGATTTGTTCTTTTGCCCACGGTTGCTAAATAGTACCTAGATTTTTGCTTAACGGGCGAAACGAGCACACCGTCTGAACGTGTGTTTAATGCGACTAGAAACATGCTAACACCACTGAGGTCCCTCCTTAAACTATTATATTTAATACTGTTTTATCTTTAATAGGGTTCTAGTGGTGTCCTCTACCAGAAACTAAAAATTCTTTGCCATGTTATGTATAGAAGATGTTTAACAATAGACATTGTCTCGAAGCAGCTTTACAAAAAACTGAATTAGAAAGAATTGCAGATGTAAAGTTCATATTTATCCCCAATGAGCAACCTTAAGAGGAACCAGACTCATGGAGGAACCCAAACCCGGCATGTCCTTGGCATATATCGGCTGGATTTCAACCCCTATCTGCCTTAACTGACTTACCAGATCCCATCCTGGGTGACACCAGAGTGTGATTATTAATGAAATGCACTTACCACACGGAAGTCTTCAGATTCGTTATCCTAAATATTTGCCAGAGTTTTACACATTGAAACAGAACGGTTTATGAACCAGTTGATCCTGAACAAATACTGGCAGTATGTCTAAGGTATAGAGACACACACCCCAAACATGTATCGGAAATGTGCTTCCCAGGCATTGAAACAATCGTACAGTAGGCTACAGCAGTGGTTCACCATTCTGGATTTTGGTTTTTACTTGTACGGTGGCTCTAGGTTGTCTAAACACCCCCCCCCCCCCCCCCCCCCCCCCCCCCCCCCCCCAAATGTTTTCTACAGATGCTAAAAAACCCGGTTTAAACTTTTTTCTATGACTGCCGAAATTATGTAGGCAGTGTGTAAGTGTGCTGGGCACAATGGGAGTAATTTGACCTACTGTAAACTTTTGAAGTCCAACTGTTTAGTGTTTTAGTATTTATTGCAAAACAATTAGAAATCACAACAATTGTCTGATCAATGAATCGACCACTAAACCTCCTGGTTCTATGATTTTAACAGTCCATTTTAACGTGTGTTATTGGTGGTGTTTCCAGGTTCCGGTTGACCTGACTATTGCAGCCTGATAATCCATTAACAGATTTGAATAATACAAATGTGTGTATTATTTGTAGGCCAGGTTAAAGATGTGTTTTTAAAAGTTTAGGTGCTAGATAAGAGAAGGATCTTCCACCTGCAGTTGATTTAGTTATTCTAGGTATAATCAAATTGCCTGAGTCATGAGAGCGGACGTGGGGGACTATAATAGGATAGGAGGTCAGTCAGGTACCGAGGTGCTAAACCATTTAGGACTTTATAAGTAATTACCAAGATTTTAAAATCTAACCAATAAGGCAGTTCCTCTTGTCTTCTAAGCGGCCATCCGGACAAGACCACAAAAACTTTGCTGCAGCATGGGTAGCCTATTTATCTGGTCAGAGGAGAAGTGCCCCCCCCTTCCCGACTAAGCCTGGTTTTCCCAAGGTTATTTTCTCCATTTTGTCACCGATGGAGTTTTGGTTCCTTGCCGCCGTCGCCTCTGGCTTGCTTAGTTGGGGACTCTAAATTTATGGATATCAGTATAACTGACTGTTCTAATGAATGTTTAATATTGTTGTTTCTGAAGAATTTCTGTAAAGCTGCTTTGAAACCATCCTGATTGTTAAAAGTGCTATATAAATAAATTGACTTGACATTGTGACATCAAGACACCTAACCATTGATCAACAGAACCTGGCCATTGTGAGGCTTCAAATGGGATGTTCTCAGACGGAAGTTGCCTTTAAATAAAAGAAAAAAAACCCCAAAAAAACGCAATATAATGTTAACGGGATGCAGGAAAAGTAAACACATTGGTATGATGTAAGCAGCACAGCTCCAACCAATAAAATCAGTGATGGAATATAATCAGGGATTGACAGTAATTTGTCATATTGGCAGTACAGATCGGCTCACAAATAAAATTCTGCCTAGGGCCCCCTTAGACTTGGATCAGCCCTGCATTTAGCTACTAGAACATTTCCTAATCTAAAATCCTAACAATCCCAGAAGCCTCATCTGGCGCGGAGTCAGTTTAACATGCTGTGGAATGTTGGCGGGATTTCTACGACAGCGGGCAAGCGTCCTTCTTTCTGACACCGACCGGCTGCTCTGAGCCTTCGCCAAGCCACACACGCCAGGATACATCACCATGACAGCACGGTGTTTATTTATTTCATTACTTTTATAGGCCCTAATGAGCACTTCTGGCGTTTAGCTCAAAGGTGTTGTTTTTGTGGCGCTTTCGGGTTCTAGTAATTGTATGTGTTTGTGTGTTCATTTCCTTTCCATTGTACTGTCTGAACCACACAGCAGCCTGGACGTCACTGATATCTCTGCTAGACTAAGCTACTTCATTGACCTTGATTCGCTGTGTCCACAAACGTTTGGCCACGTATTTAAATTCTGCAGAGATCCTGCAAGCATGATATGAGCTATCATAAAATATTGAATTTTTCTAGTCTAGTAAGGTAACCCACCCGCTGTATTGGGTTCTAGGTTATAGATGGAACCCGGGCATGAGCTTTGTTTTATGAGCAGCTGGTTATCGGTGTCGATTTGCAGCTCGCTTATTGTAGCACAGCTGATTATTGTGTTCTGACTATAATCACATTTCTAACGCTTGGCCAGGTCTGAGGACCACATGTTGTACAACTCCTTTTGTGGTTCATGCTACCATACATTACCATCAGCACACACCAGACATCCACCCAATTACAGACACTCACAGTGTCATGGTGTCAAATCCTATTTCCCCTAATGCAACTTCCTCTTTGAATAAAATGTGTCGCCAGACTGCTCCCACCACTTCCCTTACTTTCTCCTGCACACCCTTCCGTTCCTTCTCTCTAAATCTCTCCTCAAAATGTAGAGGTGAATGATTAGCCTCACTACGTTACCATGGTGATCGGACCAATTTGCTCATGAATTGCGAGGTCCCTGTGACGTCACCCGTCAATCTCCGTAAGCAATGGAGGATGGGAGGAAGTAGACGGGAAAAGTAGGGCTAATTGAGCATGCAATGTGTTTCTTTTAGTGCATACACACACACACACACACACACACATACTCGCGCTTATGCACACGAAGAAAAACTTTCTCTCTGATAAAAGCTCGATCTGATTTCTCGCCCTCATTCCATCTATTAGCCTCTCCCCCACTATCGTCCTGCCACACATGTCCTGCCCTTTCTCATTCTCTCACTTCTCTCCCTCGCTGTCATTAGTTGCCATGGAGACACCTCTCTGGCATTATGCGTCCTTTTGAAAAGACCAGAATGGGAGGAGGGGGGCAAGTTTTCAGGGCTGGACCAATTGTTCGTATAGGGGGGTGGGCGGAGAAAAGGAGCAAGGCAAGCGGGGAGGAGGAAAGTAGTCAGGATGGAGAACGTGTGCGTGTGTGAGTGAGTGTAAAGTACAAGCTACATGAGAGAGTATGAACACTTAGCTTGTACACTCATGGACAAGTTTTGGTGATTGAGTTTGGCTAAGTGTGTGTATGAATAAGAGCGTGTGTGCACGTGCGTGCTACGGGGACGGGAGTAACTTCCAGTGGAAAAGGGAAGCAGGTGGCGAAAAAAAACGGATCTGAGCTGGTGAGTTTTTTGCTACTGCCTAATAGTGCGTGTGTGCGTGTGTGCGTGTGTGTGTGTGTAAAATCAAGGCTTTAACACTCATACTAATTACATGTACGTATCCAGTTTGGTAACTTTTACATCATGAAATTCCTGTTTTTTGGAAAACAATTAAATTTTACAAGGACGTTTCATTTCCTTAACACATATTTCAGATTTTTTTTTGTCAGTTATAATAGAATTTTGAGTGTCTAAAGCTCTGCTGGTTAAACCTGCCCCAGGGTGTAAACTGCCACGTTTTTTATCTAGGTGCAAACAGGTCATGCTAACATTTGAGCAGTATTTATGGTACCTACATGTCAACACACAGACTGTGTCAAATTTCACACGAGTCTCATTACCACCCCAGACAACCGTGCGGTCCCTGCTCTCAGACATCATCTGGTGGCGCTGTAGTGACAGGGTGTTGTGTGGTAGGAATACGGCTTGAGATGGAACCAGTGCGAGTGTCGTCCCCTATGCCAGCCATTTCCATAGCAACCCGGCACCGGCTGTCTAAGCTTTAGTACGTCCATGTAGATTTAAGTAATTTCTGGCAAAATATTTTTTACTACTTTAGGCTACTCACATTTTATTTCAATTATTAAGCAGGTTTTTTGTTACTGGTGCGTTTGTGTGTGTGCGTGCGTGTGTGTGTGTGTATTAATAAACAACAGAGATTTACCCAAAGAGAGAGGGCAGAGCAGAGTTGTCATGGTAACAATCACCCCTATGCTAACTCAGTCTGGGGTCTGAACTTTCCCCTTCAAATACCAAGTGATGTCATGGCTCTTTGTGTGTGTTTGTGTGTGTGTGCATGCGTTTATATCCTGGTGGCCGCAAATATTCCTAGAATAATAGCAGTTCTTAACAGTTTTGACCTTGTGGGGACATTTAAGCTGGTCCTCATGAGGAAAACTACTTGTTAATGAAAACATCTGGACCCTTAAAGCCTCCAGAGGTTTCTTTCCGTTCGTTTGTTAGTTTAGGTTAAGGTTAGTTTCAGATGTAGCACAGCACTAATGAATACGAGAAGGGAAACCTATATTAACCTATATTACCGTTTAGATTTGTAGCAGCATTAAAGGTGCCTACCTGACGGCATAAAACACCCTGTAACCTGCTGGGCCTCACTCTTTGATCTCGCTCTCCGTGACACACACACAGGCGCACACAGATACACACACAGAAAAAAAACCCCACGACAGCACATGGCTTTGGGGGGAAAAAAAGAAGCAGGGTTCTTTGATACTTACTCACTTACTTACTTACCTCTGTGTGTGTGTGTGTGTGTGTGTGTGTGCCTGTATAAACAGGTCATGTTCACTTAAGTTATTTAAAATTGCTATGTGCAATGGGCTATAATGGGCTATAATGGCCACTGTAATACTAAGAACACTAAAACTGAAAAGAAAACACCAGAAAAGCACACACACACACACACACACACACACACACACACACAGTAAACCTTTCTTTGAAATGCTTTTTTTATTATAGTACGTGGTGGCGGGTGGTGCATTCGGTACCTGGGCCTTCAGTGGGGACTGATACACCTCTTAATACCACCACTATCACATCGCAATTATAGAAACTGTTAATACTTTACAAAAACGCAATATAACACGGCATGGAATTACAGACAGATAGACATTTCACGTACTGAGGATTTTTATTTAAGCAAGAAACCCTGTTAAGACTCCAAACCTCTTCAATACTTACATCATCTGGAGCAGTTCAGAATTGTTTATCTAATAGTTGATCAGAATCCATGTTAAATATCTATATAAGACTAGAATTATCTGAATATATTGATATAAATTATCTAAAATGATCTTAAAAAATCATTAAATATTAAATAAAACATATATATACAATTAAAGACTGTAAGCCAGCGTTACCGGTTGCAGCACTGGTTTTCACTCTTTCCCAGGATGAGATGAGCTGAGTTATGTTCATGTTCTTCGGGTTAGCCGACCTCTTCCGTTCGTGTTCTCTGGAAAAGTCGTTTCTTTTCTGTTAATGTAGTCTTTCGTTGTGCCATTGTGGGCGTAAACATTCTCTGGAAAAGTCTGCCTTAAAAAATATTTTTAAGTAGTGTTAATGTATGTTCTTTTTCCTCTGTCAGCCATTGTGGGCGTAAACATTCTAATTCAACTGTACAAACATGTTTTGCTAACCTGTGCTAGGCTGTAAGAATTTACTTTGATCAACCAATCAGGAAAAATGCTGATGAATTTAGGTTATAAATGTAGGTCAGCTTCTGATAGTGTTTAGAACTGCAGAGAAGGACTTGCTGGTCCTAACTGCACACCACTGACAGTATGGAAACTGTCGTGTGTGTGTGTGTGAGAAAGAAAGAGGAAGTTCCCACTGGGTAACAGAAATAATTGGAACAGTACTGCCTGGAGTGAATTTAAATGGAGTAATGAGTGTGTGTGTATATGTGTGTGTGCTGTACGAAATAATATAGTGTATGTAGGTGTGTGTTGTTCACCTACAGTTAGAATCCCTGTAGCTTCTGTTATAACTACACTGTATAGCCAAAGGTTTGTGAATACCGGCGCTCCGTCTTTGTCTTCTCTACTTTAAATTGTTGCAAGTACAAAGTTGTCTTGAATGACTTTCTATGTTGTAGCATTTTATTTTTTTTTCTTACTGGAACTAAGAGACCCAAACACTGTTCCAGCATGACAATAAACAAAGCCTGTAAATTGTATGAAGACAATAAGTGAGTGTCCTGTACGAGTCCTGACTCTGACTCAACCTCACTGAGTACCTTTGAGATGAGTTGGAACACCGACTGAACCCCAGACCTCCTCACCTCAACATTAGTGTCGGATCTCGCTAATACTATTGTAGTAGCTACGGGATGCTTCATGATCCAATGGAAAGTCTTTCCAGGAGTGTGGAGGTTGTAGGTGGACAAGTAAGATCTGGAATTTGGGATTTTTTTAGAAAACAGGTTTAATGTGTGTTCCAGTAATTTGGTTGACATAGTGTCGCTTTTTGGCGCTTGGTCACATTTCATATCTGAGTCACCCCTGACACGACTTCTGACACAAGATCTTTTTGGGCAGACACACTTATTTCGAGTCATCTTTCTAAATTGTGCTTCATTTACATAATTATACTTGCAATGGTAGATGACTAAGCATCTCTTGTGAGGTGTTCCCGGACTGTATTGGTCAGTATCTATAAAAAGTAATTCAATGAAGGAACAGCGGTGAACTAGTGACAGGTTTATAGGTGGCCAAGGCTCACTGATGCACATAGGGAGGGAAAACTTGTCCATGTGGTCCAACTAACAGTCTTTAGCTACTGTAACTGAATTTTCTGAAAGGGTTAATGCTGGTCAGAATACCCAGTGCTGAACCCTGTCTACCACTGAAACTGCCAATAATAGGCATGTGAGCATGAGAACTGACCTGGCCTGGACTGATGAATCATGTTTTCTTTTACAGCCCGGTGAAAGTGTGTCTCTTACTTGGAAAGAAAGCAAGCTGACGGAACCAATGTGATGGTGTGGGCAATGTTCTGCTGGGAAATCTTTTGTCCAGCCATCCATATGGACATTACTTTGGCACGTACCATCTACCTAAGCATGTTTGCAGACCATGTACACCCTTTACAGGTACATGTACACCATGTACCCAGGGGGCAGGGTGGCTCAAATGGTTAAGGTGCTGAGTTGTTAATCTGAAGACCAGAAACACCTGGGTTCAAGCCCCACCTCCGGCAAGTCAACCACTGTTGGGTCCTTGAGCAAGACCCTTAACCCCTCCTGCTCCAGGGGCGCTGTATCATAGCTGACCCTGCGCTCTGACCCCAACTTACTAAGATGGGATATGCGAAAAATGCATTTCATTGGCTCTGTACATGTACCTTGCACAATGACAATGAATTGAATATACTATACTATACTTTATGGAAACAGTATCAATGATTGCTGTGGCTCCTTCTAGCAGGATAACGTGCCCTGCCACAAAGCAGTAATGCTTCATGAATAGTTTGAGGAGCACAACGTAGGTTTGAGGTGTCATCCTAGCCTCCAAATTTCTCAGATCTGAATCCAATTAGACATTTGGGAAGGTCCCACCTTAAAACCTACAGGACTTGTGCAAAAACAGCACACCTTTAGGGGTCTAGTGGAGTCCATATTCTGATGGGTCAGGGCTGTTTTGTCAGCAGAAGGGGGCAAACACAATATTGGGCGGGTGGTTATAATGTTATGCCTTAATTTTGGTACGTTTGGTACACTTGACATCCCAGCATGACAATGCCCCTGTGCACAAAGCCCCTAAATTCCATGAAGAGATGCTGCGTTATGATTGTTGTGAAAAGCTTCAGGATGAACTAAAACACAGTTTTTTACTCCAAATCTCCTTACCTGACATTAGTGTATGTTCTCACCAATATTATTGTGGCTGAATTCAGTCAGGTCAAGTCACCTTTATTTATAAGGCGCTTTTTAACAATAGAAATTCTGTCAAAGCAGCCTTACAATTAAATCAAAGACAACTGTCTAAAAACTCACTAATTAATATCTGTAAATTAAGAGTTGGCTAACTAAGCAAGCCAGAGACAACAGCGCAAGAAACCAAAAGAAGAAAAAACCTTGGTAGAAACCAGGCTCAGATTCTTCTCTGACCAGACAGAACAGCAGGTTATTCCATACTCCAGCATAGTTTCCATGGTCTTGTCCAGATGGCCTCTAGAAGACAAGGTCATCACTGGGAAACTGCCTCTAGGGCTTATTGTCTCTGTGCTGATCCACCAACTGGGCTGGATACAGACGGTGAGCTCGGAATAGGAAAGAAACATGTTATGTTAATGTAGATGCCGTTCTACTTACGATTTACATTTATCAGCAGTGGTGGCTTGGTGAAGCTGGAAATCGAACCCACAGTATTCGGGTTGGCAGTCCAACACCTTAACCTTCCCACTTATACATGTATGTTGTATGTTAGTGGTGGTGTTCTCAATGCTCTGGAATATAGTCGAAAGCCTTCTGAAGAGTGGGACTTTTATTATGACAGCAAAAAGGGGAATAAATCTGGAACATGATGTTTGAATTCACATATGGTTTTGTTGGTCAGGTGTCCACCACCTTTAGTGTATGTCAAATTATTATTCTAATCCAGTACTATTAATAGCTAATAAGATGCCGTCGGGTAAAAAAAATGTACATAGTCACAATCTTTTCTGTAATTTAATAAATAAAGTTGAAATAAAATAGTAACAGACGTATGACATTAACACGATTAATGTTTAGGCGCGTAAATAATTTTTGAGGTGAGCAACAATGGCCTTAACAAGAAGATAGCTTTAATTATGACGACTGTCTGAATTCCTACTTACTGGATATAGAGACTCACTGTGTTTGTGTGTGTGTGTGTTAGACATGTTCTGTCTAATTATTTAGGGCTTCACTGGGCCAGTAAAGCTTTCATTAAACTGGCAGACCTGGGACACACCTCAGAACATGGACACATCTACTCCTATAAACACACACTCAGGGAGCGAGAGCACACACACCTGCTGCGTCAGCAGGGTTAGAGGACATTTTCTTTTGGACCAGGTAGTTAGGAAGCATTGGCGCACCTCTCTTCTCCTGTCTGCTGACTTGTTTCCGATTTTAAGGAGTATCTAGGGAGTTGCAGGGTTGGGTTTACTGCCTGTGTGTGTGCACAAAGACACTTGTGTGTGTGTGTGTGTGTGTGTGTCTGTCAGCTGATTTACCAATGTTTTTGATGACAGCAGGATGAGATGGGTGGGTTGTAGGTCATTTTCCAACTAAACACACACACACAGAGAGAGAGAGAGAGAGAGAGAGAGAGAGAGAGAGAGAGTAGTGCCAGTTTGGGTAAAGGTTGCCTGGAGATGTCAGACTACAGTGTGCTGTGTTAATTACCAGGTGGTACATTTGTTGCTGCCTGCTTCCTTCTCTCCATCTCAACTCCCTGTGGAGATAATAGTCCACAGGCTCTACTTTTACCTCTTATGTACTTATTTTTTTCCCATAGCTTCTTCCTCCTTCTCTTCCTCCTCACTCTATCTTTACAGACCCCTTGTCCAAATGAGCCAACAGACTTTATAACCTTTAAGATGCCCACACTGGCACCATTTCATGAGCAAACCCATTATTAGTCCAGTGTTTCCTACTGAACAGTGTAAAGGTATAAAACTACTAAGAAATATTCAACTGACTAAAGAGGACTGACCTGCACAGAGTCTGTAGCATTAACTATGTCCTTCCTGCACAGAGCCTGTACCATTAGCCGTGTCCCTCTTGCACAGAGCCTGTACCATTAGCCATGTCCCTCTTGCACAGAGACTGTAGCATTTGCTATGTCCCTCCTGCTCGGAGTCCTTAACATTAGCTGTGTCCCTCCTACTCGGAGTCTGTAGCATAAGATACGTCCCTCCTTTTAGTCGTTTAAAGTTTTTCTGCAAGATTATCATTTTGCTGTATCTTTAAATAAATCTGCCGGTAGAGCATCGGACCATCTCTGTGGTTGGAAAGTATAAAGATTATTAGCCAATTTTAATAAGCTAATAGAGAGTATATAATCTATGTAGACCTGTTTGCACTATTTCTGCCTGTCGGTCTGTCTCTTTATTTTTCTCTCTGCATTCCTGCTTTCCCTGTCTGCTTAGCTTTTCTTGCCTATCTGCCTGTCTGTCTGCCTATGCCTGTCGGTCCGGTTACTTTCCCTGCTTGCCTCACTGTCTTTAAGTTTCTCTGCCTGCCTGCCTGCCTGTCTGTCTCTCTACCTGCTTTTCTATATCTCTGTCTGTCTGTCTGACTGCCTACCTGCTTATCCATCTCGCTGTCTGTCTGACTGTCTACGTACCTTCTTATCTGTCTGTTGTGTTTACATGCATCTTTATTGATATTAAGGGCTTTTACATTTGTCTGCCCATGTTTTTTGTGATTTATTTCACTGTTTTAGCTTTTTCTATTAATTATATAGTATTTATATTTGTATATTTTTGAAAGAAAATAATAGTTTGGGAACCACTGGATTAAATCACCTTTAACATGCTAGTAATGTGCAGTGATTAGTACCTACCAAAAGTGTACCAGGAACCCCCTGGTGATGACAAATTTCCTCAAAGCATAAATTCGTGTCTCGGGCAACATAATGCATTACGGCTTGCTGTGTCTGGGTGTACAGACCCGTAAGACTGCCAATACTGGCACTGTCCACCACCAAAAAGCTTCTCTAATGGGCATTCGAGCATCAGAACTTAACCTCCGAGCAATGAAAGCGGTGGTCTGGTCTGATAAACTTACATCATTTATACACTTTTTGGTGTGTGGACGTTACTTGTCTGTGCAATAGATGGCACCAGGATGCCTTATGGAAGGAAGGCAAGCTGATGGTTTTCCATCTGATGACCTGGGAAATGCTCCGCTGGGAAAACGGGAGTCCTGGGTTTTATGTGGATGCTAAATAAATTGTTTTAGACCAAGTAAAACTTTTAACAGTATTGGTTATTAGTAAAAATCTCTTTCAACCACTTTATGCTGTGTCACATCCTGATCCATGCTGGTAGTTTAATGATTCATGTTTCCTGATGAACAGATTACAGGGGCAGGTTACAATTCTGACTAACAACAATTAGGATACAGTAAATAAGTGAAGTATGCAAATGAAGATTACGGCAGGTGTAAAGAGAAAATAAATGTAACCTAGCCCAAACTATATGAGGTGACGCTTCTAGGCGTAACTGTAAATGAAAATGAATCATTTTTGTTACAGTCTTCGGGAAAACCTAGGAAAGGAAGATCAGAGTTAATAGGTTTGCGGGCGTGTGTCCTGACGTCATCAGACATCTAGAGGCGCAACCTGGGTGGATAAAACTTTACACCAAAGTTTTTTCATTTATAGTTTTATTTTACAAATGTTTATCTAAAAAAATAAGAATTAAAAAATGTTATGCAGTTTTATGATTCACAATTATTTTAACCCTTTAGCAAAGAAAATACAGACAATAAAAATTCCTTGTACTGATAATCGAACCCACACTGAACTAATTCACTAGCCCTGATTTAGCTGACCTGACTTTAGTCTTTGTTTACTTTTGCATGCTTTGTTTGTTCTCTTTTTCTCCGTCTCAGACACACACACACACACACACAACACACACACACACACACACACACACTGAATCATTTAGAGACAGGAAGAGACAGAGGTAACAGGCAGTAGATAATATCTTTCTTCTGGTCTGAGCATGTGTGTGTTTTAGTATTATGTGTGTGTCGTATTTTTTATTAAAAAGACCTGAACAGATTTTTTTTCTTGTCTTAGGTCTTTAAATTTACCCTTTCTCATGACTTTATTCAACCTCTGCTGCAAATGACCTATGTCCCTCGGTCTGTTTCTCTGCCTGTCTGTCTTTGCCTATCTGTCTACCAGTTTATCTGTCTTTCTGTCTGTCTGTCTATCTGCTTATCAGTCTCTCTGTCTGTCTAGATGTTTTACAGTTCCTTTGTCTGTCTGTCTGTCTGTCTGTCTCTGTCTATCTGCTTATCAACCTCTCTGTCTTTCTGCATGTCTGTCTGTCTCTGCTTATCTATCTATTTATCTATCAGTCTGTCTGTCTCTCTGTCTCACTGTCTGCCTTTTTGTCTGTCTGCCTATCTTCTTATCAATCTCTCTCTCTCTCTCTCTCTCTCTCTCTCTCTCTCTCTCTCTGTCTTAGTATCTACCAAAAGTGTACCTGATGATGTGGCTATTTTGTTCGATCCTGAAAAAGATCTACTGTAGCCCAAATTTCCTAAAAGCATTCATTCACGAAGTGTTTCGAGCAACATAATGCATTACGCTTTGCTGTGTCTGGTTCTACAGACCCGTCAGAGTACCAATACTGGCACTGTCCACCACCAAAAAGCTTTTATTTAGCCTCTGCTGTAAATGACCTATTTTAAAAATAAAACTCTGTTTATATCTAGTATGATTTGAACCTTGGTTACCGTAAGAAGGCCAAGCAAGACCTCTAATGGAGTCACGTATCAGCCCTTACAGTAGTGCTACTGCAAAAAGAGACCTGTGTACATGTAAATAACTTTCCCAGAAATGACAGTAATGTAATGTAGTGGAAAAAGACCTTGGAAACTGCCCAATTGTTTACCAATTACAGTTCACTTACTGACGAGTTTCGCTGTGCAGTGAATGTAAAGATAATCTGTCTGTACAGTGTGTTAAAGCAGGAGATGATAATTAAACACCGCCGTAGAACAGTGGGGGAAATACTGTAGTTAAATACCAAAGCTACAAGAAAGTGGTTCCTCAGTGGGTGCTATGTTAGACTGCTGATGGGAAGGTCGAGAGAATTCCCACGACCACCAACCTGCCACACAAGTGGCAAGTTCTACGATACTCTAAATAAAGACTTTTGCCAAAATGCCATGAAAATGTATAACCATTAATAACCGTTAAATAGAGAGCGTTAGCCTCTGTCCAAAATCACATACTTCCATACTGTAGAGTAGTATTTAGTATCCGAAAAAATATAATGTGTGTAAAGTTTCCGGATGATCTAGTGCTTCTGTCCGGAATTTTAAAGTCTGCATTCGATATACAATTTACTATCCCATGAGGCCGCGGAAGAAATGACTCGTCATATGCGGAGGTGCAGAGAAGAGAAAACATTGTTGCTAATAAAAAAAAAAAAAACGTAATCCAAGATAAATATTATCCAACTTGATATATGCACTTCTGTGACGGCGTGTGACATGACAATATCAACATAGCGGTTGTAGTATGTCTAAAATTCAATCACAATACATATAACTATACTATAAGCGCATACTTTATTAACCGTCGGAAAATACCTACTTATTCAAAAGTAGTATATACTAAAGTAGCGTGCAGTTTTGGACAGTGGCTTTATTCTTTATTTTTACTTTACCTCTGATGCCTCTTATGGTTAATGCTCTTAATGTTGTTCTTGTCTGTCTCTTTATCTTTCTCTCTCTGTTTTTCTCTTTATCTGTCTCACACAAATAAACAATACCTCTTTCCCAGTAGGGACACTGAAACCGGGCTACGCTATTTATCGTAAAAATGCCCCATATCATGGCTTCAAACTGGCCCTTGCTGGTTTCGAGTGGAAACCGATGACGTCGGTGGGCTCATAATGTTATATTTAGGACTGGATTAAATAACGGATCACCAACTAGCGATGCGATTTGGTTCTTATTTGATTCTTCTTATGAGCATGCACTAGCGTAGATACAGCAAGTTAGCACTTCTATACGCTGTGAAACGAAAACAGAACTTGAGCAAGATAACAATTTCATTCACGTTAGTGACGCAAACGTAACAGGTCACCACTGTTTATTATATTAGTAGCAAAGTAAAGTTTTTAATATCGTCCCATTTTGCGAGAGTCTCTAATTCACCAATCAAAGCTTGTCCCACGTCGCACTCGCTGGCGTCATTTCCCGCAGGTGCAGGACTCTAGTATATGCCTAAACAAACCCCTTCACACACACACACACACACACACACACACACACACACACAAACACACACATCTTGCATGTAGAGCAGGTTTGGCAGGTGATATTCTTGACCGCTATAGGCCAGCCAGCGGGTGCAGTGTAACAACATAAGTGATTTTTTTTTTTTTTTTTGCACTCACTCACAAAGAGAGAGACACTCCTGTTGCCAGGTGAGTGTGTGAGTGTGTGTGTGTGCGCAAGCATGTGAGTGTCTTGCCGAAACAGCAGGTTTGTAGAGGGAGGGAACTGGAAACGCAGTTACCTCACAAACACGCACATACCGGCTCCTCACAGGCAGTTCCAGCGAGAGTGTTCCCAACGAAATGGATTGAAATGCTTCGGAATTAAACAGAGAAGAAAGAGAAAAAGACACCTGACTTTTGTTTTCCTTGTCCTTCCGTCTGTTTTGTGGATTTAGAGTTTTGTTTCTTGAACAGATTGTGGCGTAGGCTGAAATTAGGTAGGTGAAGTGACTTGAATATTTTTACTAACAAATAGTAACAAGCTGCTTTTTGGAACTACTTAATTATTCATATTATATTTAAAGACTTCTGATTGGCTGTATTTGGAAGACGGTGTGTTAAATGTGATGTCTCCAAGTTCTGTTTAAAACACAGATATATCGTCTGGTGTTTTATTCCTTGTTCCTAGAAGTTTTGACTATTTTACATTCAACAATGACCAAAGGAGTAATAAAAAAGAAAGAGAGAAGAAATAGACTGAACTTGTATATGTAGTAATGTGGTGTGTATGTAATAAAGTATCAGACAGAAGAGAAAGGAGACTGTAACAGCTCTGAATGTGATCTAGACCTCGTCCTAATTTACATAAGATTCCATGAATTTATACTGCCTTTTTTAGAAAATGAATTTACCCAGCGGTAAATCTGATCGCAGATAGTCAGTTTTACCCTCAGGGATTTGTCCCGTCTTTGGAGCCACAACTTCCAAGGAGAAATTTCCAGCGCTGTAGTTAGAGTAGGGCTAATGGGAATGCTGCGGCAGATGGGAGCGATGCGATTGGAAGCGAAACGAATTATTAATGGGGGGGGGAAGGGAAGCTGATTACACTTTTGGCTTAGAGCACTCTGAAAATCCAGGACAACTGACGGATGAACCTGTGTGTGTGTGTGTGTGTGTGTGAGAGAGAAAGAGAGAGGGTGTAAATACTAATTTCCGAAATAATCCTATGCACTTTTAAATATAGACCTATAGGAAGCAAACAGTACTTATGGATAAAGACACTCTAAAAAATGTTTATTAATGAACATATTTATAATTATTGAAGCTGAGATGTAAAGATGAAGGGACTGGGCAGGAAGTAATAATATTTAATAATAAAAGAATTTATGTATATTCAAAATAATAATATTAATATTGTAGTGGTGAAGGTTAGAGTCGTCTAATTAACATTGTAAAGAAACAATTTAAACACACAATTTTGGGTAGAAAAAGTTTCTCCAGGGAATCGAACCCGGGTCGCTGTAGCGCAACGGTGCCTTCATCCACCTGTGCGGTTGCGCTACAGCGACCCGGGTTTGATTCCCTGGAGAAACTTTTTTTTAGATTCTGTCTCTGGTCCATTACGGTCCCCCCCCCCTCTCTCTCCCTCACTTCATCTCTCTTACTACGTTCTATCAATAAAGGCACAAATTAGCACAAAAAAATCTTCAAAAGAAAAAGTTCCCCCAGAAAGACAATGTGTAAAGAGAGCGACTGATTTATTTCAGCACTGATCGATTAATTAAACAGTATTTGGGGTAAATTGTGGTGATCTCGTAAAGATTAAGCCTTTTCTTTAATTTCTGCTTAAAAAAAAGGACGTCTGTGTGTGATGAAGCTTAACCATGTATTTGTTTGTTTTTTGGTTTTTTTTTTTTCTTCTTTTCTCTTTCTTTCTAGAGCTCTCCTCCTCCTCGCTCTTCCCGTATTCCTGTGGATCACTGGATTTGGTGTTGAAAAAGAAATCCTCACCTCTTCCCAGATCATGTCACCAACACTTTGTCAGAAAACCCTGTCAGGATCCTCCAGCTGTGCCGAGCCAGCCGTCATCGCAGAGACCTCAAGGTACGTCCAGATCATCAGCTTGTTTATCCAGGCATGTGACCTGGGCTTGGTTTGTTTTTAGAGCTAATTATACATCTACTGTCTTAAGTGAGGACAGCTCAGTTCCTGACAAAGTCGTGTGAACATAACGTGACGCTCTAATTATATTGTGTGAAATAATGCGCTAGCTTGTTGTTCCGAATATAGAATGATGCTAACTGATAACCAGAGAAAAGTAGCAGTGTAGGTTTTATATCTAATTATACTTTGCGCAGTTTAGGCCGCACGTTTAATATTCAAATTTATATAAAAAATTCTAAAGTTTACACACCCTCCCTGGCTGTCAGTGTGTCATTTTGCCTTTTTTTTTTTTTTTTTTTTTTTTTTTTAGTTGTTTATGAGCTTTTTATTTATGTCAGGTTAAAAGAGGAATTAATTTAATGAAAAAAAAAAACAGATACAGAAATGTTAAAAAAGGGAAAACAAAATATTTGCAGGACCGAATTTTTTTTTTTCTAAAGACCCGTAGGAAGTTTTACTGCTATGGAAAATAATAGAAAATAATATACTATAACCAAATACTATAAAAACAGTTCCAGGTAACAACACGTTGTATTAAAAATGAAGAAAATGTAAACTTTTAACAGGTTTCTTTATGTGAATGCAGATAATATTTTGTCTTGTGAATTGTATGTCATTATCTTTAATGTGAAATAACGTATACAAAGCAGAACTACAGTAAAAAAAACCCATTTCTTTTATTTATTTTTTAAAATTGTAACGTTTTGCAGATTTAGCAGGTGACCTTGTTTATACGGAGGTACTAACAGGGTACCCACTTGCTTACCAGACACACAAATGGTTGGAGCTCTGAATTGTTAATTGTAGGATTGGTGTTCAAGTGCCACAATTGCCAAGCTGCCATTGTTGGGCTGCCAATCTTGTGCAAGGTCCCTAACCCTCTTCGCTCCGGGGACGCGGTATAACGACTGATCCTGTGCTTACTTTGAGTTTGCGTATGAGCTGAAAAGGATTTCACTATGCATTCATGTAAATGTGAGCAAGACTTAAGTATTAGTCGTCTTCTCTCGGTGTTGTTAACTAAGTATGGGTGTGTCCCGAATGGCATACCTTTGCACTATTTTTTTTTTTTTCTGCAAGGTTGTAGTATAAATAGTGAAAATTCCAACAAGAAGTGCACTTCAACTACCTTGATGGAGCACTACTTTAACCAAAAAAGTGTGGTATGTCGGACATTTGACACATTCGCTGATTGTAGTTTACTGTTTCCTTGGTACATTTACATTTCTGGCATTTAGCTGACGCCCTTATTCAAAGCGACTAACATTCATTTCCTTTATACAACTGAGCAATTGGGTTAGGGGCCTCGCTTGGGGGTCCAGCAGTGGCAACTTGGTTGTGCTGACAATTTTCCAGTTAGCAGTCCAACACCTTAATCACTCAGCCACCACCTCCCACTTGGTAGGAAAATGGGCGGAGCTACCAGGCATTGACACTGGATGACAAAAAATGTAAAAATGTCTATTTACACTCTAGTGGACACAACATCTTAGTAAATGACTTTATTCTAAAGCCTACATTTCGCATATTTTATGTATTTTCCTTAAGCTAGCAATGTTTAATTTCGTTGGCTTTACCGATTTAATACCATATTTCTCTTTAAAAGTAAAAGATTACGAGTATATATAGAGGACATATACTGTAGTAAAGTGTGTTATTTGGGACACAGTGGAAATAGCTATAAAGGGAGACAGCACTTAACTCTGGTAAGGGTTTGGTTTATACAGTATTAAATCATTTTTAGTGTTATGCTTTACAAGAACCAGTCTGAGGCCAGAGCTACACTTTAGAAGGAACATCTGGTATCACTGTCCAAATTTTGGAAAGAATGTTTTGTTGGTGCTAGGAAAGCAGATAGGCAATATTAGAACTTAGAAAGCCTACAGAACAGTGACAGAACTTTATGTAAATGCATTTATTTTATCACATATAGTTTTTTACAGCACAGTAAAATTCTTTTTTCGCATATCTTGGGGTCAGAGCGCAGGGTCAGCTATGCTACAGCGCCCCTGGAGCAGGAAGGGTTAAGTGTCTTGCTCAAGGACCCACCAGTGGTTGGCTTGCCGGTGGTGGGGCTTGAACCCTGGTGTTTCAGATCAACAGCTGGCGGTGGTGGGGCTTGAACCCAGGTCTTCCTGGTTTTCAGATGAGCACTTTAGCACCTTAACCATTGGAGCCACCACTGTCCCGAACCTAAGAAGCAGGTGTTATGGTTGCACCGGTCTGTCATAGCCAGATCTCCAGACTGATGGCAGAAGGTCTGGTGTTTATAACAGCTTGCTTGGCAAAAAGTTTATTTTGTTAAGCATCATGTTCAAGGTGGTCTACGTCTCTGCAAATGAGACCAGACACCTTCTTTTTCCTTCCAAAACACAAAGAAATTTAATTGAAAACGCCTGTAGACCTAAAATGTTCTGAAACTAAGCTGGTGAAATTTTTAAAACTACTGAATCTTTGTCCACTTTTGTGCCACTCAAGTCCCCGTTATTTTTATTTTTTAATTATTTTTTAGCAGTAGAGATTGTGTCAAAGCAGCTTTACAAAGTCAAATAAAAATAAATACAATACAGTGAACACTTACTAAAAAACACTGAAGTCAGTTTAATTAATATCTGTAAATTAAGAGTCCCTAACTAAGCAAGCCAGAGGCGACAGCGGCAAGAAACCAAAACTCCATCAACAAAATGGAGAAAAAAAACTAAGGGAGAATTCTGGTTCAGTCGGGGGGGTCAGTTCTCCTCTGACCAGACAAACCAGCAGCTTATTCCATGCTGTAGTAATGTTTCCATGGTCTTGTCTGGATGGCCGTCTAAAAGACAAAGTCATCACTGGAAAACTGCCTCTGGGACTTATTGGCTCTGTGCTGTGCTATTGGTTCTGTGTTTGAGCGGTTCAAGCAACGGTTTGTGTGCATAAAAAACGGAACTGAAATAGTGTCTCTGGGTAAATTACTGAAAATAATTACAGATCGTATTGTCACAGAAACAACCGGGAAAACATCATAACCCATCAAATTCTCAACAATCAATTTTTGTATAAAAACATTTCTTTTGCTTTACCCCAGAAGGGTCCGAACTTCAGCTCAGGGGCAAAATATGACCCGTGGATTAATTTCAAACGACCCGCATTTAGTTAATTTAAATGTTTTATCTGTGTCCCACCAAGCATAATTTACAAATCATACAGATTCTCAATGTCACAGTCCAAAACATGTATGTTAGATTAATTAGTGGTTCTAAACTGCTTAAAAGCGTAAAGTGCAAGTGTGTGTGTGTGTGTGTGTGTGTGGTTGTTTGTCTATATGCGGCCCTGCACCCCTGCCTTTCACCCAATGCCAGCTGGGATAGTCTCCAGCAGATCCCCGTGACCCTGATTGGGAATAAGCAGGTGCAGACAATGGATAGATGGTATAAATTTAGTGTTGATGTGAGTAAACTAGTATACATCTAAATGTTTAACGGTTAAAACTTAACTGGTAAATTAGACATAATTTCTCTATTTGCAAGTCTAAGCTGTGTTTGAATCACTCTAAAACCCCACCAGGGGGCATTGTCAAACATGAAATACCCCCTTTTTTTTTGGTAATTTGTTTGCAAGTTTGTTTAGGTTACTATACTCAAATAATTCACAGCATTTTTTTTTCTCGTTATTGGGCGCAACAATAATTCAAGACAGGTCTAACTATAGAAGGGCAGTTGTTCTGAAAGACTTTATTCCTTTGCGTATTCACTCTTGTATTATAAGCGGGGTCAGTATATTTGTATGTTTTTTAGATGTCTTTTTCAGCAGTAGTGAGAGAGACGGAGGAAGGAAGTGTGAAGAGCACCGCTCAAAAATTCTGCACATAACTGCACACATGTCCGTAGTCTAGTTACCGACTCACACATGCAACACATGTCAAACAAGCACCACACGGACATATACAGATTTGATAGGATTTGCATGTTGTGAGTTTATGCCCACATCTGAATTTGTGCTGAGAGGTACAAATAAACCTTGTGGGTATGTGTTCTGGTGAATGTATTCTTGTGCAACCACAGTATGACTGATTTCTACTTCCTGTTCACAAAGCAGGAAGTGTTGGCTTGTGTGAACGGCTAGTCTGCACCTTTACCGTTGTCTGTTTTAGTACTTGTTTAGTTTATGTATCGTTTTGGGATTCGGACTATGGGGGGGGCTTCATCACACGGTTGTCTGCTGAGGAACTTGAGGTGATCCATCATCACGCTGTTTGACTTTTTTTTTTTTTTTTTTTTTATTTTGTACTTTTCCTAGTGCCCCCTAAGCCCATACATCTTCAGGCTTTACAAGAGAACAAGCGGCCACAGCACATCCCACCAGCGCCCCGCCGCCCTCTCCCGATCCCACCTCCCAAACCGAAGACCCTCACATCCGAGCAGCAGAAACAGCCTACCAAGAGTGTGTGTCTTCTCATAGAGAAGTTTGAAAACTCCAGGTAAGGAGAAAACGTTTGGATGTGTGTATCTCTGTACTATTCTCACTAAATGATACAGCTGCAAAGCCGTGTGTGTTTAGCTGATATTTGTTTTAGTCCTGGAAAAAGTTTGTTTTATAGTAACTGTCGTTTACTTATGACTTATCATTTAGATATAGAGATCGGTTGGAAAGACAATTAAATGAGTACTTTATTTTATATAAGACTTTTTAAAAACGTGTTCGTGTTTAATGACATCTATTGTCATCCTTCATTACATTCAGCTCGCTCTATCTCTCTGTTTACCTAACGTTGCGATAGATGACAAGAAACACAAGCTAACCACACAGGAACTGTTTGGCACTCACGTATAGCAACTTAATCAGAATTTTAAAAGGAAAAAGCAACACTTGCTGTTTAGCGGCGAACAAAATAGGCAATTCATGTACTTTGTTCTGGGTAAATACTCGTGTTTTTTTTCCCTCGCATTCAAACTGCTGTACTGTCCTAGTACAATTAGATAAAACGTTTAATTATTATAATAACACAGTTGTACTTGTAAAATGCTGGTAATTGGTGATTTATCAGGCTTGTATAAGAATAAGCAGTTTAGATTCAAGCCTGAAAAGGTACCAAACTGCTGACTGTTTGTTTTGTTACCCCATTATAAAAGAATCCATTCTACAAATTTAAAATTAGCTACACGGGTATTAAACACATAGTAAGAATTGGGAACGATTCGGTTACTTGATGTTTCTGGTGCTTTACTAATGTTTTACTTCATATCCAAAGATGCAGGTTTAGTCGTTTGTTTCTAATATCCGCTGTTTTACTATAACTACTTAATAACGTTGTACCTAATAATGTTACATTTCAGTGATCTTTGGAGTCTAAGAGGGATTTTGAGCCCTGGAAATGTTTAGACATGCTCTGATATTTCTGCTTTTTTAGGCCCTTGAAAGAAAATTGTAATTGTTTAAGTGTGGTAACACTAAATACAGCACAAACTTAGCTAGAATAATAAATCAACCGCCTGCAAACAGGTGTTTTTGTTTTTGAGAAAACAGTATTTAGGTGTAATAAGTTAAAAATGTCCTTTTTTTTTTTTTTAATCACCAAAATAAAACCAGAAAACAGTAAAATTTGGTTTACAAGCCCTTTGAGTACAGAATGTGTTGGACAAGATTTTTCTACGCGATGGCGTGAACATTTTTTACACCAAACCACATAAAACAATAGATTAATTCTCCTTTTGTAAGTCCACCCTTTTTGTCGTTTTACATCGGAAAAAGATGACCCTCCTCTTATGGACCATCAGCCTCCTAATGTCTAAAGTAGATTTTACAGTTTGTAAAGCATGAAATAAAGTTTTTTGTCACCAAAATCTGTTTTGAAAATGTTTATTTCAATAAAGTATATAATAAAAAAAAATGGTCAAATATGGTATTGCTCATGGACATAGCAGTGGTTCATTAGTGGCAGTCCTAGGAAGACTTGCAACCGTACGTAACACCAGATTTTTAATCTCACCAGTTCATTCATCTAAAATAAAAAAATAACAACTGATATATTTATACCAAAGATCAACCGCGACTCAGTTTTACTGATATTTTTCCTGATATTTAAAGGCTTTTTTATTATCAGATATCAGTTTTAGAATATCGGATACGCCAATATCCACCATCTGGTGGTAGTTTTGAAAATTACATGCAAGACCACCATTATAGAATCGCCTCATAAGGAGACAAATATTAAGCCACGCTAAATTGGCAAAGCTTTTATTTCTTTAGATGAACAAATAATGTTTTTGTCAGAAGTTGTTAGAAAAATTTGTTTTCATTGCTAGTTACCTGTTTCGACCACAAGACCCCTCTAATTATCTGTATGTAAAAATAGTTGTTTGGCGTTGTTTGCAACCCGAGAGTGAAATGCTCATTAAATGTATTATTGTTTTAAAAATAAAAATAAAACAAACAAAATTTGGGGTTATTGGTCACATAAACATGCAGTAATTGATTATGGTATCTGTTTAAAAAAAATGCAGCTATTGATCTATAATATATCCATGTTTGTTTCGTTTTAGGGCCCCAATTCTGGGAGTCCAACCCAAAAGTGCCCTCCGGTTACACCTGAGGATGGAGGCTCCATCGCATGAAATCATAGATCGACCTCAGTTTATTGAGTCAGAGAGAAACGACTCAGGGAACACGTCGTTCGTGGATAAAATTGCACTTAAAAAGGAAATGGAATTGCCCGATTTAGACTTTTTGCGAATAGACTGTGTCGGTGATGCGGGCAGTCAAGACAAACTTAACCAAGAGTGCCACTCTGACCAAAACATTAACCACAGTGATTCCGGCAAAACTTACAACATCGCAGATCATACGGTTAACGACCAAGAGCACAGCAATATCGACCCAGCAAATAATGTTGAGAGTGTAATAGTTGGCTCATGTGCGGGGCAGGGGAACGCCGTGATGCAAGCAAATGAAAAGATACCAAATCGCGACAGCGGAATAGACAGCCCGTCCTGCGGAGCCGAGGGAGAGGCGTTTCCGAACGAGGTCCCTATCGAAGAGGAAGAAAGGAACGACAGCATAGCTACAGAGACTGAGAGTGTTTCTTGCATCACCATTAGCAATAAGCGGGACTCAACGCAGGATGAAGATAGCGACTTGGATGAAGGCAGCAGTGAAGAACCAGAGAACCTGGAAGTCAAAGTAAGATACATGCATGTTATCACTAGTATAACTGTATACTTATTACAGTTGTGGCAGCTAGAAGGTTACGCCAGGGTGCACATACTTTATCACACCACAGCGTTTGACAAATACCACAATGTTCAATATGTAACATATGTAACCTTATGACAACTTCCTGTTTTTTTGCTTTATTTAGCTTCCTTTCCAAAGTAGTGTCGTTTTGATACGGTTGGTGTTTCACAAAATAATATTTCAGAACTGACATTATACTGCAACCACATTAGCCTGGCTAGTGTTAGCGTGGTGTGTGTGTGTGTTTGTTTGTGTGCGTGTCTGTGGAGATGAACTGACGTGCACCGAAAACTTCTGTTTTTAACTTAGCAGATCTGAAAAAGTAGCACAGACTGACGAGATGAAAAAAAAAACAAACAAACGGTAAAATGCAATGTAACACTACAAACTACATTAGATTCGGCAGGGGCACTGCTAAGGGGTGGGGGTGAAAAGTTGGAACATATCTAAGGACCTATGCACTTTGGGGGCCCCTAGAGATCTGTTTTATTAGTAGTAATAGTGCGGAATTAATCTCAATTAACCTTATGTTTGTTATAGGGCCTATAATTGTTAGCGGCAGCCGTGGATATGAGTAACATGAGCCCAGAGACGTTGGTTAATATTATTAAGTACAGTACAGCACACACTCGGTCCAACAACTGAGACGTTTTGTACATTTACATTTCCGCCATTTTTGGCAGACGTCCTTATCCAGAGCAACTTACATTTATCTCTTTTATACAACTGAGCAATTAGGGGTTAAGGACCTTGAGTGGCAATTTAGCCACTTAGCAGTCCAACACATGAACTACTGCACTACCATGTTCCCTTGTTTGTCTTAAAGAGGTTGAGTTTTTTGGCTATTTCTTTAAATTCCACGTAGGAATAGATGGATGGATTGGGACGTGAATGCTGAATGATTTGGGAAAAATCTTAAGAAAAACCCATTACGGTATAGTTAATCTATGGTGCAGATAAGCTGCTGTATTAGTAAACATGGATCCAGATAGATCGGAGTGGAATCCAAAGACGTTACAGTACAGTCCACTGAACACTCGGGGGTTAAGGGCATTGTTAAGGAGCCCAGCAGTGGCAGCTTGGTGGTGCTGGGTATCAAACCCGATCTTCCAATTAGCAGTCCAACACCTTAACCACTGAACTACCACTTTCCCCAAATGGAGTAAAGGAATTCAGCAAAAAAAGCTTTCTTACTCAACATATGTTCTTTACCTAGATAAAGTCAGATTTTTTTCCTGTCTAAGAGTCAGAAATATCCAACTTGCCTTCAGATAGCATTAGTGTACATGTACAAGAAATGCTTCCTGGTGTGCCGGTGCTCAATAATGACAGGAACATTTAATGTTAAAAATGAGAAAATTAATAACTATTAATTTGGAATGCAACTAACTGTCGAAACCAAAATCTTTGTCCATGATGACTAAAACCAGTTAATAGTAATTAAGGAAATATTTAATTTTTTTGCCTCTCCCGTGGCTCCGCCCTCTCACCCGCCTTTAATAAAATTTTGTTAATTAATACTGCAAAATTGTCTGTTTATACGTATGTCAAAAACGTACCTTTTTATCAACCCTTAGCAGAAAATGGGTAGAAAAAAAATTAAATGCGAGAAAGAAAGTAACAGTAATATATTTTTTTTTTATTCTTACACAATAATACACAGTTATAAAACTGGACATAAATTACAAAATAAGGTTATTGATGTGTGTTTTTTTTTTTTTTTTAGATTTAATGAAGAGCTTGTCTTCACATAAAGTTACGATAAGTACCCTACATAGTAATTTATCCCCCTTTCTACAATATCTAATCTAGACAAAGCTGTTATGCCCTCGGCGATCTCCTAATTTGCCTGTGCCTAGAAAAGAGGGGGGCTGATTCATCTAAACAGGAATCTCACACTCATGGTTTGTTGTAGAAAACAGTAATACTTTATCTGCTCTTTTGCATATGAGCACACATCAGATAACGGCGTCACCATGACTTGAATTAAAATAAAAAACATGGAAAAGACAGGAATGTCACCTTCTTATCCCCTGTCGTGGCTTGGAGTCGGTGGAAATGGACTTTGTTCTACTTTTTTTTAGAAAGAAGTTTCCGGAGTGCTTTTAGTCATCGGTTTCATTCAATTCATGCCGTCTTTTGTTTACACGTCGATGTCTTCCTGTTTTGAATGCTGACAGGTTACAGGCGAAACCTGTATCAGCTTTAGCTCCTGCTACAGAATACTGTTGTCTAGCTGTGTCTCGCTTTTCCTTTTTTTTTTTTTTTTTTTTATTTACAATTTTTGGTTCTACACATAATTTGTATGTTGGTGGAAAAAGTCTGTAAGAAACACAAAGACACAAAGCAAAGTTTGATCTATAATAATAAACATAATTATTCGAAAAGTCATATTAGATAAAGCTTGGAAGAATTGAATCTTTAAGACTAAACAGTAATAACAGCAAAACCACAATTGAAAGATTCTGATCCCCAGCGGAAACTTGTTACACTTATGCCCATTAGAACACACTCCAATTGCATTGTGTAGGTTTGTGTTTGTCTATGGGCTTTTTTGGATGTTAGTTGTCATCCAATTGTTCCCACAAGTTTTTTTTTTTTGACCAGATGTTGACTTTTCTTGTGCGGCTGCCGGCGTGCGCGCGCTGGTGCCGGTGTGCGCGCGCTGGTGCCGGTGTGTGCACAGGCGTCCGTAAAGTTATGATAAACTTTGCTTTGCTTATTTATTAATATAGTTTCCAAATGATTTCCTATATTACACTATGTCATGCCATTTTTAAATTGCTTGCTAACGTTTACTGTCGGCGAATATTCTTTATATGATGGCATTAAAACGGGTAGGCGAGATGTGGCAAACTTTGCAGAAAGATTTTAATGATATGAAGATGACTCAAGGCTACAGTTACATTGCATTTGATCATCGTTACCATTCGATATAATTAACGGACATTCTGTGTCACCCAGATGAGGATGGGTTTCCTCTTGAGTCTGGTTTCCTCTCAGGAAGTTTCTCCTTTGCCACCTTTGCCACCTTTGTCCCCTCAGGTTTGCTCATTAGGGACCAAGATACACTTTTTCATTGTTCCTGTATGCTGTGTAAAGCTGCTTTGACTATACAGATAAAACTGAGTTGAATTGAAGATGATATTTAAAATGGTTGGTAATGCAGGTGTGATGCAATACGACGCATTGATTAGTGCAATCCTGTGAATGAGGAAACCAACATTGTGAGACGACAGCTTTTTTTTAACACATTAAGCAAAACATATTAATACAGAATAATTAATTTATAGTTTAAACAGTCACATTATATATCACAATTTTACCCGTAAGCATCAGTAATCACCGTTGAGTGGCTTAGAGTAATAAGTAATGTGGTTTTTTTTTTACAGGGATCTCAGTCTGAGGCTCAGAAGCTGTTCAATATCGCCCAGGAGCTCCTTCATACAGAAGAAGCGTATGTCAAACGACTCAACCTGTTAGATCAGGTAATTCTCACAGGAATATATGGTACACTGACATATACACTTCTGTTTCTGTTTCCTTTGCTAACCCATTTCATTTTACCCATTAATTGAAGTCAGAGGGCAGCATGGTGGCTTAGTGGTTAGCACTGTTGCCTTACAGCAAGAAGGACCCGGGTTTGATTCCCAGGGCAGGGGTCTTTCTGTGTGGAGTTTACATGTTCTCCCCATGTTTGCGTGTGTTTACTCCGGGTTCTCCGGTTTCCTCCCACAGTCCGAAAACATGTATGTTAGATTGATCGGTAAATCTAAAGTGCCCATAGGAGTGAGTATGTGTAAGTGTGTGAGTGGCTCTGTGATAAACTGGCGACCTGTACAGGGTGTACCTGGCTTTCCTGCCCTTCACCCTTTCAGAGACGGCTGGGACTCCAGCGAAAAGGGGAATAAGCGGGTATAGAATATGTATAAATGTATGAATTAAAGTCAGGGACCTTTTTTTTTTTGTTCTGCTGGTTAAAAGTCTCCTCACACCTTGAAAGACGTAGGACCAAAAAAAACTTCGTCCAGTCAAAATATTCAGGCCAAACATGATATGCTATATGATAGGCTTTCCTGTTGACCTGCCTGTCAACATATTTATTTGCATACCTCTGAGCACCCTGTTCATGTAGACAGGATACATCATCATCAGGATACATCATTTGCTCGTACAGGTGCAAGTACCAACATTTGGGATCAGTTTGCCATTTTTTTTATACCTTGAAGAGGCGTGGGTTTAAACCGTGAGAAAGGGTTGATAATTTTATTTGTGCTATCAGGCTACAGTTAGCATTTTCCAAAATTTATATTTACAGACTAGGCAAATAAATGAATTCTCTCTCTTTTTTCTCTCTCTCTCTCTCTCTCTCTCTCTCTCTCTCTCTCTCTCTCTCGATTGTAGGTCTTCTGTACTAAATTAACAGAGGCAGGGATTCCTATAGATGTGATTAACGGGATTTTCTCTAACATCTCGTCTATCTACCGATTCCACAATCAGTTCCTGCTGCCAGAGTTACAGACACGAATTACTCAAGAGTGGTGAGACGCCTTTACGTCACTTACTGTATGTCAGTTTATTAAACACCATGTAAGGGTTTTTTTTTTACTCATTGCATATAAAAAGGAACGTTTAAGCTGTATATTTAACTTTCGTATAATCTGTAGCTTATTAGTAAACTAGACCACAGCAAGAAACCCCCCATGTGGTCATGTTACATGTTCCTGTGTTGAGGTTTAAAATTGTTGCTTGTTATTAGTTGCTGCTCCTTAATAATATATATTAATTAAAGATAAATGTAGTGTGTATGTCTGTGTGTCTGCTTTACAGGAACACCAATCCACGTATAGGTGATATCCTGCAGAAGTTAGCTCCTTTTATGAAAATGTATGGGGAATATGTCAAAAACTTTGACCCTGCTATGGACCTTGTCAACACGTGGACTCAAAGGTCGACTCATTTCAAAAGCGTGGTTCAGAACATCCAGGTAGGAGTCAGTGTATGGATCGGTCTTTATTAGTGAGCTGGAAAATGTATAACGGTCATCTTCAGCTTTGAGCTGTTGTTAAATCTGTGTTTGTGTGTGTTTGTTTGTGGGCATGCAGAAGCAAGATGTCTGTGGTAACTTGACATTGCAGCATCACATGTTGGAGCCAGTGCAGCGTATTCCTCGTTACGAGCTTCTTCTGAAAGACTACCTGAAGAAACTCCCCAGTGATGCACCAGATAGGAAAGATGCAGAGAGTAAGTGGTCATGTGACTTACCGTCTCTACATTTCATGTCCGATGTGTAAGTTTGTGAATGAGTATGTGGAGCGAGTAAGACTAATTTTAAGCTCAGCGCTTCCTCTTTGCTTTATGGTGTTTGTTGGGGAACCAGAGTTTTAAAGTAAAGAATGTTTGACCATCATTACGGCACATCATGTATACCGCGATAAGAAAGAAAGAACAGCTTTAGATACTTAAATCTTAAGTAAGTTTTCGATACTTACAGTAAATATAAATAAAAGCGGATTTAAGTTGGCTCGAAAACGTAGATCAGCACATCCTTTCCAGAATTCAGCGCTACAAATGTTCTTGTGATGCCTGAGTTACACGTTTGTATAGATAATCATCAGCTTTTCTGCTTATTTATAAACAAAATGACCAAATGTTTGTCGACACTTTATTAGTTTAAAGCACACAGTTGTCTTTTCTTGTCACAATTGTTATTTTCTTTGTGCTATTTATATCAGTGTCTTTATTTTATTTGTGTCATTATGTTTTTTTCTGTGTCATTAAGTTAAATTTGTGTCACTGGTAGGTCATGTCATCACAGGGTGTCTACAGAGTTTAACACGTTATTTTTAAGACGTTTTATATCCTGTTTACTTTAACTGATATAAAATTTTAGAACACCAAACCTGCAATAAAAATATATGCATATACATACACGTATCTCTTCTCGTGAGCTCTCGCATGCTACCGGTGCTTCCCGTTCTTTATCTGCGATTCTACCACTTTGATACCCTCTGTACCCGTATACATTTTCAAGCCCCGGCTTCCACCACCACCAGAATTCATCGATTTTTAAACATTACTGATTAAATGCAAAGTCATTTACCCATTGTAGCTCCCTCACAGTAAGAAGGTCCAGGGTTCGATCCCCGGACAGGGTCTTTTTGTGTGGAGTTTACATGTTCTCCCCATGCTTGTGTGGGTTTACTCCAGGTTCTCTGGTTTCCTCCCACAGTCAGGAAAATAGCCTCGATGATGGCATGGGGTTAAAAAGTACATAAATAAATAAATACCCATTGCAGCTAACTGCTACCTCAAATTCTCTCTGTTGATGCAGTAACTACGGTGGGGGAAAAAACTACTTCGGTCTGTCCAATAATTGTAAACAGTCTTTGGACAATTTGAAACACTTTAAGGAACCGGTAGCCACCCTGTAAGAGGCTTTGGTTTCCAGCATTATGGTGCCCCTGTGTGCAAAGATTCTTTTTACTTATTGTGTGTGAACACCTTTGAGATGAACTAAAACATTGACACTTAATATTACCACCTTCTCACTAACATATCCTAGCCGAATTAGCAAATGCTAACAGCCGTACTTGGAAATCCAGTGGAAAGTTCTCTGGAAGTGTGGAGGTTTTTAGAGTAAAAATAAAAGTAAATCTGAAATAGGATGCGCAAAAAAAAAAAAAAACCCCGACCGTCAGCTGTCCTAATATTTTTGGTAGGAAAATTATG
This sequence comes from Bagarius yarrelli, assembly GCA_005784505.1. NCBI lineage: Eukaryota > Metazoa > Chordata > Actinopteri > Siluriformes > Sisoridae > Bagarius > Bagarius yarrelli. Next base: position 871,167 of record VCAZ01000039.1, read on the forward strand.
ACCAGAATTATTTCCACTTTATTACAATGGATTAGGTTTTAGCTGCTACATACCTACAAAAGTTTATTCCGTTTAGTCGACTAGTTTTTTGAGGCGGGTCACGTTGCGCCTGAAAACGCGACTAGTCTCGCTGTTTTGTCCTAAGTATGTCGTTAGAAACAAGAAAACTAGGGACATTACAAAAAGGACATTTCAGCAATGGATTTTTAGCCTGCTGTAACTGCTTCTTAATTGTTCTGCTGAAGTTTAAGTGTAAAGGAAAGAGTGAGGGAAGCTGAATGGTTTCTTCTTGTCACATGACCCGCAGCACGCTTGTGGCAAATCTAGGAACTAGGAAAAAAAAGTTCTATATGTGCACGATTGCCGCGCGTTCTCATTTGAAATAATAAAAGTAAATGTGCAAAAGATCTGATATGTGATATGAGATCTTTCTAGTCCTGCAAAACCCATCATCATCATCATCATCATCCTGTTTCTGTTTCTTACTCTAAACCATACAATAAAGTATTTTAGTTGAAATGTGTGTGTGTGTGTGTGTGTGTCGTGTGTGTGTGTGTGTGTTGTGTGTCGTGTGTGTGTGTCGTGTGTGTGGGTGTCGTGTGTTTTTGACTGTTTTTGACTGTTTCTGTGTTATCATTTCAGAGGCTCTGGATTTGATCTCCACTGCAGCGAATCATTCTAACGCCGCTATTAAAAAGATGGTAAGTGGAGCTGTTTCTTCTGTGCGTCATCACTATGCTGGCAGTCAGGATGTACAGTTTCCACTTCCTGTCTGTGTTCACTGATAGAAGGATGATAGGCAAATGTGTTTTCTATCGCTTTCTCACCCGACACAATAACTTGACACTGTGGATGATTCTCTCTTTCATCTGGTGTTTATTTTGGGTCTAACTAAATACTTATTTAAATTAATAGTCTTAACTTCACCCATGTGACTAAACACCAGTTTACGACATCCACTCATTTTACTCATTCTCTGTTTTTGTAAACTCATAAACATAGTGCAGAACAATATGAACTGTGATTGGTTGCTTTACATGTCAGTCAGATGCCCTTAGTTGGTAATGAGATAATGAGATAAATGCCCTTGCTTAGGGGCCCAGCAGGTCTCGGTATGATATTCTCATTTATGTGTTTGTAAGCTTTATTGTTATGTGTCTGCATTATCAGGAGAAGATGAACAAGCTGTTGGAGGTTTATGAACGATTGGGTGGCGAAATCGAGGAAATTGTTAATCCAGCTAATGAACTTATTAAAGAGGGTCAAATAAAGAAAATGTCTGCTAAAAACGGCACAGCCCAGGACCGATACCTCTACCTGGTGAGTCTGTAGTTATGAGTTACTCTGTTTAACACACTTTAACGCTCTGTCTGTCTTTCTGACAAATAGACACACTGATTGATAGATAAACAGCTAGACAGATCAATAGATAGATAGACAGACAGATAAACAGCAAGACAGATATACAAAGATGGACCAGTGGATGGACGGATAAATAGATAAATGAACAGGCAGACAGATAGATAGACGGACAGATAGACAGATGGACGTTTAGCTGGATGCACTGATAGATAGTTAGATAGATGGACAGATGACAGATAGGCCAATGAATAAATAGGTTGATGGATGGATGGATAGATGGATGGATGGATAGAGAAATCCAAATTTTGTCTATTTTGTCTATAGTTTTTTTGCCTTTTTATACTTTTATGATGATAATTTAGCTTTCTGTATTATTCAAATGTCAGTTCTGTGAGGTTTTTAATAATATTCTTCTGTTGATCTTATATTCTTATATAATCTTGTGTTCTTATATCCTATAATCACGGCCGTCATTTAAATTCATATTCAGAATGATGATCTTTACCCAAATATATCCTCCAATACTCTGAGCAGAAATGTTTTAACGGTGTGTGTGTGTGTGTGTGTGTGTGTGTTCTCTTCACAGTTTAACAACATGTTGCTGTATTGTGTGCCCAAGTTGAGGCTGATGGGACAGAAATATAGCGTCAGGGAGAAAATCGACATAGCGGGAATGGAGGTGTGTGTGTGTGTGTGTGTGTGTATATATATTTATATATAGATTTACATTTCATGATATCTAAACAGAATTAATGCTTTTTCTAACTCTAGTGTGTGTAGCATTACATTGTGAACTGAGGAATCATAACTATTTCAGGTTCAGGAAAATATCAAGCAGAACCTTGCACATGCCTTTGCGATCATTGGGAAGCAGCGGTCTCTGGAACTTCAGGCCAGGTCGGAGTGTGTGTGTGTGTTGTATCTTATGCATTTAGTTATAAGTGTGAGTGTTTAGTTGTTGTCTGTAGTTTACAGATGATGTTCTTATTTACAGAAATGCTGAAGAAAAGCAGGAATGGATTCAGGTGAGGGAGGGAGGGAGTGGGTGAGTGAGTGAGTGTGGAAATGAGTGAGTATGGGAATGAAAGAATGAGTGTGGAAATGAGTGAGTAAGTGAGTGTGTGTGGGAATGAGTGAGTAAGTGAGTGTGTGTGGGAATGAGTGAGTAAGTGAGTGTGTGTGGGAATGAGTAAGTGAGTGTGTGTGGGAGTGTCTTAATTAGTCTTAATAGACTAAGTCTAATTAGTCTTAATAACTAGTCTCTCTCTCTTTCTCTCCTCCCCCCTTCCTAGGTACTCCTGGCCACAATATATAAGCAAAAACAGAAAAGTGAGACCTTTAATAAAGCCTTCAGCAGCTCTTTATCCCGTGATGATGAACACACACCTGACTCACCGGTACAGGGATTCTTTTTGTCTTTTAGTGTGTGTGTGTGTGTGTGTGTGTGTGTGTGTGTGTGTTTATTGTTAATGTATGTTTCATGTAGCATTGTACGATTTTTTTATTCTTATTTTTGGAATATTCGCTGGTTATATTATTGATAACATACTGAATAGTAGAGCAGGAAATTAGAATATGGTGCCCTTAAACAGCTGTGGAAATGCCAGTATGTGTGTTGTTATTATAGGTGGGTGTGGATTTACAATACAGATGTTGAGATTGACCTGTTCCATTTATGACTGTTTAAAGCCTGAAGTTTTATTTCTCTACACAGAATCCATGGATTAATACATCTGTAGACTGGGATGGAGGTGTGCATGAAAGGGTGAGTAGAAATTTGGCTATTATCAATACCCCCCCTCCTCTCTCTCTCTCTCTCTCTCTCTCTTTTTCTCTCTCTCACTGCAATATCCCTCTCTTTCGCTTTCTCTCTCTTTTTTTATATTTTTTTCTATCTGCAATACCTCTCTCTCTCTTTTTCTCTTTCTCTCTTTTTTTCTCTTTTTTTTTTTTCTCTTTCTCTCTCCATCTGCAATACCTCTCTCTCTCTCTCTCTCTCTCTCTCTCTCTTTTTCTCTTTCTCTCTCTCCATCTGCAATACCTCTCTCTCTCGCTCTCTCACTTTCTTGGATTCTTGATCATCTCCTCTAGATCTATTGTAGTACAGTACATTCCTCATTTAATACACGGTCATGCTGTGTTGCAGGCTTTAAAAGTGTGTGTGTGTGTGTGTGTGTGTGAATTTTGTGTGCAGAGGAGCTCAAAGAAGCGAGACAAAGAGAAGGAGACCTGTAAAGGCTGCAACGAGACTTTCCACTTCACCAAACGCAAGCACCACTGCAAAAACTGTTCCGCTGTAAGTAAAGAGACTTTTATGCTTATACGGGGCAAAGGGTAGTCTTTTAAGGTATTTTTCTGCTTATAGTTAAAAGCTGCGCCTACCCGTGAGTTTAATCTCTGAATTTCTGTTAGAAAATGAAAACCATATGTTGGAGATTACCAGCAGTGTTGGAAATGTAATAGGTTACAGATTACAAGTTACCCGTTTAAACTGTAATAAAGTAGTTTTCGCTTACTTTATAGAAGTAAAGTAACTGATTAAATTTAATTACATGCGTGGCTGCGCTTCAGCGACTTTGGGTTCAAATGTATCTATCTATCTATCTATCTATCTCTCTCTGTCTCTCTCTCTCTCTCTCTGTCTTTCTCTCTATCTCTTGTTCCCTCTATCTCTCCTTCTATCTTTCTCTACCTATCTATCTATCTATCTATCTCTCTCTCTCTCTCTCTCTCTCTCTCTCTCTCACTCTGATTAAATCCGGTCATACCCCATCCCTCAACCTTGCAGCTTTTATGGGCACAGACTCACCCAAAATTAGACACAAAACAGATTAGAAAAAAAATATTAAAATATCTTTTCTAAAGGTTCAGCTGTCTAACTTGATGTTTATTTTATATTAATCAACTATATATTGCTCTGCATGATTTTATACATTGCACTGTTGCCACCTGATTGGCTGATTGGATAACTGCAGAAGTGTACAAGTGTTTCTAATAACGTGGACAGTGCTGTATTTTGCGTTTTTATGGAAGTTTTAGGTTGGCGAAGACCACATTACGTCTTTTATAAGAGTATAAACTGTCATAACGCCCTCCAACGATTGCTCACATCATTTAGCACATTTTTAGGGTTTTTAAATGACTTTTAAATACTTAGAAATGCACTTTGCATTTCCTTTTCAAAATTGTCTGCATTATACTTCGATACCTGATTTAAACCATATTTGCTGCCCTCTGCAGGCTGTCTGTGGTAAATGCTCAAAGGTATCCGAGACAAAGAACATCCGCGTGTGTAAGCAGTGTTTCGAAGCCCTGCAAGGAGCTGATGGAACGCCAGGGGGCAGTGTTGAGCAGAAGAAAAAAACTCCTGTAGAGGTGAGAAACAAGAAGCCCTAATAAGAATAAGTCATTTCCTGTCAGTGGTTATTAAATAGAAATGCTGGATATTAGATAGCTAACTGTGGAATTGTGAATTATGACGTCTAAGAAACAATTTTCAAAGCATGATAACCACCAACATATACTATATAGACAAAAGTATTGGGACACCTAATCATTACAACCATCTGTCACTCTTCCTCCTATAAAAACCGCCATACCTTCTGTGCATGTTTTCCGCTTGATTGTGTCATGTGACTGTGTCATGTGACTGTGACTTGTGACACACTTATGTGGGTGAACTGGTTAATTGTTCAAAAAAAACATTTGGCCATATAGTGTATTTATAGAAGTACCCTGTCACACAATTACCCCATACTGATTACTCCACTCCCAGTTCTCTTAACAAACTACTAACTGACTTCTATACAAGATTAAACAGTTTGGATAGAAAGTACGGCTGAAGGAAATCTATTGTTTTAGTTACATGACTAGTGTGAACTTTACATACTCACTTAATTACATAATTAATACACTTAGGCCCAATCCCAGTTTTATTTTAGACCATAACGCCTACCCCTTTTCTTTGGCCCAGGAAAGAGTGGCAAGGGGTAGGAATGAGAATAATCCCCTAAGAAATGGGACACCACTACTGGACCAGTACACGTCAACATACTGTACATGCAGTAACATGCTAATTACCTGCCACTAGACTTTTATTTCTGACAGGTCATTGTGACGGGTAACGTTATCAGGCATGAAATATATTGTGGGACTATTGTGCAGCAGTGTAACATTAGTGAACCTAGTATTGAATGTAATAAAACAGATGATTGTTGGTCTTCAAATTCCTTATTAATGCCAAAAAATACTTATTTGTGTATCTCCTCGGTCTCTCGGGCAGGAGAGGAAATTTTCTCATACACCTGCGTTTGAAGTGTGGTCCAGAAAATTCTTTGTTTAAGGGCGTATCTGGCCCCTCCCCCTACACCTACACCTTAATACCTAATGTAAATGTAAAACCTTCACTGTACATTAACATGCCTTTATACTGCGCTTTACAATAATTACTATTCATACTGCATTTTTGCATGTTCCAAGCGTCTCCCGATGCTGTCTTCTCTGTCCACATCACTTAGTGTTACCTCAGCCTTAGTATTGTATTGTCTTAAATATTTGCATTCTATTTTAACTTTTGTACATTTAAACTATCTATCTGTCCTATCTATCTATCTATCTATCTATCTATCTATCTATCTATCTATCTATCTATCTATCTATCTATCTATCTGTCTTATCTGTCTATCTATCTATCTATCTATCTATCTATCTATCTATCTATCTATCTATCTATCTATCTATCTATCTATCTCATCTAATCTATATTCTGTGCTGTTTGTCTCACCATCTTTATTGCTATGAGAAATCCAGAGGAAATCTCTTTTACATCAGAGACTTTTTAACAATACAATGTAAAGTGAGCAAAGTAAAGTCCTGCTGCAGTATGGAATAACCTGCTGGTTTGTTTGTTCAGAGGAGAACTGACCCCCCCGACTGAGTCTGGTTTCTCCCTAGGTTTTTTTTCTTCTCCATTTTCTCACCGATGGCGTTTTGGTTCTTTGCTGTTGTCGCCTCTGATTTGCTTAGTCAGTGACTCTTTATTTACAGATACGAGTTAAACTGAACTGAGTGTTTTAGTGATTGTTCACTGTTTTGTCTTATTGGACTGGATTGTGTAAAGCTGCTTTAACACAATTTTTATGGTTAGAAAGCTATAGAAAATTAGGGTTACTTGACTTGACACTTTACTTTCCTACTATTTTTAAGCTGCAACAGTTGGTGCTCATATGGGTGATACTATATGTATTTTGTATTCTAGAAGTTGTTCTTCTAATGACTGTGTTGTGTTGTGTTGTGTTGTGTTACAGAAGCAGCTCTCAGATGACAGTTGTGTGCTATGCAGTCAGCTCCTGATTCAAGAGAAAGGAAAGAACTGGACCAAGACCTGGGTGGCTATAACAAAAGCAGAACCACTGATGCTTTACTTACAGACCAGCAACCAGGTAGTGTGTGTAATGTGTTTGTGTGTGTGTGTGTGTGTGTGTGTGTAGTTGTGTTAATTTTGTCGGATTCTTTGGTGCGGTCCAGGCCATCGTTATTAGTCTTTAATTATCTTTAAGGAATAATTTCGCCTTGAATCATACCAATTATTCTTGTTCTTAAAAAAAAATTGGTCTTTTTTTCGTTAGTGGTTTAATTAGTAATCCTTTTTCCACTTATTAAATTTGTTTATTTGTATAATCCACCCCGTCTCGACGAACGACTAAAGCAATTTATTTGTTGCGTCACCTCACGGTTTACAGTTACAAAATTTCCTAATGTGTTAAGGAATTTTTCTTATCAGTAACCCGGATTATTTTTATCTAATCGCTGATTAATTGTATTTTTCCTCAGGATGCACAAGCACCATCGTCTCTCTCTCTACCAGGCTATGAGGTCAGCACGTTGTCAACACCCTCCGAAAAATCCGAAAGCAAACATGTGTTCAGGCTCAGCAACTCCCAGCATGCACTGCTTTTCAGTACCCCGGATGTAGAATTACTGGACAAGTGGGTGGAGCTTCTGTCCCATGCTGTAAAAGGGCTGGTTTCAGACACGTCGTTAAGCGCGACGGAACACCGCAAGAGCCGATGAGATGAAGATGTCGAAGCAAAAGACTCGTTACTTGAATTCCCGTTTATCCTCAGCACTTTTTCCTTTATTATTATTTCCTTTTTATTATTTCCTTTTCACTTTATGCTCCTTTTACAAAAGCACAGGATGCATTCGTTCACCGCTGGTGTGTGGCTGGTTTCTAAATGCACTGTTTGTTGTGGATTTTTATGAAATATTTTGAGGCGGGATTATGTTTAAAGTTTTGTTTTAATTCCTTTCACTCGTTTAGCATTAACTCACCTAACTCGCCTCGGACACTATCAGCATCACCTCATACATCCTTTTTTTCTTGAAACATATTCTTTTTTTGTTTGGAAGTTCAGGCTTACAAAAGAGGAACCTCTATTTAGTTGTGAGCCACTGGAATGATTTGACCGTAATATCATCTCATTAGTAGTTTCTTGGTCGGATAACTTATTCCTTCGGAACATCTGCTGGATTACGGAAGTTTTTTTTCACCTACAGTATAAGTAAAACAAGGAACTCTGTCTGAAGATGCATCTCAACATGCTTTTAGTATCTTATATTTATATAATTTGTGCTTTTTAAAACCTCTGCAAGCATTTTTGCTATTTCAGAATGTTGATTTTAACCTACAGAAACAGGATGGTTGTATTTTAAACCAGTTTAAAGCGGAAAAAAAGAAACTTTGTCTACAATATCATTCGAATAAAATAACTCCTGGTTTTCTTGTGTCATCTTTAATAGCAATGTTTTTTTAAGACCTGTCTGTCTGCTTTTCCTAGCGTTAGAGTTGTACTGTTAACACAACAGTCATGCGTTTTTTCAGAATAAAATGTTTGTACAGTGCCAGTGTTTTAAAAAAATGATCTAGATTCTGAAGTACTAATTATAGATTTACATTCATAGCTTTTATTTCTCTCATTTATGCAGCTGTTCAGTTGCTCATTGGGCCCAGATGTTACAGCTTGGTGCTCCTGGGATTCAAACTCCCGTTTATCTCTTTAATACAACTGAGCAAATGGGGCCAACTTGCTCAGGGGCACAACAGTAGTAAATTGGTGCTGCTAGGACTAGAACCTACAATCTTCTGGAAAGCAGTCCAACAATTTAACCACTGAGCTACCACCTACCCATTACACCTCTATATTTAATAATCTGTCATTCAATCTCTTTGCTGAACAGTAACATATGTATACAGTAGTTATATATTATTTATTACAAACAATTTTTCCTTTATATATTTACTAAGAATAAAAACATTCCAGTCAGTAAAATGTTTTTTTTTTAAAATATATATTTGCTAAAAATAGTGTCAGAGGCTTGTGTTGTGTAATGTTAGTCCGTTATAACACTACAAGGAAGTGGTGCCCACACAATGTACATTCCTATATTTCATGTATATGTGTGTGTGTGTGTTTTATGGTTACTGGATAACACTAAGCCGTATTCTTCCTAAAATTGTGAGCATTCAAAATTGTCCAGGGGTAATTAAATCTAGGGAGTTATAATGATTTACACCAGTCTATTGTCTAATTGTTTTTACACTTTCCAGAAAAATTTGTGTGTTTAGAATTTTTTTTTTTTAATTCAATAGGGAGCAGAGATGGCAATCGGTGCCAATGTGCACACACAGCAGATGCGGAAATCAAACCCAACCCTGTTTATGCAAGGCGAAGGGGCTTCCCACAAAGCCACCATGCCATTTGTGTGTTTCACAATCGAACTATAGGATATGCACTAGTGAATTTCTTACATTTAGCTTTTATGTTGAGTTAAAGCAGTTCATCTTCACCCTATAAGTGTTGTATAATAATCAACTTTAGTGTTTACAAGGTAAAAGCATTAATGGGGGCTAGAAATTACACTCATTTTGCACAGACACACAGTGTTTTTACCCTCGCGCTGTAAATAAATAACAACGTCTGGTTTGCACTAGTCCACCAGGACAAACGGTCTGTTCCATTAACTTATACGTTATCTTTTATTGATAGTCTCTCTCTCTCTCTCTCTCTGACTCCGCTCTCTTTCTGATTCTCCCTGGTATGAAATTGTAAGATCTATCTTTTTTGTACTGTCTGTCTGTCTGTCTCTGTCCACAGGTATCTATCTCTCTATCTATAGGTATCTGTCTGTATGTCTGTCTACAAGTATCTACATGTTAGTCCACATGTCATCTGTCTGTCGGTCTACAGATATCTATCTACCTGTCTGTCCACAGGTATCTGTCTATTTGTCTGTCTGTCTGTCTACAGGTATCTATTCATCTGTCTGTTCACATGTATCTGTCTGTCTGGCCACAGGTATCTATCTGTCTGTCTGTTTGTCTGTCTGTTTGTCTGTCTGTCTGTCCACAGGTATCTATCTATTTGTCTATCTGTCTGACTGTCCACATGTATCTGTCTGTCTGTCTACAGGTATCTATCCATCTGTCTGTCTGTCTACAGGTATCTATCCATCTGTCTGTCTGTCCACAGGTATCTATCTATCTGCCTGTCTGTCCACAGGTATCTGTCTGTCTGTCTGTCTGTCTACAGGTATCTATCCATTAGTCTTCATTTTTTATTTAATGCATGCTGTAAACAACCCAACACACTAGTTGCAGCCTAAAGAGATCCTGTAATCAGGAGAGGAGAGAAAAGGAGAGGAGGGAAGAGGAGAGGAGAGTAAAGACTCGCCTACTTCCTGTGCTTTGTAAAACGGAAAGCACGCTTTTGCTCTTCGACTTCTGCTAATCTGCATGACAAGCGAGATCTGCAAACAAAAGTTTCATCTTATCTGTACAACCCACACAAACTGTGTGGAAGCACTGAATACCCCCCAGGGTAAAAACCTCGCTGTGTCCAAGGCACAGACTGTCTGAGAACTGCAGGTGACTGATGGAGTCAAAAGTGACACCAGGAAACAGAAACTGGACTGTGCACCCAGAAGGTAACTCCACCTTTAGCTTTGTTCGGTTAGAATTAAAGAGTGAGCAGATAATAAAAGTCTTACTACTTAATAAAAGTCTTACTATAATTAATTTTAAAGAAGGAGGTCCCAAACTTCTTTTAGCTAAAGCTTATAATTTTTCTTTCTTTAACAGGAGTGGCTGCGGCTCAGCCTGTAATACCAAATGACATGGGCCAAAAAGACTACCAGTAATATTATATGTGTTTATTTTTCCTCCTAATGCTAGATTACTTTATTATTTTGTTGTGACAGTACAGATAAATAAGCATTAGTTTTCAAGAAATATATAAACTATTAAAAGATGAACCATGATCGATAAGACCATTACTTTTATTGTACAAAAAAAAAAAAAAAAAAAAATCAATACATTTCCTGCATTCTGGATCAGTTTTCTCTTTCCCAGCCGTTTGGCCTTTCTGAATCTAACAAATAATTAGGCTACTTTAATAAATAAGATTTAAAAATCAACCCTTATTATTATTAAATACAGATATAAGATGAGTATTTATTTAATGTGTTTCTAGCACTGTTTTTATGGGGAAATGTGTAGCTACCACAGACACTCATATGCTTAGCTGTACGATTGATTCCACTGCGAGAGAGACAGAATATGTGTGAGGATATATAGTATTACTACATATAATATACTGTATATATATATATATATATATATATATATATATATATATATATATATATATATATGGAGAGAATATTTGTGAGAATATATATAGAATTACTACACTAGATAGATAGATAGATAGATAGATAGATAGATAGATAGATAGATAGATAGATAGATAGATAGATAGATCGATAGATCGATAGATGGCAATATAAACAGGCAGACAGACAGGTTGACAGACATGCAGGTTAACAGATAAATATATTTATGCAAAAATCTAGAAGATTCTAAAGGATGGACGGATGGATGGATGGATGGATGGATGGATGGATAGATGGCAATATATAGTATTACTACATATAGAGAGAGAGAGAATGTGTGAGAATATATTAGATAGATAGATAGATAGATAGATAGATAGATAGATAGATAGATAGATAGATAGATGGGAAATATATAGTATTACTACATATAGAGAGAGAGAGAATGTGTGAGAATATATTAGCTAGATATCGATAGATAGATAGATAGATATGTATAAGAATATATACTATTACATTACATTTAGATTCTGTCTCTCTCTCTCTTTCTCTCTCTCTCTTATCAATGCAGATAAGAAAAAATATATTTAATATGTTTAAATACATAATATATAATCCTAATTTGATCTCCTATAATTTGATCTTTTATAATGTAAAGAAAAGAGCCACTACTGAACATTTCCACTAGCTAGAGTCTAAATTCTGCCCATTTTTAGGGGCAAATACAGTTAATAACATAATAGGAACCAAAAACTGAGAAACATTGTTAGCGGCAGATTTTTCGAAAACAGAAAAAAAAAGACAATTAAGTTAATCAGATACTGATACATTTTCGGTAATATTTTAAATGCCTACTTAAAGGAATTCTACTATATGTTTAAAAAAAAAAGTCTACCCCACTTCCTCCTCACATCCTGTGTAAAATGGTTGTTTACAGGAAGTGGCAAAAGCAGGTGCACTGCAAAAACGTGTTAACACAGACACTGAAGCAAATCGTAGAAAGAATACATAATGTGTCTTTCACCATATTTCATTGAAATGTGTGTGTGGGGAAGATCTTTTACCAGAAACATTTTTTTTTGTATTTTCTGTGAAAGTGTTGGCCATAGCAGCTAGTAAGAAAGTAGTGTGTATGTGTGCATGTGTGTGTGTGTGTGTGTGTGTGTGTGTGTTCTTTTCTTTAACCAAGATAATGGAAATAAACTCAAAGATTTAAAATGAAACTTCATCACTGACTTTCAAAATGGCTGCCGTTGTTTGCTACAGTATATTTAAAGGATGTTTTTTAAATAAAGCAGCTTAACCATGGCTCAGCTTCGGTCCTAATCTTGAACATACAGCTATTCGTTCATTTTGTTATCATTTGCTTTCAGTTTCTTGCTTCACACGTTTTTAAAAAAAGATTAAAATAACATATGACACTATTTTTAACCAAAAATAATGAAATAATTTGTTACACAGGAATTTCTGGGTATGTTTGATCATTATAAACAGATTAATGACACACACTTTCGAAATCTCCTGTGTTTGCAGAACAAGGAGAGAAAATGGAAGCATGGTTAATCAAGCATTAGCGGTTATAATGTGCTTCATCCGACAAAATAAATCAGTAGAACAAAAACTATTGCGAAATCTTTATATTGTAACTGTAGAATATAAAGACGTTACCAATAAACAGATGTTACCTAAATTTAGCCTGTAAGCAAACAGTTTTCAGGGACGTCTCTATATCACTGGCACTAAGAATCAACAACGGTGGCCCAGTAGTGCACAACACAAGCACATTTCAAAAAAAGCAAACGTTAACACGTTAACAACACAACGGAAATGTAAACAATTGCCCGTTTCCAAACATGGCAAACCAGCAGCCCCTACTGGTCGGGAACATTTCCATTATGTTATGACTTGTTTCTGTGTTTTGGGTTGACTCGGTTGTGTATCTTATGTTTGCTTTTTAAATTCTGTTATGTTGTGACTTATGGTATGCTAAATGTTGTTGGGCCACTGTAGAATTTTGCCAGCATGACGGTGCCCCTGTGCACAAAGCATCTGGGCTTTTTCAAGAGATCATTTGCAGAGATTGTTGTAGAAGATGTGTTCGAGTGTACACAGATCTTAGCCCCATTCAACACTTGTGGGATAAAATGAACTTCAACTGCACCACAGACAATTACATTTACAGTGTTTGGCAGACACATTTATCTCTTTTATACAACTGAGCAATTGGGGGTTAAGGGCCTTGTTTAGGGGCCCAGCAGTGGCAGCTTGGTGGTGCTGGGAATTGAACCCTTATTTTCCACTTCAACACCTTAACCACTGCCCCATTTTTTACACAACATAATTGCCTGAACTCACTAATACAATGATTAAGCCACACTTTAAAAGTTATTATATGATTAAGAATGAGACAAAATATGAAATGTGATAATCAGGTGTCACCAGCCACTTTATTGGTGTACCTGCTTATTAAGTCATGCATTTATCCATGCATAATAGTTGTAAATGTGGTAAACTGTAATCTACAGCACATTTCATTGATTTCATTCGGGTCTGTGTATCATTTTTCTTTTAGGTCAGTGTACTCCCATGTCTGCTCCAGGTCAGGCAAGGTTTAAGATAGAGGCTGGAAATGGGACCAGTGTGGGCACAGTGATGATCTTGGTGTGCCCTTTAAATCAACGCGCCATCAACGGTGGCCGCATTTCCTGTGAACAGGAAAGTAATATTACAGAATGGGTTGGCGGCATCCCAGAGTGTAAATGTAAGAGACACACAAGCTGTAACACCAATTTATCCTAAGTATTCTTGAGAGCTGTTTGTATACCTGCACATATGACGTTATTGATAACGGTTAACAGTAATGAGTATAAATTACATAAAAAGGGTACGAATGCAACGGGCTGCCAATTAACAGTCAAGGTAGAAAGGTTGCTGGGTCAGACTATGTCCATGATAGCCAGATTCCTGGTTATGACAGACAGGAATGAATTCTAATGATTGATTACATCATGATTGATTTGGCAGACATCCTTATTCAGAGTGACTTACATTTGTCTCACTTATACAACTAAGCAGTTAGGGGTTAAGAAATTTTCTCTAGGGTTCCCCGGTTTCTGACACCTTAACCACTGTTTAACAAAATGCCTTTCTGCCTACTACAGCTGTACAAAAGTGATAACTGATATAATGCACTTAAATTACCAATAAACCTGTCCACTTAGACCTTCAGTCTGTTTCTTCCCCTACAGTCTGTTACAATAACAAGACGTTTTAAATTGAAATCTTTTATCGATCCTGTCATGTGGTAGCTCACTGTTTAGGGTATTGGACTGCTAATTGCAAGATCAGGGTTCGATTCCCAGTACCACCAAGTTGCCACCGCTGGGCCCATAAGCAAGGCCCAATTATTCAGTTGTATAAAAGAGATAAATGTAAGTCGCTCTGGATAAGGATGTCTGCCAAATGCTGTACATGTAACAGTTCCCTCAGTAAGAATATGTCCTAGCTTCTGAGCATTAGCTAAAAAGAACATTTATATTCACTACATTTGGCAGTCAGCCTTATCCAGCATGACTTACATTTATCTTATTTTTATATTCAACTGAGCATTTAAGTGGTTAAGAGTCTCGCTCAGGAGCCCAGCATTGGCAGCTTGGTGGTGTTGGGGATTAAACCCATGAACTTCGGATCAGCAATCCAACACCTTAACCACTGAGCTACCTTTTCCCATGAGACAAAAATACCAAAATGTACTTCAGATTCCAGGCAAGCTGCATAGGTTTTTATTAAAGTTATTTAGTTACCTAGCAAAGTTTGTTACTGATCTGACAACTGGCTTTTTATAGTCCAGCTATTTAGTCTTCTAACCAGTAGGTTATGATAACACGCTATTTAAAAAACTGCACAATGGCAAATGTTAGAAAACAATTTCTCTGCTTTGTTGATGTCACAATGATTATTCTGTATTTGAAACTAAGCCATCATAATTTTTAAAGTTAACAAGGTTTTTGATGTGAATATAAATGATTTTTATGAATTATTTTTAATTTTGATGTTCTCTTTATTATCTTCTCTTGTCATAACGTTCTCCTAAATATCTATTCCCCTCTTAGCGTTCACAAGACTCGAAGCCTACCATCTGGCTTTGCTTTTGTCCATCATCAGCACAGCCATCATAATGTTGATGAGCATAATGTTCTTTACTTCATGGCTGCTAAAGTGTTTAAAGAAAGAGGAAATGAGACAACGGGAAAGGTAAGAAAAGGGAACAGAAGACGAGAAGGGCGCGGTGATGGGTGGAGGGACCAACCTGTTCACAGACATAATTTGCTTATTTGATTCAATAGGGTCTGGATTTTTAAGTTAACTTATACAAGACACATTACTGTATATGACTAAAATGCCAGGTTAAATGTGTATGTACTTTAATGTACTATACAACTCGAGACTAAAGCTAAGACAAATTTACTCAAGGTCACCATACATCAAATAAATAATAGCACATTATAATTTGCATGTCAGATGGCAGATTCCGAAAATGAGAAGCAGCACTGCTAAAGGCTGTATGGCCCATGGTTTATAAGCAATTGGAGTGTGTATGAAGGAGAGTCAGGGAGACGAGCAAAGAGTTGAAGAATGAGTATAGGGCTATATGAGGTCTGAAGGATAAGATGGAGCGAGGTTATATAAAAGTTTCATAGGTGAGAAGAAATATTTTCAAGTCAATGTGAAATTTAATAGGAAGCCAATGAAGGTGTTGAAGATGAAGAGAGGGTGTAATCTGTCATATAAATGGCGTGCGGGTTATCATACAAGCAGAGGAATTCTAAATTAACTGGAGTTTAGGAAGGAGCTAGTGTGGTAAACCAAATAAAAGACAGTTACAGTAATTCGATGCAAGAGATGACAGGCGAGTGAGCAGGAATGACGGTATTGTGAGCGGTGAGAGATGGATGAAGGCGAGCGATATTACGAAGATATGTACTTCCGGGTAAAAGTGACCTTGAATATTTTTTAAACCAATGTATTTGTATTTAATATAATCAAAACATAGTAATATAAACGGTGTGATGGGTTCATTATATCAATTTAATTTATTTAAAATTTCTATTTATTAAAAAAAAAAAAACCTGTGTTAATGAATTTCTTTGCGTGTATGAGATCCACGATATGTTTTCCACAGCTGTTGATCTAGAGACAGCCGTGATTATCGGTATCAATTACTGTGGAAATAGACTGATCCTAGACCAGCAATTATGACCATCTTTTCTCTCGATAAGCAGTGGTTTGCATCTAAAAATTCCACAGAGAATTGGACCTGTAGCCATGGAAAGGCCAAGCCTAACGCAGACTTACACACGCTTTGCCTAGAGTACTTTATGTATTTATTTTTTGTTGTTTAAGAGAGACATAGAAACAATAAAATAAAATAAAAATAAAAACATTTAATATATAGCATCATAAAGATTATTTGGGAATATGTGCAAAGAAATGGCTCCCGCTCCTCTCGTTCCCCCTACCGGCAGGGTAGAGAGCCATGACGCAGCCGCACGCTTCCGCTTTGCTCAGTGGCTTAGTGGCCTTTTTGTGTGGCGTTTGCATGTTCTCCCCCCCAAGACCCCGAATTAGGGAATAAGCAGGTATAGAAGATAAATGAATGAATGAATGAATGAATGAATGAATGGACAAAACTGCACCACAGGGTTTTTCCAGTAAATATCCAAAGTGTAAAAAAATTTTTTTTTTGTGGTCTAAAAAATTAACCCAAGAGCAATCAAGTTAGATTTGCATATATGAGGTAATACAACAGCCAGAAATTCTAATAAACATATAAAATAATTTTAGAAAAATATGGTTTTTGTTACATAAGTTTGTGCACATCCCTTAAAAAAATACTTTTTACCACCAAAATTTGTTTTTAAGACTGTCTTTGACTGCTAATGAATTATAAAGCGTTTTTGAGTTCTTCGGCTGTCTTGCTTGCTGTCTGTAATTGATATTTGGAGCTAATTACTGTATCATTGACTAGAAGCCCAGTCTAATAAGAGGAGCAGCTCGCTAACATGATGCTGCCGCCAGCATGCTTTACTGTAGGTAGAATGTTTATCCGGCGAAGAAGCTGTCTTGTTTTTGCCACAAACATTTTTTTTGGAATTCTGCCTAAAAAGTTCTTTACTGGACTTATCAACCAATAACACATTTAACACATGGTTTCGGGTGATTCAGGCAGGTCCTTGTAGTCACCCTACCCACTAATGAAAGATAGGAGATATATTGTATGTGCTATGATGTTGATAACCGGGCTGTGTAAAAATATCCATACAGCTAACTATCACATTTTATTTTCCTTGATAGTGTGTTGATATTTTAACCTTTAGTACCTATATGTATTTAAATTATGTTAATATTTAATGAATACCCTAAGAGGTTAAGAGCCTTTCAGGGGCTCAGCAGTGGCAGCAATAGGATTGAACCCATGCTCTTTCAGTCAGCAATCCAACACTTCAACCACTGAGCTAACGTGAGATAAAAATACCTAAATGTACTTGGATTCCAGACAAGATGCATAGGTTTTTTCCCCCAAAATTAAGTTAAAATTTGCCCTGTTAATCACCTAGCAAAGTAACTAACTGACATAATTAGTTATTCGGTCTTATAACCAGTAGGTTCTAATTATAGGCTGCACACCAGTATCTATATGTATTAAAGTTATGTTTTAATCTGATTTATGTTTATGTTAATATTTAATTAATACCCTCAGTGTGTGTCAAACGACTTTCTCGTCCGCTTCTGTAGTTGCCACTGATATATACAGCCATTGTCTTAGAAACAAGCATGGTGGAAAGCATGGCGCTTTCAGATTTGTACTTTTAGCTATATTACTGCGAGTAGCGCTAATTGGACTGCTAATTGGACGATTAAGGTTCGATTCCCAGCTTGATTCTCAGTTCAATTCGTGAGGCCCTAGTTTTGATATAGGTTACTTGTCAGCTTGTTTTACTTTTTGCCCTTTTGTCATTTTTTAGTTTTTGCTAAGGTTATGATGTCCTTATGATGTCCTATAGCATATTTTGAAATTATTATGCATACGTCTCCTGGTTAATACCTTTTGTACATATAAGCTTTGTAAGCTCTTGGTGGATCATGGCTTTAGCTGAGTGATAAAACATAGAAGACAGCCTATGGAAATGGTGGATCTTTATTTGGCATTCAGGAAAATCACTTAATTGATGACTTTTTTTTATCTTCATTTTGTTGGTTTCTATATCACAAAGATCTGACACAACATATGTAATGAAAAATACTGAAAAGGAATAAGGGGTGTGAGGGAGTGTGTTTATACTTGTGTATGTTTACAGGATAAAGAGAGAGGAAAATGACAGACTTTGGCCTCAAGTAAATGTTGAGGAACAGAGAGAATCTCTCTACAATGATAATAGCAGGTTTAATTACAACAACATCCAAAACAACAGGAGCAACAGCCAAGGTACCTTAGATCCTAATTTATAGCCAGCGTTCGGGTTCTGTGCCAAACCGTACAAACAAATTGTAGTTAATTTTACAATTGTGCTAGCGTCTCTTATTAAATCTTGTTGTTTTATAGGCATCATTCAAAATACTACCCAGCTCGTCCACCAATCGCGGCCTACTCTGGAATAAAGGCCCCCCCAACAGCCCTGTGTATAAGCAGATGCCTTTACTGTACATTACAACCACATACTTTTTTTACACCCCATTCTCTGTGGTGATCTGTGACTTCAAGCTGAAACTGAGCCAAATTAACAGTATCAAATACACAGAGAGCCTAGAGGAGGCACCCACATGCCCCATCAATCTGGGCTCTAGCAATAAATGATGCGCCAATAATATATTTATTAATAAATAAATCATTTTTTAAATAATGAAAATAATCAGTAAACCAGCAAGAAAGGAGATTTTAAGAGGTTCTGTACAGTTATGACATGAATCAACATTGTTGTGTTGTTAAAATAAACTTATTTTTGCTACTACTTATTTTGTAATGATGTACCATGTGATGGATAGTGAATATTTTGGTATTAATACCAAAAGCATTCCGTTAAAAAAAACCCCCCAAAAAACATGGCGTTTTTTGCTATCTAAACTGTTTAGCACCTTACCTTTTAGCACACTGAATTGCATTGTAATGAAGTGTCAATATTTTATGAACATTTTATGTTAATTTCTTTCCTGGAAATTTTTTGTCTGAGAGGCTTGGATGCTAACATACAGGGCTTTTGCCTTTCTGATGTTACTATAAAATACATGGCTACTGACAATCACATGCTGGGAGGACATGATGGAGGCCCAAAACATGCCAATGCTGTTTAAAGGTGGGGGAAGCAACTACATGGTTCTAAAACCGGTTCTCTGATCAACAATGTGTGGTAAATAAATTCCTGGTGCATGTTTCAGGCCTGTGGTCATGTAATGGATTTGTCTCGGTCAGAAGAGACAGTGTTACAGCTTAAAATATCAGCGTTAGGTAATAGTTGCAAAACAGAAGCACATGACCAAACGTCTGTACAGGCCAACTCCAACATAGAGACAGCGGCACTGAGTGGCTCAAATGGTTAAAGCACTGAGTTGTTGTTTGGAAGACCTGGGTTTGAGCCCAACATCCACTGTTGGCGTCTTGAGCATGACCCCCCATCCTTTCCTGCTCCAGGGGTGCTATATCATAGCCGACACTGTGCTCCAACCCCAACTTTCATTTCACTTTCTGAGATATGCAAAGACACAAATTTTACTGTGCTGTAAAGTCTATTTGACAAATAAACACCTTTATTTAGGGGACATGAGGAAGTGTTGGAGGTAGTTTAGGATTTTGAGGTTCTCTTTGGCGGTGATGAGGTTGGACAGGATTAGGAACAAGCACATCAGAGGGAAAGCTCATGTTGGACATTTCAAGGACAAAGTCAAAGAGAACAAAATTTGTTAAAAATGTTATGTAAAGTGAGTTTGTAAAATGTAATATATTTTATAAAAAGATTTTAGTGATTTTTTTTTACATTTTATTATTGTATTTGCACTATAAATTAAGTATTTGGACAGAATTTTAGTACATCTGACATTACATTGAGTGTATTTAAAACATCCTAATCTATATTTAGTCTTATTTTTCTGTGTGTGGTTTTTTATTATTATTATTATTATTATTATTATTATTATTATTATTATATTATTTTCATTATTTGCTATTTTGACACATTAACATTTGGCTACTTGCAATTATCTGAGTCCCTGCTGACAGCAACCGCTGCGGTTATAAAGAGAAATTTAGAGGGCCAGTATATGTTTAGATACTTCAGTTATGTCTGTATTGTATATAATATATTAGATATATTGTATATGATTGTTAACTGTGTTTTCCCGGAAAAAAACCGAAACTTTTTTTTTGTAAAGGTTTGCGTATGGCCGGTATGGTGTCAGGGTGAAGAATTGCCAGGATTGGGGTTTGAATTGACATTAGCAATCTCACCTAGGGTGTCAAAAAGTCTAAAAACAGCCCCATTCACAATATTAGTATTAGGGGGGAAGTGGTGGCTTAACAGAAAGACCGGGTTTGATTTCCAGCACCAGCAAGCCACCAGTGTGGGCACCTGAGCAAGACTCTTAGCTCCCAATTGCTCAGTTGTATAAAAGAGATAAATGTACGTCGCTTTGTATAAGGGCACCTGTTAAATGCTGTAAATGTATTAGTGAGTTCCAGCACTAATGTTTGGAAAAGGTCTAAGGTGCAGTTGGTGTTCTGGTTTATCCTAAATGTGTTATTGTGTTCTTCCACACCCACTATAACACTATTTTTTTTTTTAGTGGATTTTTATGCTGAAACATGGGTCTCATGAGTATTTAATTAAAGGAAAGTGAAAAACGTAATGCTACAGAAAAAAGAAATTGGGGAAGGGAAAAGAAAGAAAAGTGGTAGCTCAGTGGTTAAGGGATTCCAAATACCCTGCACTCCCAAACTACCATTATTGGGTCCCTAAGCAAGGCCCTTATCCCCCAACTGCTCAGTTAAAAAAGAATGAAGATAAATGTAATATAAATGGGTAGAAATGCAAAAAAAAAGCCCAGCAGCACCTCTACTACCTGCAAAGCCCAAGGAAAGCCCATCTTTCACCACACACCCCTCACACACACTTTTTACCCTTCTGCCATCTGGAAAAACTCACAATGTGTAATGTGTAACAGTTTCTTTCAGAACCCAGAACTAAATTACCTCAACTGACACACACACACTCACTAACTTAAACTCAAACCAACACACACACTCTCACTAAATATAAATCAAATTCTGGAAATTCTGGGAATAGAATTCTGCTTAAGCACAAACACTTTTCTAACACTAACGCTGGTTTGCACAATAACCTTTGCTGCTACTACTTACTTACTTCACTTATAATCTGGTCGGCGCTATTGAATGTACTGGTACAGAGTGTTTTTGTATTGTGTTGTGTTTTGTATTGTCTATTGCACTGTCTGGAGTAATGTTAGTACCGTTATTTGCACTGTTTGTCCTGCACTTTTTGCACCAGGTTGCACACATGCACTTTATGTTGTTCTTTGAGTAAGGAGCTTGTTGTTTTGTGTAAATCTGTGTTGTTTTGTGTAACACCCTGGTGTCTGGGAGAAACATTGCTTCATTTCACTGTGTACTGTATCTAATATATATGGTTGATATGACAATAAAGCACCTTGAACCTGAACTTGCATTATAAGGCATATAACTGTGGTTAAGGTGTCCACATATTTTTGACTATAGAAAAGAAAACCAGGCAGTTTTACACATGTGATCTATCATTTCTGAATCACACATCCAATCCCACCCTCCTCACATGTGGTCCCCAGTCATTCACAGGTTAATTTTTCTCATCTCCCGCCTCAGCACTGTTGTCACCGCGTTACATGTCCAGCTCGCTTTCCTATTGGATGATTTCGCCACATCGTTACTATGGGCGTGGAGGCGATGGAGCTTTAGAAAAACCCCATGGCTAGAAATAAAAGCTTTTGCCTTAGAACGTTCTAAAGGAATTCCTGAAGCTAAATAAATCGTATCGTTATGGTCACACGCTGAAATACACCTTTAGATGCGGTGTCGGATAAATGAATTGTCCCTTTAGAGACAAAACGCGCATTCAGCACAAAGCGGCATTTATTACTTAAAGGACGAGGCAAATGGTGGGCTGTCGAGATGGTGATCCTGGGAAAAGAGCATCGGTGTATCTTCAGATAACAGATGACATCCGACGGAAAGTGGATTTATGACTATGAGTAGCAGATAAGTAACTGTTTTTGTTGCTGATATGATGTAATTACAAGGCTTTTTAATTGAAAGTAAAACCGCTACAGCTTCTCAGGGCGTCGTTTCCATTTTCTCAGCTGATGATGGCAACCTGAGTGTTTGCTGACTGGATGTGCGCACCTGCCTAATTTAGACAAACTGTAATTGCGCCAAACGGACGTCAGTTCTCGCTTGTTTATTTTTGCGCAGGCAGCGTAAGCAAAACGACATCAACTCCAGCTGCATCAATGGATTCTGGGCTAATTTGCTACATTATCAGGTCGATTTAAGTTTTGGATATTTATTTATTTAATTTTTTTTGCTGGAAAGTGCGAAATCGTCCCATGGTGAACTGCGTCAGAGCGCGCACGCTGCAGGAACTCGGCCGCTGCGCCTCCATGCTGGAAACGACGCCGCTCCACGTGAACTGGATACGAAGCGAACATTGTTAGAAACAAACCCCACGCGGAGAAGATCAGATTACCATGGACCCCGGTGGTGGAAGTAAACCCACTGACGGGCCCTCGATCTCGAAGTGTCCCTCTGTTCCTAATTCGCAGTGCGAACTCAATGGGAACATTTATGAATCTGTCAGCGAGGGCAACGTCAATAAGATGGACGGCTCGGGTGCGGTGCGCGGTGGAAGCGACCCAAGCGCTTATCCTCCGCTGTCGATCTACCGGCGCACCGCCGGCCAGCGCTTCATCCGGAGAAGTTTGTGGTTTGCTGACGACGAGCAGCCGCACGACGCTCCCGAATACGACGTCCGGAGCGAGATGTCCTCCTTTTGTCTGCGAACAATCGTGGATCGGACCAGGAATGCTTGGTCAAGCTTACAAGAAGGCTCGAGCACTGAGAGCCAGGCTGGACAAAAGGACAGCGCCACGGAAAGCACGAGCGCTGATGAGGATAAGGACAGGCCCGGTGCCAGTGTGCACTCAGGTGCACCAAACGGCGGAAAAGGCACCGTGAAAACCGCAAGCGAAGAAAACGAGGAGGAGGCCGAGATGAAAGCCGTGGCAACTTCTCCAAGTGGTCGCTTTCTGAAATTCGACATCGAGCTCGGTAGAGGTTCCTTTAAAACCGTCTACAAGGGCTTAGACACGGAGACCTGGGTGGAGGTGGCGTGGTGCGAACTCCAGGTAGGTCAGTGTGGCTTCGATGGCACACTTGCAAAGCATTAGATTGCGTGCAAACCAGCAGGTCTCAAGCTTTTATTTATTAAAATGC
Organism: Bagarius yarrelli; assembly: GCA_005784505.1. Lineage (NCBI taxonomy): Eukaryota > Metazoa > Chordata > Actinopteri > Siluriformes > Sisoridae > Bagarius > Bagarius yarrelli. The sequence continues at coordinate 894,733 of VCAZ01000039.1, forward strand.
TTTTCTAAAGCATTCATTATAATTTGTCTAATTTGTACCCCATGCCTGCATTTTGTCCTGATCGACCTGTTGCAAAACAAAAAAGCAGCCATCATTCATCTTGTAGGATTTTAGAAGTCGCACCTTGGCACATTTAACCCTGTTATAAGGGTGGACATTTATGCAAAAATAATTTCACACGTAAGCATGCATTTAATGCATGCATGCATGCAGCTGCCAGCTTAGTTTATCACAGCAAAGGTTTGTCCTGTAGGTAAACTAGCAGTTTATTAGAAGTCCATGGTTCGAACAAAAACAGCCCAAAACTTTTATTGTGCTTAATGTGGAGACAAAACATTACTGTAAACTGTCCATTTATAAACTGTCCATACCATTTCAAATAAAACCTTTCTTTTTTGGATTTTTTGTAATGGTAAAATCTGTCCGCTGTTCCTGCAGGAAAAAAAAGAGGGATGGTGCAAAATTATAGCTGCAGTGCCTTGCAAATGTATTCAGGCCCCTGATCAATTCTGTCATATTATCAAACTATAAATGTTAACACCGGAACTCAAAATTAATTATTAAAAGGTGACACTAAAATCCTAAAAATATTCCTCCACCATATCTAGCTGTGCTATGGAAGCTGCCAGGTTGCACAGATGAAAGGAATTGCATTAACGAGAACACAATTGATCTCCCCTTGTAAGTAATTAAACATGGCATCCTAATTTGGTGATAAATAACCCACTTTTGAAAATAAAGACCAAAAAGGATTTTACAGATGCATAGATTAGGGAAAGGGTTAAAATAATATCCCTGTCAGCATAGGTGATCAATAAGCAGGAAGTGGCTGGTGTGGTGGCAGTATAGGATTGATAGGAGAAAGTGGTACCGCAGTGGTTAAGGCAGGGGCAGGCAATCTTGGTCCTGGAGGGTTTAGCTCCAACCCCAATCCATCACACCTGAACCACCTAATTAATAGGTACACTTAAAAATTACAGGTGAGTTTGTTGAGGCAAGTTGGAGCTAAACTCTGCAGGACAACGGCTCTCCAGGACCGAGATTTGATTCCTAGCACCACCGAGTTACCATCGTTGGATCCCTTAGCAAAGGCCCCTAACCCTTGAATTGCTCAGTCGTATAAGTGAGATAAATGTAAGTCGCTCTGCATAAGGGCGTCTGCCAAATGTCGTAAATGTAAATGATTTTTGGACATTTGCCTTTTTTTTTTTTTTCTGAGAAATTATACACATTTACATTAGAAGACTGGAAGCAGTTAACTCGATGTTAATTCTGCTCTTAAGATTAAATATGCAAATTATCCTCAGTCAAAATTAAAAACATTATATGGCCAAAACTTCAACAAATATTCATCATGCACACATGTGGTTCAATCCCCAATCTGCATGTCTGTATGCGGTGTAGCGTTACAATTTCCATTCGCTGGAACTAACAGGCGTAAACCTGTTCAGCATTTCAATGCCTATAAAGCGATGTCCATGGAGACATGATTTGCAAAGTTTAAATTGGAAGAACTTGAGTGAACTGCTCAGATTCATGACCTCAACCACACTGAACACCTTAAGGATGAACTGGAACGGCGACTAAACCTCAGGCCTTCCCGTCTGACATCAGTGCCTGATCTCACTAATGCTCTTGCAGCTGAATGAGCAAATCCCCATAGCCACGTTTCTGTATTCAGTGGAAAGCCTTTGGAGAAGAGTGTTGGTTATAATTACAGTCCAGAAGAGAGAGAGAGTTTCTTTTATAATGCTCTTTTATTAAAATTAATTTTAAAAATAAAAACCTTGAAGCATCATTTAAAATCCTTGTTAGCTAACATTCATCACAATTCCTATAAAAATCATAGAAATGTCAAGGACTCGCACAGACTTGACGTAAATGCCAGAAAAGTCATCTGATTAAGACATCACTAACTAAAAAATAAACAGACAATTGCAATAAGAGTGAGTAGTTAATAGTAGATATAGCTACTGTATATAATTCTTATTGATGGTATAAGGTTGCGCCGCTAAGGCGAGGCTCACACGGTCTGTCCGTGGGCAAATCAAAGCGCACAACACGAAGAAACTCCACTTTCTGAGGTAAAAACTTTAAATGCACAGTTTGCATATTTAAAATACCGTTAATCAAGCAACATTAGACAAAATTTACACCATCACGACTGTTCAATAGTTTAAAACGCAAGAACAATGATATTAGACACTTTACTTTTGAGGTGCTGCTTTTGTTCTATTTCAACTATGGAAATAATTCTGAAGAAGGAAACGGTGGATCGTTAGCATTTTTGCTAAATGAGTCATCAAAGTTGCATCAGCCCATACATAAACATCTGATGAATCAGCCATTTAAACGAATCATCTGAATGAAATCCTAGCAGAAGGACTTTGCATACACGTCAACCCCTGAAAAGCAAGATACCATAGAGCCCCCCCCCCAAAAAAACTAATTTAAGTTCAACCCCTGCATATAACTCGGCCTTTATGGTACAGTAAAGTAAATTAATTTAGACTCTGAATAGCTGAAACTGCAGTCAGTACATTGCTGAAGAAAGAGGGGGAAGTTTAGTGTTAAAAACTATCAAATTATCGCACGATTGGAGGATCTACTGTGTTTTTAAAGCTACATTTGTTGAGTCTTGGGGAATGTAAATTCAAGATGTTTTTTTACTGAAAGGAAAAATAAGGGCAAGGCCTTAAATAAAGTTCGCTTTGGCAGTTGTATTGTAAGTAAATTCACACATGCAGTCTTTCTGTAGCAAAGGATTTCAGAAACGGTAATTTTTGGTTTCACAGGCGTGTGTTCGGTCATATTAGATTTTATATAAAGATTTTTATATGAGTATTATGTAAGTGAGCAAGAGTATTATAAAAGAAATCATAAGTGGTGGAAGGCGATAACTGGGTCACATTTTACTTGCGTCATTTAAAACTGACTATATCCGTTTCTTTTTTTTTCATATACACTATAACAAGCAAAACAACCCAATGTAGACGTACTGAACAGAACATAATCAATGGACGAAGACAAAACTATTATTATATATTTTGCTTCCGAATGATATTTGAAGGTCGGCAAAACTATGATCGCTTTGGGTGGAGGAAGAAAGAAAAGAAGACATTTGTTGCAGCCTGGACAAATGTAGAATTAATCACTTATTTATTTTTTTTTGTGTTTAATATAACAGACAAAACAGACTTTAAAATAAATATCAAAATACAAGTTGCACTAAGCTATAAATGTACATTGCTGCTGGTGTCCAACTGAGTTAATGACCGTCACTAGTTTAACTCGCACTGATGGGTAAAAATCTGATCTGTCTGTTTACATGGTAGACACTAATGCACAAATCCGATTCATATCCCATTTATTACCACAGACAAATGCGGCCTGAGTCTGATCTTAAAATGATGAGAATCCATGTGCTTTTTTCCTGCTTACACGATCGTCGGTCATATCCCATCTGTGCCAATCGGAATTGGGTCGATTGATTAGTTGTTTTGTCCTCATCTGTTTGTTTTTTTTTTTCCATCGGCGTCTGTGATCTGAAAAAAAGCTAGTTAAAGTGTCTGAAGTTTTCTTATTACGCTTGTTGAAATCAAGGAAACTCCTTTTTTTTTTTTTTTTTTTTTTTTTTTTTTTTTTTTTTTTTTTGGTCGCTTAGTTATGTTAATTTGTAATATGGTGGGCGGTTTTAGGTAGTGTGTTCTGCTTGGGCATCTTAACAGTTTGACCCACAACCCAAAAAATTCATAGCTTTACTTGTTCAGGTATGAGAAATATTGAGATTTTACAAGTCGTCCACGTTATTCTAATTCATAGTGGAATTATTTATAGTATGAGAGGATGAAAGGAGAGTAAATTGTTGTTTTTTTTGCTCTTTTCTTCATTGTTTGGCTTAAAGGCTCCAATAAAGTCATTAAAAACATCTGGCGTGATGCAAACAGACCATGAAGGACATATTTGAAAGACTGTGCTGAAAGTGTGCTGTTTGTTTTTTAAGACACCAAACAAAATTTTAATTTTTTAATATGAAGCCACACTTTTGCAATCAGGGTTTTTAGAGCTCTGGTCTGAAAGGTGGACAATGGCAGCATAGCTTGTAGAAAACAACATTTTTGATTCATGTCCAACTCTTCGAATGGAACAAGAATCGAGCTTATCTTGATCATCATGATGCCGAGGTATTTCGACTGATTAAAATCTTCTCTTCAATTTTAAACCAGAGGGAAACAACTTTAGGCAGTATTTTAGAGTACCAGTGTGTAAGCTTTGGGTAGGGTTTTAATACTTAAAATGGTTTTAAATGATTAAATAGAACTTGAAAGTATATTGTGTGCTGCTATTTAGGTATCTTTGTTTTTAAAAAAAAAAAAAGATCAGGTAAACAAAAGTTAAAATAAAGTAAATTAAAATAAGTTTAATCATTTAAAAAAGTAGTTGCAGCTTTGGTACAATGATGTGGCTTCAAACTGGGTTGTGTTTGCTGGAATTTGCTTATATTTATAGCATTTGACAGCATTTTACTAACTTTATTTTATTTATACAACTGAGGAATTAGGGGTTAAGGGCCTTCCTCAGAGGCTAAACGGTGGTATCAGTTTTCTGATCTACCCACTGCGCTACTACTTCCACCTTCCTTCAAAACCATTATTGATTGATCTATAATATCCAGGATATATTTTTTTTGTGGTTTTAGTAGTAGTTATTTTTATCAGTAATTTCCAAAAAAAAAAAAAAAAAACCCAGCTTGGTGAAAGTGGTTGTCTTTACATTTTACCTAGAAAGGATGGGCATGAGATTGCATCAAGAGACAAAAATGCTTTGCATTCCAAAAACCTGTAGATAAGTGGCATGGCCAAGCCATAACATTTATTCCCAGTTGTAAGTGTGTGTGTGTGTGTGTTTGCATAAAGTAGGGTAGAATGGCAGGCCTTCTAGAAAAGTTGTACAATATTTGGATCAAAATATATGCTATTTGGACGTAATGTTATTATGCAAATATATAAGAACTAACTTGCATAACATTGGTTGTTATGAAGAGCTAACGTCCACGTGTTATTGCTATGTTTAGATCTCTCATTTGATTCGTTGACTTGACTTGATTCTTTTTGGTTCAGTGGTGTGCAATCAGGGCCAGCAAAGTCCTAAACACTATCAGAAGCACTGACCTACATTTTACAACCTAAATTCTAACATTTGTTCCAAATTGTATTAATTTATTCTGAACATATTATCCTCATTTCGTAGCGTTTCTCTTGCTGCACTGTTTCCAGTACGTGTGTGTGGATGTGAGAAAATGAAATCTGATTGGGCAAAAACTTTATTTACCCTTATCCAGAGCGTTGCTGCCATGTTAATCTTATCTGCTCAGAGCCTTCAGAATCAGTAGTGCTGCCCATGTAACTTAAACTATATCAGCAGGGCCAGATTGGTAATTAGGTAAAGACTGTTTCTTTAATCAGTCAGATTTCAAATTCGCCTCTCAGTTGGCCCACAATGACAACAGCATTTGTTCATTCCCTGACTGGCTGATCAGAGCCAACCTGTTACAGCCAAGTGCAAATAGCGAAACGCGACTGTACACTTAACATAAAATATTTACACCAACAAGGGCTGACGGTGGAGTAAGAATTGACTCTGTCTCAGACATACTTACAAATCTGTTTTCAATGCGGACTTTTTTCAGTGAAGTTAGACGTTGTGAGGAAAGCTTGGCTAACCCCGAAGCTAACTAGCTTGTCTCAGCCCGGGTAAGAGTTGGTTTGTCACTTCCAGAAGAGTGCTAACAAGCAGTAACGCTGGCTTACAGCCTTTTAATTTTTTTATTTTGTTATTTTTATTAGATAAATATTGATTCTGAACTTTTCCAGATGATGTACGTGGCACAGTTGCGGTTGTAGTGTAGAGGTTTGGAGTCTTAACTGGGTTTCTTGCTTTTAATAAAAATGTTTTTTACTTGCAGTAACCAAAATGTCTTTCTGTCTGTAATGCCATACCGGGTTAAGTTGTGTTCCTGTGTTGGTGGTTTCAATAATCGGGACATGATGGTGATTTTAAGAGGTGGAAATAATTGCCTATCTGGGTGCCATCAACATTAAAATAAAACCATATTTCAAATATACAAACTTTTAAAAAAAAAAAATTTTTTTAATTATTATGGGTCAAATTATGGGGGCAGGGGTGGCTCAAATGGTTAAGGTGCTGAGTTGTTAATCTGAAGACCAGAAACACCTGGGTTCAAGCCCCACCTCCGGCAAGTCAAACCACTGTTGGGTCCTTGAGCAAGACCCTTAACCCCTCCTGCTCCAGGGGCGCTGTCATCATAGCTGACCCTGCGCTCCTGACCCCAACTTACTAAGATGGGATATGCGAAAAATGCATTTCATTGGCTCTGTACACGTACCCTTGCACAATGACAATGAATTGAATATACTTATTTTGTTAGCCGCTTTGTTTACCCAGTTGTATCCTTAATAGATCATGCAGATGTGTCAGGATAAGTATTTATTTATTGACTGCTTGTGGAAGGGCTGTAAATTTAATTGTCAGAACACAGCAATATCTCGACAGGTTAAAATGCAAAATAACCAGAATCTATGTTTCGAAAAAATAGTTGGCCTGGAAAAAGATTTCCACAAAAGTTTTTATTTCTTACGTTCCATTCACATTTCTCTGCCACTTGCATTTCTCTCGCTGAGCAGTTGATGGTAAGGGGACTTGCCCAGATGCACACCACTGGCAGCTTGTTGGTACAGGGAATTGAATTTATAATATTCTGCTCAGCAGTCTAACAGCGTAACCACTGAGCTACCACTTCCTAAGATTTGTGGCTTTGTTCGCTACTCGTGGGTACTTAAACCCCTGTCACCCGTTTCTAATGGTTTTTGATGTAGTATGTGGTAGTGGACTGTGGCTTGTACTCATTAACTGCAGTGCAGATGAATACAGTGGAATACTGCTGATGCTGCTTATGTTGATTTTGGTGATGGTGCAAAAAAAAAAAGGGTAAATCGTGTGGGTGTGTACAAACATGTTTATAGCTTGCGAACATTATTTCAGACGATTTTAAATTATTTTACAGGCTAATTTTGGCAACATGTCGTCCCACGGCAGTGCAAATTGCTAATCCAAGTTTCTTGTCCCATGAAAGTTTCAGCATGCAGTCAGTAGTCACATGACTTCCCACTTTCACCCACATCCAGGATTCATATGGCTGAAGTCATTCTCCTTAAATAACGTGTTAAGATAAGGGCATGGGCACCCCCAAATATTGCCTTTTGACAGGGATATCTGTTTGCCCACCCTTCTATGGTTGGCAAGAACCTGATCTGGTTAAGATTAAACATTTCTCTTCCCAGGTAGAAAAGAGGAATCTGTAGCTAAAGTTAACTAAGGGAACCGATCGACCATTAAAATAAACTGCAGTTTACATGGACGGGGTTTTTAAAAACCCAACATACACACCTGAACTTTTTTCTAGCTTCCAGAAGGAACAGAGAGTTCCTAAAACCTTTTTTTTTTTTTTTTTTTTAAACCTGTCTTTATGCCAATAGTGTAGATTATTATTTCTTACCCACTTTCTATAGACCTGTATTGCTTGCTTTTGTATAGATCATTTTAAATGGTAAGCTAGCAGTTTTTATTAGCTAAAGCCAATCGTTAGGACGGCATAATTGAATATTTAAGTTCTCAATATTTAAAATCTTTTTTTTATACAGTAATATGTTTTCATTGTTCCTATAATCTTAAAGCATTTCTATCCAAAAAGAATGCCTGTAAGTGTCCGTATGCACAGTCACCGGCTGTTCTGATTGCGTTTTAGCCCACAGTGTTGCTCACGGGTGACTGCGTGGAGCTTGCTATAGATTATTTCCTGTGACACAAACCAAACCATATTGGCTAAAACCCAGAAGGAGGAGGGATGTGTGATTTCTGTTGCACGGCTGAGTAATGCGATGTGTTATTTGGTAGAATAGCTAAAGACTGGGTATAAAAAGCAATATTTCACACTAATATACCTAGAATGATGGCATAATGACTTGCTTTACAGTCAAATAAGCTGCTTGATTTGGGTTCAGGATGCCCGAGTGCCAGCTGCACATCCCATTCATTTATACACAATTTTATTTGGTTTGTGTCTAAATTTAAAGTCGGTGACTTACTTTTTTCAATCTCTTTTCCTCCTCCCGACAACAGTGTTTATATGAAGTCGTCAACATGGTAGTGTTTCTACTACTGGTAGACATAGTTATGACGGTCATCAGTGGATGGAGCATCTATCACTCCAAAACAATTAGCTTGCCACTAGAATGGAGAGAGAGATTTGTCACATGTATATCCAAAGCTCAGCAGTATAAGTCTATATCTCATCATATACAAAATGAATTTATGTACTTCCTGAAACTGGTGCCCCTGTATGCATATGAAGAAACACACATTTCCTTTTTTTTTGCCTGAAGTCTCTTTTTTTTTTTTTTTTTTTTTTTTTTTTTTTTTCCTCTCAGCTTCGTCACGTCACTTGCGCATTTTGTCCCTAATTAGTCATTGTCACTCGTTGCAAGCACTCATTGAAAATGAATGAGCTCAGATCATTTGGCTACGACATGCTGTGAACACATCGTAAGTCTTTACATTGGGACCCTGTGCAACCCTTTTTTTTTTTTTTTTTTGTTGTCTGCTTTATAAATTTGATCATCAGAAACTGTGCAACTGCTGGTCTGTTATTAGGTCAGTAAAAAAGAGTGATGCAAAACAGGCTTTTATTGGCAGACGCCATTATTCAGAGCGACTTACATTTCTCTCTCTTACACAACTGGGGGTTAAGGGCCTTGCTTAGGACCCCAGCAGTGGTAGCTTGTTAGTGGTGATAGGAATCAAACCCCCAAACCTTTTTAGTTTGTTATAAACCCTGAAATTCCGAACTGTAACCTAGATACATTTTTTGGTGCCTAAAAAAACCCTGTTAGATAAACACATTATCTAAAGTGTAGTCCTGGATTGCAGGCTGCTGGCTTAGAACATCTCAGGAAACGTGGCTTGTGCGGTGTTTATGATCTTTCTGCCCTGTTAGTAACTACTAAATAATGCAGCGAACCCCATGAGTCCGGGGAAAAGCCTGCACAGAGAAAGGCAAGAGTGAGAAGAGAAGAGAGAGAGAGAGAGAGAGAGAACGAGAACAAGTGAGAGGGATGGAAAAGAGGGGTTAGAAAAGGTGCCAGGGTGCATATGGATTATGTGGGGACAGCTTAGGCAGGGTAGCTCAACTGGATGCAAAAGGCTTTCTGCGGTGTTGCATAATTTATAAGCTTGAGGATCAACCACAATTTAGAGAATGGGGGGGGGGGTTCGGACCAAACACACCCTAATAGTGTGTCTTATTATTTAATTAATTTTTTAGACCTTTTGATATAACACTCAAGATCTAGTCCAGCTGCGCCGCCTTTTAATGATAACCAGCAGAGACTCTTGCCTTTCTAACAATTCCTTCAGCTGATGTTCAGTCATAAATCCAGCTGTGCCTGCAGCAATACATCAGAGCTTTTATGGTACAGCAGCTAGATGAGACTTAAATTACATACTTGGGGTTTAGCCAAGAGCTGTACAGGTTCTATAGTCTAATCATGCACTTGGTACATATGATGCCAAGTTAAATTATACTATAGGACTTTTTTTTTTTAAATACGTAATGGAATCAGTTAATCAGCTCCTGCTAGTAAACATGTATCTTCCTGTATGCATGCATGCATGCATGTAGTATAAAAAATAAGTACTTTAATACCAGAGTTTACAAACACTTTTTTTTTTTTTTCTTCCCCTCTTATTTTGCCTTTTGCCCAGGACCGAAAACTGACGAAAGTGGAGCGGCAGCGCTTTAAGGAGGAGGCTGAGATGTTAAAAGGTCTGCAACATCCAAACATCGTACGGTTCTACGACTTTTGGGAATCTCTGCTTAAAGGGAAAAAATGCATCGTTCTGGTGACGGAACTCATGACCTCAGGGACATTAAAAACGTGAGTCAGATCTGCAGACGTGTGCTTTTGGCTTGACACCTATCGATCGCACTATTGATTTTGTTGCATGTCAAGCTCAGGGCTGAGTGGCAGTATGCATTGGGGGGGGGGCTTTTTATACAGAACATTTATCAGCTGCTGTGAAATAACACGATTTAGTTTATGACTCATTCATTTACATTTATGGCATTTGGCAGACGTCCTTATTCAGAGCGACTTGCATTGATCTCTTTTACACAACTGAGCAATTGGAGGTTAAGGGCCTTGCTCAGGGGCCCAACAGTGGTAACTTTGTGGTGCTAAAAAAATCAAACCACTCTCCGTGATGATGATGATGATGATGATAAGAATCTGATGCTGATTCCACTCCAGACATCGATCCATATCCCAGTGAGGCATTTTCTCAATAACAATCCTAATCTGTCTGATCTGTTCAGTCCAGATCCCCAAGAGAACCAACGCTGTGCACTTTATGTAATCAAGGTCCGCAAGAAGTTTATTTTTGTGGTTTCCATATGGACTGTTGTTCCCGAGCTTAGTTTATTTAATTATGTCCCTTCGAGGATAATACGTGATCAGTTACGGCAACCGCAGATATACACAGCGTTGGTTGCTTAATACTTGTGCGAGGGTATCAGTAAGGCCTAAACTCCCTGTCGAGAGCTGATGATGCATTTGGCCTACTTATGAAACTTTTTAATACAATAAAGCGACTGTCAAGTTTAACTGGATTTAATTAAAGTCACGATAAGTGACTTCGCCATGGTGTCTTTTTTTTTTTTTTTTTTTTTTTTTTTTTTTTTTTTTTTTTTTTTTTTTTTTTTTTTGTGTGTGTAAGGACACATGCTCTGGGTTTTTCCATTCATGTGAGGTGGTGGGGGGGGGATCTTACAATGACTCTTTATTTTGCTCCACAGCTACCTGAAGCGCTTCAAGGTGATGAAACCCAAAGTGTTACGCAGCTGGTGTAGGCAGATCCTGAAAGGGCTTCACTTTCTCCACACTCGCGCCCCTCCTATCATTCACCGAGATCTGAAGTGTGATAACATCTTCATTACGGGTCCGACAGGCAGCGTGAAAATTGGAGACCTGGGCTTGGCCACGCTCAAAAGAGCCTCGTTTGCAAAGAGCGTCATCGGTGAGTTAACAGTGTAACACTGTTAATTTGTAAATAACTTATGACTAATAGTGCACATGGAATTAGTAGGTTAGCAAGTGGAATTTGAATGGCACAGGTGGAAATTTTTTATTTTTTTTTTTTTGCTTTGTAATTCCAGTGGTACAGGATTGGTTTCTTTCGAGGTTTTTTTCACAAATGATTGCTGTTATATTTACATCTAAAAAGAGTGTGAATTGTAACTTGCTTTGATTTGTACCGTTGCAATAATACTCACGCATGTCTTTGTAGCATTTTATTTATACATTGCATAGAACCCCACTGGACCATGCAAAGTAAAAACTTATTATTTTTTACAGCAAATTGCCAACCCAATCCAGCACCAGAAACATAACACAACCAGGAATGCTGAAATCTTCTTAGTTGTAAATTCTGTAATGTTTCTATGCAAAATATTGAACACTAGTATTAACTGCAACGTTGGTTTCTGATCTGTTCCCTTGTTCCCCGAGCCGGCTTTTCCAGATAAACTTGGTGGGTCCTCATCCTTATATCTGGCCCTTTGTCGCCCCCCCCTTCAGGCACTCCAGAGTTTATGGCCCCGGAAATGTATGAGGAGCACTACGATGAGTCGGTGGACGTCTACGCTTTTGGCATGTGTATGCTGGAGATGGCCACCTCCGAATATCCTTACTCCGAGTGCCAGAATGCTGCGCAAATCTACAGAAAAGTCACCAGTGTGAGTTCTGTTGCCCAGTACTATTTATTACACAATCCTTTCCAGTTCATTCCAAAGATCTTTAGCAGAGTTGAGATCAGGGCTTTGTGCAGAACACTCGATCCCACCATGCCATCATTAAACTCAAGTGCTTTGTCATGCTGGAACAGTGTCGTGGTTCCAGTAAAGGAATAATTGCTGTGTGTGTTCAACTTCGTGGCAAGACACACTTATGTGGGTGTTCTGGCCGCAAATGTGCAGCTGTTTCATGTAGTATTGCGCTATGGCATTTAAAGCTCCTGTGTTGCGTTTAAAAAGAATAACCTAAATTTTGAGATTTGTCTTTGGTGGAACTGTTAAATTGGTGGCTTAAGTGGGTAGGGCTGTTGTTGTTTACCAGAAGTTGAGTAACAAGTAAGTCCTTATTTCTCATATATACACGTTACCCCACAGTGAGTGAAATTTGAGATTACAGCGCAGGGTCGGCTTTAACACGGCACCGCTGGAGCAGAAAAGGCTGAAAAGTGGTGGGCCCTTAATCCAAGGCCCTTAACCCTTTTGCCAAGCTGCTGCTGTTGGGCCGTTGATCGCCAGTTGCAGCCTGGTAGTCGTAAGGATTGAACCCTGATCCTGTGATGAAGTCATAACCATTTGAGCTTCTAATGCCGTCTAGTCAGATTCAAGGCGCTGTTCACCATACGGACTCTGTTGGGCCCCTAAACAAGGCCCTTTATTTCTTCAGCTCTAGGGATACCATGGCCAACCCTGCGCTCTCACCTAACTTAATAATAGTATTTTACTGTGCTGTATTGTAATGTGTGACAATAATAAATAATACGATCAGGTTGAGTGTTGAACTTACTGATTAGGTTTCTGGTAGGTATTAATTCGTGTTTAAACAAGCAGTGACAAAACAAAACTATCACATACTAACATCTTACCCTACGTTTTACATCGCAACTAAAATCTTTTTCCTTATTTTTGTTTTTCCGTGAAGGGAGTGAAGCCTGCAAGCTATAACAAAGTTAAGGACCCGGAAATCAAGGAGATCATTGGCGAGTGTATTTGCCAGAATAAGGAAGAACGGTAAGTATTGTGTGTGTGTGTGTTTTTGCACAGGAAGGGAGAACGTATAGTGAATGATTTTGGCTGGCTTTTGCTTTACCTTCTTTTCAAGGTGTCCATTTATCTAGGCACCCACTTCACTCTGCCAGGCAGTTTTCCACACCATCCAATTTTATCATCTTTTTGAGCCAAGAACAAAATCTATTGCTTATATAACCTTCAGTTCAGTAAAGAAAGGTTTGGGAAGGGGAGCCGTCCTAATTTTGGACATCTCAGTGTCTTTCTGCTTGAGTTTTTTTTTTCTGGTCTATTGTATAAATAGGTGGTATTTTCTTTTGTCTATTTTTTGCCATGACTCTTGCATGTTTAGGGAGTCTTGTGAAATATCGTCCCTGGATTAAAAAAACAATTTTTTTTTTCCAACTACATTTTCAGCATCTGGCTGCTCCCTTGAATTTATTTGGCAGCTATTTGGTTTACTTGAGTTACTATTGATATATTCTTTGATATAAAACAGTCAGGTCTGGTGCACTAATTTAATTGGTCAAGAGGCCAGAATAGCTTTTTTTTTTTTTTTTTTTTTTTTTATACCCGCACAGATAATTCTTTTTTTTTTTTTTTTTTTTAATTCACGTTTTTGTTGAACATAGGGATACTTTGCAAAAAATTTGACCTTAAAATATAAAACCTCATTGTTCACAAATAGTGAAAGGACAGTAATTTTACTGTAAACCCTGCTAAAGTAAAGTACAAATCAGTGTGAGTGAGCTAACTAACCAGGTGGTGAGTACGGAGAAGCAGGTATTGCATCACACACTCTATGCTTGTGTTTATTATAACTGCTGTATAAAAGTAATATCAGTCAGTAAATTTATATATATATATATATATATATATATATACATTTATTTTATATAATATAAAAATAGTTTTGACTGTAATTAATTTCCAGATTTTACATTTTTATTTTTACAGTTAATCCTTTAGCATGACTTGCATGGTGGAAGCTTCATAATCTAATGCTGCTAAATGGATTGTTGTGCCAGGAACCTGGCTGGCTATAATTTGTTAATCTGTGACTCTCTTCTTAAGCTACTCCATCAAGGACCTACTGAATCATGCTTTCTTTGCTGAGGACACTGGCGTGCGAGTGGAGCTGGCTGAGGAGGATGACGGAAGAAAGGCTTCCATTGCGCTCAAGCTGTGGGTGGAGGACCCGCGCAAGTTGAAGGGCAAGTACAAGGACAGCGGCGCCATCGAGTTTACCTTTGATCTTGAGAAGGAGGTGCCCAAAGGCGTGGCCCAAGAGATGGTGAGCCATGTTGATTTTGTAATTTGCATCAGTTAAGTTTTATATATATATAGATATATATATATATATTATATATATATATATATATATATATATATATATATATATATATATATATATATATAGATATCTATATATCTATATCTGGTATCTTCGTATTTGATTGGTGCCAGTGTGACTGGTATTCTAAGGCTTAGATTCTACACAAACCCCCCACCCCACACACACACACTGCTGTCTTTCATGCCATCTGTCTTATAAACTGAGTCTTGGAGCTGACACTGACACTTTGTGCCTTTGCTCACACGTGTAATTTATTCAGTTTGTCAATTCAGTGATGAAGCTTTATTCTGATTTATTCAAAAATGCTTTAATATGCTTTCCGGGTCTATTTTTGTCAAGCATATACGTACAAATTGAAATCAAAGGGATTTTTTTAATCATGACCGTGGCGGGGGGTGCATTTGGTACCTGGGCCTTCAGTGAGGACTTGAGACAGTGGGGCATGGTGTTGGCTTAGGTGGACGCAAAACGGAGATATACAGTCTATATATAATTTGCCGCAACTGTATTTTGATATTTATTATTTTTGTTCACTTAGTCTGTGTGCCAGCCTTTGATGGAGGGAGGCTTTTCACTCTTCCTGGCAACAAAAACTAGCAAGCTAAAAAACAGTCTATTATTTTTATTAAAAGATAAACTTACAGGGAAAACCTAGGTAAAGTGCCAACGGATCCAGCTCTAGAGCCAAACCTAAGATATTGTTTAATTGAGCCAAAACACTGGCCCAATAAGCCTGGATCATATAACAGCTCCAGATGCAATGAGAATAGTCTCCTATATCAGACTTGCACTCAGGGCAGAGGGGTGAATGAGTTGAATTGTATTTATGCCTTAGATATGCGTTCTCCGCAAGATTCTAAACTGAATGGCTTAAAACCAGATCTTTATATCCCGGCAATCAATGCTACATTCACCCAGACTGCAACAAGGACTCTTCTCTTTTTTTTTTTCCCACCTAAAAAGAACACGGTAATCATCATGTGGTTCATTGGTTATCGCGTAGTTTTTACTTCCTTTTCCGGTCAGTACATCTACATCGGGTTGTTTTTACTGTGTATAGTATAAATGCAGATACCTGATATGTGTCAGTTTTAAAAGATGATGTTAGTGGGCCATCAAATAAAATTAGTTATAGTTACAAAATCAGAATCAAAATCTGCATTGCAAACGTGGCATGTAAAGCGTTCAATCACAGCTAATTTGTTCTTAAACAATATTAAAGGGGTGGAAATGTAAAGTTGATGGGTTTGAAAAATGTGACCCACTCGGATAATGTCTTTTGCCAGTCCTGTGGCAGGTTATGGTTTGGGTAGGGATGTTTTTGCACTATTATTAGCTTAAATAATAATGGGATTATAACCAGTCAGTTATTTACAGGGAAGTAGGACATCTACAATGTCTTTTTCATTTTCCTCCGTCTCATTAATTGATGCTGCCTTGTGCGCCTTCTAAAGTCGAAAGCTACTGGAAGCAATAATAAAAAAAAATATATAAAAAAAACCAAGTGCAGGCTGTAAACTAAGCCATCTTATCTCAGCTGGTTGGTCTGGTCTGGATAAAAATGCAAAATTTCCCACTATTTGTGTGCGCATGTTTGTGCTTGTTCATATACACATTAAATTCTAAGAAAGTCGGTCAGCTGTTTCTCTTTATGTAAACACGGCATCAGTAAAATCTGGATATGCTCAGACACACACACACACACACCTGGCTTAAAATGTATAACTTCATATAAAACAGTTAATTGTGCATATATATATATATATGTGTGTGTGTGTATATTTAAAAACCGTCAAAGAGTGTGACCAAGACAGGCTGTCTAAACCAGACCTCACATGCTCTACCCACATATATGTGTGTGTGTGTGTGTGAGAGAGAGAGAAAGAGAAAGAGATATCATCTCTAGGCTTTTGTTTTGTTTTTCCCTGCCTATCTTTGTTTGCAATTTAACTGCTTACTTCCTTCTCTGGAAGATCCATGTAGCAAGGTATGTTTATATTTTTAACACCTAATTGTACATGAATTGAAGACCTGATTCAGGAACCACAGGTTTAGTCCATAGAAACTGTGATCAATATTGCAGCATCAGGATGTCCTATATGGTATTTAAAGGTGTGAGCTTTTTACAGCAGGCCTTTTTTTTTTTTATATATATATATCTCCAGCTGCCCACTGGCTTTTATTTTAGCACTAACTGACACGTAATACCTTCAATGAGTGCAACTGTATGCTACAGATTTTTAAAGCAAAGTGTGTGTGTATGTTCAGGCTGAGTGCAGTATGATTCTATTTTTAGCTCCTCCCCCTGTTTTCACACCAGGATGCAATGTTCTCTAGATTTACTTTGAGAACGGTTTATTTTGGTTCGAAGCTTTTTCCTATTCTTATCCACATAAAAAGAGATATTTACACTTTAAGGCCAAAAGTTTGTGGACACCTCACCTGCAATCCACCTAAAATCCAGGGCGTCGCTACCAATTTTGGGCTCTATGAAAGAATACAATAATTCTGCACGGTTACTACTAATAAAACGAATAGCTGGGGCTTCCAAATTGTTTGGCCCTTAAGAACTGTTCTAATTTCCCTACTTTCATGGTGCCCCTGACTAAAATGTTCTTACAATGTAAAAAAAATCATATATAGTTGTCTTGAATAAACGAAACAAAATAAATCGTATGTCCTTTTTGTCACATAGACTCTACAGCACAGTGAAATTTGTATCTCTGATATCCCATCTTAGAAAAGTTGCTGTCAGATTGCAGGCTCAGCTATGATAACAGCACCTCTGGAGCAGAAAGGGTTAAGGGTCTTGCTCAAGGACCCAACAGTGGCAAGGCTGACCTTGGTGGGGCTCGAAGCCAGGTCTTCCTTGTCTTCCAACAACTTGGCGCATTAACCATTTGAGCCGCATGTCTTTTGTATGTTGTAGCATTACCCCTCATTTCTTTACTGGACCCCTGGACACAAACACTGTTCCAGCATGACAAAGCCCCTGAGCCCCAGCTCCAAAGACCCGCTGTGTTCTGGATGGAGTGGAAGAATTTAAGTGTCCTGCACAGAACCCTGACTCTGATTTAACCCCACTGAACACCTTTGGGATGTAATGGAACATTGACTGCACCCTAGACCACCTCACCTGAAATTAGTGTCTGATGTCATTTAATACAATTGTCTGAATAAGCAAATTCCAGTGGAAAGTGTGAGACAAAATCTGAAATAGGGTGTTTGGGGGGGAAAATACTTTGTGTATTGATAAGAGTAGTTATGTATTTTTCTGGGTTTTTTTTTTGTCTTTTTTTTTTTTTTTTTTAGGTTGAATCCGGTTTCTTTCACGAGAGCGACGCAAAGATCGTTGCCAAGTCCATCCGGGACAGAGTGGCGCTTATAAAGTGGCGACGAGAACGCACTGTGTCCTCAGCTGTGCAGGGTGGCACGCCTCCCACAACACAAGCACAGGTGGCCCTTGGCTCAGCGCTTGCTGTGTGTGAGCCTGCTGGGACATTAGATCATGAGGAAACCGAAGCGGACCTTCATGCCAGTCTGGCCCAAACGTGCAGCGCGGCACTACCTCTACGACATGTGAGTGCGATTAATGGGGCTTGTGTTTTTTACAGTCGGGTAAATAGTTTTTTAATGCCCCTATTATTTTTCCTCTCTAGCCGACAGTGGTATCGGCTCCATCATATACTCCGACTCCCACAGCAGCAGCTTGCACAGTGTCATTTATCCGTCACAGCAGGAACCTATTTCCACAGCAGTGCAGCAGGTTGGTATTGTTGCTTTTAACATAAAAATTGTTAGTTGAGTAAATTAAAATAAGGTCCTTTTTTTAAATCATGTTTTTTGTTTTTTTTTTTTTTTTTTTTTTTTTTTTAATTAGAATTTTTTATAAAACAAATAATAAATAAATTCCCTTGTTTATTTTTCTAGAACTAAACCCTGTTTATCAGTATGTTGCTGTACAGTTTTGCTGGTGAAATAAAAATTTTCTAACCTGTGTAAAAAAATGAATGATATTGCTGCATTTCCCCCTCAGTATAAATTACCTTAGAATTTTTGTGGTTAAAAATAATAGACGTTTATAATGAAACACTTGGTGCAGCTCAAACAGCAGAAATAATATTTGTTTAATTTTGATTATTCACTTTAATGATAACGTTTGTGTGGGATAAAAAAAATTGTGGAAAAATAATTTTTTTTGGGGGGGGGGGGGGGAATATTTTGCCCCTAGTAGGCTAGGTAAAAGCAGAACTTGTTTATTAACCTCCACTGCCCTGAATATGTACTTCAGTATGAGATATTATTCAACACTGGTGGTCTGACATGACAAAATAAAATTCGAGGCCGAACATGTGCACCCCAAAACAGGTTCCACAAATTCCATTTTTAGCCTTAATTTATTGAAATAGCCTAAATTTAAGTAATTTTTGACAATTTTTTTTTCTTTGCATCTCTTACTTGTGTTCTGTGGTTTTTTTTGTTTGTTTTTATGTTCTGTGCTGATAGTTTCATTTGACCAGCCCTATTTTGACACTGAATGACAATGATTTTCAAGTGTGCACCGGCTTCCATGGTGCTGACACTAAACCACGTTTTCGTAGCCAAAGTACGACCGTGATTGAAACACTCCAAGAGCATCCAGTCATCGAGTCAGTTCCTCCGCCAATAAAGCCTAACTCCAACCTATTCCCCCAGCCAGAATTGATGGATATCAGGAAGAAAAATTCTTCATCTCTGAAGTTGTTGCTTCCTCCGCTACCGCTTGAGGCTCGACGCCATAGTGACTCGTCGGTTGTGTTATCACCTGAAAGCAGCCCTGACCCTCTGTCGAAATCATGGGGGTGTCAAAATTGTTTAAATCAAGCCTCTTTTCCACCACATTCTTTGTGCACAGCCTTTCTATCAAGTCTTTTAACTGGGACAAGGATAAGTAAAGGCTCCAGTCCCACTCTGTGCATATGTGGTGGCCAGTTAATATCTCCAACTGGAGTAAGTGGGCACAAAAGCTCTTCCAGTGACCTCTCAGACTTGTCAGAGCTTAACAAATCCCTTGAAAACATCACCGGTCACAAACATGTGCCAAACTCAGCTTTACTTAAAGTTCCAGCCAGGGGGTTTAAAGGTGGGTTGTTCTGTTCCACATACAATCCAAGTGAAGGGCACGAGATCAGAAAATCTCGAAGTACTGAGCAAATACCAAAGCCAGCAACACCCCGCAGAGCAAGCGTGTGCATGGGTGACCATGCTTTCACAGACCCGGTAGGTTGGACAGTCTGATTTACTTTACCGTCTGTAGTTGAAGTGGGCGCTATGCTGCTGCAGAAGAAAAACGCTGCTCCTGGTGCTTTCAGAGGGTTTTTGCATTATTTTTTTTTTCCACTCACTCTCTCCCCATTCACCCTGCATCCTGATACCTTTCTGCAGTTAATGTTTGACCATGAATTTTAAAATGCATATCTTTTTCATTTCTGCTTCTTTTTCCCAAGGCGGTTGCCAGACAGTGCAGATAGATGCATTCTACTTTTAGTATGGCATTCCTTTTCCTGGATAATAACTAATCCCCCCCCCAAAAATACACTATAATGTACCTTAATGCTTGCTTCATAACCTCAATATTAACTGTTATTTATTTCTGTTTTAAACATTTGGATGTGGGATCTAACTTGCCACTGGTTATTTAATAATTTAGGCAAGAAATAAGTATTTGGTGGTAATGATTTTTTTTTTTTTTTGTTATATACAGTACTGTGCAAAACTTTTAGGCATATTTGAAGAAATGCTGTAAAGTAAGTTTAATTTTTGCAACGTGAAGAGAGCCAACAGTAGAAATATCAAAACTGAGTAAATGTGTGACTGCCGTTTGGCTCCAAATTAGCATCAGTTTTTGCCTAAGGTCCGCCTGAACATGTCCCAGTCCACCTCATCCAGTGCGTTTTTCAGATCGGCCACCATTTGGTCAGCTCAGTTTGCGATCTCCCTCCGTTTTAGCCCTTGTTTGTATCTAGGCATGAGGAAAATGGCGCCATGGTCCGAATTCCCAAACGCCAATTTAAACAACAACTACTGTATAAAATACTTCAGCAAGAATGATTCTGGGTTCTACCTTACTAACCAACCCATAGTACCTTATTTATTTTGTCACTGCTAGGCTGCAATAAAGGTTTGAATCAAGACCTTTGAGGCCCCTATCAATTCTTAGTGCTTAATAAATCTATGCTATCAGGAAGATGTCACAAATTTATCGACCCTAAACACACAACCAACATTATCAAGAACTATCTTAAGCATGGAGAAAATAGGAAGTCTTGGGCCTAATAATTTGTCCCTCAAAGAGTCCTGATCAGAATCTCGATGATCTTTAATGAGATCTGTAGAAGATTGTTGATTCCTTTAGGTACACTTTCCCCCATTTTTTGAAGGAATTTCAATGTTTTGCGGGCAAAGGGTGATTGCAGGAAATATTGATTTGATTTGGATTTCTTTTCTGTTCCACAACTTTTAATTTTCTTAATTGATAAACTATCGACACACTACAGCATTTTTCACACTTGCCTAAAACTTTTGTCCAGAGCTATGTGTGACCAGAATTTCTCAGTTTCTGCTTTTCTGTTCTGCAGTCCAGCGCTCTAGGTCTTCAGAGCCAGACAGCATCAGCTGCATCCATGCAGCAGGTGCCTGGCCATCTGTTCCAACCCACACAGAGTTATATGCCAGCTGTCCAAAAGCCTGTACCTGTGCAGCCTAGCTACATGTCAGCAAGCCAGCCTATGCAGCCGCAGATGTACTCTTCGCTTCCCTCCACAGCACAACAACAAGCAACAATCATTCAACCGGTCCAGCTCATACCGGCACAAAGTGCAGCAGGTGTATCCCAGAATTGCCCTCTTGCTAAACAATCTGGGCAACCACTTGCTCCGGCATGCGCTGCAGTACCACAGAGCTACACTTCTGGTATTCATCAACTGGCAAGCACAAATATTTTACCAGCCTTACAGCATGCCGAACCTGGCCAGACACTACAGTCATTGCATCAAGCCACCCAAAATGTACTGCCTGATCAACAGTCTGCTGCTTCAACTCTGCAGCATTTGACAAATGTCCAGAATCTTTCATCTTCGCAGTGCAGCATGCAGCCTGTGCCAGCCTATAGGGCATTACAGCATGCCTCCGCTGTGCAGAGCTTTCAGGATGCTGCAGCACTGCAGCTAAGCATGCAAACGGCTCAGCACGGCTCGTCCGGGGCCACACTGGCTGGTCAAGAAGATCTTCTTTTGACTGGGCACGCCACAACACAGAAGGGTCATCATGCAGCTGGCATCATCGCTGGTGGAAAAGCAGGCTCTGTTATCCCGACATCTCTGCAAACAAGTCACATGATTGATGTTCCAGTCCATCCAGTAAGTTTCTCTGTGATTCCAATCTAATGTGGTGATTAAAATGATTTGTAAATAAAATGGTCTGGATTCTGGCATACATTTTGCAGGAAGGCAGACAGCCAATGTATGTAAATCAAAACTAAAAAACCATTTTTAAAGTGTTTAACACACTTTGGTTACTTTTGGTGGCCACTACATGCTCCACGTTCTCTGATGTGACTATGTATCTATGTTAAAGCCACAGGCCTTGACCTCAGCCCATCAGCCATCTTTAGTGCAAGTTTCTGTTGCTCAACAAGTGCAAATCCACCAGACGTCCGTGTCTCAGAATCCGGGTCTTCTCACACAGGTAACCTTCATCCGGTGACACGTTTACCATATTGATAGTCTTTTAGACATGCGGTTATATGCAATAATTTTGAAATTAATTCTGCCATATTGATTGGCTTCTTTTGTGTTTTGTATTATAATTCAAGTAAAACCAGCCCTTTCTAAGTTATTCTTTGTGTACATTTAAATAGTAGGACTGTGGTGGTGGGTTTATTTATTTTTTTTGGTTTCAGTACTTCTTATTAAAAATTGTCACGATTCCTCTTTACAGATATAATTTCTTTTCCTTATGCTTTCCTTTTTCTGCACAGTCATCCCTCACGCCTCTCTATCTTTCTGCTGGCAAACCTGCGCCTGCCCCTCCCTCTGTTTCACCGGGGCCCAACTTGCAGATGGATGGCACTGTGCCAACGCCCCACCCACTCCTATCCTCTGCTTCCCCTGCAACATTTGCCAGTATAACACCCTCGATCCAGTGCTCCCAGCAGGGCTTCAGTGGAGCTTCACAACCTGGTGCAAACTCCATGGCCACACTTTCTATCCATCCTCTTATTCAAACTACTACCCCAGTTTATTCAGCACAAATGATCTCGCCAAACACTGCCCCTGTGTCTGCAGGAGCTCCTCCCTCCTTTCAGGCTACTCAGGTATGGTGTGTGTGTGTGTCCCCTCAGAACTGCAGGAATCTGAGAATATCTTTGGCAACTGTCTGCTTGTTTGAATTCAGCCCGTTTTATCTTGCCAAATGCGCTCAATTGAGAATTTAGCTGCGCGGTGTCAGCAATCCTTAGGTTAATCAATATATCAAATGATAACAACTGCAGTATCATGACACCTCCCTGCAGTCAAGCATTTTGTAGTCACTGCAAATAGGGATGGGCATATGCCAGAAATCGTTAAGGAGAAAAAGTTGTTGTTGTTTTTTTAAGAATTATTTATTGGCATGTTGTGTTTTTTAGATTTTGCATTCTGACCTAATTGTTTTTTTTGGGGTTTTTTTTTTCCCTCTTAGGCAGCTCCCAGCAGCAATAACCAGTCCCAAATTGTGCTTCCAGCCCTGGCGAGCACTATTCCAGCCCATACTCCATTAACTATTGCTGTTCCCATTCATTCTTCTCAGACATTAATCACCATGGCGCCACACGCTATGGCCATCCAAGGCCACCATGTGCAACCCACCCTTAATGCCCAGCTGACTCCTCCTGTGCCCCAAAGCCTTGTGCCGGATCCTTTGAGCACTGGGGGTCCTCTGAACGTGAATCAGGAACTTCAGGTCACGTCAGTCTCCACCAAAATGACTCAGCAAACACAGCCAGGCAGCAGCATCACGACTCAACACATTCAGCAGTGCAGTGATGGTGCAAGTGAAGCAAACCAGCCAGCCTCCGAATTGTTTGCTGAGGTTTGACAAAACAGTAGTTTTGCGGTCATTCGTAGCTGTCTGGAATCTCGTATCAAGAGCTTTGCTTGCTCTTTTCATGTCTGTTTTGATAAAAGTTTTTGTACTGCTTTCTCTCTCACACTTTTTCTCATTTACTTGTAGGAGACTTCACTAGATAAGCAGGCAGTGGTGTCTGCATATGACAGGTACAAACACCCTAATATGCGTTATGTTAACATTCCTAACTTCCTAACAAAATTGATATTTTGTAGTCTCGAAACTCGGAATGACTTACTTGCAGAAGTGCTAGTAAACAATGCCAAAATAAAACTTTTGCCAGTAGCCAAATTTTTCCTGAGTATCTATACATTTCCCCTAGTGCAATAAGAGAAGCTAATTTTTTTTATTTTCCAAGTCAATTACAGTCCCTTGTGGGGCTTCGGGTGGATTAGAAACCTGATCAAACTGGTTTTAGATCGCTAGAAGTTTGACAGCCTTAATGTATTGAAAAAAAACAAGTAAGTTCTGAAATCCAGCCGTATTTTGTGTTAGTGTGAACTCTGATGCCACGTCGGGAAAAGAGATGAGCGATGGAAACGAGGGAACGCATGGCGGTAGAAGCGAATCGAGGGTCCGCAAACATCATCGCAAATCCTCCCGCACTCGCTCCCGCCAGGAAAAGGCCGGCAAGCCGAAACTGAGCATGCTCAATGTAAGGATCCTTTTTTTTTTTTTTTTTAAATAGTATTTTACAATCTATGGCTACATGAAATATTCAGACTAGTTTTAAGTGGTTGTTGATTTGGAGCATATCCAAGTTGTAACAATTAAGGCTTAGAAGTAAAATCAAGTGTTTAGCTACAGCAGACTAGAAGAGAATTTTTTATTTACTAGTTAAAGCCTAATAAAATTGATAAAAATGACTAGTCTTTTTTCCATATTTGACGCCATAGCTATTTTAGGACCGTTCTCTTTTTTACACTGTCTGCGGAGGAAGTACAGCACAGTAATTATTGCAATAAATGCGCAGCGTAATGCAATTCACATTTTTCAACAACAGTTCCAGTCTGTGCTTGTGTTGAGCAGGTGACTCAGCACTCACCGCAGCATCCTTTAGCTTAATAATGGATGGGGAATGTGAGTTCTACAGCAGCACCTGGGAGATTTTTTCAGCTTAAGTGACATTTACAAATGTAACTTGCTGCTATAAACAAGCTTGTTTATACAGTGCTGTTCTCAGCTGAGTTCACTGTTAGTTTTATTTAGCTTTTTATTACATTCTAATTATTTTTTTTTACAAATGCATTTTCTGACCAAGTATGTGAGCGAAGCAGTGTGGAAGCCTAGCGAGATGGGGAACAATGTGGTTTTGCTTAGCGTTTGGAGCAGCCTTTTTGAAAGTTGGACCGTTGTGGTGTTCTGTTGCTCTGACCACGCTCCACTGATGCTCCTTCACAAACTCATGTTAATGGTCCATTGTGCAACCGTTAGGTAGATCTTCTTGAAGACAGCCAGTAAGTAAGCTATTTAGACATTGAGGGAAAGTTTATTCCACCATTTTGGTGACACAACCGAAAAAAAGTCTTGGGGGATGGTGGGATCTGTCAAGTGGTGATTGTGAGGAGGCACGGTGCAGTGACAGGAGGGATGAGCTAGGAATTCTGCTACTGTAAGCCAGTGGATGGAGTGCAACAGTAAATCATCTGCTGAGGACAAATTGGGGAGGACCAAGTACTGAGCCTTGTGGGACACTAGTAGAGAGTGTGCATGGAGCAGATGTCGATCCCCAATGTTACCTGTTATGAACAACCATCCAATCAGGAAGAAAAACACCAAGACTCTTGAGCCAAGACTTTTGAGGGTCGACAGTAGAGATTTTTGGTTGAAAAACTGGTCGCAGGTGAAAGGCCCAGAGGGTTGAGGACAGATGACCGTTTGGATAATCTGTCAGAATGTTGTTCTGTAGGTAAAGTGACAGTTGATTTACAGATAGTGTATTCATGTAATTTCATAAGGCAAGAAAAGTTATACCGATCTGTAATTTTTGATGTCTAAGGGGTCCAGAGTAGGTCTCTTTAGGATGGTAGTAATTTTGTGCCCTCTTAAAGAATGCTGGTACCTGACCAAAGGATAAGAAACTATTGACTATTTTTAGAGATAAAGGCTAAAAGATTAGAAGAGATGTTCTAAAGCATTGTAGAAGGGATCAGTTCCAGTGGGCAAGTGGTAATATTGCACGACAGGATGACTTGTTGAACCTCTTCTGATGTTAAGGTTGAAAATTGTGGCAGTGAAAAAAAGGGCGACTCCTGGGCGGGCAGTGTAAGATTAGTCAGTAAAGGTCTTAGAACTCAGATTTTAGACCTTCATTTATTAATCAAATCTTTCACCTGTAACCAGAAATCTCTTTGGTGTACTGTAGGTGTGTAACACAGGGGACAAGATGGTGGAATGCCAGCTGGAGACTCACAATCACAAGATGGTCACGTTCAAGTTCGACCTCGACGGGGATGCTCCAGAAGAGATCGCTACATACATGGTATGCTTATTGCAAGCATAATTGTGGTCAGAAATCCACTTGGATAAACACTATTGTGAGCTTTAGATAGTCCTCCTTTTCCTCCTCTCTGCTTTGAACATCTGTGTAAATCATTTTAATTTAAGTTCTTCAAATGTATAATAGCCTACCATTATGACATTATTATATAAAAGTCTTGTTAATGTAGACACACCCTTCATGGAAAACACTCCTGTTGTTATAGTATTTTTTTTTTCCTATTAAAATGTATATTTGTACTTTAAATAAAAAAATAGAAAGATTAATAATAGAAAAAATAACAAAAAATGACCCCTGCAGTACCACTTATTGCCACTGAGGGCACTG
Source organism: Bagarius yarrelli (assembly GCA_005784505.1). NCBI lineage: Eukaryota > Metazoa > Chordata > Actinopteri > Siluriformes > Sisoridae > Bagarius > Bagarius yarrelli. The sequence continues at coordinate 920,992 of VCAZ01000039.1, forward strand.
CGATGCAAGGACAATTTTGCAAATTACAGTATATTAAGTACAAGTTTTTTTTACCTCTGCAATTAGATTGTTTGTACACTGACTTCACACAGATTTTCAGGTTTATCTAGTTTCTTTAAACATTATAACCATTTATTTTTTAGCCGCTCCTCCATATACGGGATTATTACATGGTATCCTTGACTTCAGTAAAATTACAAGTTTTACTGTAAAACGGTTGCGCATGTTTATGGAAGAACATACTCCTGTTCCTTGTATTTTTTTTTTTTAAATTCTGTACATATTGGGCCACTAGGTTGAGAACGACTTCATCCTGCTGCTTGAGAAGGAGATGTTCATTGAGCAACTGAAGGACATAGTGGAGAAAGCTGAGGACATCCTGAGCGAATACGCTGAGGGAGAAAGTGGCTCAGGAAGTCTGTCCCAGCCCCATCAGAACCTTAATGGAGCTTCTGGTTTTGAGGTGAGCTTGGAACCATAAAGAAATACCATCCGTTTGCATTGTTGTCTAATTAATTACACTAATAATAATTTTCTCACATTGTTGCCCATACTATACAACCAGTAATGGGAATAACGGCGTTATAATTGACCTTTTTTTTTTTTTTTTTTTTTTTTTAAATTGAGCTGACTGAAGCGGTTTTAGGCTCTTTCAGCCATAGGAGCTGCACAGTTGTGGGTATGGGACACATGACTGATGATGATTGGTATGGGTGTGTGTGTTGAGGGTGGGAGACAACAACATAACTGATTATGATTGGCTTAGGTTAGTAATTTCTATCGTTTGCCAACCGGAGACAGAGATTAGTGCGGGTGACACACACAAGCATGCACATTTGCACACATCAACCACAACAGATCGCTTACTACTTAAGTATGTACTACATTTAAGTTAGTACGCCCTTCCCGACCGTTATGGTTACAGCTAGTATAATCTCATTGGACTTGCCATCACTATAAATCTTATAGGACATTCGAAATGTATTTAAAGTTCGCTTTTACAAGCTGGAAGTATAAACGCTACTTTTCCCTCGTTGTGGTAAAAGACAAGACCGTTAATATAACGTGTATCTTACAACCAGAGTCAGTGGCAGTTAATTCTAATCTAATGAATCGCCTCAGATGGTCACATGACCCTACAGCATTACAATTTAAGATTTATTATAATTTATGCTACCTGGTGTTTATTTTATTCATTAATCTATTAACTATTAATAATAATATTAATATTTAAAAAAAAAAAAAAACTCAATAGTTACTTTTTTTGAGAAGTAACTATAACTAGTAACTTGCCAACTACCTGATCAAAATGTGTGTGCAGTTATCCTATTATTTGCCTGGAGCCTGTCACCGGTCTTTAAGCCAGCTCCATCACTTAATGCCCGCGGCCAGCGCTCACCACTTCCTTCAGTGATTAAATATTAAAAAGGCAATTTTTTTATGTATAGTTATTAAGCCTCCCCCAGAGTGCGTTTCTTTCTATGGAATGGGAGGAGACGCTGACGACCAAAGTGTGCCAAAAGGAATGTAGTACTAATATCTGCTCCTTGTGGTGATGTTTTTTGCCAGGTGTAAATGAATGCTGTAAGGTAAGGAATGATGCTTGAGGTGATATTTTAGGGATCGTGGGAATTAATTTTCGATCAGTATCAGGGTAGATTGCTTACATTCTTCTGTATGTAAATATGAGTTTTATAAACGTTCACTCAATTATTTATAACGCGTTACGTATTCATGGAGCTCAAGGGCTTTGTGCGATGTTTTCTTTTGAGCTTCGGTGTTCCAGAGAAGGAAAAATGTAATGGTACAACATACAAGGAAAAATTCTAAAAATTCCAAAAAAAAAAAAAAAAAAGTGGTTTTGTTTAGAAAGGAATGTAAATTTAAAAAAAGCTGAAAAATGACTGGATTTTTAAAAGGCTAAATGAAGACTTTAATTTGAGTGTAACACCATGTGCTACACTCTCGACTAGCAAGATGAAAAATGTTTTTTTTTTGCTAGTAAGACGGATAATACAGTTGGAATGGAAGTAAAAAAAAAAAAAAGTCAGTTTTTACTTAAATTTGGAAAGCCTTGATTAAAAGACGCTTTTTCATTTTTTTTGCTTATTTCTAATTTTTTTTTTTTACTATTTTGAAAACATTTACTTAGTTTTGTTCAAAGTTTGACTTTATATTACCAGAATGTATCCTGCTATTTGTATAGTAATTATGCTGTCAATATGGTTAATCAGTTACTCGTGTTATTTATTTGGCGTTGGTTATACTTATCTATCTAATGTTGAATCGTATTTTTTTTTAATTCTTGTTTGCTTTTCTAGGACGGAAAGCCTCAGCAAAGGCAGTCTAATCAACTGGTATACCAACAAAACGGTAAGACTTAGAGAATCATATACAGTAAATGGCTCAAGTGTGTACTGATGTAAATGCATTTTAAGACGATCCTTTAGGATTATGGGTGTCCCACGGGATTTACAGGAGACACAGTGTATCTCTAATTCTATGGTACAGCCTGGTGTTTCAGTGTTAAGGGTTCATATCCTGTGTTTGTGATCTCTGAAAAGCTTTTAAAGACATGAAATGTTCTGGGATTGATATTGATCAGCAGTCCATGTGTGGATATGATTGTGTTGTAATGGCTGTGTGTGTGTGTGTGTGTGTTCATGTGTCTCAGTACTTCACACTGGAAAGCGTTGGTTCATCATCTGCCCTGTGGTTGAGGTACCCAGTAATGGTGAAGATATCAAAGACAAAGGTATGTATTGCTATACTCATGTCACAGGTACTCCTAATCATTCATTAATGCAGATTAATTTACAGATTTAGTTTCACTCCTATAATAAAATTGACATTTCTGAAAAGGCTTTTAGGGGATTTTTGCCTTCGGTCAGAATAGTATTATGAGATTAGGCATTAATATTGGGTCAGGAGGTCCAGGGTTCCAGGTGGGGTTACGTCGAAAAATCAAATGCTCAAAATGATGTAATGCTACAAGTTAAATCAAGTCCCCTTTATTTATTATTATTATTATTATTATTATTATTATTCAGTTGAAATCATATATGTAAATTAAGAGTCCCCAACTAAGCAAGCCAGTGGCGACAGCGGCAAGAAACCAAAACTCCATCTGTAACGAAATGAAAAAAAAAAAACCTTAGGAGAAACCAGATTCAGTCAGGAGACCAGTTCTCCTCTGATCAGACAGGTTGTTCCATGCTGCAGCAAAGTTTCCATGCTCTTGTCGGAATGGCTGTTTAAAAGACAAGGTCATCACTGGGAAACTGCCTCTGGGGCTTATTGTCTCTGTGATGACTCACCAACTGGGCTGGATACAGACGGTGAGCTCGGAATAGGAAAGAAACAGACTTAAGTTGGTGTCGATGCCATTCTATTGCCGATAAACAAATACATTGTGTGTTATTGGTGGCGTTCCCAGTTCTGGTTGACCAGATGTGTATTTCAGGATAAAGAGCTGGGTCTTTTAATCTAGTTTTAAACGGACAGTGTTTCTGCCTGAAGTCTGGAGCTGCCGCCTGCAGCTGATTTGTTATTCTAGGTATTGATGATACCTTGATTAACATGGTGATTGGTGTAAGACTGTAACAGGCTAATTCAAGTACTGAGGTTCTCAACCATTCAAGGCTTTATAAGTAATAACATACAAGAATTTTTAGACAACCGTGTTATTTCAACTTGAGCTTAACAGTTTGGGAAAGACGCACTTATGTGGCTGTGCTAGTAATGTAAACACAAATGTTTATCAATATAGTTTAGCTATGTTGGTGTGCCAGTGCTACGATTTGTACTGTTCCAACTTAACATACACAAATTGTTTTTTATATTGTGCATATTTTTTTTTTTTCTTAGACCCCGAGTGCACACCTGCAGCTCAAATCCAAGACGCTAGTACAAGTGAAACAAGACCTCCTCAGAACAACCCACCACTGTCTAACCCCATCCCTCTCTGTGCCCTCGAACACCCCCAAACAGCAGACGATCCTTCAAGCACCCATTCAGCAGGAATGTCCAACGTCCCGCCCACCTCCCAGGCAGATCATGTGGAAAAAAATGCACCCCCTTCCCAGCCAGCCAGTCATGACCCCAGTTCTGTCTCAGACACGTCGCTGACCCAAGTTCAACCGGTAGTCCATCAGCAGCCGATTTCCACACCCATTCCACCTTCGACGCAGTCCCAGCCTCAGAGCCCTGCCCATCAAACACAAGGTCCTCCTGCTGCCACTTCACACACACAGCCAGGGGGTGGGCCGACTGAGTCTGATGGAGAAGGGCCTCCTAGAGTGGAGTTTACTGACAGGACAATAAAGACACTTGATGAAAAGCTAAGGACCCTTTTGTACCAGGAGCATAATCCCTCCCAATCCACAAGTTCCACCTCAGATCCTCCTGGCTCTCCTCCAGTATCAGACAGCCAAAGCAGCAATGGACCACTCAGAAGAGAGGAGATTCTGGTAAAATAATAGAAAAGAAAAGAAAAGAAAATTTAAAGAATAAAAGAAAAGAAAGAAACCAATTTATTTTAATAAAAAAAAAAAAAAAAGATACATTTTCATAGCAAACTGAAATTAAAGCAACTAATTTATTGTTCGTTGTTTAGTTTTGGCAATTTTGGGCCCTATGAAAGAACATTAGGTTGGAGCCCCATACAGACCCTGAGAGTCTGTTACTACTAATACAACAGATCTCTGGGGGTCCCCCAAAGTGTGTGGACCCTTAGAATCACCTTAACAACCCAGCCTGTGTAATAATTTGTAAGATTGCATCATAAATATGCAGTTTTTATTAGCATAGTTTACACTTTTACCTAGCATAATTTCCATTGCTTTGGTCTTAAAATAACATTTATACATAGTTACAAGCATTTTTCCGGCAGCAAGATCAAAGCTTAATCTGGCCTTCGAAATATTTATAAAAAATTATTTGTGTTTTTTAAATTTTATATATATAATATAATTAATTTTTAAAGCATTTTTATATATATTAATTTTTGAAGCAACCTTGCAAGTCATGTTAGACACGATACAAAGGTTCCCTTCAAAATAGTTGAAAGAAATGGCCATATTTTTTTAGAAACAAAATTGCAAAAAAAAAAAAAAAAACAACTGCTGTTTACATTGTAATAAAATGCAACAATTTATAAAAACATTTTAACAACATTATCTCCAAATAAACAGGGTTTTTTGTTGTGTAACCTGTACGAGGCAAAATCCCAGAAAAAAAGTTTTACCCTGGAATAAATATTTTTTTTTATTATTATAAAAATTTATTTTAGTAGTTTTTACTCAAATTTTTTAATTGTTTAACTGAACAAAAACATTATATATGTTTTTATATATTTAAAATTATTTTGAGGCTTGAAGGTTTTTTTTGTTTTTTGTTAAATAAAAATTGGAAATTGAAGAATAACTCACTAAGATATCAAAAGGACAAATTCATCAGAAGTTTAAATCTTTAGTTGTATTTAGTTTCACAGATGTTATGAAAATCATTAGTCTTTGTCTTGTTTCTGCATTTAATTTATTGTTATTGACACATTTATTCTGTGTAGACAAAGAAGAGCAATATCTATTTTATTAAAATTTTAAAACCTATATTTTGCTATTATGCCCTTTATTTTTTTTTTCTGTAAATCTTATTAAAGTTAAAAAAAATGTTTTCGCACCAAAATACATTTATTTATTAAAGATAAGTAAAAACAAATCTAATAAAATGAAGTAATCATATAACAGTGTATATATATAATTGGCCTGTCATGCTTGTACTTTTATTTTATTGATCAGTTATTGTTATTTCTCCTTTTCTGTTTTTTCTATCAGCCTCAGATTCCAGAAAGAACTGATAGTCTTGTGACCTCGAGTGACTCTGCTGTTGCCTGTAAGTTATGTGGGTGCCTGGTGTGTTTTTTGTAATAATTCATGTAGAATTTTTTTTTTCTGATTATTTCTAACCATGTTAACTTTATTTCATGTTAAAGGAAGTAATTAGTCTTGAATATAAACTTATTTATAAATGACCGATTCGATTTGTGTTTATATTCATCAGCTTCGAATAAGCAGCCGATAACCGACTTGGATGGCAGCACTGAAGGACAAGCTATCTTAAAAAGTCGTTTCCAGGTAGGGGAACTCATGCACTGTTTGATGCTACCTATTTCATGTTAATCTGCATTCACTAAGCACCATTATCTCCAGATCGTTCCAACGGCACCTGATATTGTCCAGAGTTTGGAGCGTGGCAGAAAGAGCGGAGTCTCCTGCGGCTCTGCAGTCCTGGGCCAAACAGAGGAACAGGCTGCAGATGTTGAAGTCTCCGCTGCAAATGAGAACAGGGGCCAGATGTTCAATAGTCGATATTCGGCTCCGCCAAACCTCTATCAGGTGCGAATGAGAGTTTTCTAGAGAAGTTCGCTCTCCACTGCAATCTTCTTGCATCTGTTGAGGAAAGTCTTTCTACTGAATTGTTAAGATTCTAACCTACTGCACTTCTTTATATAATTTAAACTGGTTCTGATACCGTTAGATATTTTATGTTCTAGGCAAGACCACTTGTATATAACCGTGTATATAATTGTATTCTATGTTTGATCAGTGTATTTTTAGATTCGCTGGGTTCCCGCCCAGTGTTGCCAGATTCGCTGGGTTCCCGCCCAGTGTTGCCAGATTCGCTGGGTTCGCGCCCAGTGTTGCCAGATTCGCTGGGTTCGCGCCCAGGTTTGGGCCCAGTGTGGCCAGATTAGCTGGGTTTGCCGCCCAGTGTGGCCAGATTAGCTGGGTTTTGCGCCAGTGTGGCCAGATTAGCTGGGTTTGCCGCCCAGTGTGGCTTGGTAAGCTGGCCAGATTAGCTGGGTTTGCCCCCAGTGTGGCCAGATTAGCTGGGTTTGCCGCCCAGTGCCCCAGTGTTGCCAGATTCGCTGGGTTCGCGCCCAGTGTTGCCAGATTCGCTGGGTTCGCGCCCAGTGTTGCCAGATTCGCTGGGTTTGCCCCAGTTTAGCGCCCAGTGTGGCCAGATTAGCTGGGTTTGCGCCCAGTGTTGCCAGATTCGCTGGGTTCCCGCCCAGTGTTGCCAGATTCGCTGGGTTCGCGCCCAGTGTTGCCAGATTCGCTGGGTTCGCGCCCAGTTGTGGCCAGATTCTCTGGGTTTTTGCGCCAGTGTGGCCAGATTCAGTCTGGGTTTCCCGTCAGTTGGGCTTCTTTTGCTCAACTCGGACCTAAAATAAATGCTTTCGGCTGGTTGATTAATATTTGAGCTGCTTCTTGATACACCTGATAGGTGTTTTTTAAATACAGATGTAATTTCTATTTAATTTTGGGTAAAAAAACTGTATCAAAATGTACAATAAATTATTATTGCACAAAAATAAAACCATTTGAAGAGGCAGGACTGATATCTGTTATAGTTAGACCAGTGCTACTAAACTATCAGTTTCATCTAGATATAACCAGTGTGGATAATCATTGTCAAGGTTTAACTAGAATTGAGAGTACAATTCTTTTGTAATCTAATTTTTTTCTACAGTGTGTATACAAGTCCGATAACTAATACTGGATGTGGTCAAATATATACCATTTTGTATTCTAGATATTTTGTGGATACAGTGTGGGTCGAATCTAGACCCACACTGGTTTGATTAATCCCATTTGGTTTAAATTCTGGACAAATGTAAATTGGTATGTTGAATTATAACACGGGACATGATCAGTTGTAAAATGTTTTTACATACCGGTCCGGTATTTAAAACATTTAAATATATGTCCCGTGTAAATAATACCAATTTACATTTGTCCTGAATTTATACCAAATCCGTGTATACACTTTATTCTAAATATGTTCTGTTTATATAAACCCACTGCAACTTGGTGGTAGTAATAGTATTTACAATGTTTTATTTAATTTCGTCTAAAACATTTGCCATCAATTTTTTTTTTTTTTTTTTTTTTTTTTTTTTTTTTTTTTTTTTTTTTTTTTTTGCTTTTTTTTTCTTTTTTCCCTTTTTTTTGCTAGGACATGCTGACATCCAGCATGGAGGCTGCAGCCTCAATGCCTCATGCACAGACCTCCATGTCCATGGATGCAGCAACACAGCACGGCTTCCACCTCTCCACAGATTCCGATGGAGAGGACAACCACTCGGTTCGGCCCCGGAAACCCCAACAGGCTGTACCTAGCCAATCGGACCATGCTGGAAGCGATCTTATGAAACGAGCTGTAGCTTTCTTTCGGCGCTCTGGCCGGAGCAGCAGCGTGCAGAGCTCGGATTCCCCCAGCCGTCCACCAGTTCTTAACGGCCATGCCACGTGTGTTCCAAGCCACACCCACTCTGCATACGTCAGCAGTGATAACGACTCTGAGTTCGAGGACGCCGACATGAAAAAGGAGCTGCAGAAGCTCCGAGAAAAGTAAATAAAGTGCTAATGTATCTATTCCTGATACTGTCGGTATTAATACATGTTGCCAGTGGAACCAGCTCTTATCGCTGGATATGAAGCATGGTGGTGGGTGGCATTTAGTATAATTACTTAACTGCTGACGCTGTTCTATTTTACTTGAATGCCAGTACCAAAGAAAAATTCTTTAAATTAGAACCCCCGAGCCAAGCATACACCGCACCCAAGGGGAAATGTAAGTGAATTATAATTCAAATATTTAAAATACTACAGCTGGTGTAACACTAGACAACCAGGGAGCTCTTTTTGTCCAGGCATGAGCCTGTGTGTGTGTGTGTGTGTGTGTGTGTATTATTTGAGTAGTGGTAGCCTTTTAATAGGGGTGCTGAGGGAACCCCCTTTTGTTGTTGGCGAATCAAAATTGAGTCTGTTTTTGACCTTGTGTGATTGGACCGTTGCGATGCAAGTCATGCCTTTTGTTGTTCTCACTTTACTGGACATTAGTTCCAGTAGACGTCCTTATCCAGAGCGACTTACAATTATCTTTTTTATTAAAACTGAGCAATTGGGGTTTAAGGGCCTTACCCAGGGGCCCAGCACTGATAACTTGGTGGTACTAGGAATCGACCCCTGATCTTCCAATTAGCAGTCCAACACCTTAACCACCTGCGCGATCACCTTCCCCATCACTGAATCTGATATAAATGTCTGAATTATTTAAAAGATTACTTTGATTTACTTAATTACTGATAATAAACAAGCATTGAACTCAAATTTACTAATTTAAAAGTAATTGCATTGCGAACAGTTGGTTTGCACCCTGCCCCTAAATCATTTTAGCATTAGCCGCTACTAAATTTGAGGTATTTAAGTGCATACTCTGGTGGTGTGTGTGTGTGTGTGGTTGTTCCAGTCCTGGAGGAATTCTAATCAATGCGGTCTGCTTTCCTAAAACATTCTTCTCTCAAAGGTTTGACTAGTCCCGTCCCGCTTGCTTCTAAAGATAAAGTTTTATCTGTACCCCACAATTTCTTTTTAAAGTTAAATAAGTTAAATCACATTGCGTGGTGTCCGCTAGCACCCCTTTAAATTCATGACGGAAACCTAAGTTCATGTCTCTCACTGTTCCTCAGGCATATGAAGGAAATCTCTGAGCTGCAATCCCATCAGCGAAGTGAGATCGAGCAACTTTACTCCCGACTCGGACGGCCCGTGCCTCCTGGCGTTGGATTCCCACACGCCGTACCACCCAATGGCCGTCGCCGCCGAACCTCCAAACACAAGCTCAAGGCAGGGAAGCTTCTTAACCCCACAGTGCAACAGCTCAAATCCAGCCGTACCAGCAGCCCAGGTATCTTTTGAGTGCGATTCAATTTAGACTGCAGTGTCGTTGTTTTCTTCGCAGTACAGCCGGTATCTCCCCTCTCTTTCTCTCTCTCCAGTCGAGACCTGTTCCAGCATGTCGGCATCTCCGGCTAAAAGCTCCGATCTTGGGCACAGCTCTGTGGCTTCCAGCAGGGCCGCGCTGCAGAGTCCAGTGTCTGAACCTCTGCAACCGGTCCAAACCCAGCAGCCATGCTCGCTCAAAGTTTCACTGTCTTCTGACAACATTTATGACTCAGCCCCACCTGCGCTTGCAGGGCAAGGTATCAAAGACCCCCCGCACACACACACACACACACACACACACACACATACATCTATGTGCTCACTTAAATTTAAATATAGGCCCTTGCTGTGTCTGTGTATAATCCACGTTTGTGTCTCCCATACTCACACACATATTCAAGTCTTTGTCGAATGCACAGGACTCTCTTCATCTGTGTTTCATACATATCTTGCGCAAACACACACACACACGCACACACACAGAATTAGGATTCTAAAAAAAAAAAAATTATAGTACATAAATACAGTAAATGACACGACAATTTTTTTTTACTTGAAGACAATAGGTCATATCCCTGCTGATATGGCTGTATAATTTAAGAACCAGGACACACTGTTGGCCCCCACACACACACACACACATTCTATTAACTTGTTTATTCCTAGTCATATTTAGCTGTGCCTTTACTGTCTATGCTAAGATGATACGGGTCTCTAAAACATAATGTGTTGGCTGTTACACCACTCTCCCTCTCTCTCCCTCTCTTTCTCTCCTTTTCCTTTCTTTTCCCTCTTCCTCTTATATTCATTCTTCACAGGCTGGACCGTTTACCACCAAACATCCGAGAGAGTCACCTATAAATCTAGTAGCAAACCACGCACTAGATTCCTCAGTGGACCAGTGTCTCTGTCCATCTGTTTTTTTGTATTTGTTTTTTTTTTTCCCTACTTTACTTCAATCATTTGATCAGTTCTTTTAATGAAAGGCTCTCTCTCCCTTTCTCTCTCTCTCTCTCCTCTCTCCTCTCTCTCTTATCTCTCTCTCTCTCCCTCTCTCTCATCTCTCTCTCTCTCTCTCTCTCTCTCTCTTCCATCTCTCTCTCTCCCAGTCTCCCCCATCTCTCATCTCTCTCTCTCTCTCCAAACCTCTCTCACCTCATCATCTCTCGTCCATCTTATTTTTATCATCCTTCAATCATTTGATCAGTCTTTTATGGCTCTCTCTCCCTTTCTCTCTCTCTGTCTCTCTCTCTCTCTCTCTCTCTATCTCTCCTCTCTCTCTCTCTCTCTCTCTCTTTCCATCTCAAATACATCATTTGTTTTAATTTTAAATCGATTATCATATGTCCATCACATTTTTTCAGTCATTCCTGCACCCAGTTTGTCAATAACTTCATTCATGCAAACGCTTTGCGCCGCTTTCGCCTACCCAGATAACATAATCAGTGCCTCCTATCACCAAACATGGGCTTTTCACGCATTTTAATACGTTTGCCTTGCCAAAGCCTTTGTATCTTTTGTACATGTGGTCTCTTTCGTTTTCACTAATTGTTTCTCAGACACACACACACACAAAAAGCCCCCATACCGCCAAAAGAGGACGATGAGCTTGCTGTGTCGCTCATGTTTGGAATCGGAAGACGTGCATGCCAGAGGCACAAGCCAGGCTCACTTTGGAGAACGCCAGGGCTGTATTTTTAACATTTTTACCTTCCTTCCCTCATCTCTGGCTTTACACTGCATGACTCTTAAAAGAACAACCAAAGCTGCCTCTGCTTTTTTTTTTTTTTTTTTTTTTTTTTTTTTTTTTTGTAGAATAGTTTTTTATTGTCGTCCCCCAGACACTTTGTGTTTTGATTTGGTTTCAAATAGAACCTAATTTCAACCGTTTGTGTCTTTGTTTTCTCTGAACACTAATGAACAGATTTAGCGACGATTACAGACATGCAGACGTGCTAATGGGATTTTTTTTGGGGCTGTAATATACATTTACAGGCCACCAGTAAATTATTATTGGTGTGTTTATACATTTTATACAACTTGAATAAAAAATTGAATAAAAAATCTGCCATCTGTTAGGAGAGGGTATCGAAAAGTTTTAAAACGCACCAGTAGATGGCAGCACAAGTGAGCACAATTAGAGTGAAAACGTTTTAATTCCCCCTTTAAAGTCATAAACCTTTTTAGAGTAAGAGGCCTCGATGCCATATTTGGACTTGTTTAGGACTTTTATTAAGTTTTTTGTTTAATTAAATGTACGAAGGTTCCAGGTTCATGTCCCCTGCAGGGGTCTTTCTGTGTGGAGTTTAAATGTTCTGCCTGTGTTTGTGTTGGTTTACTCCGGGTACTCCCGGAGTAAGATCCCTGTAACGCTGCTTAGGAATTCGCGGGTATAGACGATAAATGAATGAATGGATGAATTGAATTGAATTGATGCATCCCAGGTGTAGCTGATGCCTGATATCTTTGTCCTGTTTCTCTTAAAATATTGCAATAAAAGCTTCATCGGGTGTCACAAGGTTTGTAGACACCTTACCAGCACACTCGCCCCAAAGTTTTATCAACTTGTACAAAGATGGACGCTCACAGTTGTCTCGAATGTCTTTATATGTTGTAGCATTACATTATTTATGCACTGGATCTAAGGGACCCAAACACTGTTCCAAAAAACATCTGAACTTCATAAAGACATGGTGTGGTTGTTGGAGTGAAAGAACTTTGCACAGAACCCTGTACTTTGACTCAACCCTTTTTTAACTAAACACCGTTGGGCTTAACATTGAACCCTGACTGCACCCCAGACTTCTTTACCTCAACATTAATGTCTGAGCTCAATAATACTATTGTGACTAAATGAACACACATCTCCACAGCCATGATCCACAAATCTAGTAGATTTCCATAAGTGTGGTGGTTGTTATAGGAAGACAACTGAGAGTAAATATGGTTGTGATGGTCAGGTGTCTCAATACCTTTTTTCCCATAGAACGCAGAAACTGTTTGTTTGAACCCAGGAGAAATTTAAGAAATAAATGTTGCTACACTTTAGTCAGGATGTGCTTTTCTCTATTAGATTCTAGCTTAGTGTCCTGAGTGTTTGCAATAGTGAGGAAGAAATGAAATTGGCTAGCTTTTTAACTTCTACATTCTTTGTTTAGGCCCATTAATTCACTTACGACCCAATTACATACCCCAGCATCTTCTTGTTCTGTTACTTTATTTATGAACCGATTGGTTGCTGCCTGTGGCTGTCCGCCAGTTTGTCCAGTGAGCAAAGATGTGCGGTGCCTTCTTTCTTACCCCCCCCCCTAACCCTTTGTTGTGTGTATTGTTCCTCCTCTCCATAGGGTCCACTCTGAAACGACTATGTCTAGGCAAAGAGCGCAGTAGTAACTATCCTCTTTCCTCTTACTCTGTAGACCTCTCTTCCTTTCTGTCTTTTGTTGTCCACACTTCTTTTTTTTAATTTTTTTTGCAATGTTGTCTTTTGGCATGACCACCAGTACGCGTTTGTCATTCCCATGTGTGTAGAAGGGAGTAAACCCGCAACAGCGAAGGGTGTCATCGATTCATTGTGTTTATCTCCTTCCCTTCTTAGTGCATGCCAGTGGATTGTGTCCTGTCCCAAAAAGTGCTGCTTTTTCTGTTCTTCTTGTCTGCATGTTTGACTGGATGATGTGAATCAGGAATGGAATCTTTTGACTGCTTGTTGTCTGAAAATACTGAGCGAAATCCGACTAGGTCGCTAACAGGCATGAAGCAGAAACCTGGAAAGTTTTTTAAAGCGATAAGCAGCCAAATGATCACTCCTGACCACCGTTTCTGTCTTTCTCATTCTTTTTGTTCTGGATCTTAAGTTCTCTTCTGGCTCTCTCTCCTTAGGGTTCTCGCATTGCAGCGGCACAACTTCGGCAAACTCGGCGTCCAATCAGCAAACGGCGTTGTCTCCTGGAGTCATGCCTGTATCTGATCCTCAGCCATTTACAACACTCGCTCAGGCTCAAACCAACAACAGCAATAACAAAAAGCGGACGTTCACTGACGACTTGCACAAGCTGGTGGATGATTGGGCAAAAGAGACGGTCAACGCAGGCCCTCAGCCTCGCCCTTCCCTTAACCAAATCAAACAGCAGCAACGCCATCAGGACTTAAAAGGCACGTCTGCGTGTATGGGTGGAGGCACACATCAGGTATATCCTTCACTTCTATTGTTTGGACCAAACTTCAATTTTTATATATATATATATTATCCAGCTATAAAACAATACAATAAAAAGATTTTCAAGAGCTGATTTTTAGCCAATTTTAAATATGTCCCAAAATTAGTAGCTAAAAAATGTCCTTCTTATAACAACCCATTATACTTTCTTTTTGTCTTATCTTTGTCCATTCAGATGAGGCCTCCTGCACCCCCAAAATCATTGCCCTTCCAGCCGCCTCTCCCTTGTCCACTCTCAGCTGCTTCAGGTCCCAGCATTCCTCCTGCTCTTAGTAACACCCCTTCACCTGTTCTCCATCCTCCATACCTGCTCCCCACCGGCCCTTTTGGAGGAGTAATGCCAGCGTCTGGGTTCCCATCCCAGTGGCCCCAGGTTCCCTGTTCAGTTGGAACAATGGGGTCTGTCAACATGATTGGAGCATCTGGTATGATGCCCCTCCCTACTATGGTTAACCCTGCAGTGCAAAGCTTCCCCATGGCACTAAATGGCTCAGAAACCCCTACGTGCAGAGGCAGTGCCAGAACTGTATAACTGGTGTTCCATTGCAATGCAAAGCTTTCTACTATGCTATGTAAATTAGAACTGATCATCCAGTGACTCCCTGGTGGTTATAACAGTAACTTCCTTCTCGACTGGTAAATATTACTGTCTGTCATGCAGAGGTTAACCAGGTCTGCACACTGCAACTACTGTACCCATAGTCCGGTTGCTTTGGTCCAGTGTTATCGGTCTGTATTTGACAGCAGACACATCGCTACATAGCCACTGAGCTTGTAAATAGTGTGTGTGTGTGTGTGTGTGTGTGCGCGCGCTGGCTTGGCCAAAAGGCGGAAAGTCTGCATTTTTGTCTGGCTTTTAAGAATTCTACAGCCATAGTGACACAATTTCTGTCGAGTCTTTTCCACATCTCAGAAATCATCATACGCTAAGGCTAAGACGGAGAGAAACGCCTTTGCCAATGGCTGCCAGAACGTACTTGCACAAACTCAAACCTCAAAAGAATCGGAAAAAGATCGAATTGAATTTGTTTGTAACTCAAAAAAAATTCATACTGTCGCTCTGCTATGTACAATATTCTACTCCGTAACAGTCGGCTGACCGAACCGTTTGTGCACATACTGTCTAGAACTACGCTGCAAATTCAGAATACAAAAAAAAAAGCTTCAAAAGAATTGTAGTGCCTTGAGAGTTTAACAAGATTCCCTGTGAAATGTAGCCTTCAATCGAGGTTGTGTATCCTTTCCGGGTCACTAGAAAACTTTCGTTCGATATCTTTACCCTGCCCCTTCACCGTTCACCCAAACCTAATTGTTTTCAAGACACAAACAACACACACAATTGTCATAGTCAACGATTGTCCGAGCCGCAAAGCTAATTTTGGTAGTATGATCCCCTCATTACAAGCACAGTTTACAGTAAATCTTTATCCCTTAACCGTGAACGCTGGCCCACTTGCATGTCTTCAGTTCCTCAACAAGGCCCCGTTTCTGCTTTCACATTATGCGGTGCTTGAGAATGTTGTCCACCAGGGGGGGCAAGTCAAATTTTTTTTCAACTGCATGGTCATTGTCGAGTTTACAAAATTCAGTCCAAATTGGCTTTACTTAAGTGCAATTTAACTTCAAAATCCTAAACGGAAAAGATGAGCGAGTCTCGTCATGAGCCTTATGCACTAACCAGGTGAACGAGGAGGAGGAGGAGGAGGAAGAGGAGAAGATGAGAGGGCTGTGGTGACTTTAGAACGCCACAGAACTCCGTAACGAGCCATAGACTAATTTGTCAAGTTTTTTTGCCCTGTTGTGTTTTTTTTGAATCGGTGTACGAGTTGGATGTTTTGTATATTTGAAGTAGGTGGTCGGAAGGTGGTGCACTGTTTAGTTTATACTTGTTTAATATAATAAATTTTAGCTTCTTTTTTTTTTTTTTTATTTAGCTGCCGGAATGACGCAGGTGGTCCGGTATTATAAAAAAAAAAAAAACGTAGGAAAACAATGCTGACTTTATCAACTACGGTACAAAATCCAGCTGCAGTTAAGACCTGTGTATATTCCGCTGCTGGATGCAAATGATAGCCGAGCATTAGACTTACTAGATTTCTTCATTGTCTTGTTTCCTTTTTCGCACTTTCTACTTCCTTGACTTTATTTGCTCCTTTGGAACACATTTATTTGTAATTCTACACTGTGTGTAACCAGCAATACACTAATAGTCTATAAAGTCCAGTTAATTTTCCATGGGTATAAAATCCAGACCGACTTCACGCCCAACATTTGATGCTGTGACGTCACTTTAATGTCTCACTGTCTCAATTCAACTGAATCGCACCTGGTAGTCGGAATATAACCAGTAACACAAAATTATAAATATAAAAATGTTGTTTGGAAATGACCCGGAATATCTGCTACACTGGAATTTTGCACTCACGCCCCTTTTTTTTTTTTTTTTTTTTTTTTTTTTTTTTTTTTTTTTTTTTCCCCCCCAAAGTTCCTTTTTGTCACTTAGACCAGCATGTTAAAGTGCTTGACTGCACCGTTCCAAAAACGAGCCAGGGTTTTGGGGGTTTTTTTGGGGGGGGGGGATACCCTGCTTTCAAGGAGGTTTGGGAACTGGTGGTCCTGTCAAGCTGTGAACTACTACAGGTTGCTTGTAATTAACATTGTACAGTGTTTTTTTTTTTTTTTTTTTTCTTCAATTTTCCCTTTCTCACGTGTTTAAGTTGGATTGTTTTTTTTTTTTTTAAACCTAGGCTGTTACGCAGGATATTCCGTTTCGGATAAAAGAACTTTTTAATTTCTGTTCTTTTTTTTTTTTTTCTTTATCCAGTTGTCGTGTCTGTATATGAACTATTAATTGTTACTGTTTTCTACATGAAAAGCCATGTTTCATTGCTTCAGCTTCGAATTGCCCATGCGTTTGATTTCTACTTCTCAGCCCAGCCTAAAAGAAAGCTGCACTCTGATCACAAAGACTGTATATGTTTAATGAAAGAAATAAATAAACCTTATTTTGTGCTTGATACTTTCTTTGCTTATATGTGTTTTTAAGCTTTATATAATGCCACATCGCTTGTAGTGTGAACACTGGACCGTGATTGCTATTAAGAGATGAGTAAAGTGTATATGATATGCCCAGAATTTTTATATGTACACAGTAGCTAAAAGTATCGGGACCACACCCAAACCCACAACGTTTTATGTTTTCTGAACATTTTACACCAAATTATTCCGACTATATACATACATACATATCTTCTGAATAGACTTTCACTAGATTTTTTTAAGTTAATTTGTTTGTTCACATAGCCCAGCACAGGGTGAGCTTTGATTCGGTGCCCCCCCCACCCCTCCAGAGCAAAAAGTGTCTTGCTCAAGTGGCAGAAATGGGCCTTGAACCCAAGTCTTCCTGGTTGCCCAAACAACAACAACTCTGACTGAATTATTTAAGTGACGTTTGATGTGTTTGTTTATTGTAACCACAATATTGTTCCAGTTTATCCCAAAATTTAGCGCTAGTGTGCAAAACACTTGACACACACCATGTCTTAATGGAGCTCAGGGGATTTGTGCACAGAGGAATCGTCATGCTGGAATAGTGTTTGGGTCTCATTTTTTCTGTAAAGGGAAATCTTTATGCTAGGGCAAATCGAGACATCCTATACAATTGTGTGTTTTCAACTTTGTGGCAATAGTTTGGGGTGGAGATACTGGTATGTTGTCCACAACCGTTTGGCTATAGTGTGTATGAGTTGTGGATCATCTAGAATAGCATCATTGTAGATTCCTTGTGTATTTTTTATTTGATTAAAATAAACTATTACTTTATTTACATAATGTTATTAAACATAGCATATTTTTAAAGAGTACATTAGCAGCAGTTCTATTACTTTTTATTGATATAGAATAGAATAATAAAAATCTATTAAATTTATTTAATAATATTAAGATTATATATTTGTCTATTTAATATATTATTACTAGTATTGAGTGATTTTGCTTTTAACATTTATAATTAATTATAACACATTAAGATTTTGACTGTGTGTAAACCGCGCCCCCTGGCGGCTCAACTTCGGTTCAACATATCATGACGCAAGGGACTAAAGCAATCTTCTGATCCGCTTTGGCAGATTCGTCTAGCATTTTCATAAATAAACAGAGATGTGTAGAGACAAGGAAACTGGTCTATTATTATTATTATTATTTAGTTATTTATTTAATCTATGTCCGTTTTATTGCGAAATACATTAAACGATCTCTATGTATACTAAATAACACGAGAAAAAATAAAAACAGTAATATGAAAGTCTGCCTTATTTGTAAATCATAAAAAAAAAACATTATCGGAACTGTATCCTGACAAATTCTTACTTTTAGGATACTTTTCTTTATAAATGGGTGGATTTAATATGATAATAAATATATCATGAGAGCATAATCGATTATTCGTCAGATTGTGTTGTAATCTAGCGAATGTGCCGTTACGCGCCCATGGCAGCCAGTGTAGCTCCTTTTGTTCGTCATAGTCAGTTCCGGGATTATTCCATTTACAGTTAAATCACACACGTTGGGGTTTTTTTAAAATAACTTATATTTCATCCACCCTTAACCAGATTTACGGATCTACTGGAAAACGATCTGAATGTAATTTTTTTTTTAAATGGTGATTTATCCTTGATCGGAAGTGGCGACTGGAGCTCTTACTGTGCTCGGTGACAAGCGCCCGGAGTAGTGAGTGTTGTTCCGTTCATACATTTAATCCGAATAAATAATGAATTTAAAGAGTGTGTATTAATTATAACTCATTATAAATGCACGATTCAAGCCCTGTTTATGTAGCGTGCACGAGCAGTGGATAAAATAGTGCATTTTGCCGCGAAGACTTGCAGTTAGCCTGCACGTTAGCCAATAATGCAGGTTTAATGCAGCAAAATTACTATTTTTTTTAAATTGTAGTGTGTGTGTGTGTGTGTGTGTTTAAGGAGAATAGTGTGTGTGTGTGTGTGTAAGAAAACTGTAAAGAATAGGATTCTAGATTTTCGTAGCGGAAGGATACAGTATTGTTGCGAGATGCTCTGCGTCTTTGTAGTTGCTGTAGGTTAGATTAGTTAATATACTTTAAAAAAAAAAAAAACCGTTCTGTTTTTAACACAAAAAAACTTTTGTGTTAAAAGTGTAAATAAGATGACAGAATTAATGAAATTAATTTAAAAAAAAACAAAAAACTCAACAGCTTGGTTATGTGTTTGTTTACATGCTGAGCGCGCCACGCCAACTGGCTCACCTGTGTAACTGAGTTCAACTGAAAAGTATCGAAAGCTTTAACAAAAAATTCTTTTTTTGTAAATAAATAAACCCTTTAAAAAAGATATTTTCACCCAAATACGCTGAAAATGTGCTTACACGTTAAACGGAATATGTTTGACCGTTTTTTTCCTCTGAATGTTTGTCCTCTTTAGTTAGCCCCTTTAGCTTCAGGTAACAATAAGCTCATTATTTTATAAAGTTCTGTTTAGAGTCTGTATATGCAAAACGTGCTGGTCAGTTAAAACAGTGTATTAGAATCAGAAGTTCATGGGTTCAATTCCCAAAACACCACCAAACTGCCACTGCGGTGTGCCTAAGCGACTGCCCCTTAACCCTCAACTGCTCAGTGTGTGAAGGGTTTAGGGAATATGAAGGAATGTAGGGTTTAGGGAATATGAAGGAATGTAGAGTTTAGGGAATATAAAGAAATGTAGGGTTTAGGGAATAAGAAGGAATAGAGGGTTAAGAGAATAAAAGGTTTAGGGAATAAGAAAAATGTAGGGTTTAGGGGATAGAAGGTTAGAAGAACATAGAATTTAGGGAATAGGAGATAATGTAGTGTTTAGGGGATAGAGGGTTAGGAGAATAAAGGGTTTAGGGAATGAAAAGGAATGTGGGGTTTAGAGATTAGGAAGAATGAAGGGGTTAGGAAATAATAAGAAATGTAGGGTTTAGGGAATAACAAGGAATGTAGGGTTTAGGGAATAATAGGGAATGTAGGGTTTAGGGAATAATAGGGAATGTAGGGTTTAGGGAATAATAGGGAATGTAGGGTTTAGGGAATAATAGGGAATGTAGGACCAAAAACATGTCCATATAACGGCATTGATGCATCCCTACTTATAATAGATAGTAAATAAGATGTGGACTGGAAAATATTCGAAATGTCTGCCACGATTATTTCTTATTTTGTTATTAATAAAGATTTGATTCAAATAAGAAAAAAAAACCACTTCCCTTTCTCCATTTTTGTAGATGTAAGCTGAAATAACGCACGCCATCAGCATGGGGCTGGACTTCGATGTGAAAACATTCTGCCACAACTTACGTGCCACCAAGCCACCGTACGAATGCCCGATTGAGACGTGCCGCAAGGTCTATAAAAGCTACAGCGGGATCGAGTACCACCTGTATCACTATGACCACGACAACCCACCTTCTGCTCAAGGAACGCCGCAGAAAAAGCGCAAGGGTCGCCCAGCTCGTTCCTCCCTGCCAAACTCCGGAGATGGCTCTGAACTTGGTAATTCCTACCTTATGTCCGGGCATGGTGGAACACCAGGGAGCCCAGCAGATAACTCAGACCATTCGCATTCTCCTGGGAGAGACACGATGACCTACGCTCAGGCTCAGCGCATGGTGGAGCTGGAGATCCATGGCAAAGTGCACCGCCTCAGCATCTTCGAGGACCTCGACGTGGTGTCTGAGGAAGACAGTGATGCTGAAGATGGGGGAGGCGGCTCTATGACATGCAACGGTGAGAACGGGGTCAGTGAGGGCGGGACCAATGGGAAGGACAGACCTGACACCCCTGCTGCAGCTAATGGCGGTAAAGCGGCAGGGGCCATACTCAAAGCGGGCAAACACAAAAGCAAAGAAAAGAAGAAGGACGGAATGCATCACCATGGGAATCCACCAGGACCAGCTGTCAAGCTACCTGAGGCTGTGTTTCGAGAGCTGAGTCAAGAGAGGCCGGATGCACCGCCAAGACCGACATCTTATTACAGGTAAACTGGCAATACTGTTACCCGATGTCACATGATGCAGTTTCAGATAGACTGTTAAGCGTATTTAGCAATGTGTCTAACTGATAAAGTTAATGCTGAGATAATAAAAATTCATAATATAACCTTGGCTTGTGCAATCCCCAAATAAAGGGTTTAGGGAATAATAAGGAATGTAGGGTTCAGGGGATAGAGTGTTGAAAGAATAAAGGGTTTAGGGAATAATAAGGAATGCAGAGTTTAGGGGATAAAGTGTTGAGGGTTTAGGGAATTAAGGGTTTAGGGAATAATAAGGAATGCGGGTTTAGGGGATAGAGTGTTGAAAGAATAAAGGGTTTAGGGAATAATAAGGAATACAGGGTTTAGGGAATAGAGTGTTGAAAGAATAAAAAGGGTTTAGGGAATAATAAGGAATGCGGGTTTAGGGGATAGAGTGTTGAAAGAATAAAGGGTTTAGGGAATAATAAGGAATGCAGGGTTTAGGGGATAGAGTGTTGAAAGAATAAAGGGTTTAGGGAATAATAAGGAATGCAGGGTTTGGGAGAGATTCTTGACAGAATAAAGGGTTTAGGGGAATAATAAGGAATGCAGGGTTTGGGAGATAGAGTGTTGAAAGAATTAAGGGTTTAGCGAATAATAAGGAATGCAGGGTTTAGGGGATAGAGTGTTGAAAGAATAAAGGGTTTAGGGAATAATAAGGAATGCAGGGTTTAGGGGATAGAGTGTTGAAAGAATAAAGGGTTTAGGGAATAATAAGGAATGCAGAGTTTAGGGGATAGAGTGTTGAGGGATAAAGGAATGCAGGTTTAGGGATTTAAGGGTTTAGGAATAAGAAGGAATAAGCAGAGTTTAGGGGATAGGTGTTGAAAGGGTAAAGGGTTTAGGGAATAATAAGGAAATGCAGGGTTTAGGGGAATAGATAGAGTGTTGAAAGAATTAAGGGTTTAGGGAATAATAAGGAATGCAGAGTTTAGGGGATAAAGTGTTGAGGGTTTAGGGAATTAAGGGTTTAGGGAATAATAAGGAATGCAGGGTTTAGGGGATAGAGTGTTGAAAGAATAAAGGGTTTAGGGAATAATAAGGAATGCAGAGTTTAGGGGATAAAGTGTTGAGGGTTTAGGGAATAATAAGGAATGCAGGGTTTAGGGAATAATAAGGAGTTAATCGTGTTAAGCAACGTGTCTAACTGATTAGGGGCTTTTAATGTTTAAAATTATCCAGATATAAGAAAATGAATGCTGAGGTAATTTGTGCAGTTTTATTCTGGCTCGTTTAAATTAGTTGAGCCCGTGATGGAGTGTTAGTGACGCACGCTCAAAGCCACAGAAAACCACAACACACTTTAGGGAAAATCACTTCACTCCATAATCTGGTTGAAGGTTCGGTGCTGCAGGTAGTACAGCTTCCCCTTTGTGGCTACAAAAGTGCATAATAATTGCGTTTGGTTACAACTACTGTAGTTATGACATATAATTGTAATCATACAGTTATTTAATAATCGTGACAGCCTTAAATGTGTAAATAATTGTGTGGTTAATTGTATAAATAAGTGCACAGTTTTGTTTTACTTTAGCTCTACGTAAGCTCTTTAGGATTGGTGGATTACTGGATGGATGGATAGATGGATGGATGGATAGATTGGTGGATGGGTTAGTGCATGGATGAATGGATGGGTGGATTGATTGATTGATTAATGAATTGATGGATAGATGGATAGATGCATGGACAAAAAGATCCGTGGATAAATTGATTGATTAAAAAATTGATGGATGGATGGATGGATTGGTGAATGGCTGGATGGATGGGTGGATTGATGCATGGACAGATAGATTGGTGGATAAATTGATTGATTAATAAATTGATGGATGGATGGATGGATTGGTGAATGGCTGGATGGATGGGTGGATTGATGCATGGACAGATAGATTGGTGGATAAATTGATTGATTAATAAATTGATGGATGGATGGATGGATTGGTGAATGGCTGGATGGATGGGTGGATTGATGCATGGACAGATAGATTGGTGGATAAATTGATTGATTAATAAATTGATGGATGGATTGGTGAATGGCTGGATGGATGGGTGAATTGATGCATCATGGACAGATAGATTGGTGGATAAATTGATTGATTAATAAATTGATGGATGGATTGGTGAATGGCTGGATGGATGGGTGGATTGATTCATGGACAGATAGATTGGTGGATAAATTGATGGATGAATGGATGGATTGGTGAATGGCTGGATGGATGGGTGGATTGATGCATGGACAGATAGATTGGTGGATAAATTGATTGATTAATAAATTGATGAATGAATGGATGGATTGGTGAATGGCTGGATGGATGGGTGGATTGATGCATGGACAGATAGATTGGTGGATAAATTGATTGATTGATAAATTGATGGATGAATGGATGGATTGGTGAATGGCTGGATGGATGGGTGGATTGATGCATGGACAGATAGATTGGTGGATAAATTGATTGATTGATAAATTGATGGATGAATGGATGGATTGGTGGATTGATTCATGGACAGATAGATTGGTGGATAAATTGATGGATGAATGGATGGATTGGTGTGAATGGCTGGATGGATGGGTGGATTGATGCATGGACAGATAGATTGGTGGATAAATTGATTGATTAATAAATTGATGGATGGATGGATGGATGGATTGGTGAATGGCTGGATGGATGGGTGGATTGATGCATGGACAGATAGATTGGTGGATAAATTGATTGATTGATAAATTGATGGGTGAATGGATGGATTGGTGAATGGCTGGATGGATGGGTGGATTGATGCATGGACAGATAGATTGGTGGATAAATTGATTGATTGATAAATTGATGAGTGAATGGATGGATTGGTGAATGGCTGGATGGATGGGTGGATTGATGCATGGACAGATAGATTGGTGGATAAATTGATGAATTAATAAATTGATAGATTGATTTGATAAATTCTTTGGTTTTTCTTTTTTCTTTTTTTATTGAGTAGTGTTTTTTTGTCAGAATCTGCTTCAGAAGTTATTATTATAAGCAGTTATATATTTGATATATATTCTGATATATTAAACTCTTGACAGTGATTTTGTGGCAGTGGTATAATTATTATAAAGTTATGGTGACTGCCAGAAAAATTGGTTGGTTGCAATTCAGCAGCTATTTATTTTTAATTAATATGGTTTTACCCTCGGATATTAATAAAAAGCTTGTTTTATGATATTGCCTTCAACGCATCTTTCTAAACCTTTCTTATTTGTATGATCTGAAGTTTTGGTGGCTTTTCCTCCTCCCACAGGTACATCGATAAATCTGTGGAGGAGTTGGACGAAGAAGTGGAGTATGACATCGATGAGGAAGACTACATCTGGCTGGACATTATGAATGACAAGCGACGTAGCGATGGAGTAACGCCGATCCCCCAGGAGGTGTTTGAATACCTGATGGATCGGTTAGAAAAGGAGTCCTACTTCGAGAGCCACAATAAGGTTTGACAAGATTTTTTGTTAGTTTTTTAAAAAATTTATTTGTTAAAAAAAAAATTTGTTAAAAAAGCGCAAACATAAAAAAAGAGCTTATTTAAAAAAAGTTAGTTAAAAAAAATATATGTAGAATAGTAAAAAAAAAAAAAATAGGATCCATTTAATTCCCTCACTGCACTGTTTCTTGCATCAGGGTGAGCCGAACGCGTTGATCGACGAGGACGCCGTGTGCTGCATTTGCAACGACGGCGAGTGCCAGAACAGCAACGTTATCCTGTTCTGCGACATGTGTAACCTAGCCGTGCACCAGGAGTGCTACGGCGTGCCTTACATCCCAGAGGGCCAGTGGCTCTGCCGTCGCTGCCTGCAGTCGCCATCCCGCGCTGTCGACTGCGCTCTGTGCCCAAACAAAGGAGGAGCCTTCAAGCAGACCGATGACGCTCGCTGGGCACATGTGGTGTGTGCGTTGTGGATACCTGAGGTGAGTGTATGGTGTGTATTCAAACTCGTGAAAAATGTATTCTTTTTTCTTAAATATACATTTAAATATATACTTCCGACATTTTTTTTTCTTACATTTCAGCAGAGTTTGGTAAAAGACGCCGACGCTTCCCTCGCCAATTAGTGCAGACACCCTAGAAAGTAGCGTGCGGAAAATGGCGAGGGAAATGGCAGTCACATTTCATCTAAAAAAAAAGAGAGATGGACAAAAGTGGTCAGTAGTTTCTGCAAGAAAAAACAATTGATTCCAGTCACATGTTGGCGGAGTACAGGGTGCCTTGCCAGTGCAAACACGAGCCAGTTCTGAACAAATGCAGGGTGACCACAGGGTGACCTTACAATGTCTTACAAAGTCTTAAATTCAGGTTTAAACTCAATGACTGTTTACGATTATTGGACAGACCGAAGTTTTTTTTCCCTGCTGTATTTTATTGTGTCATTAAAAAGACTTGAGTTAGCAGGTCGAAATACAGGCAGCTGCAATGGGTAAATGCAAGTTTAATAAAAAAAAAATGCTCGAGAATGGTGAATTTTTGTGGTGGTTGAAGCTGAAAATGCTTAAAAAAATATATATATATATACACACACATACATACATACATATAATAATAAAATACGGGTGTATATAATAAAAGACGGGTGTTTTACGCTAGACACATCAGCTGTCTCCGTTTCGCAAATTTAAACAATTTTATTTTTCTTTAAGGTGTGTTTCGCCAACACAGTCTTTTTGGAGCCGATCGACAGCATCGAGCACATCCCGGCGGCGCGCTGGAAGCTGACATGCTACATATGTAAGCAGCGTGGGGCTGGCGCATGTATCCAGTGTCACAAGGCCAACTGCTATACGGCTTTCCACGTAACGTGTGCACAGCAAGCTGGGCTCTACATGAAGATGGAGCCTGTGCGCGAGACCGGCGCCAACGGTACCTCCTTCAGTGTACGGAAAACTGCATACTGTGATGTTCATACGCCGCCCGGTACGGCCCGTCCGCTAGGAGGCGGAACTGGGAGTGGCTCTTCTCTCAGCGAGGCAGAGGACGAAGACGAAGAGGACACCGGTGGAGTCGGAGAGGAACGGGCTAAAAGGGCAAAGGCCAAATCGAGGCGGAAGCTAAAGAGGGCAAGAAAGATCCTAGCAGAGAAGAGAGCGGCTGCACCGGTGGTGTCTGTGCCATGCATACCACCGCACAGGTGGGCTTTTGTCACAAATTCCTTTAAAAACCGTATTACAGATTCTTTAATTTTAAATATAAATAAACTGAGCATTAGCATTATTGATTGTTACCTTAAGAACCCACCAAAAATACAGACTAGAACATTTAAATTTATCATTTAATGCCTAAAAAATTTTTTTCTAAAAGTTTTTATATATATTAAAAACACAGATTAATACTAGGGATGCATATTTATTGGACAGAGCAATCATTGGCCAATATGGGTAAAAATGATGTCGTTTTTTTATTGCTCTGATAAATGAATAAAATCTGATTTATAAAATCTGATCAAATAAATAAGCTTGCTGGTAAATCTATCAATTAGTCTGATTTATCCGCTTTCCAAATGCAAGAGACTGCAGGCAGTGTTGCCAGATTGGGTGAATTCTTGCCCAGTTTTTTCAGATTAAGTGAGTTCCTGCTTAATTGGGCTTTTATTGATCAAGTCAGACCCAGAAATAAATGCATTTAAATATCAGTTTAATCAGTGTATCTTATATTTTCTTTTCTTCTGGTGCACAAAATCGAAATTGGTTAACGATATCGGTTAAAACTAGGTCCCTAATTAATATAATGTATAATAATATAAAGAAAAAAAATAAATAAGAACTAATTAACCGGTTTTGTGTACCTTCTGGAAAGTGTTTTATTTACTGTCACAGTCACATTTATATTGTCTATCCCTTTTGTTTTGTTTTTTTTCTCTCCTTATCTTTCATTCCGTCGCTTTAGGCTGAGTAAGATCACGGCCAATCTGACGGTCCCCCGGAAGAGTCAGTTCATGCAGAGGCTGCATGCCTATTGGACTCTAAAGAGACAGAGCCGCAACGGTGTCCCTCTGCTGCGCCGCCTTCAGACACACCTACAATCCCAGCGCAATGTCGAGCCAGTTCCTTCTATAACTACGGTCTGTTTCCACACACACATGAAAGCGTCAGTGCATGTCAGACATTTGCATGCTTTATTTGTACATTTTTTGGCACTGTGCAGACGTCCTTATCCAGAGCGATGTACGTTGGTTTTATTGATACGACTAAAAAATTGGGGGTTAACCACCTCGCTTAGAGGCCCAGCAGTGGCAACTTGGTGGTGCTGGGAATCAAACCCATGGTCTTCCGATCAGCAGTACAACACCTTAACCACTGCACTACCAGTTCCCAATAAGCTTCTAAATGATTTTAATCCTGTTCCTCCTGCATCACCCATTGCTACCTTTTCCTCCTTTAGTTTTCGCTCGCTGCTGCAAGAATAATCTGTACAAAATTAATGCATAAGTACAAAAACAAGCCTCCATCTATCTAAATCTGTCTAAAGGCAGTTAAATGAACTGTTCTTGGCTGTCCAATTAGATTTTTATTAAAGCACAAAATTCCAACCCTTGGACTTTACTACAAACCCCTTTTTTTAAACCAAGGTCTGTTTATATAAGGTTTTATAATATGCAAAATCATCACCCATCAGACATAAATATTCATTACAAAAAAAAAAAAAAAAAAATCAATTATACTTATCATAAAAATCGTATTTTTTCTAGTTTAAGATATGGCATTTATCAGATGCCTTTATACCGGCGATTTTAGATTTACTTTATTTATCCAAACGAGCAGTTAAGGGTTAAGGGCCTTGCTCAGGGGCCCAGCAGTGACAACATGGTGGTGCCGGGCATCGAAACCTTAAGCACTGGGCTACCACTTCCCCCAATATTGCATAAATTTTCTGGTATGTACAATTCAAAAGGCCAACATTTTACAGTTCTAGCTCGTTATGCAGATGTTTTGTGCTGTAACATCAAAGAAGGCAATAAAAGAAGCAGAATCTGTTAATCTATTTTTTAAGCATGATTTTTACTTAATAGTATTATAATTTGTTGCTTGTTTTCCTTTTTAAAGAAATTATGAGGAACTACATGTTCAAAAAGAAGCCTGTATGAAGTGTATGTTTACCGGCGCATTGTGTTAAACCCGTGTGATGCAGAAGGATGGTGAGGAGAAACACACAGTGCTGAAGGAACAGCTGAAAGCATGGCAGAGACTCCGGCACGACCTGGAGAGAGCCAGACTGCTGGTGGAACTCATCCGCAAGAGAGAGAAACTCAAGAGGGAAGCGGTAAGAAACGCTTTCTAAAATCCTTCAGTTGAATTTTACTTATGTTTGTTAAAAAAAAACCCCAAAAAAACCCCACAATGGCATGTTGTCCTTTCTGTAGCTTAAGGTTCAGCAGTTAGCCTTAGAGATGCAGCTGACGCCGTTCCTGGCGTTGCTAAGGAGTACGCTGGAACAGCTGCAAGAGCGAGACACAAATAATTTCTTCGCTGAGCCCGTGCCACTGAATGAGGTATACACGTCTATAAATTTTACACGTTACCATCTCTTCTTCAGTTCTTTTTTAGAAATTGGCATAAAGTATATTTATTTATTATTTATATCCATATGGTCAGAGATCCTGCCAGTACAACGTGCCTTTTTTTTAATAGAATCTATTTTAGGCGTTTGTGCCTTAAGACAGGAAGCGAAGTGGGAGAGAAAAATGGAGCAGGATCAAGAAGTATCCACAATCTGGGATTCAAACTTGCATTATAGCGATGGCGTTATATAAACCCTATACCAGCAAAAGTATCGGGACACCGGACTATTACGTCCATGTTTGTTTTTCAACCATCCCTTTTCCAAAATGTTGTTTTTAAGTTAAATTTTTCAGGCATTTTGCCTTTATTGATAAAGCGGCGAGAGGAGGGGGGGGGGGACCCAGAGCCCAGAGAGTCGAGCCCACCATGTGGGTGCCCTCTTAAGACACTGCACCACAACACCGGGCCACTTTTTTCCAAATTTAATCTCATTCTTACTCCTGTAATAATCTCAACACTTCTGATTATTTAAATTAATAATTATTAAATTATTATTATTAATTTAATTCAATCTTTTTACATAGCGCTTTTCACAACAGACATTTTCTCAAAGCAGCTTTACACAGAATGCAGTAACAGTGAAAAGTGTAAGTTTGCCCCTAATGAGCAAGCCGGAGGCGAGTGTGGCGACAACTCCCTGAGATGAAAGAGGATGAAACCTTGAGAGGAACCAGACTTAATAGGGAACCCATCCTCATTTGGGTGACACCTCATGCTATTGTTACTCACAGCATATTGTAATAGTGATCAAATGTAATGTAAACTGTAGCCTTGGGTCAGCGGAGCAAAGTTAGTCCCAGTCCATCTTCAAAGCTCTTCGAAATCAAGGAAAGGAGCAGGAACCTGCTCGCTGGTACCTCAGAGGCTGGTAAACCCGCCCCTGAGGGAGAGAGAGAGAGAGAGAGGAAGAGGGGAGGAGAATGATTGTTGTGTTATAGTTAAGGACATATTGTGTAGTTCGGGACTCCGGAAAGACTAGCTATGGCAGCATAACTAAAAGGAATATTCAGACAGTAACGCAGACATGAGGGATCTCTGGGATAAGAGTTGGCTCACCACACCACCATCAACAAACCTGAGTAAACGTGAAAGAGTGAAGAAAACGACTGCATATATCCCTGTTCACCAAACACTCTATATCCATGATTCCTCCGGTTCTGCTTCTTGACCTAAGAAAAACTACAGATTAAAGGCTTGGCTGAATGAATGTGTTTTCCGAACACTAATTACAAGCTGTTCCATCACTTTAAGGCTTTAAAAGAGATAACTCTGCCTCCTGCTGCCGTTTTCATCATTTAAGGGACCAATAAATAGCCTGCACCATTTGATCTTGAAGTAGGCGTACATTTTAAAGTAGGCACAGAAATTCGCTCAGTACTCTTGCTGATGCATTCTGGACTAACTGGAGTTTATTTATACACTTACTAGAACACCCAGACAGTAAAGCATTACGGTAGTCTAATCGAGAGGTAACAATAGCAGCAGGAACTAGTTTTAGTTTGCTGTATCGATATTTTCACACAGCCCTGTGATCTTGTGTTGTAACGTTATTTGTGCACACTGACAAAAATTGGTATTTAATCATAAAAATGCTTGCGTATTTTAGGTCCCCGACTACCTGGATCACATTGAGAGGCCCATGGATTTCCAGACCATGTGGACGAGTCTGGAGTCTCACCGATATCGCAGCTTTGACGCGTTCGAGGGCGACTTTCTGCTCATCGTCAACAACTGCCTCAAATACAACGCCAAGGACACCGTGTTCTACCGGGCAGCGTTAAAGCTACGGGAGACGGGCAACGGCATCCTGCGACACACTCGGAGACAGGCCGAGAGAATCGGTTACGACTTTGACAGTGGCATGCACCTGCCTCGAGAGCCCAGCCCGGAATCCCCACGTGAGAGAGAGAGGGAGAGGGAGAGGGAGAGGGAACGCGAAAGGCAGCGGGAGAAGGAGAGAGAAAGGGAGCAGGAAAGAGAAAGAGAAAGAGAAATGTCCCCTTCTGTTAACGAAGATGGTAAGTGGTTCTAGTGATGATTAATATTTGGGGTCATTAAGTTTTCTTCAAGATGCTGACCTTTTGTGTCTCAGATCTGCGGTGTTTGCCACTCGAGGAACAGTTACGGGTTTTGCAGGCTCGTTTCGATGAAGTCAGCTCGGGAAAGCACAGCATCGGGCGCTCGCGTCGAGCCAAGGCTCTAAGGAAGGAGATGACCGTCATTAAACGCAAGCTAGCGCATCAGCGGGAAGGCGGGTCCAGCGGAGGCAACCGAGAATCCGGGGCATCTGGTGAACGTGGCTCCAACCTTGCACACCATGTTGCAGGAGTAACATGTCATGACGAAGGAGGGGAGAGCAGCAGCCAGGAAATTAGTGGTAAAGGTGGGATAAGAAATGTGCCATTTCATGTGGTTAAAACAAAGATTTTGGTCATTTTGATAAAATGTAGGTAAACTCTAAAAGAATAATTTTTTCCATCCCCCTTTTTTGACTTTTTTACGCTAGACATTGCCGCCACTGCCTCGAACCTGGCACCTGAAGTGGGTCGCCGAACCTCAATCCTTTTCTCCAAAAAGAACCCGAAGGCTTCAGGACCCCCGAAGCGGCCAGGTCGCCCCCCTAAAAGGCGTGATGCAATACACAACTCCGGAGGAATGAGCTCTAGTCCTGTAGGACCTCCACAGCTCCCTCTGATGACCACAGCACGCCAGCGCAAGAGGCCACGAAGCCCTCGCTCCAGTTCCAGCTCCGAGAGTGAGAGTGACAACGATCACGTAGGCCTCGGTATGTGAATACGTCAACTTTTACTGAGGTTTAACTTTCTTTAAGCTTTGCTAAAAATTGGGAGATTCTTTTCTTTTATTACTAAATGTTTGTTTTAAATTAATACATTTTACATTTACAGCTTTTGGCAGATGCTCTTGCATTTATCTGTTTGGGATTTAAGGGCCCTGCCCAAGGGCGCAACAGTGGTAACTTGGTGGTGCTGGAAATCAAACACACATCTTTCATTTAAAATCAATATTTGAACATGGTTTTTTTTTTAGGTTTTAATTTTAAACAGAAAATTTTAACTTTTAAGAGTTAAAGAAGGGCTGTGAAGCTTTTTTTTGCCTAGCTTTAATTTAACACATCTGTGATAGATTTTAACATTTTATAGCTTCTAATGTGGAAGCGTTCTGGGGAAAAAAGTTTTATTAGACCACTTTACAATATTTCTGGCAACTGAATGTAAGCTTTGTATTTTTATTTTAGATTTTAAATATAAAGTGATTTTGTTGCTGGTTGCAATAGTCATAATCTTACATGTGCTTTCTTTATTTATTGTTATTATTATAATTTTTTTAATTGCGCAGAATCGATAATTGTATTAAATTTGTCAATCACAGCGATATTTTCCTTATGTGTATTTTTAAAATTGAAAAAAACTTAATTGTGCTTCACTAAATGATAAGTTATGATGCTATATTCATATTTGGCTAAATAATTTTACTACACAGCACAGCATCACTTCCTCATGTCACCTCTATCACTTATTTGACATTTTGTTTGCCTCTAAGTGTAAAAGACGCTGATGCAATATCCTGCCTCTCCTTCAATTTCCTCTTCAATTCAACGTTATAGTAAATAAGTTGTTACATTTGGTTTGACAAGTTTCTCTTCGCACTTATCTCCTAGGTCTGCCTAGCAACGGTTTCGATGGTGGTAGTAAGCCTGTGACTGAGAGTTTCCTGGTATACAGGAACGAGCCACGTTATCCCCGATCTAGTTCTGACTCTGAGTCTACAACCAGCAGCAGCAGCAGCGCCGCCTCGGACAGAACAAGGTAAACACACGCACACACAACAAATCTAGCGCGTATATTACCTATACTGCATTAAACACGGAGGAATACCCTGCATATGACTGATTGGAAACCTTTCCTCCGTCTCCCCCGTATCAGTACCACGCCTTCAAAGCAGGGCCGTGGAAAGACTTCGTTCTCGCGCTCGACGTTTCCAGAGGATAGCAGCGAGGAAACGTCAGGAACTGAGAATGACTCCTATTCAGTGGGAGGAGCTAGAGGTGTTTCACACTGTAGGTGTAGCTGAACACACGCTGATCGACACACACACATACACACACTGATCGACAAAGAACTGTGCTCATTGTCACGTGTTTTTGCGTCTTCAGTGGTGCGAGGTCGGAGTAGGTCGGGTTGCTGGATGGGCTCGACGGATTACAGCAGCCTCGATGCCCTCGATCTGGTATGGGCCAAGTGTCGGGGATACCCCTCTTATCCTGCTCTGGTAAGTCTCGCACACAACCACTTGGGGGCCTGTTTACACCTGGTCAGTTCATGCTTTTTTTCTGATGGAAAGCTATCTTTGTCAAAACAGTTTTATGTACACATGGCTACATAAATGCATCCCAGTGAAACGGATATAAATCTGATCTTTTATTCAAATTTTATTATTTTGCTCTATTTGGGTTTGTGAACGCAGTCAAAAAAAAAGAAAACGATAAAACTTGCAACAACGCTTATGTACCAAAAGGCAGCGATTTGTTTCAATATGTGCAGCATTTCGGCAGTACTAAATTTCAAGACATGGATGAGAGCTCGGAGTCAACAATGGTTATGGCTATCCTGTTTCCGAACGGGGTGCCAAACCTTAAAATATCTTTGTGTGACCCTGCTAATCAATTTAATGAAAAGGCCCACACACGTCTGTCAGGCTATAAGAAGAAAATAGAAATAGCAGAAATGATGTACACCCTTTGTCAGTTCATAAAATCATGTCTGTCACTGTCTTTCATCATTCAGATCATTGATCCCAAAATGCCACGGGAGGGGGTGTTCCACAGAGGTGTGCCGATCCCCGTTCCCCCCTTGGAGGTGCTAAAGCTAGGGGAGCAGATGACCCAGGAAGCACGGGAACATCTATTCCTAGTGCTGTTCTTTGACAATAAGAGAACTTGGTGAGTCAAATCTTAATCCTGTTCGAACCGTGTGTGTGATTGGAACCTAATACAACTAAACAGTACAGCTCAGTACGAAATATGCAGCTTACTTTATAATTTACTATACTTAATAGAGATCAATATGTATATATCCATTATATCATTTCCTGCACAGCTATAACTGTATCATACTATATATACCTTATTTATAGATACCATATATTACATACTACTGCACCTAATGTACATTATCTACTCTTACCTCTGTAATTATCAACCTCATTCCCTTATTTATTACACTGCTATTTATTGTAAATCAGCCACTAGATGCTAACTGCATTTCGTTGGCTCTGTACATGTACTTTGCACAATGACAGTAAAGTTAAATCTAATCTAATCTAATCTAATCTATAATAATGAAAGCTTCTGAAGCGCGGTTGTTGACTCGTCTGTCCTCACACTGCTTTGTCATAATGGTGGTCTAATGATGGAGCCGATATGACAAAAACAATATTCGATAACGATATTGTGAACACACCCTAACATTTTTAGTTCAAGTCTGGACTTAATCTTGGCCTAGTCTTTTTCCCGCTGTTCTTGTCATTCCTTTTCGGTTTTTTGGCTTAACTTGATGGCAAAAGCTTTTCAGTTTTAACCCCAAAACAAAGTCAGTGTGCACATTTATTGCAGCGAGTAACACTGCACAATAAATTTCTTACTCTACTTAGAACACTTCTGGTAAAGCATGCTGCCACCACCGTGTTTCATGGGATGAATTAGGTTACCTGCGTTTATTGGGTTTATGCCAAACTTTAGGGCTCATATAATTATATATTTTAATATAATATATATATATATATATATATATATATATATATATA
This sequence comes from Bagarius yarrelli, assembly GCA_005784505.1. Classification (NCBI taxonomy): domain Eukaryota; kingdom Metazoa; phylum Chordata; class Actinopteri; order Siluriformes; family Sisoridae; genus Bagarius; species Bagarius yarrelli. Next base: position 955,472 of record VCAZ01000039.1, read on the forward strand.
TATATATATATATATATATATATATATATATATTTTTTTTTTTTTTTTTTTTTTTTAAAAGCCTCTGCAAGTCAGTGTTTCTCAGAAGCGACTTCCTTTTAGCCGCTCGCCCCCTTTGAAGAGCTGGTGTTAATCAGTCTTTTACTCTAAGGGTGTGTCCAGTCCTGCCCATAAAGGACTTGGTGCTCATTTTTTTTCATCTTTACAAGCAAATAGGATCCACATGTGATCCTAGATGTTTATTTAGTTGATATATTTCAGCTTTCAGTAAATTATCCTTACTCCAGACTTTTTAGGTGGTTTTACTTAATTTCTGTTTCTTACAATTTTTATTTCTGTATATCGTCACTTTAAAACGATCGCCGGCTGTTCTGGTGCTCCACATCGAATCGACAGCAGTCGTCAGTTCGTTCTGTTTTTTTTTTTCTTTTTTTTTTTCTATCACTTCGCTTTACTCTCTTTCTCTAAAATTTGGTGGTTTGCCATGAAGCTCTCCTCACACCCTCACACACTTCAACTCTGTCTGTCAAAGATAATCAGCCACAACTTTGTGCGAACAACAGCACAATCAAACTGTAGCCTTTTTTTGTAATAATTTATCGACACCTACATTTTAATATGTGGGATGTTTGTCCTACTGATCATTTTTTTGTTGTAATAGATACACTAATACATTTACAAGCACTTTTCATATCAAAATGCTTCCTGATGCTCTAACCACTAAGGGAGCCTACACCCTCCACGACTTGAATCCTTGGCAGGAAATAATTCCTCCTATTGTATAGTTAATTGAGGCCCAATCTCATTTGTACCCCTCTGTTTTACATGTTCATGTAAAGGGGCAGATACCTCTTAAAATGAAGATTTTTCAGGACCACACTTCAAATGTAGGGGTATTTCCCAAAATACATTAGCTACAAAGGCAACATGGCTGCCCAAGAGACCAAGAAGATTCACAAATAAAGGAACTAACAATCATCTGTTTTATTACATTCAATGCTGTGTCCATATTTTACTGTCATGTTCTTCAAAAAAAAAAAAAGTTTGTTCACGTTACACTGCAACACATTTTATGCTTGATAACGTTACCTGATGACCTGTCCATAATAAACGTCTAGTGGCAGAAAATTAGATTTTTACTAGACGTATGATGACGTGTACTGGTGTCCCATTTCTTAAGGAAATATTTTCCTCTCCACCCCTTGTTTTAAAGGCAAAGGGGAGAGGGGAGGTGTAGGAGTCGGGGTATAAAATAGAATTAGTTTAAGATGCCCTCCACAAAATAGGAAGGGCATCCAGCATTAAATCTGAGCCAAATAAAACATGCAAAAAGATGCACAGGTGATTGGCTGCCATGCCGACCCTGAATTTCTTTATCAACCTAGATTTGTATTATAGTGAGCTTCTGTTGCAGAAAACAAATCTGACTAATCCGAGACAAGAATTTTTACACTGCTTATTACAAATATAGAAAAAATAATTTTTGTGCATTTTGGTGTGATTTTGAATATTTAATATCAACCCAACTGCACTTTAAGAGTGACTAGCAAGTAAACATATACCGTATAAGACAATGTGTAATATTAAAAAAATGTCAATCCCATCATGTTGCATTTTAGCTTGCATGATGCTGAAGCATTGCAGCTTGAACTATTCAACGAGTTCTGAGTAGGATTGTGTATGTGTGACCCCAAAAGGATGTGTTTTTTTTTTTTTGTTATTCTAAGAATTCACTTTCTTGGATGTGTGTCTAACCCAGTTCATGTTTTTTTTTTTTCTTTAGAAATATTTGAAACCTGTAGGTTTACCATCCTCCCAAAATAAGTGAGATTCTGAGAGGTCACTTAATAAATTCATAAACTATACAGACTTGCGTATTGTAATAAAACTGTATAAACTGATGACAGGAAGTGATTTGTCGCAGGTTTGTGCAGTTTAAAGGAACAGGTGTACTCAGAAATGTGACCTAATGCTTAACTAATAGAAGTCTGTAAATATTTGCTGGCAATCGTATGTATCTATATTATAGTTCATGATTTCCACTGTTAATTGCACAACAGAAGGATTCGTTTGCTTTTGCTTTGCTTGAAATCTTTCAGCTGTTGACATTACACTTTTTTCCCCATGATTTCTTTCTTTCTTTTTTGACTCGTTCGCATCCCGTGTTATTAAGAACAAAGTGCAGTATGTAGGGCAGAGGAAACGAGCATGACATAAAATGCTGTAATAGTTTACAATGAAACGGAGCAGTGTGGTTTGAAAATGTGCCTAGACTGTAAAAAAATCTGTGTACAAATGCTGGGAAATAGAGTACGTGTGTATGATTCTGCGTGTGTGTGTTTGTAGGCAATGGTTACCACGGTCCAAGCTGGTACCTCTGGGTGTGGATCAGGAGCTGGATAAGGAAAAGATGCTGGAAGGCAGGAAGTCCAACATAAGGAAGTCGGTGCAGGTGGCGTACCATCGGGCCATGCAGCACCGGAACAAAGTGCAGGGGGATCCCAGCAGCGACACCAGCGATAGTGACTGAACTCACACACACACAAAATAAGGGTAAAAAACAGCATGCATGAACACCTGATATGATTTTTACAAACGCATACACCGAGGTGTGTGTATGTGTATCTAGGTTTACAATGATGGATGTCACACACACACACCCACACACACACACCCAGACACAATAATCCATCTCTTTGGTGCTAAATAACTTCGGGGCATGGTGTACGGTGTGTATTGTGTTGTCGTTAGTCTGTATGTGTTTTAAATATATAAGACGGTAGATTTTTTTGTAAAGAAAATCTTCATCCCAGAAAGAGAGAAAAAAAAAAAACAGAAACACACCTCGCCTCATCTTACACTACACTAGTCAGATAGAATCAGAAAACATGTCTGAACAAACACCGTCTAATGATAGAAAGAAAGCACGTCAAGCACATTAGAAGTCACCGGTCTTTGAAGTATGTGTTCAGGTTTGACACACGCCAGCTCAGCTCCAACACAACCAATCACACTGAGGTGTGTGTCTGGAAAAAAATAGATGATTAATAGACTTTCCAACATGCAAGCAAAAACATATTTTAGTTATATTTAAGAAGCACGTCGGAAAATCCACACAGAAACTGGATTTCAGTGTGTGTGTGTGTGTGTTAGGTGTGCGTATGTCCGTATGTGCAGGCTTGGGTCAAAAATGAAAAGCTAGTAATCCTGTCTGAATTTGTGTATCTGTGAGAGTGTGTGTGAATGGTTGGTTGTGGATAAACGTACCACAAATCAATCGGATTTGTTTCATTTCTTGGTCACAATCATCGGAAAATGAAAATGATCCCTTTAATTTATTTGATCACATAAGCAATCCCCAGTTTGACCCGCACTCACTCACACACACACACTACAACACAAATACACTCGTTCATCCTGTTTTGTATTTTTCATGTGCTCTTTATTATGTATAATGAGAAGGAATAAACGGTGTGCTCTCGTTTCCGGTCACATGCCGATCCTGTCACTGTAGAACTTTTATATATTAAAAGAACACCTAAAATAGAATTTAATAAAAAAACATTGAGTTTTGTATAACAGTCTCTGATGGTTTTTTTTGTTTGTTTTGTTTTTATTGGTTGTGGTTTGTGATTAACTAAAATGGGTGTGTCTGAAGGCATGTGGTGGATTTGGGGTTTTGTTTTTTGGGGTTTTTTTGTGGTGCAGGTTATGATATCCTGGATACCCAATACCCTCGATTAGCTTAAAGTTAATAGATTTTTTTCAGGGACTGGTTTCGCTAACGCATCGTTTAATTCGATTTTACAGAGGCTTTTTCTAGGGCTGTGTATTACCAAGGGCTTAACGATACGGTACATATTACAATATATTGCAATATAAAACATATTACAATACTTTGGAAAATTGATTAAAAAATGTAAAACAAATAGCTAAAAATACAACAAATACAAATCCGGAGCCCCCCCCCCCCTATTTTGTCCGCCGAGTTTGCTCGTCAAAAGGAAGTCGTTTGCCTAGGATTTTGATTAAATGAAAATTTAAAATTAAAATTTTGTTTTATTTAATTAACATAAACCTAAATCAGTTTACAACATATTTTAAATATATCGATTCTATATAAGAATATCGATGCACTATCGTAGGAAAGATTGCGATAGCTGGCTTTATCGATATTTTTACATTTTCTTTCTTTCTTAATAAAAACGAAAGTGAAACAAACCGTTTCTAACCAGCAATATGAATGGTGGTTGTGTGTGTGTTCTTGAGCACGCTGCTGATTAAAAGGTCGACACCTTCCAAGCCACATTTTTTCTTTTCTTTTATTCTCTAAGCAAAAACTGTAGTAGTGTTTGATTCTGTAACATTACAAAAATCAGGGTGAACCCTTTTAAATGTAAAAATTTTTTATTTACATTTGTAGATGATTTAAGAAGAGTTCTCTTTTTTTTCGTCTCTTTCTTCATCTCTTTATTTCTAAGTTAGAACCCTTAATCCTAGTTAATCATGGATTTTAATTATATAGGTGCCTTTCTCATCACCCAAGGTCACTATCCAAATCAAACAAAGACAAAGCAATAACATTAAGTAGTAATTAACACTAAAAACACCCATATAAAATATATATATATATATCTATATAAAATAAATTAAAATTAATAAAAATATTCGTGATGTATATTGGCAACCTGACAGTCCATTATGGTAAAATAATCTATACCGTATCTGTATCCAGGGGGCCTGTGAAAAAGTTGGGGTGGAGGTGTAAAAATACACAGTGCATCACAGTTTTTTGCATATGAGGACTAAATAGCCACAGACTATTCAGGGTGTCCATGCTGACCCCTGTCCACTAAAGAAAACGCCACCAGTTGGCACATAAGTTTTAGAACTGGACCACGGAGCGATGTTACGTCCCAAGAGCTTTAAACTATTGTTCTTTATCCAGCCATCTTTTATTCTGTCTGTTGAAGTAAATGCAACTAAAAAGCAGCTGGTAATACTAGACCTTTTTTTTTTTTAGTGCTTCAAAACACATACTATCATGAAGACTTTCTTTTCCATAGTGAAAAACTTCCTAACTATAGCACTGACTTTCCAGGAACCTTCCAGAAACAACACTTTTACAGGAATCTTTACCAGTGTTTTTGAGTGCGGCCTTGAAGAATCTCGATTCTATTGAATGCGACCGCGCAAACCTGTGCAGCAGGTTTTCTGTCAGTGCTGACACACAAACTCACACTAATTACCTTCAGTCATTAATAGTACAAAGCTTAAACAGGAGATCCTCCTGGGTTGCAAGACTATTTTAACCTAGTCAACCAGATTCAGCTCTTCTCAGATTTTCTGTGGGATTGAGGTCTGGATATCCAGACCCTTAATGGTGGCTTACTTTGACATCACAGGTTGGTTCCATTGGTCTTTGGGTCCTGTCCCATGGCCTGGTTGAGGGGGGAAAAAGTTCCATTCAACGCTAAGTTTGATAGAACTGGCCCTGTCACCGTCCTTGATGCATCCCAAGTTGTTTGTCCCCCTCTGACCTGGCATAATGTTTTCACCTCCATGTTTGACAGTGGGTATTGTGTTCTTGCGATCAAAGGCAGCTGTCCTCCTTCAAACATGGCGAGTTGAGTGATGCCCAAGAGCTCGATTTTGGTCTCGATTTTGGCACCACAGATTTCAGTCCCTCACGGCGTAGTGGGTTACCAGTTGTTTTCTTGGTAGCTTTGGTCCCAGCTTTTTCCTTCCCCTTGTTTGTATCCTTATACGTATTGGTTACACTTTGAGCACACACACACACATACACACACATTACAGCTATGCAGTTCTGTACGCAATATTGCCCAACCCGGGATCGGTTTACTCTGGATATATCAGTTCACCAACTTACGCACACACATCCATATTTTCTGTAAAGACAAAATAGTTATATATTAGTGTTGTTTACAGGTCTTAAGAACTAGTTGTGGTAGTTTTTTAAAGAAGACATTTAACTAGTACTTTAAACATAAAAGTTCTTACTGCTTCAGTCCTCATCAGAATTTACACCCATGTTTACATTTGTGTTAGCTTTTAATTATTGTTTTAAAGGTTTGCATGCAAATCAGTCTCATTTTTATGATGCATCTTGTTGACTTTATAATTAACACACGAAATATTCGAGCACTAGGGTAAGTGTTGTACTGTCTAAGAAATTTTCTGCGGTATATCAATGACTATGGAGGAAGTAGGAGACGTTTTTATTTGTAGATTTGATAACAAAAGACCGAACATCCGTCTATTTATTACTATAGTAAGGACCATTGTTTAAAGCTGAAGGTCTTCCTAATAAAAGATTTAGGGATTCGGTGTAGAGGAAATTCATGATAAAGTAAAAATGGGTCTTGTGGAGATTTTCACTGTATATCAGATGAATTAGTAATTACTGATTTGGAATCTGTCCATCGGTCTGTCCGTCGTCTGTACCCGCTTATTCCTAATCAGGGTCATGGGGGATCTGCTGGAGTCTGTTCCAGCTGTCATTGGGTGAAAGGCAGGGGTCAACCTGGACAGGTCGCCAGTCCATCGCAGGGCCACATACAGACAACAACCACGCACTCACATTCACCCCTACGGGCAATTAATCACCAATCGATCTAACATACAGGTTTTTGGACTGTAGGAGTAAACCTGAGTACCTGGAGTAAACCTACACAAACATGAGGAGAACATGTAAACTCCAAACAGAAAGATCCCCTTCGTATCCCCTGCTGGGACCTTATTGCTGTGAGGCAACTGTGCTAAACGCTAACACAAAATACTGTTGAAAAAAAACCCAAACAATAATAATAAATGTTTCTGTGGAAACGGAGAACTATGTGAGCTTTTACGTTACATTTTATTTATTGGTAATTTATGTAGATTAATAGAGGTCAGAAGTCCTAATATTTAATACTGTGGAACATGGATAGTCTTTGTTTTGTTTTATTTCAGTATTCGGTGGAAAATGATTAGATTGATTAGTGCTCATAATAAAATTAAACACTAACTTCATCCCGAAGGTGTTCAGTGGGTTCCATGACTCGGCAAGACATTCAAGTTCTTTTACTTCAAATATAAGACGCTATCTCTTCATTGAGTTCTGGGGCTTTGTGCACAGGGGTGTTGTCATGCTGCAAATGACTGTCTGGAAACTGCTGAGAAACAGAAATGAGAAATGACACCTCTGCTTCCTCTCCAGATGCTGAAAAGCTCTGCACCACTTTATCTCTGTACAAAGATTCGGAATTTTTTTTTTTTTTTAGACATTAGACAGCGCTTTCGCCATCTCTCAGAGTACAAAAAAAGTCCTGCATCAAGTCTTTACTCTGTTCTGGGACCTCGGTGGTGTAATAAATGTTTTTATGCTGTATTTCTTCCAGAAAAAGGTGCACATGTCCAAACCATCTCAAACTTTGTCCCCAGAAAGTCCAACCTAATCCGTCATTCTGATGATCTCATTTTGTAATCCTGTCCAACCTTAACACTCCCAATAAAGAACTACAACATCTTCAGCTCAGCTCTGGGGAAGTAGCGCAGTGGTTAAGTTGTTGGACTACAAAGTTGAGGACCCGGGTTCCTTTCCCAGCCCCACCAAGCCACCGCTGCCGGGCCCCTGAGCAAGGCCCTGTTGTATAACAAGGAATATTGTAAGTCGCTCTGGATAAGGGCGTCTGCCTCTGCTTCCTGTCTCTTCCTCAGTGCTGCTGTACAATATTCTAAACCATACAACCTAATGTAGCTGCTCCCTCCACTGTTCTCTACACCTTCCCCTTGATTTCTGCAGATATTCTTCTGTCACACATTGCGCTTGCCATTTTTGTGTTATGTTGGCAAACAAATTTGACCTTTATGCATTTTTTTTTTTTACAACTTACAAGGAAACGTTTATTTACCGCAACTTACTTATAAAACCATGTTGCTTGAGGGCTCAATGATGGAGGCTTAATGGTCCTGAAAATTGAGGAAAGGATATTATGAAATGCAATCCAACACCTTAACCACTGAGCTATCAATTGTCCTCAACTCCAAGCGCAAAGGTTAAGTGAGGAGATCTTTGGTGTGGTATGTGTTCCAGTTTATTACTACTTATGACTAACTATGTCTATAGGACCAAGCAACGTCCAGCTGTCCAGTTTTAATAAGCTTATGCACTCGACTAAAATTCTGGATTCACCTCAGCGCACAATAGATTCTGTTGTTGTTGCCTTTCGGCTAATCTATCCGCCTGAACCAGTCTGGCAGTTATCATATGACTTGTTAGTTTCTAACAAAGCACCGGTGTGTATCCGCTAAAGACTGCTGTGTGCTAAAACTCCCAGAAAAACTCAGCACACCAGCAGGCCATAGTTCTAATTATTGATCTCTGTTCAGACAACAAGGAGATTGAATAAACTCTCCATCAATGTCAGAACAGATGAGTCACCGTCTGTCTTTAAGAGTCAAATGAGGACTTACCGCTTCCGTCAATACCTAGCACTTGACTTTTTTTTTTTTTTTTTAAAAAGGTGCTTTTTTAACAGTTTTGGGTTTGTTACCCATTGTTTTTGGATCGAGCCGATCGGTATTGATCTGTTTATTGATTGAAACTCAAAGGCCAAACTGATGGACTCGGAACTACAGTGAATATAAGCAGAGGTATGTGTGTCTATTAAATTGTCCATGAAATCCCTTTCTCAAACAGTGTATTGCAATGTTTTTAGGGTTCCTTTCCCACTAATCGAGGTCACTGCTATTACTTATTCTGCAAGCAAAGCATTTTGATGCTGTGAAAAGTAAGGGATCAGTCAGCTATATCTATGTACTTCTGATCAATTAGTAAAAATACTCATTACTGGCTCTTAAACAGCAGAATTTTTATTCAATTGACATTTCAGAAGATGACAAATTCAAGCTGGTAGCACAGTGATCAAGGTGTTGGACTGCTTTTGGACTTGAGGATTGTGGGTTTGATTCTCAACACCACCAAGTTACCCCCGCTGCCCCCTGAGCGAGGCCCTTAAAAAAATGAGAGATAAATAACATTTTGAGCTTTAACACAAGTAACTGATCTGCATGTATAAGTAACATAAAAGGACCCTTCATAGCTGGTTAATTAGTTACCCTTCGTCCTGATAAGGCCATTTATTTATTTAATAAAATAGTATATATAGTTTGTTATTCATTTCCAAGGGGAAATTTGCTACAACACCAATGTGACAGAGACGACTAGGACCAAATACAAGAGCACCACAAGACATTACTGCTAGACGTAGGGGTCCTAAGGGTGCTGCAGTCTAGACTTGGAGTCCAGTACCCTATTTTTCTGTAGCGCCCCTGCACAAAATATATTTCCATGGCTACATAACAAACTCACAAATCTAACTTTTAATCATCTGAATAATAGTCTAAATCAGGGGAAAGGTCTAACTCTGGGGAGAAGTCAGGGGAAAAGATTAAATCAGGGAAGCAATCTGAAATGAAAGGAGTCTGAATAAGGGAAGGAAAGGTTTAAGTCTGGGGAGGAGTCTAAATCAGGAGAAAGGTTTTAGTCAGGAAAGGGGTATAAATCAGAAAATCATGAAAGCAATCTGAATTAAAAGGAGTCTGAATCAGGGAAACGTTCTAAGTCCAGGTAGCAGTCTGAATCAGGGGAAAGGTCTAGCTCAAGGAGGAAATTTTAGTCAAAGAAGGGTCTAAATTAAGGGAAAGGTCTAAGTCAGGGGAGGAGTTTAAATCAGGGGAAAAGTTTAAATCAGGGAAGCAATCTAAATTGAAAGTAGTCTGAATAAGGGAAGGAGTCTAAATCAGGGGAGACGTCTATGTCAGGGGAGGAGGCTAAATCAGGTGAAGGTCTAAGTCAGGGGAGGAGTCTAAATCAGGGGAAAAGTTTAAATCAGGGAAGCAATCTGATTCGGAAAGAGTCTGAATAAGGGAAGGAGTCTAAATCAGGGGAGAGGTCTAAGTCAGGGGAGGAGTCTAAATCAGGGGAAAGGTCTAAATCAGGGGAACAGTTTTAAATCACATTCTCACAACTTCATGGATTAATTTTTGCAGTGCACAGTAGAATCACTCCAAGCAGGTCACACAACACGGTTAACTATCAGTAAATAAATTCCAGTTAAACTGCGTCTTTTGTGCACTAAGTATGCAGAGGCTCTCACTCTGTCATTTTAACCATTATGTATAATGTAAGTCCAGAGCATGTACTTAACGAGCCGGGGTCTGAAATGCAGTCATTCTGGTTTCTGTTAATTTCTTCACAGATTTGTCAAGATATTTATAAGCACCTAACATAAAAGAATCTGCATACACTTCGGATACAAGCCAAAAATATTGTTAAATAATGTTAAAATTCATTATTTAACGAAGCATGTTTTTCAAGATAAAAAAAGGAAATCCTGTTTGCATTTTTGCTTGTTGAACCACGGCGAAGAAGTTCAAAGCTCTGTTGTTGCACGATAAGATCAGCCCCCGGTCGCATCTGCATCCTCGTTTTGCTGTCGTTTGCTCTAGTTTTAAACACTGATGACCTTAAATTTGCAAAGAGGTTCGCGCTTAAAAAACGCCGTACTTGCTAAACGAGTGAGCGCAGACAAATTAAAGGTGTAGGTGTGAAGACATTTAAACTGCATAAAACAATGAGTGTTTGTGTGTTTAGTAGAAAAGCCTTTATGATATCTGACATAACGTTTCAGACGACAGATGGTCGCTTTGCTTCTCCAAACAAAAATGTATTAATTAACCCAGAATTATGCAATATGGCTAGATTTTGTGGCATGTAAACTTGGATGTAATAAAGATGTGTGAAGTCTATGTTAAAGAAATGTGATGAATATTATATTAAATGCACCACATTGTTAAACCCTTAAACTCAAAACTTATATCTGAACTCGTATCTGTTGGGAAGTGGTGGTTTAGTGGTTAAGGTGTTGGACTGATGTCTTGATTCCCAGCACCAACAAGCCACCACCGCCGCTGGGCCCTGATGTAAATGTAAATGAAATCTGACATGGTGAAGTTTTAATAGTCTCCGCCTAAAAACGTCATTTAATGCATTTGACACAAAACCTTAAAACTCTTTAGGTCTTTCCAAAGTCGTCATCTGATTGGTTGTGTTTTATTACGTTTCTGGGTTAAATTTTTTTAACGTTTCATTTAAAAACAAATTCACATCACGCTCTATTTATTCCTTATGGAGGAAGAGGGTAGGTGTTTCCACTGTGACAATAAGCGTTAACTCGTATGTGGATCAGCTAAACAATAACCTTTTAAAGACTCATTTATTTGCAAGGTTTTATGATATTTTTATAATCTCTTTTGCTCCATAACAACTTTTAATGAAGTCTATCCGCTCTGCCATTGATCTGAAGGTCTGGCTGCACAAGACTGTACTTCCATAAACTGCTCTTATTTTATTTATTTTGATTCAGTTTAATATTTTTTTAGATATCACACATTTGTTTGTGCATGTTTTTGGTTGTCTTCATTAATTTCTATGTGAAAATGCATCTCACCTTTAAATCTGATGTATACATAGTATTAAACTTTAAACACCCGGATTTATCTCGTATATCCGGGTATAGACGATGGATGGGTGGATAAATGGACGGATTATCTATATCTATATATATATATATATATATATAGTTATATTTTATGATGTCAAGCATTTTAACAGCTTCATTACTTCATTAACTTTGTTTTTTAATTTCACTGTTTGGTCCAAAAGCAAACTTTAAAAATATCTCCAGATTTAATGTGTTCGCATTTGTCAAAAAATACATTTTTTTTTTTGTTTACTGTGTTGTTGGTTTTTTTTTTTTCATTTTTTTCATTTCCATGCATCTCATTGATGGTTGTGGGAATTTTAAAGTTTAAAGGTCTAGTCAACAGATGACAGAAAATTCAACCTGGTCAACATTTCTGACAAGATGCTAAGCTTCTATACATTACTCGAGTCTGTCTGTCTGCCTGTCTGTCTGTCTGTCTGTCTGTCTGTCTATCTGTCTATCTATCTATCTATCTATGACTGGATCTAAGGCAAAATTCGTCTTTGTCTATTTATAGATAGACGTATAGATTGATAAGCAGACAAACACACAGATAGATGGACAGACAGACAGATAGATGGATGAATAGATGGACAGACAGACAAACAGATTGATACTACAACTAAAAAGAGACCTATTTTTTTCTTATGTTTGTGGTAACACTTAGTCAGCTCCAGCTTAGGTGACAAAAAATTGTTTAGAGACATTAAAAAAACCCTAAAAAAACCCACTGATATTTGTGTGTTTCTTTGCACAAAAGGAAAGTGTGTGAGCATGTTTTTTGCCAGAGCAGGAAGTCACATCTTAATAACATCTGTGTGCGATGGGGTTCTGTGAATCTACAGAGCAAACTTTACCCTTGTTACCCTCATTGCTTTAAGCGTATACATTCCTGAAGATGTCTGTAATTTTATGTACGGTGTGTGTGTGTGTGTGGTAGTGTGCCTGTGTAGGTGGCTATGTTTCCAGTCACAAGTTTCAATATGACATAGGAGAGAAAAATATTTTGGTAGCTCTGTCTGCTGTTCTTTAAATGAATATACTATTATTTTTGGAAACATTTGCAGGAAATGTTTTTTAAAGTTTGTACAATAAAATCTTTGGGTATGTGAGCTATTGTAAAATGAATCAAGTTATAGCTGTGCATAAATTAACTAGTAAAAACATAATCATTAACAAGGCAATCAGTAGCAACTACACAGTGTTACACAGTGTACACAGATGTTAGACCTTCCCTTAAACCCCCCCCCCCCCCTATGCTTTTATATTTACGGTATTTTGGCAGACGTCCTTATCCAGAGTGACTTACATTTATCTCTTTTATTCAACATGAATAATTGGTGGTTAAGGGCCTTGCTTAGGGGCCCGACAGTGGTAAATTGATGGTGCTGGGGATCGAACCTTGATCTTCCAACTAGCAGTCCAACACCTTAAATCCATCCATACATTACATATGTTATACAATAAGAAAATATCAGGTATTTCGTATTCGTATTACTCAAGACATTTTCTCATGCTATTTTTTTAGTACAGTAAAAAAAAAAAAAACAATGTTAATTAACCATTTTATTCTCCTTATTGTGGTGGCTTTAGACTGAAATAACTGATTATAGAAATAACTGTCCAGAAATGTAATTAAAGCGTATAAGGGTACTAGGTAGACAATTGAAAATATTTTGTTAAGTAATATTATATAATATAAATATAATTGTAATCTAGTAGTACAACCTATTTATACATAGGCACATTTTAAGATTGTGGAATATGTTACTCATGATATTTAAATAACTTAACAAACAACTACGTAGAGAATTTGTAAATATAAAAAACCAAGTATAATTTTTTTTTTTTTTTTTTTTTTTTTTTTAAACATCTTGTTTTCCTCCTCAAGGTTTGGTAGATTAACTTACTGCTTGCTGTTGGCCACGCCCCCCTCCTTCAAAGACGTCACACGAACGTTTTGTCAATTTTTCTCAAGCATTTTAACAGCAAGAATTTATTTATTTTATATTTAAAATTTTACTTTTTGGTTTAAAATGTTAAATAAATGTTTAAAAAAATCCAGAGTTTAATTTGTTTGCACATTTTTTCTGTTTAATGTGTTATTTTTATATCTACGCGTCTCATTGGTGGTTGTGGAAAGTGTGTGGGCGGGGCTTCGCGTCCACATATTTAAACCGCTGTCAACCCACAGGTTCACAGTTACAGCAGGGCGAAATGACGGAGGTTCATCACGCAACCGGCTCTTTAAGTTTGTTCCATTTTGCCGGCTGTGTCCGGTTATAACACTGTAACTAAAATTCTATTAACAACATGTCATTTTGAAGAGGACGTCGTGAAAACCCGGAAACAGAGCCAATGCGCGGTCGAGACGGGTTGACGTTTGCAGTCGGTTTTCTCCACTTATGTCTTCTCGCGTCTGTTCTCGAGAGCCACCGACATGTACTGGTGGTCAAAGAGGTAAGAAATTCTGAGTTATCTTGATTAAATAACTTAATAAACTTTAATGAAACAAACTGCTGAATCGTTGTGTTATAAATCCATGTGCGTGTCATGCGGATCTGTGAAACTGAGTGGCGGGGGGGGCACGTGACTGTTCATAGAACTCTGTAAATAATGTGTGATCAATAAACTCACTGAAAGCACGTGTGAACCACAACAATCAAAAAGATAAAATGATTCATGTGATGACATTTGACAGTAAATAGGTCATGCAGGGGAAATGCACAATAAAATTAATGAAGGTATTTACTAAGAAAGTAACTGCTGAATCACATGTAACTCATTAAATATGTGAAATGTGACTTATTCGAGTTGGACTCAAAATTTATTATAAAGTAAAATAAAAATAAGCCATTTGTGAGTTATGAGAAAACTTCCTGTGATGGAGTGGAAAAAAATGAAGGTGGTTTTAAATTCCCCCTCCCATGTTCTCTCGATCTGATTGATGAGTCAAGCAAGAAGTGTATTCGGTCCGTTTAACTGTTACTTGCAGAGATTCAACATGTATGTGTTACATTTACGCCATTTTGGCAGACGCCCTCATCCTTACATTCATCTCGTTTAGTCAGTTAGGAGTTAAGGGCCTTGCTCAGGAGCCCAACAGTGGCAGATTGGTGGTGCGGGGGAATTAAACACCGATCCTCCAGAAATCAATCCAACACACTTACTAACGAGCCACCACTTCCTTTCGCTCACTTACAGTCATTTCATTTATACAACCAACTAATTAAGGGTTTGAGGTGTTGCTCAAAAGTCGAGAAGGGGCATCTTGTTAGTGTTGGGACTTGAACATATGACCTTCTGATCAAGGCTTCAACAAGAGCGGTTTACTGTTTTTTTATCATATACCTGAAGTGTTCTTTTAAATCACTATTTACAAGTGAATCAATCACTAAACATCTTTTTTTGTGATGCTTCTTTGAGTTATTTTTCACTTTAAGATGTTTCTTGCTTTCAGCAGATGAAATGCTGATCAACTGGGGGTTTTTTTCTTATGAATGCCTTGGCCAATCCTTCCACTATTTCCTCAATCGAGTGTTGCAAGTGTAACATTTTTATTTTTGGTTTTGTCATCCGGCGTTTGGTTGTTTTTTTTCCCCCATCTATTAAATCACTTGCTTTTTTACATTGACTGCTCAGCTGGTGGTCTTTGTTGGTGGTCTTTCTTCTCTTTGCCCCTAAGGGGGCAGTGGTGGCTCAAATGGTTAAGGTGCTAAGTTGCTGATCTGAAGACCAGAAACACCTGGGTTCAAGCCCCACCACTGGCAAGTCAACCACTGTTGGGGTCCTTGAGCAAGACCCTTAACCCTCCCCCCCTCCTGCTCCAGGGGCGCTGTATCATAGCTGACCCTGCGCCCTGACCCCCAACCTACTAAGATCTGGGATATGATGCGAAAAAAAATGCATTTCATTGGCTCTGTACACGTACCCTGCACAATGACAATGAAGTTGAATATTTAGTTTATTTTATTTATAACGTAAGATCCCAGAAAGTCTTAGTGTAACTATACAGGGTGGGTGAACTAGGCACTATTTCACTATTAACTGGGCACTATTTATTTAACGGCTGTGGTACTTGTAGTATCACTGAAGTCTGGATAAAAATAAATAGACGATTTTAAGCCCTGCACACTGAAGGATTTGGAGACACGGATTCGGGATGTTCTCGGCAATATCCCAAGCGAGTCCCTTCAGAAAACTGTTCATTCCATCCAAAATGGTTGACTCCACCGGTGCCTCTGTTAAAAGTTTTAAGCTTTTGCTTTTATTTTCATATGTAATATAGTCCGTTTTTGTTAGAAATAAGAACTTTTAACCAATTTTTAATGTCTAGTTTTTTTTTGTTTATTATACATTTGGCTTTACTTCCAATATTATTTGTATTTATGTATATTACCAATATTTATTAGTGTATTATTACCTTATATATGTTCACTATATACATATTGGCCTGGAAAGTCAGATGCGTTGTATCTGTAGGAATTTGTGTGTAAATGATTTTCCAGTCTGCGTCACTGATTTTTACCCTTTTTTTTTTTTTTTTTTTTTTTTTTTTTTTTTTTTTTTTTTTTTTTTTAAATCAAGAAGCTTTATGGTCATTTCATTTCAGCCTTATTTAAAAACCGATGTAGTACACGGTGAAATGAAACGAGGGTTCTCCATCAGGCCCCCCCATGGTGAAAAAAACATCACTGATTTTACAGAAAACACCACTAAAGAGCTACTTAACAGAACAACACCGGCGAGCTTAAGGACTAGAGAATTTGCACGCTGAAACCCGTTGACTGAGAGAGCTCGGATTGCAACTGAAAGCAACTGCGGTGTTTCTGCGATGATGATTTGCATTCTGTTGCAGCAGCAGCTTTTCTCGCCCTATTAATGGTTTATTAATGGCGTTCAAACCACAGCATAGAAAAAAAAAAAAACCCCACATCTGTACTGTATTTGCTGTGTATTTTTGCAAACCAAGTTTTTTTTACTGAATGGATGACTGGTACTAGGATAAATACACATCCTTAATCCAGTTTTTTTCCTAATGTTTGTCAAATAAATCTGATAATTATTGAATCTGAATTCGTGAGCACTGGATAAAGATTTTTTTTTTATCGATAACTTTTAAACAAACATATTTACAAATAAAATAAAATGTAGAATTTGAGATTGAAAGGTTTAAGCCGTATATACATATGGATTTCCGAAGTTTGCAGGGTTTTTTTTTTTATTTTTTGGCTAGAAAAGCATCGGCTCTCAGATGGTTAACCTACTTTAGGTCTGTAAATGACTTTTTGCAATCTTCCATGAACAAAAGTTCACCCTGCTGCTGAGCGCTATAATGTTACACCTTGGATTTCCAGAACTACTTTGTTCAGCACCGTCATCACCACCACCAACCACCCATTCAGGAACGAAGTAAAAGATAATCACCAATACTGTAACGATTACATAAATAAGAACATTCCAGAAAAAATGAGTTCAATATATTAGTGTTACTATTAGTCAATAATTTTATCAACAATTTTAATTGCGAAAAAAAAAGGAAATATTAACATATGTTGTGTGAAGTCCCGAAACTAAAAATTGGCTGAAACTGAAATTCAAGACACCCTGAGCTAAAAACCAAAGTTAAAACAACGAGTGTTTGATTTTCATTAAAAGCTTTGCAAACGTGTGTATAACAATAATCGGTTTGTGAATTTGTTTATGCGTTCAAATAAAATAATCAAAAGGTAATGAGTGTGGATTTAGACTGTTGAAATAAAACAATCCTTGTAAATACTATCAATGGAGAACATGGGTAACGCGTTAGTTAGCTTGGTCCTAGTTTCTACCGCTCCGCTATCTGT
This sequence comes from Bagarius yarrelli, assembly GCA_005784505.1. NCBI lineage: Eukaryota > Metazoa > Chordata > Actinopteri > Siluriformes > Sisoridae > Bagarius > Bagarius yarrelli. The sequence goes on from VCAZ01000039.1 coordinate 972,867, forward strand.
TGCTGTGCTACACTGCACACATTCGCCTCTAAGAATAAGCACTGAGAGTAAATCGATTAGTAACGCACCTGTTTACCCACAGCTTTTTCATAGCTCTTCTCCGCATTTACAGCGCGCTACAGTCGTGACAAATATAGAAGTAATGATGTATACCGTTTAACACGGCACGTGTATGGGTGAAACCAAGATATTCAGATGTTTTGGAAGTTTTTGTCTTCCTACACAGAAATGATATTAGTACCTTAGTTTCCTAAACCCTCCTGTTGTTACTAACTGTAATGGAACCGCGTGGAAGTGGTAGCGCGTGGTTAAAGTGTTGGACTGCTAATGAATGAGATGAGATGAATGTAAGTCGCTCTGGATAAGGACGTCTGCCAAATGCTGTAAATGTTTCTGCTACAATTTGTAGCTTGAATGTATCATTTGTTTATTTAACTACAATAGGATTAGTGAGATCATGAAGCTCTTCAGTGATCTCAAGATCAGAGCTACTTTGTGCAAAACACTCAAGGTCTATTCATTCCAGTGATGAAATGATGTAATGCGACAACATAGAAAGATCTTCTAGATCAGGGGTGTCCAAACTCGGTCCTGGAGGGCCAGTGTCCCGCAGAGTTTAACTCCAACCCTAATCTTGCTAGGTTCACTTCAAACTTACAGCTAGGTGTGTTGAGGGCAAGTTGGAGCTAACCTCTGCAGGAGACCAGTGCTCCAGGACCGAGTGTGGACACCCCTGTTCTAGACAATTGTGTGTAAGCAACATTTTGGAGAGAAAGCAACATATTTGTATGGATTTGTTGGTAAGGTTTGGTGAAGAAAGTGTAGTGGAATCTGCAATCACATTCCAGATACTTACTGAACAGCTTAAAGCCCAGCGTTTTCCTTTCAATATATCTAATTAAATGTATATTGTCTGACTTTTACCCCTTTTTAATGATAATTGAAAGTAAAGCCATGTATCTTACTAATATTTATTAGCGTATTATTGCCTTACATATGGCCTGAAAAGTCGGATTTATTGTATCGCTATGATTTCGGAATGATATTTTTTATTATTTTTATATAAGCGGTTTTGTGTAAGCAACATTTCAGCGAGAAGCTACGTTCTTGTATGGATTTGGAGGTGTCCACAATCTTTTGGCAATAGTGTCGGTCAGCAAAAATGGATTAAATGGATAACCCCATTCCACAAAAGCACACTCCCTCCCACATAAGTGTCCTCCCTTCCGTCCAGTAACCATACACAAACATGCATTCAAAACGCCATGCAAATACCATCAGATATTACAGGTGTACAGATGACAGAATATACACCTATACAATGGCGTATCACATTCCTCCTACTTGATGGAAAGTGTCCAGACGCGTACGTTTTCCCTCCAGTATACATAATAGCGATGCGTGGAATATAACTAAAGGATATATTCAGCTCACATCGACCAAAATCGGTGCTAGATTTAATCACTTAGCTTCTGTTGATGGATGACGATCCACACACTTTACAACCCGATTATCCTAATGGAGGTTAATTCCTGTAATTTCCTGACTGAGCTCATATAATATGCTCATTTGACACATTAAGCTGCATAATAGGAGGCCATGTTAAATGTTTGCTTTCCTTTTTTTTATTATTATTATTATTATTATTATAATAACCAGACTTGGAGCCCAGATGCGCTCCTGAAACAACTTCCGTCATACGTGAATGCCAACTGGCTTTTCTGTATTGCTGGCCGGATATTGTGTTTTTGCCTGTGTAAACGTTATAAATAAAACCATATCCTTTATTGCGCAATTCACTGAATTGTGTTGCCGACATAAAAGAAATTGCAAGTTCCTGAATAAAAATTTAGCAGATGATTTGATTTAAAACGTTAGTCGGTACGCGAGCTAAATATCGGAAAGGGAAACCAATTGAGGAGAAAATGGATAAAACTTTTCCTTTTTAAAGCACCAACAATTGCGTTCATTAGAGTTAATTACAAGTAAGTTTTATGAAACAAGGCATGAATATTCATGTTTGGTTTAAAACAAACCATTGGAACGTCTGTATATCAGAATCTCTGAATATCTTGTGTTACTTGCGTGATATAAACGAATGACTCTTATTGCTCGACTAAAATTTTAGTGGTCCTTTTTTTTAAATAGTTTTGGATTATTTGTTACATAATGTAAATTTGGTCTTTGCTTATCTGACTGATTAATCAGTCTATATCGGTAGCAGATTTTTTCCCCTAAATATGTGCGATCTATCTCATTGCCTAGTTTTTTTTTTTTTTGTTTTTTTTTAGACATTCCTAAAGAAGTGAAAGTATGTTTAAGTGTAGTGTGGAAATGAACGCCTAAAAGCTTGTTATTGGTAACCTTTTTTGACATTTTGACTCTTATTTTCACTTTATTTTAAAATGCAACGCAACCAAATCTTTAAATAAGGTTTTTTTTTGAGCATGTACTATGACGTTGCTAGTGTTATATACCAAAAGAAACCCCAAATTACTTATTATCAACTATAATTTTGATATAAAAATTAAAGTTCAGCCTACATGTACATGCAAGTCATATTAACCCAACATCAATATTCATAAGAAAGACGTCAAAACCGGAGAAAATGTACGCTGAATTAGGTCGTGTTGATTAATTTATGATTAAACTATGGGTTGTGACCTCAAGCCTATTGCTCTCGAAAAATCGTAGTGGTGCTACGTTAGTTATTAGGTGCTACCTATATAGTATGATCATGTACGTGTATTTCTGATGAATTTCATCCTCTATGTTGATATTGTCATGTGACTTAATGTCACAACAGTGCAAATTTAAAAAGTTGGATAATGTTTACATGAATAATGTTACACAAGTGCAATTTAACCGCCATTTTTGATTACGACGAGTTGTTATAGTTAAGTGTCCCTTCTATGCCTGCTTTTAAAATTTGGGCCAAATTAGTTTGACATTTGGGTGCTTTTTACCTACCTGATTTTTTTTTTCATTACTATGGATTTGGATATACTACTTGCCTGGTGTATTTTTTTTTACTAGTAATAAGTTGGTTTTTTTTACATACTATATAGTATTAAAGTTGTCAAAAATAAAACCTAAAGTCATTTACCGTCTTTGCTAGATTGGCGTTGGAATAAAACTTATTTTTAGGTTGCGTTTACTCGTCTTAATGCAGCCGGTCAATATTTAATTTTTCTTTTTAGATATTTTTGGGGGCATTTTTTTTTTTTTTTTTTGATAAGAGAGATTTAATAGAGAGGAGTGGAATCAGAAGGTACCAGAGCTGGAATCGAACCCGTGTGTCGCTGGAGTATAACTGCGCTTGTGGGAGCAGCCACCTTAACCCACCCACCACCACCACCACAAACATTTCATTCCGAATTTAACTCATTCCGAAACGTCCTACAGCATAACATAGTAACTGCTCTGTAATCCACAAACACAACCAACATGGCTTTGTTGTTCTACCAAGACACAACAAAAGTTATCAACAGAAAGCACTGATCTAAAATTAAACAACAAACAGGAGATCAGATAAGGGCAATAAACAGAGACCAAAACCAAAATAAAGGGACATGGCACAACAAACAGTAGTGTGTGTGTGATGGGATGTCTGGGCTCGTCCTGCCAGGAAGTGAAATGTGCTCTGATAGCCGACCAATTATTGAAAAAAAACGTGTTTTTATGGAAAGGTACAGTACGCGTGTGAAACTCATGGGAAATTTGTGTTTTAGATATTTAACTAATGGTGATTATAAATAATAGGGTTAAATTATAGAAGTCTTATGGGTAAAATAATGAAATGAAATGATTCTAATGATCTAATAAACCTCATCTTATTCATCTGCTTCTTTCTCTTCATGCTCATTTGTATTCTTTTTGCTTCTTTTTTTTAGAAATGGTCCAGTGTTGGTAAGTTTATCTATTCTAAGTTGTATTTTTTTTTTTTGTTTGTTTGTTTTCCTGGTTCGTCCCTTTTAGCTTGGACAAATTACAGTAAAATAATCCGCATAGAATTTTCCTTTTTTTTTTTTTTTTTTTTTTTTTTTTTTTTTTTGAATGTTTTTTGATTGTTTGCTCAGACAGGAAGCAGGTCTTGCCGTGGATGAACCTTTCATCGGTTTTGGTGGACGATTATGAGGCATGTGTGCATCTGCGTCTGCACATAAAACCCCTGTGTAAGTAACTGCAATAAAGAGCGCAGGAGTTTGCATGAGGATCAACACAGCACTGATAACAATAATCATACGTCCATCACAGCCAGTGTCTTTTATCCTTATCTGTTCATCCTGTTTCTATTCGTCTTTCATTTTCTGTTCAGGTGTCAACTCTCTCTTTCTCTCTCTCTGCCTGTCTGTCTTTTTTTTTTGTTTTTTTTTTCGTTTTTTTTTTCTTTCTTCGTTCTTTCTTTCTCCTTTCTTTTTTCTCTATTTTTTTTTCTTTTTTCTTGCATGCGCTTCCTTTCTTTCACTCTTCCTTTCTTTGACCTTTTTTTGTCCTCTCTTTGTCTCTTTTATTCTTTCTGTCTAGCTCGATGGCTCTTTCTTTTTTTCCTTTTTTTTTTTTTCTCTTACTTTGTCTCTTTTTCTCAGTTTCTCTTTTTTTTATTTTTATTGCATTATGTAATTGTACGTTATAATGATATATATATGAATTTTTACTATATAATGATGTATATTAAACAGCAGCCAATAAAACGCTGAGGATCGAGTTCAATGAATTAGCAGTTCGAAATGTTCGCACTCTTCTAGTCCAGCGAGGTCGTCGCGATCACAACACCGTTCAGGTAAGTCTTCATAAGTGAATAGTATGTTTTATATATCGATTAATAAATCGACGGATAGTTTAACATTGTTGACTAGTATTTCAGTTAATATACTGTAACATACCGAAATGTATTTCTTACTTATTTAACTGCAGGTCATAATTAATTCTGAATTGAATTATATTTTTTTCAGTATAAATAATTATGTCCCGTGTTTTTTGATTTTTTTTTCCTCTAGTGGAAAGAGTTTTTTGAAAACCGAAAAAGGAAAGTTAAAGTCAAAACTCGCCTTTTTAACAACAAGCATCTGGATGTCCAGCGAGAACCTGTGGTATGAGTACTGTTAGGATTTCTCCTTTTCTCAGCATGACCTGCTTTTCCACTGGAGGGAGCTGGTGCAGCATTTTTTCCCTAAAAAAAAAAAGCTAGTACCAGTGCCCAGATTTTAGCTGTAAACTGTTCCTAAAACTGGCACCCAGATTGCGACCCGGGCTTCGACTCCGGCTCGGGTCCTTTCAGGTCCCACCCCTCTCCTTCTGTCTCCCCTTTTAATCTCTGTCTGTCCTAAAATAAAGACAAAATGCCAAAAAAAAACTTTCTAAAATTGCCTGAGCAATCGGAGGGTTAAGGGCCTTGCTCGGGGGCCCAGCGGTGGTTACTTGGTGGTGCTGGGAATCAAACCCACAATCTTTTAAATAGCAGTCCAACACCTTAACCACTCTATAGTAACATGGTGCCTCATAAAAGCCCTACAGAATTACCAGAGGTGGAGAAGTAGCCGAAATCTGTACATCTGGAAATAGTACACAGTAATTTTGCCTTTATTTGTCTACCTCACATGATCGGCTCCTTTAAAAATATACTTTAACATTTTATCAGTACATGCATTATTTAGGTAGAAATAAAATACAGTCCTGTTTTGGACCTGTTCTGTGTTTATAAGTGTCAAAAAAACCTTTACTGAGGTCTCTAGACTGTTGTATAAATGTAGGGTTCGAGTAGGTGTCTTTTTTTTTTTTTTTTATCCAGAGTGACGATATTTATTCTATTTATATCAGATGAGCTGAGGTGGTTTAGAGCCTTGCTTAGGGGCCCAGCAGTGTTAACTTGTTTGTACTGGGAAGTGAACCAACAATCTTCCGGTTAGCAATCAAACACTTTACTGGCTGAGCTACCACCTGATAATAAGGACGTGGTAACCGTAGGGTTTAACCGATTTAGTCAATTCGTTAACAAGTACACAGAGATCAACACAAGCACCGGGTTCCAAAAGAGATGACAAACATTGTTGATGTTGGGTTTTGCTTCCTGCCAGTTTTAAACCAGTGCCACTATTTGCTAAGCTCCCAGACCCGCTTCAACACCAGCCCCCGTGAGAAAACAGTAATTGTGGGCAGAAATTTGAAAAAACCCTGCACAGATACACTGTGGTTATTTTTATATATATATATATATATATTTTATTATTATTATTATACACACACACACACAGTGCAATATAAAACTATTTTTCCATCATGCTGTATATGGTCCTCACTGTGATCCTCTGTCGCCCTCTAGTGGGAGTTGCATTACGACTGCTTTATGCTCATAGAACGCAATACCGTCCATGTGGCTGTGTACGACTTTAAGCATACGCTCATCAGTGACTCGTACACTGTAAAGCTCCCAGCAGCAGCAGGTATAACCCAACTAAACGCTCGTCTCCGTGTTGTTTTACATCAACCACTCGTTCACTCTGACTTTCTTCTTTACCCAAGTGCCTACGTATGAAGTAACACCAGATATCGATTCCAAGCTGTTCGTTGTGGACATGGAGGCGGGCCAAAAAGTGGTGACGAGGTTGTGTTATAAAAATCAACCAGTGTGTAATGGAATCCTCTGCCATCAGGTGAGGGTGTACGGTGCTCAGAGCTGGAGTTAGTTGTGGCAGTTTGGTGGTGTTTAATGAAAAGATAAGGTGTAAAAATAAAATGGGGTTCTGTGTTTCAGATCAATACGGATGTGAATCGCACAGTCACTTTTAATCTTCCGTATCTGGTGCCCTGTTTATGCGTGCAGGTAAGGGATCAACCATCTTTACTTCCTTCAGGTTGTCGCTGCACCAAATCCCTCTATATTTGCATATAAAGTTAAAGAATTTTTAACATCTTGTTACTCGTGTCAGCGAAGGTCAGCAGATTAATTAATCAATAAGAGAATTTTTTTTTTTGTTTGTTTGTTTTTGTTTAAAGCTGTTTTACGATGCCAGAAGCGATGCCAAAAGACACACCACCTGCCCACTGGAGGACAAAATACTGCCAGGTGAAGCAGAACTTTTTGTTTTAACTGTAAAAATACATGATCACATGACGATCTAGCAAATGCATTATTGCTGCGTTAAATGATCATTATGTTTAAATATCATTCGAGCTCATGTGTGTATCTGGATTGTTACAGGAGGCGGAGAATTGTTGTCCAGCAGCTCACTGCAGCTCTTTGGTAGCTCGGTTCTCCAGTGGAATCATCTTTGCCCCTCGACCCAGTTCAACCCTAATGTTTCTCTCTGCTGGCAAAGTACTAGAAACCACTCGCAGTGTGTTTCTGTGCAAAACTCGACCTTACACATGAGCAATATGGTGAGTGCTTTATTAACATGTATATTTACTTATCACAATTCGGGTTGCCTTTGTATTGTTTATTCCCCCTTTTAAAACTTTTAATCACGCTGTAACACAAGTCACAGATCAATTATAAGAATTTGATTCAGGGCTGCAAAATATATTGCTTCAGCATCAGACGGGTGTTTAACTGCAATAGGCACATTACAGGATGTGTGACGTCAAGTGGGGATTATGTTTGACTGCATTACAGTTCACAACACGTAATTAATTGTTAAGTTTAATAATCATCGTCATTTGCCGTTGTTTAAAGTGTTCAGACGCTAGAAACAATCACTTTTGTAGCTTTAACAAAGATTAATTGTAGTTAAATGTAAAATCACACCGTACAAATGAATTATTTAATATTACTCCCAGGAAAATATAAACAACTGTTTATTCCATTTACATCTGTTCTTTTGTATTTATCTATGATTTTATCATTCGTGTATTGTATTTTATGGAGCTGCACATCCTGCACAAAATAACCTCAATTATTGTAAAATGATGAATTCTTTCCATCATAATCCGTTCAGTCAGCTATTCAAGTCATCTGGTGAAATTTCTTTTTATATTGCAATATTTATCGCAGAGACACAAAATATTGCAATGTCAATTTTTTTCAATATCGTGCAGCCCTTAATTTGGTCCTGTATATTTCTACTTAAAAATATTAGGACTCCTAACCATCATTCATCCACCGTTCATTTTAAAGTGATGTTACCACATGTTGTAAGGCTAATAATAATTACAATGTTATATAAAAAATATACTTATGGATAAACATCTGGTTATTATTGCGCCAGTGTTTTCTGTAAGCAGAAATGGTGGCCAGTGTCGGTTCTTTGTAAAAGGAAGTACTTTCATTACCGCTGTAACGTTTTAAGTGATGACCGTAAAAAAATCTTATATATCGGATAAAAGAAAAGCACGTCCGCATTTGGCAATAGAATTAAATTAAATTGATGTCATCAGTGTGGTTTTATTAAAATAACTTTTAACAGTCATGTGGCCAAATATATAATTAAAAATTATAACGTTTTTTTTTTTGTCAAATTAAAAAATCCGTTAAGTTTTTTTTTTACAACATCCCTTTTTTTTTAAAACTTATTTTCCTTATAGAAATACAACGTGTCTGATGTAGATAAGCACGCCCACATGTGTCTGAAGGTGAGTAGGGTTTCTAAAGCTTCCAGTGACATTTTTAACTATGTGCATGTAACACTTGTGAGAAACTGACTGTATAACCTGTCCTTCTAATTTGTGATCTCTAGTTTTCTCTAAACGAAAGCTGTCGTGTGTTCTGCCCCTTCAGCTCAGGTAAAGTCTAACGTGGAACTGATTTATTGATAATTTATCATCAGTGGCGGCTGGTGCAAAAAAAATGGGAGGGGGGGGGGGTTGGGGTTAAGGGTGCAAACAAACTGTAACTGTTGGTGATGCAGGAGTGTAAATAACCGATGGTGATGTAGCAGAACCGCTGAATAAAATATGACTAATGTTAGTTAGCTGTTGTAAAGAATGTCATCATAAATTGGTGAGTTTGAGTTCAGTGTGGGTTTATTATCAGTAATTAAATAATCAAGGAAATCGTTACCACCTACATCCCTGCATCTTATTTTAATTTGTTCTTATTTATCATCTGTAGCACCAATATAACGAAAATCTATTTTATCTTTCAATTTAGCTTTTCTGTGTGGAGTTTGTATGTTCTCCCCGTGCTTGCGTGGGTTTATTCCGGGTTCTCCGGTTTCCTCCCACAGTCCAAAAACACGTATGTTCGGTTAATTGGTGATCCTAAAATGCCCATAGGAGTGAGTGTGTGACCCTGTGGTGGACTGGTGACCTGTCCAGGGTGTACCCCTCTTGCTTTTTTCATTTTTAGAGCTGGCTGGGATAGACTCCAGCAGATCCCTGTGACCCCGAATTAGGGGTATTAAGCGGGTATAAAAGTTGTATTAGCTTTTTAATTTTGCCTACTTGTATCTGTGTTTTTGTTTTGTTTTTTAATTGTTAACTAAAACAAATTCCTTGTATGCACGAGCATATTTGGCAATAAAGTTTTTTTTTATTCCGATTGTTTCAATCAGATTAAGAGATGAAGGCTGTAATACTAATGTTGTCCACTAGCGGGAGAGCACAGGATGACAATATAAGGCATGGAACACTGAATAGCATAAATAAAACAAAAATGAGTAGGATAAGAATTTAGAACAAGCCAGAGTGCATCCACAACTCTCATAAATTGAAGATAAAAGAATCTTTCTGTGTCTGTTTCTCTTTTTCCTGCCTATCTGTCTGTCATTCTTTTAACTCTTTTAACTATTATTTACTCTGCCACGGCTTGTCAGTCTGTTTCTCGCTTTCTCTCTCCTTCAGCTGATTTATCCGAATGGAATGTAACTGTATTTCCTGGATCATGGCGTCTCCACCTCCGCGTCTCCTCGAACAGCCCGGCATCGTTTTCTGCCCAGCTGTGTGTGGAGAAAGGAGAATCCTGCGTCATGAAGGAGCGCGTTTACACTGTTCAGATAGTAATTAGGATGAGTGCCGTTTCATTTCATTGATTTAGTTGTTAACTCTTTAAAAAAAAAAAAACACGGGTACAAGAAGTAAAAATGCTTTCATTTAATCATGAATTAAAAAAAAAAAAAGGAAATATTTGCATTATATTGTCTAGCACAGAATTCACCATAAGAGTGTAAACTGCAGATTTATGTTTGTATCTTTATTTTATTTTTTTTATTTATTTCATTGATTGATTGATATATTTTTATTCTCCACATGTTTGCTTGCTTACTTGATTATGACTGTAATTTATGGTGTCCTACAGAAAGAACACTTGAGAGATGTGGAGACTGCTGTACCTCTTCCCTTCTTCACCTCTGGACTGTGTGTGCAGGTGGGATACCCTTTTCCTTTATTATAACTCTGTGTGTATAAATGTATGCGTTTGTCTGTGGGCTTTTAAAATTCGACCCAAAGTGTGAAAGCTCAGATATTTAATTCACAGAGAAACACAATGCCTTTAATAAAAAAACAAAATTTGCTGGAAATGTTGTCGTTTTTTGTGCAAAAAATGTATTTACTTAAAGGCCGGTGTTTCACCTTAAACCTCGGTTTCTAGAGCCCGACTGATATGGGTTTTTGGGGGACCGATACCAATATTAGGAAGTTAAAAAAAATAAATAAATAAAATCTGATATCGATGATATTCATTTTTTTATTTTTTGTTTGTGTGTGTTATAGTATAGTAGCAGTGAAAGTTTGAACACGCTCCACGTTTACTGCCCACGTTGTTGTGTGACTGGTGTTAATATGTAATTTTAGGTCTTTTTTAGGCTTTTTTTTTTTTTATCGGCACTTCTTGCTTTTATTTATTTATTTTTTTTTTTTTAGAAATTAGAAAGATATTAATTTTATGAAAATGAAACAGAACAAAAGTAACAATACAAAAGCCATGATTAATTTTGTAAAAAAAAAAAAAAACCCTGAGGCAACTGTGGCAAAAAATGTCCCTTGAATGGAATTAACACTGTTATATATCATATTTATCTCTATTAACATTTATTTCTTAAATTTGTCGGAGGTCACGTGGCCAAAGATTTTTATTAAGGGATTTCGATTTATTCTTGCATGTTTTTTCTGTTCTACACACAACTCAAACACCCCCCCCCCCCCCCCAAATGTTAGTAATTGTCTGTAGTGTCGGAAAGTGTGTCACCTGTGTCCTTGTGACCGATAAGGACATATAGATGGATGATGGATATGGACAATTGGATAAATTTTAATTGGATAATTTTTGAACAGGAAAGGTCATTTTTCTTTTGCGGGTCTTTTTTCAACTGAATTGTTCCTCTTTGTAGGTGTGGAGGTCTGATCCTGCTCTCCAGGGAAGGAGAATCATATGTCCTGATTGTAAGGGGTTTTGTTTTTTTGTTTTTTTTAATAAAATCTTCTGGTGTGTAAAATGTAAACGCTTAAATCTCTGGTAGATTTGCTGACTGTATTTCTTTCTCAGACACTCACAGGAGATGGGGTCTAATCGTTGCTACTTCACTGGCTCTTCTGGTTACCGTAACAACAGTGTGCATCCTCGCTTATAATCTGATCAAACAGCAGACATCAGGTGAGTGTTGGGGATAAAGTTTAAATGTTATCCGGATTATGTATTCTAACATGATGGCTCGTATATTTTTATGTCAGTATGGCGCTCTGCGGAGAGGAAACCCGTTTTGCTGGTCTGCTCTTCGGATGAAACGAGCCACTTTTCGGCTGTGTGCGCTTTAGCTTGCGGCCTGCAGGAGGAGCTGCACATGGACGTACGTCTGGCTCAGTGGGCCCACTGCAGCACTCTGACCTCTCTGGCCCAGCTCGGCCCCGCCCCTTGGCTTCATGGCCAGTGCCAGCAGGTGCACAGTTTAGGTGGCATGGTGCTCATCGTCTGGAGCCCCAAAGCTCAGCAGACGTTCCGCCGGTGGAGGGAGACTGAGGGTGGAGGAAATGTGGGACAGAAGGACAAGGTTCCACTAAAACAATGGAGCAATAATCAAAGCTGGGCAGAGAGCCAGTCTTCTATTACAGCTCCTGTGTTTAACGCCAGCCTCATAAACATGTGGGCGGGACTCCAGAGCGAGAGACACGGTCAGGGTTTCGGTCTCGTATATTTCCGAGGCTTGTGCGGAACAAGGTGCATTCCGAAGGAGCTCCGAGGTATTCGGAGATACTGCCTTCCTAAAAATCTCTCTAATCTAATACATGAACTGAATGTAAATGTACAAGGGCAAAGAAGCAGAATCGAAAACGAGAGCAGCTGGTGCTGTTTGCCCCGTCTTTTCTCCAAAGGACTGTCTTTCTGGTTGTCGCAGAGACTCGCTCGGAGACTGGACGCATGGCTTCCTCGGACAACACCCAAGCCAGACGGGAAGCGTCTTCTCAAAATCTCCAGTAAAGTAGCCAAGGAAAAGAAGTTACAGAAAAGGTTAAAAAAGGAAAAAAAAAAGAAGGGAAAATTGCTGTCACAAGGCAGCGCTATTAAAAACTGTAGAATCTAGAATGGACACACACACACACACATCAGATTTACTGTGACTTTTTGACTACATGATTCTTAACCACAAAACATTACCAGTGTTCATTTTCCTTACCGTTTAATACCTCAAACGTCTTTTCAACACATCCATCATCGTCATCATCCATTTACATCATCATCATAATTGTCGATTTACAACATCATCTATTTACATCATCTATTAAAAATGATGTAGAAGCACTGAAAAATTCATTGTTACATTGATAATCAACTGCTCTAATCTGAATACTGAAATACCTTCACCTGCAGTACTTCAGAGTGGATGAAGACTCTATAGCAGCACACAGTCCGTTAATGTTTTGGGTGGAATTAACCACAAAATCATTGTGCCTGGTGGTATTTTATTTCTTCGTATGACTTGTAAGCACTGTTTTTGTAGAGTATTATTTAAAAAAAAAAAACAAAACAAGAAAAAAACCTTCATCTATTCATTGATGGCTCTAAATATGGCCGTCTGCCAAATACCAGCAATGTAAATAGTCTAAACCTGCAGAAGGTAAAACAAAATGAGCAGGAAAAACAAGAGGAACAAGCTGTTAGTTGATCAGGAGCCAAGGAGCTGGTGCTTACTCCACTGAGGGCTGGGGCTAATTCCTGGCAGATAAAAAAACAACCACCATCCAGCCTGGTTAAAATGAAAGGTTTAATTTCACATGATTACTCGAGTTACTCTTATCATAAATACTTGTTTTTGTAACTCTTTAATTTTTTGCCTAATGTTAGGGATGAGGTTGCCATCATTCATTTTTAAATATTTTTATACACTTGAGCCTGACATTCTGTCGCTGCTTAAAGCTGTCAGTGACCTCATACGAGACCTCTGTCTCTGGTATCGGAGTATTTTTATAAGAACGAGTAGCTAACTTGGTATCGGGCCCAATACCGATACCAGTGCATACCTAGTAATAATGACTGAAGTCTTTTGTTAATATTAAAATATCTGCATACAGATGATAATATAATGCCTGCCATTTGTATATTGTTGTGCATTGCAATGTTTTAGCAAATTTATTAAACTAATCCTGTTTTAGGACCTGTTTTTGCGATTATATATTGCGATATAAAGAAATTTTAGCAGATGCTTGATATGTGCTTTGTCACATTCTTGAACAGCCCCATACTGGTACATTAGATCACAAATCAAAGTATAACATTTTTGCATTTCTTCTCAGGTGGGTAGTGTAAATTCCTGCTGATGCTGTTTCTTTCCGTATAATCGTTGACTAATAGAGAGTGAAAGGTAAATACTGGGTGTCCCATACGTTTCAATACCTAGAAAAAGTAAAAAAATTTAAGAAAACTATTTATTTTTTGTTACCAGATTCCCAGATTTCACCTCACTTCATTTTTATCTTTGGAAGCATTTAAAGGCCGTGACGTATCAGGAAAATATACAAATCTTAAATCATTACTCGACGCCGTTACAAGCTTAACTTCAGCTGTGCTTATCCGTGTTGTTTCAGCAGAAAACGATGTATTGTAGTCATGTAAAGCATATTCTATAATTAAAAATAGTTTTAATTTCAAACTAATAGGTCACCCAGTACAAAAGTTATTTCTTTTTAATATATTTTTTATATAAATAGCTGCTATTTTTCTAGTTTGACTGCCTGCCATCTTAATCTTTTCAGTCTACCCTAATAAGGAAGGAAATGAGCCACCCAACAGTAGTTATTAAACACATGTCAAGTGTAACAGAAGCAAAGGAGACATTGTTTTATTTACACAGTATCTGAATTTGAATTTCTGATGTAATTAAGAGCTTTCCTGATTATAGAAAATTTCCCATCTAGACCACAATTATAAAACAGTTTAATAACAGTTTAATACCAGTTTACTACCAGCTGATCACACGTTAATCAAGACAATTAACAAAAACACAAGAGCAACTTCGCTGATACACATACTAACGCTACGCACTAGTCTTTGTGCTAGTTTGTGATACTTTGCTCATCAGAATAGATTTGTAGACCAAGAAGCTCCATCACAACAAAATGACGCCAAATAATTTTGTAATCAATTTCAAGACGTGGCTTAGTGGTTAGCGCTGTTACCTCACAGCAAGAAGGCCCGGGATTGATTCCTGGGCAGGGGACATGTGAGTTTACTCCGGTTTCCTCCCACAGTCCAAAAACATGTATGTTAGATTGATTAGTGATTCTAAATTGCCCATAGAAGTGAGTGTGAGTGTATGTGTGGCCCTGTGATGGACTGGCGACCTGTCCAGGGTGTCCCCCTTCTGCCTTTCACCCTTTCAGAGACGTCTGGGATAGACTCCGGCAGATCCCCGTGACCCTGAATTAGGGAATAAGCGGGTATAGAAGATGGATGAATGAATTTCAGGACTATCTGAAACCTGTGCGTGTTAACGTGGCTGTTGATTTGAATAGTGTTACACAACAACAACACCAGGGGACTTCCCTATAGGAATAGGATCCCTGACACCTTTTTAAGCAAAGGCAACTTATGCAAATTTGATTTGTCGAGACGACGAAGAAACAGTTAGTATTTGCCTGAGCTCAAAGATCCAATACAATTTGTACCTCGAACAGATTTGCATGTGGCGGATAGATTAGTATTTAAGGCATTTTGTTTACAGTGTTTGTGTTCTGATAGATTTGTAAAGGAAAACTTTTGATCAAGCACAGTTTAAAATCAATTCTGTAATTAAAGCGAGGGAAAGAAATGAATTCTATTTAAAAGAGTAACAACCAATGACTGAGCAGAAACATTTCGAGCGTGTTATATGCAGCGTTAAAAAAAAAAAAAAAGATCACGGTTAGTAAAGTAAGAAATACGGTAGAGTAAACACTAAAAAATGAGAAGAAAGGAAGAGAAAAGACAGAAAGTCTTATATTCTATACACAAATGCCAGATGTTGTTGGTGCATTTCAACAAGGAGGAGCCACATCTGGTCTCACCTGACTTATACTGTGTGTGTGTGTGTGTGTGTGTGTTAACATCCTTTTTAACAGTAAGTAAGGAAATGGATCATAGGAAAAGGTATATTCCAAACCATTAAAAAAAACGTGTAAACCTTTAGAAATTAGTCTAACTATAGTATTAAAATGAAAATGTAGTCTTTAATTACTCGCCCTCATGATGTTCCAAACCTGTAAGACCTTCTTTCATCTACGGTACACAATTCAGAGATCTGGGCTCTTTGACCCTCCCATAGAAAGCAAGGTAACTACCACATGTACTGAAATAATCAACAAAGTAGTTTATGTAACTTGTGGACACGCGTTCACGACAGTATACGTTTAACGGTATCGTGGCGCCGGCGATGACCCGAATCCTCCATGACGACGTTAAACAAACACTGTTGTGAAAACATATCCACAAGTTACGCAGTAGAGATGAAAATGGCGAATAAAATCAGTACTTTTGTACTTTTTGCACACAAAAACTAAAATATTCTCGTAGCTTCTTAATATTACAGTGAAACGATGGATGTCACATGGAACACTTTGTCGCTCATCTTAGTACTTAGGCCCTGAATGTGGTAGTTACCTTGCTGCCTATGGGAGGGTCAAAGAGGCCTCAGATTAAAATATCAAAAATATCTTTCATTGTGTCCCGAAGACGAGAAAAGAAGGTCTTATAAGTACTTAATGACAGAACTTTCATTTATTGGGTGAACTAAATCCTTTAATTCCCATATAAAGGGGATCAATAGATAAATATGACAGAGTAGTAGATTATAATCACAGTATTGGTTTACTATTAATTACGTTCAAGCATTACAAACATGAGTTATGTCTGATCCTTCCTTTTTTATGGACTATTTCCTGTTGCAGTGATTGTCCTGAAGATCTATTTTTGAGACCTTTTTTTTTTACCTCTCAAAAAATTGTTCTGGATCTTACAAAACCTTTATTATTGGAATAAAGTGTATTTCCCCCATATAGAAAGGGGTTTTGTATGGTAAAGATAAGGAAAAGGTTTGTATCTAGTATTGTTTATACTAACAATGTCTGTCTATCTATCTATCTATCTATCTATCTATCTATCTATCTATCTATCTATCTATCTATCTAATTAGATTATTAATTAAACCAGTCATTAGCTATTCTTGTGATAACATTGACTTAATATAATGTCTTCTTTATCAAGCCAAAGCAAGAATATTATAGTATAGTATCTATCTCTTAAACCCCACCCCAAAAAATTGCCCACCTGGGATATCTGTCTGCCCACCCTTTAGTGGTTGGTAAGAACCGGGCCTGTGATCATAAATCCTGATGATAAAAGTTTCAGTTAAAAGAAAAACATAGTTATGAGTTTGTCCCTTTTATAAAAATTACAAATAATTATTTTGCCCGGTTTTCTCCTCGATACTGTGCCTAAAAGTTTGATTGATATTTCGCTCTCCTTTATTTGGAAGCCTTCTTGTTGTATTGTATTCAGAAGCATCTCATTTTTTATTATTTATTTTTTTACAGTTATATGTTGATCTCGATATTATTGTTACTATTAATTAATTTATTTATTCTGGTTTATTTTAGTTTATTCTATAAGCTGTAATTTTTAAATGTACTTTTTTTTATGATTAACTAGTTTGAGTAGGTTGTTTTTGGTGCGGGTAAATATGTTCTGTACTTTGTTTGATTGTACTATTTATACTAAAATGTTTGCACTTCGCACCTACGCACACATGCTCGTGCCTGGGGCTGGATCCTCCCTCCTGCTCCTGACTCCGCCCACCGCATCTGACCACGCCCCTCCGTACCTGACCTCGCCCACAGCTTGTGCACGTCCTCTCTGCGAGGTGTCGGAGTTCTAAGTTCATTCCGGCTTTTAAAGGTGTTTTTTTAAAAAAAAATTTAAATGTTTTAGTCGGTATATATTATTTTTTTCCTTTTTAAACTCACCACGTATTTTATTCTTAACCGGAGTTTTTAATAAGCATTTATATTTATATTGTTTTCGTTTCAAGTCTCTATTGGAAACCTGGGGCGCTTTCTAATCATGCAGAGACCCGCGGTACCACAGTAAGATTCAGTAACACACACACACACACACACACACACATCCCGATATTACACCATAGTAACATGTAAATGTGGTTAATCAGAATTATCATAAATTATTTTAGTTGCTGTCGTGACATACTGTCGGTAAAGAGTTAAGAAATAAACCAGAAGAACCTGAATGTAAAGCAACAATTCAACAGCGGTAAGTAAAAGCTACTGACTGTATTTACTGTTGATCAGTCTGTGTGTTAGATTACATCTAAACATAACCGACATTAAATAATAAAAAGCCATTCATAATAACCCGTTTATTCTATGAGGCAGTTACTATTGAGAGAGAGAGAGAATCATTTTTTCCTTTATCTTTATTGCTCTAAAAAATAAAATAAAACACTTCACAAGCTGATAATAAATACACAAAGCGTGTGAAAGGAGGGGGGGGTATTAACGGCCACAAAATCTGACTAAACAGAGAGAATATAAAGATGAGAGAGAGAGAGAGAGAGAGAGAATAAGAGATTATTATCCCAATTATAAGCAGCATATTACCATAATTACTACTATTACTACTAATTATAATCTAAAATAAATTTTAAATGTCTCTTCCGCTCTCTCGCTCTTTTTTATCTCTTTCTTTCTCTCGCTTCCTCTTTCTCGCTCTTTCCCTTTTTCTCACTCTTTCTTTCGCTCTCTTTCTGTCTCTCATTTTTTGCTCTTTGTCTCGCTCTCTTCCTCTCTCTCGCTCTCTTTATCTCGGTCTTTCTTTCTATCCCTGTTTTCCTTCTCTCTCTCTCTCTCTCTCTCTCTCTCTGTCTCTCTCGTTTTTTGCTCTCTCTCGCTCTTTATTTCTGTCTTTCTCTCTCTCTCTCTCTCTCTCTCTCTCTCTCTCTCCCTTTTGCTCACTCTTTCTTTCGCTCTCCCTCGCTCTCTTTATTTCTTTATTTCTTCTTCTTTCACGCTGTCTTTATCTCTGTCTCTCTCTCATTTTTTGCTCATTCCCTCTCTCTCTGTCTCTTTCAGTCTCAGGTATTGTCTAGAATGTCATGTGACTCCTCCTGTCCACTTGTGTGCTGGTCGTGATCCAAGCCTAATCAGAACGGCGAAGGAAAGTACATGTAGACATGCAGCTCTCTGCCACCGCGTCACACACTGTCTCAGTCACCTGCGTCTTGTCATGATGCTGCTCCTGCTGGGACTGACGCTGACCGTTTGGACCACACTCGCTCACACACAAGCCCTGGAGCTCTTCAACTTCACCAAGGAAAATGCCCTCACCTGCAGCCAGGTACAGTGGGGTTAAATTCAAACCATTTACAATTGTACATTATATTATATTCTGTTATGTTATGTTGCTATATTATATTTTATGTTATGTTATGTTATGTTGCTATATTATATTATGTTATATTATGTTATGTTATCTTATGTTATATTACATTATGCTATATTAATTAATTACTGACAGAATCCATGTTAGATTTATAATTAAATCAGGCAGGGTGGCTCAAATGGTTAAGGTGCTGAGTTGTTAATCTGAAGACCAGAAACACCCGGGTTCAAGCCCCACCTCCGGCAAGTCAACCACTGTTGGGTCCTTGAGCAAGACCCTTAACCCCTCCTGCTCCAGGGGCGCTGTATCATAGCTGACCCTGCGCTCTGACCCCAACTTACTAAGATGGGATATGCGAAAAATGCATTTCATTGGCTCTGTACACGTACCTTGCACAATGAATTGAATATACTTATACTTTATATTACTACTACTAATAATATTAAGAATAATAACCACTAAAATTAAGAGTTAAAGCATTAAAAAGTCATTTTACCACAAACATACAAAAACATCCTCTAATCAAGAGACTCTGTACTTAAGATGGAAAATATATAGGACGAATGACCTGATAAATAGATGCTGGGAATGTACATAAACACACGTTGTACTCACAACTATGTGCAGTGGTGGAAAGAGTAGTGACAATTTTGACTTGAGTAAAAGTTTTGCTATTTGAGAAATAAGTACTGAAACATACTGACTCAAGTGAGAGTCAATACATGTTTTGTTTAAAAATTACTCAATTTACTGTGTTACAGAAAAAACTTCAGTGTGTGAACTGTGATTTTAACCACTCAGGTGTAGGACTTTGATTTACGATTCAGGATTTATGGGCTGTTTTCTGCGCTGCACATGCAGAGAGTTACAGAACCTCTCATAGGCCGGATTTATCGGATGTATCATGTGAACCAATTACGTTTTTTTTTACCCAAATGTGGCACAGATGGGATATGACTGACGGTCGTGTAAGCCGGATAAAAGCACATGGTTTCCGATATTTCAGGACCGGATTTAGGCCCTATTCATATGTGGTAATAAACGGGATATGAATCGAATATATGCATTAGCGTCTGCCATGTAAAGAGACAGATAAACAGCAATATATAATAACTAAGTGTATTTTGATTAAAATGAATTAAAAAAGACTTAAAATCTTTTGTTTGTAAACATCAGAAAAATTAACATACTATGTAAAAAACAAACAAACTAAGCGCTCAATGCTACATTCAAGGACTCATTACTTTTTTTCCACCTAAAGAGATCATTGTTTTGCCGTCCTTTAAATATGATGCGGGAGTAACGTACTGAATTATCATTTCGTCTCGGTCCATTGCGTCCATTGATTATCGTGCTGTTTGTATTCCCTTTTCTGGTTAGTACGTCCACATTGGATTGTTTTGCTGTGTATAGTGTAAATGCAGATATCGGATTTGAAAGATGTAAGTGGGTCGTCAAACAAATCAGATATAGTCACAAAATCGGAATTGGGCGACAAGATCAGCAGCGTAAATGCAGCCACAGTGAGCAAATTTTACATTGATTTGTCTTTTATGTCTTATGACTAAACAGATAATAATTATATATACAAAATTTTTTTTTTTTTTTAAATATTCTCATAAACAGGGTGTGTTTAGTCTAAAGTGTATGTAAAAAGCTGTAAGAGAAAATACACTCATTTGTTTTTATTTTATTATCCTATACTGTAATGTTCATATTTTATAATATTGAGTCTAGTTTTTTTTTTTGCTGTGGTTATTTTAGTAAAATCATAAACTCCAGGTTTTTTTTTTGCTTCATTTAAAGTAAAACTTTAATAAAAATTGTCATTGATAAACAGAAACAGAATCACTAGAATTCAAATGATACCCAATCCTGCTTAAGTGTCAGAAAGTAAAAATAAAGAATTATACTACTAAATGTAATTAACAACAAAAAATGTATTAAAAAACTATACTTAGCTTCTGAAAAAGCATTGGTTTAGTATTTAATCTATAAAAACATGAAATCATTCCCCAACAAACGCTTCACAACTTTTTTTTGTTGTACTTCGTACTTTTTGTGAGAAACAAATGCAGTGTTTGATAATTCTATGTGCAAACAAGTCTAGTAAAAGTACCAACAATTTAATTATACTTAAAATAGTAGAACATTGAAAAATCGGCTCATACTATAACAAAAGTATTTGTACAAAGTTACTTTCCACCACTGTTTGTGTTTAGAAAGCTAAAGAATCAAAGTTTCTATGTATCTGTAATGAATCCTCAGATAGTCTCTACATGTAACAGATATTATTTTACGATTAGAGCCTGTTCTGTTTGAACACTCCCCACATTAAAGCTTTTAGCATTTGCTTCCATGTTTTACTTTTGATTGACTTAAAGATTAGGTAGGAAAGACATGCCATGTTTGTTTATCGTTGAGCTCCGGCACGCAGATCTCTTTGTATACTAAAAAAAACAAACAAAAAAACATCTAGGTAGAAAACGCACATGCTTTATAACCTAGATATCCGCCCCTTGTTGCTAAGCCGTGTTTGTGTGTGTGCACATTTAATGACATGCAAAGCATCTGAAAAATAATAGCAAATCATTTTCATGTCCATGAATGTAGTGTTTTTTCTACTTTACATAAGCAGACAAACATACAACATGTATTAACCGTGCATACACTTTTATTGTTAGTATAGTCTTATAATATAATCTTATAATACTGGAACCAGCGTTAAGATTATATCCAGTGGTGCTATAAAACAGCATTAAAGTCTACTGCTTTCTAAACTCCACAATAGTAATTCCTATGATAATCGAAGCCCTGTCCTGATACCTGCACCCTTGTACCCCTCATTTGCGCATTCCACTAAGGGGTGCAAGTGTGTACGGTGTCCCAATGCACTGGCGAGGTTCTCTGCCCTGCCAACTTGCGCCTTTAATGCACACTTTTTGTAAGTGTGGGTCCAAGCCTACTTAAAGATATTACCCAGAATTATTCTGGTGGTGGTAAAACTCTAAAGTTAAACCCTAACTCTTCAGGATAAACCCTAACTCTTCAAGTTAAACCCTAACCTTAAGCCTTCAAGGTAAACCCTAACTCTTCAAAATAAACGCTAACCTTTACCCTTTAAGTTAAACCCCAACCTTTAACCTTCAAGTTAAACCTTAACCCTCACTCTAACTCTTCAAAATAAACGCTAACCTTTACCCTTCAAGTTATACGCTAACCTTTGCCCTTCAAGTTAAACCCCAACCTTTAACCTTCAAATTAAACCCTAACCCTAACCTCCACCCTTCAAGTTAAACCCTAACCCCAAATCTACAAGTTAAACCCTAACCTTTACCCTTCAAGTTAAACCCTAACCCTAACTCTTCAATATAAACCCTTACTCTTCGAATTAAACCCTAACTCTTTGAGTTAAACCCTTACTCTCACCCTTCAAGTTAAACCCTAACCCTAACTCTACAAGTTAAGCGCTAACCCTAACTCTTAAAGTTAAACCCTAACTCTAAGCTAAAACTGTTCAATTTTTAATTGACTAAAATGTCTGCTGACAGCCGACAGACGCACAATTACGCAAGCCTGAATAAGGATACACAAGATGAAGTCATGCCTTTTACTTATTTAGGAGCCCAGCAGGCCATGACACCCAATGCTTAGGCTCCTGTGTTCGGTGGCTATGGTGACGGTGATGGATCACCATCTGGAAGACGAGACATGTGGACAAAATAGTAGCAGCATCCTATGACCTTTCTCTTGTATGAAAAGACAGTTTATTATAAAGCGTCGGTCAGAGTTGTAGCATGCAGCATTTTTATTGCTATCATTTGAGAAGAAAGATAATATATATCAGGTCTTAAAACAAAATCACCAAAAAACAAACAAAAAATAGCTTGTTGCTAAGAAACGGTCATATAAGTGAACCGGCTGGTTAAAATATAATAGAAGCAGAAGTGCTCTGTAGCATGCTAAAAAAGTTCCTCCTGCATTTGTTGTCAGTGTGTAAGGCTTGCAGAGTGTTGTGTACATATTGTGGTGTACAAATTCTAGTCTATAACTAAGCATGTTATAGCATAGTTTTGTGCAGAGTGCATTCATAATTCATAATTATTAGGGCTGCACGATATTGAAAAAAACTGACATTGCGATATTCTGATTTTTCTGCCATTATATTGCAATATGAAAAAATTTCATCGGCTCTATTTGGAAAGAATTCATTATTTTAGAAGGATTAAGGTGGCTTTGTATGGGAATTTGATGTTTGAAGTTTTTTTATTGTCAATGCCACCATATAAAGAAATATACAGGGAAATGGAAATACTGTTTCTCTTCTCCAAAGTAATTGCAGGATAGAACGTTTGTATAAAATATCAGAGTGAATAAATCTTTTTTTAATCTATTGTTAATATAAAAATATATATTTAAATATATGTAAACATTCTGATATTCTGAACAGAGGCGACCGTGCATTTGGTACCTCATCCTTCAGTGGGAATTTTTCCGACTTATACATCACTATAATACCACCAATATCGTGGTATTATAGTGATGTATAAGCATAAGCATGGTAATATAAACCATTACTACTATAGAAAAACGCAATATAACACCGCATGGAATTACAGACACAAAAAAAAAACATTTCAAATAATGAGGGTGAACTCTATTTTTATTAAAGCAAAAACCCCTGTTAAGAAAACTCCAAACCTCTAAACTACAATCGCAACTGTGCCCCATATAATCATCTAAAGCAGTTCAGAATCAATATTTTTCTAATAACACTGTTCAGGAGGTAGCAAACAAACCCTTTCCCAGGCTGAGACAAGCTAGTTATCTTCGGGGTTAGCCAACCTTTCCTCACAATGTCTAACTTTTCTGGAAAAGTCCACCTTGATAACGGATTTTTAAGTATATCTGAGACAAAGTCAATTTCTCCTCCTCCGTCAGCCATTGTGGGCGTAAAAATTCTAATTCAACTGTACAGACGCGTTTCGTAAGTGAAACTTGGCTGTAACAGTTTTATTCTTGTCAACCAGTCAGAGTACAGAAAAATGCTGCCATTATTGAGGGCCAGCTAGCTGGTTTTGAGAGTGAAATTTGAAATCTGATTGGTTAAAGAAAGTGTCTTCACCCAATTAGCAATCTGCCACTGCTAATATAGTTTAAGTTACATGGGCAGCACTACTGATTCTGAAGGCTCTGGGCAGATTAGATTAACATGGCAGCACATAGAGGTTGAAATTTCATAAATAAGTAAGTCATGGGATTGTATTTACAATATCATTTTTTTTGTGTACATTTTTTGTGTGCCATTGTTTTTGCTCACTAGGGCATTCCCACACCTGCTTCTCATTTTTTGTTTCAATCTAAGTCTATTTGATCCTGGGTATTTTACGTATAATGGGTACTAATAAGCCAATAAACATGATAGTTTAAGGTTTCTGTATTTACATGTTTAGCAAATAATATTTGGAAAAGATGTTAGTAGATGAAGAAAGTAATTCTATGATAAGTGTTGAACATAACTAACATATTTGTTATACTGATCTATTGCGGATGTGATTTTTCGTTAATTTCGAATCAACAGTGTGTGTCGATCAAACCCGCCTTAATTCATTTTTGAATCTTTCAGTTTTTTTTCCCAAACTAAAAAACTTTGACTGAATAAATGCTGTAAAGTAGCTTATTGGCTGAGACTGGAAATTCATTGATTCTGAAACAATTTACTGACAGTGACGATTCCTGGATTAACATTAAATCACAACATGAAATTAGAGAAACTATATTTATAATAATTGATTATAATCCATCTAATGATCCAAAATATACATGAATGAATTTAGACAATGAATCATAAACAATCCCTAATAAACAACTCAATGTAAAATGTTCTGACACGGTGAACCTGTAGAACCGCAACAGACCAACATTCTTACTATAAAACAGGGTTTAACATTATTTCATTAAAACCACATTAAATTTAAGCAACCTTTAGAAATATAACAACCACAAGACAGATTTTAACCTTAAATTAGTAATAAATTTATGATACTACTGTTTATTCCTGCACACACAACTAAATACATTTTACTGCACACACATCTATTTTATTGTCCTGAAGTTGAGGAAAAACATAGATGTTGTATACAATTGTACAGTACAGCATGTAATGTCTTACAGATGTCATTTAAGTATTTCATGTTTTTTTTTAATTTAATAAATACATTTAGGTTTTGGTTTACAAGGAGGGAAAGATTGAAAATTGGAGTTTGGTTCTAATTGTTTGATTGAAATGTTGATCCAGAATCACATCCTACTTGCCAAAATCACATCTTCTTCTAATCTGTAATCCCAATGTAATCTTTTGTGTTTTTTGGCAGGGTCTTACTGATTGTGAAGTAAATCCAGGTAAGACACTATATATATATATATATATATATATATATATATATATATATATATGTGTGTGTATATTTATATGTGTAAATGTATATGTATAATCATGGTAGTCTTTATTCATCATGGTTTAGTACAAACTGGCACAGAAGAAAATGAACCTTGACGTCCAAATTAAAGTGGACACATAATTCAGAAGAGCGCCTGCGCCTGATGTTTTCGCAAATAATGTTAAAGTTTGAAAGCTTGACAGATAAACTTTCTGAATCGATGGCTGCCGTGTAAACATTGGTTGGTTACTCTATATGTTATTTTAAGAGAAAATAAAATATCAAAATAAACGCGGTAGATGAGGACCTGGCGATAGTCGTGCCGGTTCTTCTTAGTGGAACGATCGAACCGGATCACCAAACCGGATTGTATCGTTTGAAACGGTTCATCGAATAAACACAAATCAACAATGTCCTGAAGTTACTTACCTTTCATTAACATACGTACACGACACTCCCTTCAAAATAAACAAAAATTCAGAAGCTATTCAGTTACTTAAACACTACACTGAACCACAAAACGGACAAAATAAAGCATGTTAGCATGTAGTTTGTTGAAGGTCAGAAAGCGTGATAATATAAAATATATCAGTAATTTATTTATCATTTAAATACTGAATTAGTTATATTCGGCTGATGAACTAAAAGATTAATTTATTATACTAAAAGTCAACGGTGAAGCTAATATTAAAGCTCGGGAATGTTTGCTGTGTCCTTATTTTGCTAGGTGATATATGTGTTTATTACGAGGAGCAAGTTTACGTGAGCGGTCTTTCCGCGCATGCGTTATTGTGTAGCAGTCATCAGGGTTTGCGTCCCTGCTTAAGAATCCAGATCAACATCACAACTACAGGTAACCTATGACAGAAATACGGTTTTTGCATTTCCAACTACTCAAAGGTTCAACGAGAGCTTGTGCATATTTGTTGCTTTTTTTATTCAGAAATCCATGAGGAAACGGGTCTGTCTGGAGAAAATGGCTTCCATGACAAAAGAGGTAAAAACGGGTCAAACAAACATGGAAATAACCTGGACTCATCTGCTCCATCATCAATATCTGTCCAAGTGTGTTACCAGGGCCCAGACTTCTCAGGTTCAAAAGAGCTCACTTTCACACTGGCCTCCTCAGATGACCAGGTAACTTTGTGTCACAGCTGCGCACAAAACAATTAAATCAAGTTGGTAAATGAAATTTGTGAGTGTTTATAATGCATTTTCTTTGTCCATATGAACTAATACTATACACTGGTTAACAGACATTGCATTTATTAGATTTATTAGATTCTGACTCTTTGCTATAAAACACAATCGTTGCAGTTGCAGTGTATTCTGAAAAAATACACAAACTAATTTCTGTAATCAAATGTGACATATGCTGCTCCTACTCCATTAAAACCCTCGATGCCTACACTGTGGCATTGGCGTTCTGCATCCAGTTCCTGCTTTTTAAGGGAACAGAGTTAAAGTCAAGTAACCCGAGATGTTCAGTTAAAAGCTACTATCATTGTTGCTTTTCAATAATGCATATCAGAGCAAGAATACCAACGCCACTGCAGTAAAAGTGCTTAAACCTTCTAAGTTTGTGTAGTGTGTCTCAGAGATGTTGACGTGAGTACATGCGAGCCCAGAGCATCAAGGACATTCAAACTATGGAATCTGATTAATTTGTGTCCAAAAAACACCGTTACTGGCATGAAGTGGCAGCTGAAATTGGAAAAACCTTACAGGTGGACTTTTTTCTTATACTCTACCTGAACTGCACCTCCAACAGCAGATCAGTGGTTGACAATTGTAACTGAAATATACTCTAAAAGAGAACCGAAACAGGCTGATCAGCCCTGAGCCGCCCTGGCGCCTAAGCGCAATAATGGAGGAAATTTATTCAGCAGTCGCCAAATAACCTGAAAGGCGACATTTTTTTTTCTTCTTTCCTATAAGCAAGATAACTTCTCATGGATATCAGGAAAATGGGAGAAACTGGTGTTAGGTTCATTCCCCTTTGGCCACCTGACAGAAATCTATCATCTAACTTAAAGTATCTGAGGTTTCCTGCTTCTGTAGTCAGTCCTCAATGAGGAAGTAGATGCCCACGCCCCTATGAAAGAATGCAGGCGCACAGGTACACTAAATGGTCTTTAAAGACAAACACCTGTCTGTTTACACCTGTTTACATCAGGGGCCTGTAATAAGATGACGCCTTGTTAAACATTTAGACATTGCTGATTACTCGAAAGATGTAACCGGTGTTTAGAGGTAATTCTCAATATAAAAAAGTGGTAAAATAAAAAAGGGAAAGGTAAAATAATGTATTGTTTTTGTAAACCCTTTATGAATAAGTGTGTCTGTGCACTGCAGATGTGGATGTCATTAATAGTCGAACTGAGGAAAAGTGATTTTGGAAGTACAGTCACGGTCTTCTGTTTAAACATCGATAATCCCAGCTTCACTAAAGACCTCATTATGCCTACCACTAACGAAGGTAATTTATTCTGTATCTCCCTGGTTCTATCTGTCTCTCACACTTTTACTTACACACACACACACATTGTCATCAGTTGTCAATTTATCCAGATGTTATGGACACAGTATATATTTTTCTGTTCTAGTTTGTTCTCAGGGTCTGGCCATTGGATGGTGTAGAGGTGAGTTGATGATGTTTAAGTATTTTTTTATGTGTATGTAAATGTATTTTATTTTTATTTATTTCTATAACCGGTTTGTTTTCCAGCACCTATTTTATATCCACAAATCAACCCAAAGACAGGAATGGCGGAAATACGAGTAGGTGATCCTTACAACGATGATGTTCAAGACCTGCAGGCCTGCCAGATGATGGAACAAGATGGACCATGTTTAAGACTAGATTGGGTGTGTATAAAAAACTCACTGTCCTCTCCAAACATGCACACGCACACATCTGCCTGTCTATGTGTCTGTCTATCCAGCTGTCTGTCTATCCGACTGTCTGTCTGTCCGACTGTCTATCTCTTTCTGACATTCTGTCATTCTATCTATCTATCTATCTATCTATCTATCTGTCTGTCTGTCTGTCTGTCTGTCTGTCTGTCTGTCTGTCTGTCTGTCTATTTGTCTATCTGGATATATAATGTTATAATAATTACCATACTAATACTATCTATAATTGTTTTTTTTTTTAATACAAGGAGAATCCACTGATGATTCCAGTGAGCTCAATCGCCCCCTGTCTCTGCTTTCAGGTATTAATTTAATTAACTTATTTATGTTATTATTATTTTTTTACTTTACAGTCTTATAAATCCATACGAAATAAGACAGTTGCATTTAAAAAATACACCTGTATGTAATTATAAACTGCCATGAAATACTTTTTTTTACACTTTTTCTAGAAGCAGAGTAAAATTTAATATTTACTTTTAAAATCTAGATGAAATGTGAAATTATATTAATGGAGTATTTATTTTGAAATGTAGATAATATATAGTGGGATTTAAGCTTTAGTTAGAACTGTCTTTTTTTTTTACTTAGATATAAAACGTAATTTTAACTTAAATATGTATTTTTTCAGGGAGATGGTTGAACAGTTAGTTACGCTAAACGTCTAAATAGACACATCTTTACAGTAAATAGTTTAAATACGAGTGAAGATTTTGCAATAAAATATGCATTGTATAGTAATATGAATGGTTCAGTATTTACTTTATTTATCAACATCTTATTCTAAATTCGAAGGTTTGGGTCCATGAGGTAGTTTCTTATCTACATTTTCGATCTGTGGTGGATACTGTTGGGAAATTAGCTGCAGTTTATGTGCGTTCCACTTTGTAGATGTTTGTTTTAACAAGCAGTCAGGCTAAAATGTGAATTTAATTAATGACTAAAAGAGAAATAAAGCTGAAAATCATAATGAAATGCTAGAAGGTAGTGTGTTTTAACAGGAGCTGCCATTGTGCAATAATAACTAGGAAACGGGGGTTGTGCAACAATAACTAGCAATAGGCATTGTGGTGTGAAGTAACTTTAGTAAACTCAGTATAAGAGTATTAATAATTAAACAGCGCAAAATAAAACCATGACAACAATTCAACAAAACAAAAATGTCACAAGGGAAAATATAGCAAAAGAGAAAAAAAATCCATAGCGGTTGTATAAATAGGTGAGAGAGAGAAGCAGGAAGAGAAACCGAAGGATAATAGAAGAAGAAAGCTTAACAAGCAATCTTCGACCCAGCACTTGGAAACGTTAAATGCTTACTCCATAGTAAGTAGTATCTTTAAAGCACTGTACGTACTGGGCTATTGCCTTGTCTTGCTTGTTTTTGATTAGACGGACCAACTCACTGATGCATTGGATATGTACATTTAACTTCTCCACAGTAATGTATACGGATGTGTTGTATAAAAGACAGCGCCCAAAGTTGATTTGCACTGTAGGAACAATTAAAAGGTTTTTTTTATGAAAAAGTTTTAATTCCATGATCAAAGTTGTTTAATCGAATTTAATTCAGTATTTAAATTGTATTTCCGGACAGTTTTGGTGGATGAATAGACCTCGGACAACATTTTGTCCATTTCTGAACAACACAGGTATTGTGGGCATTTCCAGTGCCGAAAGACTATTTAGTAATTATGGCTGGATATTAATAAAATAATTCCTTTTATCCTGGTTTGCTTTTATTCCTGTAGTTCTCTCTGTCTCTAATGTATCTGTGTCTGTGGTGGAGTTGTTAACCAACGATGATGGAGCCGTTAAAAACAGCACTGCTCTCGTTTGGAACATCACCGCCCCCTGCAGACTGGAGGCGGACATTCATCTCTGCAGGAAAACTTCAGGCCTCAGCAACTGCCATAGGACTGATGACAGCAGGCATCACACACACAGCCGTCCAAATCCAAAATGGAACTTGAATGATAACCTGCACTGGGTAAGATAATTAAATTCCTTATTTTATAAAAGATAAAATATCAGGACAGAGTCTATAGGCTTTAAATCGAAAGGTGAGATACATTTTTGTCTCAAATATTTATTAAATATTGTTTTGCCCAGTATTTGCTGGGACCCTTAAGTAATGGTTGTCTTGATAATGTATCAATCAATCAATCAATCAACCAATCAATTAATCAGCCTGTTTCTATCTCTTTTTCTCTTTCTTTTTTTGTTTCCTTCTTACTTTCCTTTTCCCCCCTTTGTCTTTGTTTTATTCTTTCTTTTTTGTTTCTCTCTCCCTTTCTCTTGTTTACTTTTTTCCCCCTCCCTTTTTCTGTTTTTCTTTCTGCTGTTTTTCCACATTTCTCCCTTTTCTCTTATTTTTTTACTCTTTTATTCTCTCTCTCTCACTCTCTCTCTCTCTTTCTCTGTCTGTCTGGCTTAATTTAAAGAATTATATTTCAAAGCATTCTGTTTATCTGACTCATAATTTCTCTTTATCGTTGGCGAAAGCAATTACAAGGCGAGTTTAGTCATGTGGAACGTCACCCGTTAATCTGTGTGCAGGTATGTGCTGTTCATATTTGCATGTATAAAAAGTAAAAATGTTCTTTCATCATGCGTACCAATTGCTTTCTCTCTTTTCTCTAGATAAAGGTTAAGGGAATTGCAGGCCATTTTGACCCTGTCTGCCCTTTTGAAAGTAAGAAACTTTATTTTTGTTCATGTATCGAAATTTTTCCGTAAATGTTACGGTTGACTAACATTTCGGACCACATCAATTCCAATAAAAATAATAATGATAATAAATATATATCTTTTTTTTATTTAGCGCCTCTCCAGAGCTCACAAACACAATTATACAAAATCAAAAAGACCATCAGACATCCAGAGAGTAATACATGGACAATAATAATCAGAACTGACAGGATACGAGAGGAAAACATACAATAATACAAAAAGGACATCAGACATTCAGCCAGTGATATATAGACAAAAAAACTAAAAACAAGTGAGTTTTGAAAGGTTATTGGCAAGACAGAGCAACAGCACTAAATAATCGCTATTAAGAGGATCCAGGTCGGATTCCCAGCACCGCCAATCTACCACTGCTGGGCCTCTGAGCCCTTAAGGCCCTTAACGCCCAATTGCTTGGTTGTATAAAAAAGATTTGTGTATGTCACTCTAAATAAGGACGGACGTCTGCAAAATGCTGTAAATATAAACAGCAGTAAGGATCGAGTGAGAAAACTGCAATGAACAGGGTGAAGAACAATAGGCCAAAACAAGTTCCTTACACCTATTAAAAAAAGAATCCTTCTATCCTGTCTAGCCGGTGTTTTAATGTCACTGAATAATTATTTGTCTTAAACTTCTGCAAGTTAAATATGCAAAGCATAAGTCGACTTCTGACTCAGTTGTTCTATACAGTATGGACCATACACAATTCCTGTTAAGAGAAAACTTATTTTTTTATGTGCATTTGTGCCTTTATCGAGCGAATAGGACAGTAAGTGAACCAGAAACAAAAACACGTTTTTAATTACTAGCCTAATAGCTCATATCACATAAAGTGAATCAAATTGACAGAAATCCAGACAGACAGGAAATTTGAGGGTGTATAACTCATAACATAAGAGATTTTATAACTGCAACATCTACAGTTTGCAGGCGAGATTATGTGCCGAAGCAACAGGATGTCTCGGGCATATTTGTAGGGGGGGGGCACCCTCAGACTGGTTATGATTAAAAACCATGCTGACACTGCGTATTGTAAATAACAATATTTTCTATATGCTGTGTAAGTAAAACAACACAAACAGGACAAAAATATGTTTTTCAAGTTTAAACATTTTGGAGTCCCTCCATCTCTTGCCTCCCAGTGCTTTGGTCCAAATTATAGACAAGTTTAAATGCTTGGCTGCTTTCCTCTATTACATCACCACACACACAAACCTGGTGAGAGAGAACAAAGTTGCTCTTTTATTTACTTAAACACAGGATGAAGTGGTTTTCTCTTTAATGCAGATGATGATAAGGTATTTTTCCGATGAGTCTGCTATGTTTAAAGTAATAACGTAAAGCTGCTTGACGGATAGTAATGTCTATAATGGACTTGACCGAGACGTGTCCTGGCATGACTACAACAGCTTGAAGTTGTCCACACTGGATGCGACCAAGTGGCCCTTGCAAAGAGTTTGCACTATGTCATAAATTGTACAGGAAAAAATCCATTCGTCATGTCGCGTTAATCCGCATCCAGTGTAGGCAACTATCAGTGATTTTATTGGGCAATATTGTTGCCTGCTACACTGGTAGTAAGGCTTTACTCTGTGTATAGGTATTTTCGTTTATAACAGCAGACCTTAGGTTTCTGATGTATTGCAGTCAGACATGCACATTAACAGAAAGACAGGACTGATTAGGGTGCTGCTTTTGCCAGGAAGTGATTTAAAATAATGTACGTTGTGGTCAGAGAGCAAGCAGGACTACAGTCGATGTATTTTTACCAGGAGAGATTATAAAATCACATGTATTATGACTAGGACAGATTATAACTGTAAACTTTAGGATGCACAAAAAAAAAGGATCAACATTTTTCTATTTTTCTCGTCTTTCTGTCTTTGTATCCGCCTCTCTCTCTTTCTCTTCAGCATCCAGAACACATTGGGGTTTATTTCTTTTGGTATCTGTGGTTGTCATTTTTTTGGCAATTTTGGGAGCCTGTTTTCTCCAGGGATTACTCAAAGGTATGCACACGGAAAATCAACCCTTAATGCAAATTCACACACAGCTTTTGTTTTAAAAAATAAAATCTGAATGTGTATCATCAGCAGGTTGGATATTCAAATGGCTGAAAATAGAAAGCATCAGCAGTAAGTACTCGGTTCATATTAGATCACCTTGTGGTCTCTTGATCCAGGTGAAATTTGATCTCATTCCAATTTTTTATCTCCTTCCTCTTTCTTTAGGTAGAGTAGGAGATGGTCAGGTGGTGCTGCTCTACCCTCCCGATGCAGACAGTGCCGTCGCCGTGCTGGTGTGTCACCTAGGTTCGACTCTCTCCTCACTCGGATTCGGCGTCTCTTTGGAGTTGTGGAGCCGCGAGGAACTGAACGCGCTTGGCCCCGTGCCCTGGTTACACTCGCGTCTTCATCGCATACAGTGTCATGGCGGGAAAGTGGTGCTGGTGCTCACCCCTGCCGCTTGGACACGAGCAGAAGAGTGGTGTCAAAGCAGAGGAGAGAAGACCGAGCGGCGAGAGAACTGCTCGGACGTTTTCAGTGCCTCACTAAGTTGCATTCTCGCTGATTACCTGCAGGGCCGTGCTGGCGAACGCTTTGCCCTGGTGCAGTTTGAAACACAACCCGCCGAACCCTCAATCGAAAGGGGATCCATGCCTGAGCTTTTCCGCGGGCTTCCTCTCTTCATCCTGCCCTCTCAGAGCTTGGGATTTCTGACTGAGATCACTCACAGGGCATACAAAGGACAAAAAGAAAAGGAGAGATCTGAGAGCAGAAGAACAAGAGCCAGTGGTTTAAGAGCAGGAGCACGGATTTTAGCAGGAACATTGCGAGAGCTAACAGGAGGAACGGGATACAAATTAGCAGAGGTTTCTCACGATCGTATAGGGCTGCAGGTGGACGACCCGTGGGTGACTATTCCTCTGACACTAGAGCACCCGACTCCACCTGCTAGTCCTGTTAAATGACTTTCTGTAAATAAGCCAGACGTTTTACTGAAGTAGAGAAGACATGGGTTTGTCCTAACTTTGAAGTTCAGTTTTTATTTAATAAAACAATGTTGGAACATTGATGTCTCTCAGCTGAAGACTTCTGGGTTTAATCCTGACTCACTGTCAGGAGCATCTCCACATATTTGTGTTGTTTTTCGGTAATTTCCTCCCAGAGTCACCTAAAACTCTAAATGTGTGTGTGGTTTGATGGATGGACTTCACACGATCCAGGAGGAAAAGTTCTTCTGTATTCTGTTCAGCGCAGCTATAATAAGATCCTTTGCACTCCTGATACAGCAAATACTGTAAAATCACTAAAGAAATGTAAATCTAATAAAAATGTATTTATACACTGTATTTTCACACTGGAGCGCCGGAATGACACTAAAAGGAGACTTTCTTTCTTCCTTCCTTTCTTTCTTTTCTTTTTTTCTTTTTCACATTTTGTTTCTTTCAATCTTTTTTCTTTCTCACTGTTTCTCTCTTATATTTGTTTCATTCCTCCCGCTTTTTTTTTCATTGTTTTTGTTTCTTTCTGTCTTGCTGTCTATTTTTTTTTTTTTTTTTGTTTGTTCCTCTCTCTTTCGCTCTCTCTACCTCTTAATCTCACTTTCTTTCTTGGTTTGTTTCATCCTCTCTCTTTCCCCCTCTCTTTTTTTTATTTCTTTCTTGCTCTCTCTTTTTCTTTTTTTTGTCTTATTTTGTCTTTTTTTTTCTTTCATTTCCTTTCTTTCTCGTTCTTTTTCTCTCTCGCGCTCTCTTTCTCTCTCTCTTTCTTTGTTTGTTTTATCCCCTCTCTCCCCCTCTTTTTTCTTCCTTTCTTGCTCCTTTCTCTCATTTTCTTTAGTTTTTTTCATTCTCTCGATCCTTTCTTAATTTCTTTTTTTCTTTCTCTTGCTCTCTCTTCCTTTCTTTTTCTCGCTCTCTCTTTTATCTCTCTCGCGCTTTCTCTCTCTCTCGTGAGTTCAAATCCCAACATCATCCAAGCTGCCACTGCTGGGCCCCTGAGCAAGGCCCTTAACCTTCAACTGCTCAAAGGTCCAGTAAATAAGATAAATAAAGGTAAATGTCTCTGTATAAAAGTGTCCACTAAATGCCAGAAATGTAATTGATGTTTAATTAAACCGTTTAATTTATATAAACGACTCTGCAGTTAATATATTCAGATAGTATTAATTAAGTGCCAGTTGTTAACGTGTAAAATAAATCAAAACCCTACCGGAATGAAATCTACGTCATCTAGGACAGAAAAATGACAGTTACCTGAGTGAAGTGTTTGTCTCGGGTGTGTAATGTCTAATGATTTATCCGGTGTTAATGTGAAGTGCCTTCTGTTTGTCCCTCATAATAAATAAATCGAAATAAATATCTGGTGTAGGTGATTTATTGTATAGGAGTTACATGGCGAAAGCTGATTGGTTAAACTCGACAGTGCTGTTCAGTGATTGGCTCGTGATGCCGGTGGGTGGGATTATTATGATAACAGCTGCAGCGCACACAGAATGAGCTAGAAATCCAGATGGGGCGAGGTTAGCTTCGGCTTAAAGACAAAAAACCCCCCCAACAAACTGTTTAATAATATAAAGGTTTAATAGTTAGTGTAAATTTAGCTCGGGTTTGGTTAAGAGAAAGCGAAAGCCTTGTCTTTACTCGTAGGGAAAACTGCAGGGTGAGTATACCGATAGCCAAAGGATGGTATTTGGGTGCATCTCCTCATGTAAGCTAGCAAATGTGCTAATGTTTAAGCTGACTGGGTTTTTAAATGGCGACCAAACGGTTTTAACCAGAAAATAATTTTAAATTTAGCACAAGCGGAGGCTGATATTTAAGAATAAATCGTTCTTAAGAGTGATCTTTTCCTCAGTTGTGAATATGTCGCGTCCTTTTATAATCCATAATATAATTTATCTTTATTGTGCGAAAGGAAGTATGTATATATACATGCAGTATATCAAACAAATAATAATTTATTAAATAGGTTCATTTAACATATGTGCGATATCATCAATTATAGCCAATCAGCGATCACTTGGTAGTTCTCTGTTCCTTGAATGGGTGCCGCTGTGCATTATGGGTAATGTGTTAAGGCAGGATAGTGGAACTCCTAAATAAAAATAAAAAAAATCTTGCAACCATTATATTAAATATAATATAATGATATAATAAAATATAATAAATATAAATATTTTTCTATTTAAATTTTTTAGTGTTAAAATGTGTATTTAAAGATATGTAATATGATGAGGTGTAGATTTTCTTACAGACTGTTTTTTCGTAAAAACAACCAGATTGACAGCAGAGGGTCTGGATGTCTGACTGACACGGGTCAGTTATTTACATTGACATTTACAGCATTTTGGCCCCTCATCCAGAGCGACTTACATTTATCTCTTTTAAACATCTGAGCAATTAAGGATTAAGAGTCTTGCTCAGGGGCCCAACATTGGTAACTTGGTGGTGCTGGAGATCAAACCCCGAGCATCCAAATAGCAGTCCAGCACTGAAATCCCACCTACCCGTTGTAAATATAACCTTCAGATCGACAGCAGAAGGTCTCTGGACGTCTGACTGACATGTAAAACAACAAATCACCGGTTCAGTTTTTGAAGGGCATAAAAAGGTGATGTCGTTGTTTTGACAAAAAGTTAAAACGCTTGTATGAAGTGGGGGCTTGTGGGTAAGGTGTTGGACTGCCAACCTGAAGATTGTGGGTTTGATTCCCAGCTCTATCACTGCTGGGCCCCTGAGCAAGGTCCTTAAACCCCCAATTACTCAGTTGTATTAAAGAGATAAATGTAAGTTGTTCGCTCTGAACATTTACTCTAACATTGTAGCAGCGATGACTAAACTGTCAAACACATGTTTACACCTGTTTAATGTCACAATGTCCATGAAGTGTGTGAGCGTTGTTTCATAAGAATATTATGATACGCTTTCATACATTCCTGTCAACATATTTATTTCGTTGCGCAGTGTTCCCATGTTCCCAGGCAGGCTATTGTCATCCAGCCGGGGTTGCCAGAGTGGGAATTATCCATCCATTGCGTGATTTTTTTTAATTTGTGCACGGGATCAGTTTCTCGCTTTGGAAAGATAAACATCTTCTAGGCTGATACCAGGAATAGAATAGGATTGCCGTTTCTTCAAGTTTATGGTATCTGGCAACCCTGTCATCAGCGTATTCACATTTATATTTACATTTACAGCATTTGGCAGATGCTCTTATCCAGAGCGACTTATATTTATCTCTTTTATAAAAGGGGTTGAGGGCCTTGCTCAGGGGCCCAACAGTGGTAGCTTAGTAGAACTGGGAATCGAACCCACAACCTTCGAACCAGTCCAACACCTTAACTATGAGCCACCACTTCCCCGCATTCACATACTGTGGGGGGGTCCCGGGGGGATGATTCCCTAAAAAACGCATTCA
This sequence comes from Bagarius yarrelli, assembly GCA_005784505.1. Classification (NCBI taxonomy): domain Eukaryota; kingdom Metazoa; phylum Chordata; class Actinopteri; order Siluriformes; family Sisoridae; genus Bagarius; species Bagarius yarrelli. The sequence goes on from VCAZ01000039.1 coordinate 1,010,174, forward strand.
AAAAACAGTTCAAAAACTTGAATTAATAAGGGTGTTGTGTTCCCACGCTGAAGTCGACTGCAGGAGTAGAAGGGTCTGAATGATGATGTCATGGCTACAGTATTTCTTTTGGACAGGTAGAAATATGGTGTGATTGGATTTTGGTGTGTTTTAATAGTAACGCATGGTTAATGTCGCTTGTCTGGCTTTACAAATTAGTTTACCTACTGAAGCAGCGTGTAATCGGGGAATATTATTAAGTCCTGGTGCTGGTTTGGACCGCAAGACAGGGATGCAAGCTTTCAGTGCTATCAGGCTACAGTTAGCATTTTCCCAAGTGTCCGACTACAACTTTGAACCAGTCAGAGTGTTTTCAGTTTACTCTGCCATATGAATCCGACCTTTGGGTAATGGATTAAAGGGAACAATTCATACAAATAGTCAGTCATTCCTCCTAAACATGCTAAGCACAGGGTGTAATTTAAACATGGCAAGCAAAAGGGTTACCATATTATTTATGTCCAGAGATGTGTGACGTAGGATGATTGGGATCTCTAAATTGTCTATAGTGTGTGTGTGGGGGATTGTACCCTGATTGGCTGATATATATATATATATATATATATATATATATATATATATATATATATATATATATATATATATATATATATATATATATATATTATATATATGTATTATATATAAAATTTGTATTAATTTCTGTATATTTTTGATTTTGTGTTTAGGCTGTCATGTACTCCTCAGCACATCTGTTCCTCATCCTGCTGTTTTTGACCTTTGTCCTCTCCCTGCTAAGTGTACGGGCTGGACCCTGCCAGAGCTGCCGCAAACTTACAGAGAACTTCATTAAGGTGTGTGTGTGTGTGTCTGTGGCGTAAAAATGTATTTTATTTTTTTAATGGAACAGGCGTTAGTTTTTACATGTTGAAATGACTCTAATAATATCTCAGATATCTGTATAATATCTTTATTTAGGTATTGAATCCATGTTTAAAAATAGGTGTGTAATAATATGGATTTGTTTACAGGGACTGGAGCGAACAGCCAATAAAAACTTTGGTGGTGGAAACACAGCTTGGGAAGAGGAGAAGCTGGCAAAATACACTCGCAGGTGAGAGGGTGAAACACACCAGCAGTCTAATCCTTCAGATTTTTACCAGGGGTTTGTTATACTGTCATGCTTTACTGGACATGTTTTAATATTTCTGCATTTCTTTTATGTGCATTCGTTTAATCCGAGTTCAAAATGTGGGATTTAACAATGCCAGACAATCATCCGTGGTAAATGGTAGCCAGGGAGACAGGAACAGGGAGACAGGAACAGGGAGACAGGAACAGGGAGACAGGAACAGGGAGACAGGAACAGGGAGACAGGAACAGGGAGACAGGAACAGGGAGACAGGAACAGGGAGACAGGAACAGGGAGACACGAACAGGGAGACACGAACAGGGAGACACGAACAGGGAGAGAGACAGACGGCCGGACAGAGTGGAACAAAGACAGCAGACAAAGAGAGGGACAGACAACTTATTGTTGTTGTTATTAAAAATAGTTAATAATTAAAAACATAAAAAATATAGTTAATTTAATAATTTGTGAATTTTTTTATTACTATGAACAGCAACCTAACAACAAAGGATAATTGTTGTGTAGGACCCTGTGTGTAATCATGTTTACACACACGCACACACTGTAAAAACTTAAAGTGAAAGTTTAGATACCTCCTAATTAATCATCATATACCCATCACTCGTTTTGTTATTCCCGCTGATGGGGTAGTTGTAGCTCAGCGGTTAAAATGTTGGACTGTTAATCCAAGGGTCATAAGTTTAATTTTCAGCACCACCAAGCTGCCATTTGAAATAAGATAAATGTAAGCCAGTCTGGATAAAGGCTTCTGCCTAATGCCAAAAATATATGTGTGTGTGTGTGTGTGTGTGTGTGTGTGTGTGTGTGTGTGATCATAGTGAAACCCGACTGCTGGAGATTGTGGAATCAGCATGCGAGAAAACTGACTTTGAATGTAACAAGCTGCTGGAGCAGATCGAGGACCAGGTTGAGACCTGGTGGTTCCACAGGTGAGCGTAAATCTATGTGTATCTACTAGAAGTGGAGGTGAACTCAGCTTTTGATTTTCACGTTAACATTAAGCACTAAATGGCAACCTTAATGTGGTGTATTGAAAAGTGGCTAAATAATCCAGCGGACAGTACAGCCTAGTTTAGATTACATTCACTTTCTTAACTTACCTTTAATGTTAACATTATTCAGTCACACTCTGGCTGTGCATCCATCCTGCATCCTGTTAACATAAAACTGTGTTGTTTATTCTTGCACTTTATATTGTGTGTATATATATATATATATATATATACTTTATATATACGGTTGTGTATAATTACTATTGTCCATTGACATGACATATAAAAAAAATCCTCACAATGTTATTTTATGTACTTTTGTCTAGATGGATGGATAGAATGGGATGAATAGAATGTGATGGATGGACAGACAGACAGACAGACAGACAGACACAGACAGACAGATAGAATAGTTGTATAGGTAGGTAGATGGGTAAGTGGATATATAGATGGCTGGATGGTTGGAGAGGAAAGGAATGGATGTATAGATCAGTGGGGGGGGGTGTCTGACCACTGGACTCTGAGTAAGTCTGACTTATACCAAAGAAGTCGCAATAAAAATAATCAATCTGGCAACGCTGGGGGGGGGGGGGTGTCGTCGAATCGTAAAATGGCTTCATCTTAGATAAATCAGATTGATTGCTTTATATGCGGGTTGTACTTTATCAGATCGAGTTATTGGATTTCATTTATTTATCAGAGCATCTTACCCATCTGTATTTTTATTTTCACTTGTATCACCTGATCATTTTATCTGTCTGATATTGTGTGTATATAATAGTAATAAATGGTGTCTTTATGTTTTTAGACAACAGGAAGCCCCTGACTTGTTCGAGTGGTTGTGTATTGAAGAGCTTCAACTTTGCTGCCCCGCCGGGCGCTTCGGACCAGAATGTGCCGGTAAATCTTTACAAATTGCTTCATCCTGTACTTTCATACACACTTAATCGCTTGGCCTATCTAGATAACTTGATTTATTTGTTGCAAACACTCAAATAGCACCACTCCAGATGTTCATGATGCTGCAGTTTAAACCTTCTGTTTATTTTTCAGAATGCCCATCAGGTCCTGGAGGTGTGTGTGGAGGTCTCGGCCGCTGTGAGGGAGAGGGTACGCGTCTCGGTGATGGAGAGTGCGTGTGTGACCCCGGTTATTCAGGGCCTCTGTGTCAGGACTGCGCAGACGGATATTACAGAGAAAAGGGTTCCAATCACTCGCAGCCGCCCTGCTCAGGTGACTAACAGCAGCATGGCTGACCTTAGTTTGATAAATGCAACTTAGAATTGTGTTACAAAAACTGTGTGTGTGTGTGTGTGTGTGTGTGTGTGTGTGTGTGTGTGTGTGTGTGTGTGTGTGTGTGTGTGTGTGTGTGTGTGTGATTGTAGCTTGCTATCACGCTTGTAAAAAATGTACTGGTCCACAAGACTACATGTGTCTGGACTGTAAGCCAGGCTGGATTCTTCATTCCAACAAGTGTGTGGGTGAGTTGTTGTTTTTTCTTTTTGATTATATCTGTTTAAAATAGATCAGCAACTGTAGCAACTAATCTACAGTAAACTAGTTCTCTTAGATTTTTACCTAACAGCTTTTCTCTTAGAGTAAAGATGGAACAATTTAAGAAAGTGAGAAATGTGACTTTCTTCAAGAAAAAAAACCCCCTAGGAATACTGAGAAACGGGTATGAAAGCTTTCCTGTAGTGGGAAAAATCGACTAACTGTTGCTCTGATGTTGGAAACCTCATTTCACAAATCTTACCACACAACACTCATACCAGTTATACTGTAAAAAACAATAACATATTAACTATAGATGAATGAATAGATGGAGAGATTAATAGATGAGTGGATAGATACAGATAAATGAATAGGTAGGTAGATGGATAGATAGATAGATAGTTAGATAAGTAGATGGTTGGATAGATAGATGGATAGATAGATGGATGAATTAATACATGGATGGATGGATGGGTGGGTAGTTAGGGGTGGCTAGTTAGATGGGTTGATGGATAATTAATCGGGTAGTTAGATATGTAGTTGGATGGATGGATGGATGGATAGATGAATAATCGGTTAGTCAGATAGGTGAATACATGGATGGATAGATAGATAGATGGATAATCAGGTACTTAGATGGGTGGATAGATGTATGTATGGATGGATGGATGGATAGATGGATAATGGGGTAGTTGGATGGATGGATAGATGGATAGGAAGAGAGGATGGCTGAATGGATGGTTGGATAGATGTGTGTATTGATAGATTGAAAAGTGTGACTTCTGAATTAAAGGTGTGTGTAACCCCTTCGTCTTGTTCTGCAGATGTGGATGAGTGCGGCACTGAGTTGGCTCGCTGCTCGACGAACACTTACTGTTTCAACACCGACGGCTCGTACGAATGCAGAGGTATGTTCAGACCCAGATACAAAAACACTGACATACACACATACACACAACATGTTCATCTGTCTCTTCCTCTCGGCTGTGTGTAGGCTGTGATCAGGCGTGTGTAGGATGCATGGGCAGCGGTCCTGCTCGCTGTAGGAAATGTGCTCGTGGTTACAGACTGAACGGAGCCAAGTGTCTCGGTACGTCTCCTAGTTACACCGGAATTTCAAGTTAGACTACAGTTTTAAAGATTTTACAAGTCGTTTGTTTGTTTAGATGTGGACGAGTGTAAAGAGAAAGCGATTGCCTGCCCTGGACTGAATGAAGCTTGTATTAACGAAGAGGGTTCGTACCGCTGCGAGTGCGCAGATGGTTTTATACGCAGAGACAGCATCTGTGTGGAGAACCTGCCATTGTGTAAGTGTCTTAAAGTAAAAATCAAAGAGTTCCGGTTTGTTCGAATCAGATGGAAATGTTTAGATAACATTTTTTACATCTTTCAGCCGATCCAAACAAAGGCTTATTCGACGACATGACTGACGATGAGGTACTCGTCCTCCAGCAGATGTTTTTCGGCGTAGTGATCTGCGCGCTAGCCACGCTCGCCGCCAAAGGAGACATGGTCTTTACCGCCATCTTTATCGGAGGCATAGCCGCCATGGCTGGTTACTGGCTCTCGGAAAAGGGTGACCGCATGCTGGACGGCATTCTCAAAGGACGTTAACCTATTAGAAGCCTCAGGAACTTGAAAGCAAGGACAGATCGGCAAACGGTACACAAGCCAATACGGCGACTTGAACTTGAAGTTAGGAGGGGGTTTGAGAGGTTGTAGAGTGATGAGGTTGGGGGGCAATCGTAATGACGCTGGGGAGTTTAACACTCAGACTATGCTACGAGTTGTACTATGCACAGTACAATCTCTCTGCTGCGCTGCTATAAGAGACACCGAGACATTTTTACTACACTTGAATCCAGATTAAGGTTGTCGAAAAAGGACTGCACTAAAGTTCACCACACTTTAGCTTTTTATTTCAGATGCTGTTTGTTTGCTCTCTTTAGATTACAAACGAAGTGATTTAGGACATTTTAAGCTCTGGGATGTATCTGAGCATGATAAGCAAAAGTCTAAACTATAGTTCTAAAACTCCGGTTTGTAATTAGCATGTTAAACATACAATTAACAATCCTAGCTTTTCTAAAGTTTCTTTAAATGATAAACTATATGGGCAAAGGTTTGTGGACACCTCAACCAACACACCAACGTAATTGTCTTCCCTAAACTGTTACCAAAAAGATTGTCTTTGTAAGAGACCCAATCACTGTTCCAGCATGACAATGCCCCTGTGCACAAAGAATCTTAAGGTCTAAGAAGTTCTGGTTGGTGTTGAAGGACGTAAGTGTTCTTAACAGAACTCTAATTTTGAATCAACACGTTTAATAATGAACTGGAACACCAACTGCACCCCAGACCTCCTCACCTCAACATTGGCGTCTGATCTCACTAATACTGTCTGATCTCACTAATACTATTGTATCTGTCTAAACAAAACTCCCCACAGAGGTTATTCTAGGAGTGGAAGTGAGACTACATCTAAAAAAACGTTGATCTATATATGAATGCGCTGGTCATGTGATCATTGTGTCCATAAATGCAGTTTGTCCCAATCTCAAGTGTATAGTTATCGTCTCACCCCTAATTTACACAGCTAAATAAATGCACAGAAATGTTTGTCTAAGGAAAGTAAGACCGCATACATACGATTTTCTAAAGCGCATGAACCCTCGATCCAAAAATGGAGGTTTAAGGTATAATGTATAACTGAACAATTTTAATTTTGTGTTATTTTTAGGTTTATAGAACAGCAATCTTAAGTACATAAAATGTTATTTATTTATATTTTTTATTATTTATTTCAGTTCCTTTAAGGTACATTTTCTTAATAGAATAATATTAAGTAATTTTATTTATTTATTTATTTATATTTGTTTTTATTTTGGTAGCAGAAAACTATTTTAGTGTCGATATGAGAAAAAGTGTACGTTATTTTAATTTTGTTAATTTAATTATTGCTTAAATAAACCTACATCAGTCTGAAATTGTCATATATTTAAATAGAAATAGCATGTTAAGGTAATTTATTTATGCTGATTTGAGGTTTTTCTTTCTTTCTTTTTGATATTTTGGCACAAACCTTTTAGCTTAAATCTTAAACTAAAAGTAATGTTTAAAAGTGGAAATAAATGAATCGATTATACAGTTAAGTAATTGGCTATGCGGTTTTATTGACTATTTTAGGTGCTCACTGCGAGTTATCATAAAATCCAATTGTTTTTTAAATAATTTATTGCACATATCAGTATAAACAACTGACATTCTTTTAAATAGTCACCATCGAACCTAAAACATTGAATGTAAAATATTAGAGTTGAATAATGAGCTTCTTTTAATAAAACAATGATTTATTGCATTAAAAACTTTTTAAATCACTTTTTATTGTATTAAAACGTCTACACTAAAAATACACAACACCTCCAAATGTGTACTTTTTAATTCATAGTATTGCAATGTATCGCATGACAATATATCGTGATGAGTGTATATAAAAAAAAAAAGAACAGGGTTAAAACCAATGCGGCTTAAAAACTACCGTCACTTTATTACACGAGTATAAATAAAATTCTATAACAAGTGACTGTTCAACCCCACAGAATGAAGTAAAACCTCAGTCTAGTATTGGACACTATTAAAGCAAATATTATAATACTTTTACTAATAATTTTATAATATAAAAAACCCCCTTATTCTACACATTCCATCAATATACACACATATATATATATATATACACACTTATATACACAATACATACAATTGTTCTAGGACAATATGTAAGGAAGATTTACTCATTTTCCCAGCATCCTTTAGGACTACAGACATAATTTGAACCTTTTGTTAATGGACCAGAATGAAAACTATCATATTGAAAAAATAAAGTAACGCCTTTTTGATTATCTGCATATTACAAAATTGCCTAGGAAAAAGATCACCGGGTTAAAAGTTTACTTTACCAGTCCTACATTATTATATAGTCCTAAATTATTCGCTTAACAAGTAAAATTTTCACCATTTTTAGGATTTCTTTGTTTTTAGTCTCTTATAAAATAGCCACTGCTTCGTTACCTGGACTTACTTCTAAAATTCTATCAAGTATAAAAAGGTTCTAGAAAACGAATGATGTTTTTGTTTTAGCCAGCACAAAACATCAGATTCCCAAATTCTTGTGGTTTTCCCACAGCCATGCGTGATACTTGTTCAGCTTGTGGTCTTGTGGAGTGACCTGAAAAATAAACAGCACACAAAACTAACTTTAGGTACTTCTTAGTATGGGCTTTAGTGTGTATATATATATGTGTGTGTGTGTGTCACCTCTCTCCATTCTCCCAGACAGAATATACGGTAGGAATCGTTTCCGTATTTGCCGATGCCGTAGAGCTCGTCGGGATACCGCCAGGACTTGGTGAGAAACTCATCTGCCAAAGACAGAAGCACATAAACCCTAAGGACAACCGAAAAAAGTTATAGAAAGTGTAAAAAAAAAAAAAATTGTAAAAATTGCTCCAAACTGCATATACTTTTTTTTTTTTTTTTTTTTTTTTTTTTCACACACCAGAGAAGCGGATGAGGGTTTTGGCTCGTAGGGTGTTGAGACCGAGTGGCTGCATGAGATCAGCGAGCGGCTTCCAGTCACTGGAACGTGTTACCTCAGCCGAAGGGTAACGCTCAAAAAACTGCCACAGCACGGGAATTGCCAATTTCCCTAAAGCCAAACATGCAGAATACACATTCTACTATACACATAGACGTCTACGACTTTAGTTCACATCTGCAGTTTCTGTGACCTCATTACCGCTGGTTTTGTTGAGGAAGATGGTGGCCACTAGGAGCTTCCACGGGTCATGAAACAAGGTTTCCTGCACTAGGTTGAAAGGGGAACGTGGAGGGGTCCACTTCCTGAATGCTTTCCGCTTGGGAGGACTGACACCTATGACCCGGGGAGATGTGGAAAATTTGGGTTTCCGACACATTCGTACCGTTGACTTAAGATAATAATAGTAGAAATATGACATCAAGATGTACAACAGTGCCGGTTCTCCTGCGTTCTTTCATTCATCTTCTATACCCGCTTATTATCGATCTTTAGTAAAAAAAAAAATAATAATACTGCCTCGCTAGTAATTGATAAGGAAATAAAACTGTTAAAATGCAATAAATGAACCGTGTGGATTTATTATTAGTAATTAATTAATCTTGATAATCACTTCAATAATTCAGCCATTTATATGAATCTAGATTTAGAAATGAATGACGTAATACTCATGTTGTCCACTAGAGGGAGAACAAGAAAAGACATGACTTGCGTCACAACGGTCCCATCACATGACGTGAAAAATATAACAACAATATTGATTTGCTAACAACAAATGTTCGCACTCCGATGGGAATTTGGAACAAGCCAATCAGAGCTCACCCTCAAATCACATGCTACTCAAAAGTTTACCGACCCACATATACTCTCGTTTGTCCGGCACCCCGAACACATCAACAAAATACAGTTTGTATAACAGTACAATTGTTTTGTTTTTATAGAAATAATATTATAGCTAACAGTGGAATAGACTGACTCATTGGTTTTATTTTGTTATTAATTAGCGATCTATATTTTTAACAGTTTTCGCCGGACAACAGCGCCCCCTATTGCCTGTTTTCCACAATGGGAAAGTCTTCAGGACATCGAGGCAAAATCAAAAGAAAAAAAAACCCCAAATCAATTTGAACGGATGAAAAATGTACAGTATGTGATTATTTATCTTTATCTGCATTACTTTAGTTTACGAGTCTTACTCTTTAGTGCACCTACCGTCATTCTTCCTTGTAAAATATGGACTGGTTTTCCGTTTGTCTGAAAAAACAGACAAACAATCAAACAAACGTAATATAGCCAAAGCCTACAAACCACCAGGTACAAGAAACATCGAGTCTCAAATAGTTTAGTACTAATTTAAAAGGTAGAAAGAAACTAGTTTAGTAATTTATATATGCACTGCATTATGCCTGCTGTAAAATGGTATCTGTCTGTCTCTGTCTATCTATCTATTTATCTGTGTCTGTCTGTCTGTCTATCCGTCTGTCTCTGTGTCAGTGAATTTGAAAGGTAAAAGAAAATAGTTCAGTACTTTATATATGAACTGCATTATGCCTGCTGTAAAATGTTGTCTGTCTGTCTGTCTATATATCTGTCCGTCGGTCCTGTCTATGAATGAGTGAATTTGAAAAATAGAAGGAACTACCTAGACTATACAGAATCCAGTGTATGAATATTATTTGTTTTTATCGATCTGTACAGGGGTTTGAGTTGATGCTCACCACTGTGTGTGTTTCTGACAGGTGAGCTAACTCCACCTCTGGCTGTGCTACTTTTCTTCTCCTCACTCACTTCATCGCTTTCTTTTCCCTCCTCTCCTTCGCTTTCTGATGCTGCCTGCACTCTTATGACTGGAACCGAGTCTGTTCCGTTTCCTCTCCCGCTGCTGGACAAGCGCTCCATTTTGGCCTTGATGCCTTCATGTTCTTTTTCGTTACACTTTAGTTTCTGCATCTGGACTTGTGTATTGTCTTCCTCCTCCACTGCTGCCTCTTTATTCTGTGACTGTCCCACAGTTTCACCGGGACACTTTTTAGTGGTTTGTTTGGTCTGGGTTGCTTTTCTTCTTCTTGGGTTTTGTTGGTTCTGTTTTGGTTTTTTTTCTGGGTTTGATTCATGAGACTGAGCTTTGATGTTTGGGCTACAGTCAAAAGCGTCCAGTTGCAGATTAGGACATCCCTCCGAGCGCAGGTACTTCTGGAGCTCTGCTTTAGATCGCAAGCGTTTACCCTGAGGACTGTAAATAACATGTATTTTAAAAAAAAGAGACCAACAGGAAGCAGTTACTGCAATTAATAACTAAAAAAAATGGATATAGACTGTAATATTAATTTATATTATAGTTTTGTAATATTGATTTTTTGCCATTTATTCATCTATCTATCCATCCATCTTTGTTCAAATGTCCTTCAGTCTGTCTGTCTATCTATCTATCTATCTTTCCATATGTCCATTCATCCATCCATCCATAGATAAACAGATGGATAGATAGATAGATGAATAAACAGACCTACCTACCTGTCTGTCTGTCCATCATGTGGGAAGTGGTGGCTTAGTGGTTAAGGTAAGGTGTTGGACTGATACCAGAAAGACCGGGGTTCGATCCCCAGCACCACCAAGCCACCACTGTTGGGCCCCCTGAGCAAGACCCTCAACCCCCAATTGCTCAGTTGCATATAAAAGAGATAAATGCTAAACACTTTAAATGTATGTATTTATCTGTCCGTCTGTCCATCCATCCATCCATTTTTTCTTACACTTCAGACTGAGGCTCCAGGTCCCTAGAATAAAGCTGGTCTTCTAGTCAGTCTTGGGCTAAAACCTGATGCTATAATACCTGATGATGTAGGTGTCCATTCTTCCTGCAGTCTTGCCTTGCTTACGCTGTCTGGTCTCTTTTGTCCATCCGAGAGGAAGCAAAGTTTCCATCTGCTCGGTAGGAACAGCCATCGTCTGGTCAGCACTTCTGTCAGGAATCATCTGTACTCCTGAGCATGGAGGGCTGTTGGGTAATAAGGAATAAACCAGATTTACATTTGAGTTTTAACCAGTTACAGATACACGGATCACTGCTGAACATCCAGGAGAGACGATCGGTTTAGTTATAAACATCAGAAAATGACATCATCATTTCAGATAAAGCAACATTAAATAAAACAAATGTAATGAAAACCGATGTATGTATTTATCTTAGATGATTAGTGATGGGTCTGTTATCGCACAATGCTTTAACCCCCCTGAACAGCACACTGCAACATGTTTTTATATGCAGACGTTTACAGAGATAAATGTATTAATAAGTGACATGTTACTCCAGACAATCATGTATTTTTAGTTCTTAGGAAAGAGGGATGAAACTCCTATAGGAGAGAAAAAGTCACAGCAGACGACATCTTCACTGACACAGTATAGCATCACAAAAAACATGTCAGACCCCAGTGTGAGAGAACACATCAATCTGTCTGTAAGTCTATCTATCTATCTATCTATCTATCTATCTATCTATCTATCTATCTATCTACCTAGCTGTTCATCTACCTATCTGTCTGTCTATCTGTCTGTCTATCCAGCTTTTTATCTATCTATCTATCTATCTAGCTGTTCATCTATCTATCTATCTATTCATCTATATGTCTATCTAGCTGTTCATCTATCTATCTATCTATCTATCTATGTCTATCTAGCTGTTCATCTATCTATCTATCTATCTATCTATCTATCTATCTATCTATCTATCTATCTATCTATCTATCTGTCTACCTAGCTGTTCATCTACCTATCTGTCTGTCTATCTGTCTTTCTATCTGTCTGTCTATCCAGCTTTTTTCTATCTATCTATCTATCTATCTATCTATTCATCTATCTATCTAGCTGTCTATCTATCTATCTATCTATCTATCTATCTATCTGTTCATCTATCTATCTATCTGTCTCTGTCCATCTTACAATTCCTCTGTCTGTCAGTCTATCTATCTATCTGTCTGTCTGTCAAGCTTTCTATGTGTCTGTCTATCTGAAGTTCTGGCGCAAAATGAAGTTTTAACAACATTCATGCTGCCTGTAAGACCAGACCAGTCGCCCATTAAAGCACTTATAAATACCCGAGTGAAGCGACTGTCCTCACAGTCCTAATATCAGACTGATCCTCTAAGACTCGTGCTTCTAGTCTCTGATCCAGTGAACCCGTCCAATCAAATACTAATCAAAGACTTCTAATGGGTAAATAAAATAACGGAATGAAACAAAGGAGATCAAACACCTAAACCTTATAAATCTTCCTTTCGTTTGTTTAAACAAACCTGTCTTACGTCCAGAAAGTCTCATCCTTAAACTCAGGAAGCTTTATTTACGAATATTTCCTGCGTGGAAAGCAGCTGTAGATCTACTTCCTGATTGTCTGCTTTCACCAAGACTGTTTATGCCGCCATCTACTGGACGCACCTCAACTCACATGCAAGAATGTAGAAGCACTAAAACCAGCATTAATAGCAAGTACCAAACAAACTATTAACATCCTATTATATTTTAATAATACATTTTATTTGCAGTCTTAATACATTGCAGTAGTGTTAAGAGAGAGGATGTGGAAAACAAACGCCATTTTTAAATAACTCTTTTACAAGTCTATTTAGTCAACCTTTCATATAAATTCCTTATAAAGTCGTGTTTTTCCTTCTTTTACACATTTATTAAAACAAAAACTTTATTTAACTACACGCGATAGAAAAAATAAAACATTTTAAAAGCTTACTTGAATAATGACTATGAATCAAATGAACCGAATCTCGGTATCGGGCTGTTTAGATCAAGCTAAAGTTACTGAATCGATTCAGTAAAAAATGAATCACGCCTTGCATCTAGCGTTTGTGACGACTCTTATTTTGATGGCGGTCGCCATATTGGATAGTTTAGCTTTGGTATCCAAGCGTTCAGGCTGCTGCATCTTTACCGCGCTGAAGACCTGTTGACTTTAGCACAGAATTAGGAGGAAAAGTTACAGTCAACAATGCGAGCTGTTCCCACATGGATAGATAAAGTACACGACCGGGATAAAGTTGAACAATGGTGAGCTTTTCATTGTGATTTACTGCATGTTGTATGTTGTATGTTGTGAGGCTCCGCTCACTGGATGTGGTTAGCAACGGCGGTTACTATGTAAACGGGTTGGCTTGATGTAGCTGTTGGCTAACAGTCTTTAGCCAACGTTTCCGAATCCTGCGCTCTCTACAAGCCTTTTTTCCCCTATGATTAAAAGTCACTTAAAATATTAACATGTCAACAGTGTAGAAGCAGAATAATAATGATTATATTATATTAAGAGAAGATGAACCGGTGTAACGGGAACGTTAGCTGTCACTGCGGACCGTGTCCTGATTTCCTATCTGTCTGTCTGTCTGTCTGTCTGTCTGTCTGTTAATACGTCTGTCTGTCTGTCTATATGTAAGTTAATCTGTATGTATGTTATTCTGTCTGTTTATATGTCTGTCTGTTAATACGTCTATCTGTCTGTCTTCTGTCTGTCTATCTGTCTGTCTGTTTGTCTATATGTAAATTAATCTGTCTGTTAATCTGTCTATCTGTCTGTCTGTTTGTCTAATCTGTCTGTCTATCTATCTATCTGTCTGTTTGTCTGTTTCTGTCTGTTTGGTCTATAGTAAGTTAATCTGTCTGTATGTATGTATGTTATTCTGTCTGTTGTATATGTCTGTCTGTTAATTTGTCTATCTGTCTGTCTGTCTGTCTGTCTGTCTGTCTGTTTGTCTATATGTAAATTAATCTGTCCTGTTAATCTGTCTGTCTGTTAATTTGTCTATCTTTCTGTCTGTCTGTCTGTCTGTTTTTCTGTTTGTGTCTATCTATCAACCTGCCTATCTATATATATCTATGTATTGTCTGTCTGTCTGTCTGTCTGTCTATCTTTTTGTCTGACTGTCTGTCTGTATGTATGTTTGTTTGTCTGCCTGTCTGTCTGTTAATCTGTCTATCTATCTGTCTGTTTGTCTGTCTGTTTCTGTTTGTCTATCTATCAACCTGCTGCCTATCTATATATCTATGTATCTGTCTGTTAATCTGTCTATCTTTTTTGTCTGACTGTCTGTCTGTATGTTTGTTTGTGTCTGCCTGTCTGTCTGTAAATCTGTCTATCTATATTGTCTGTTTGTCTGTCTGTCTGTCATTTGGATAATAATGTTTATTGTAAAATTGTTAAATACCCCACCTCCATTATTTGTCATTAAAATGTGTATATATATATATAATGTATGTATGTATGTATGTGTGTGTGTGTGTGTATATATATATATATATATATAAAATCTCATTATTCATAGCTATAGGCTGCTCCTGTACACTAAACGAATGTCTGCCGATATATCAGTATGTATGGTGTCGTGCGGCTCTTTGGCGATGGTAAATTTGCAGTGAGTTGCGATGAACAGATTTGTTGTGTTTGGGATGTTGCAGCATTTACGATTTGGCCTTTAAACCTGACGGCACTCAGCTTATAGTAGCAGCTGGAAACAGAGTTCTGGTGAGTGATGCTTTAATTCTGTTCTCTCATTTCCATGGGCTTGTTCCGATTCGGGAACTATAAGTCTGAGTTTAGGAGGTAAAAACAACTGGGCAGTCTGATTTTTGTGAGGGTTTAATCATTCGTTGGGTATTTTTTGTACAGTTAAAGCAGACAGTTACGAGTTTACTGTTTTAAAGAGTTTAACAATAATGATTTTATTAAAATATCGATTCTGACCCGAATAAAAAATAAAGGCTGGTGTCATTAAAGTTTCCTTGCTAAATTAAAGCTTTAATCAGGTAAACAAACGAATACAAAAATAAAGAACATAAAATAATTCTGAAAAATTAAAAAAAAAAAAAAAAGTTCAATCCACCAGAATTAAAAGAGAAAGCTCTGCAGCTTTAGTGTCCCTCTGGCTGCACTACAGACAGACAGACAGACAGACAGACAAATGGATGGATGGATGGATGGATGGATAGATAAGTAGGTAGATAGATACGTAGGTAGATAGATAGATAGAGTTGTAGTGTAAATGTGTAGTGTTGTGCATTATTTGCTGATATTTTAAATAAAGATAGATAGAAAGATAAATAGATAGATAGATAGATATATATAGATAGATAGACAGATGGATAGATAGATAGATAGATAGATAGATAGATAGGTAGATAGAGTTGTAGTGTAAATGTGTAGTGTTGTGCATTATTTGCTGGTATGTTAAATAAAGATAGATAGAAGGACAAATAGACAGATAAATATATATAGACAGACAAATAGACGGACGGACAGACAAGTGGATAGATAGACAGATAGACAGATAGATGGATAGATAGACAGATGGATAGATAGATAGACAGATGGATAGATAGACAGATAGATAGACAGATAGATAGACAGGTATATATGTTAAATTAAGGTTATATCTAAAGGTATATAATTAAATATAATTAATTAAAGCAAAGCAAGTTTTTTTAGCTGGAATGTCGCTGTTGCTGGTTCATTGATTCGTTTCACGCGATGCAACGCCATAATGGCAGGCTTGCGCGAATTTCCCACAATTTCCACAAGATGGTGCCATAGGAGGTGCCGGAATTACAAAACCAATATCTGTTATTATTAACAGGGTTAAATCTCAGTAAAAAGGAACTCTGAACCGGATTATTGGTCGATTTCTAGGTGAGAGTCAGTTTTTATTGTTCTTAACAGGTTTACGACACAGCCGATGGAACCCTTATACAGCCTCTGAAAGGACATAAAGACACAGTGTACTGTGTGGCCTATGCTAAAGATGGTGCGTGTGGTAAATTTCACTTATCTTTCCTCGAATTTCTTGATTCTTTTGAATGAATTTGTTTTTATTCAGGTCTTAGTATATATTTTTTTTAACCTTTTTGTATAGGAAAGCGTTTCGCTTCAGGATCTGCAGACAAAAGCATCATCATTTGGACCTCTAAACTGGAAGGAATTCTCAAATACACGTGAGTAGATGCCACTTTCCTGCACTGTTTACTGTAAAGGGAGAATCCCGACCCGAGCCTATCTTTTAGCATTTACTCGCGATCCTTCGAACGTAGTCAGCTCCTTTAGTCAGAGATCTATATTTATTAAAAAAATAAGCTATATCACTCTCTATATAAATATCACTCTCTAATTCTAACGCACCAAAACATTTAGTATCTTACAACATACCAGAAAAAACAGGAAGTGTCAATGATTATTATGATCTAAAAATGATGTCATAGTTTCTAAAGCTTGAAAAAATAGTAGACAACATAGGGAGCTGGAGCTCTATTTGAGACACATCCTAAATAGTATTGACTAGTTTTATTATCCTGTTTCTCACAGCCACAATGACTCTATCCAGTGTGTTGCGTACAACCCGGTCACACACCAGCTGGCTTCCTGCTCCTCCGGTGACTTCGGTTAGTTTATTTTTTTCCCTTTTCCTTTTTTTTTTAAGGATCGCAGTCACATTCGTGCAATGTTAATGTGAATGTGTGTGTTTTTGGATGCAGGTCTTTGGTCTCCTGAACAGAAATCAGTATCCAAGCACAAAGTCAGCAGCAAAATCACTTGTTGTGGGTAAGCAGCAATCCGAATCTAGACTGTTATTCTAGAGGACACGGACAGAACAAAAGTGTGTGCAAAAATTAGAAGCCTCACATTATCAGAAGTCTTTACTAAATGTATGAGATATGTGGAGCAGTACCGCATCAGACCACCAGAGGGCAATCAGAAAGACGTCAAACTAGTACTGTACGTACTACATTTGACTTCCCAACAGTTGAAAAATGACCTCACATTCTACATCCGCTACGTTAAAGCAAATTTAATGGTGAATAATGTTTAGTGATGTTTTCTTAACCACAAGGAACATTTTTTTTTCCTGAAGTACTTAAAGCTACTTTCAGCAATTGGAAATAATCACATCACCGCTTTCAGCTATTTTTAGAATACGACTATTCGCATACTAATGATTCGGACATACTTTTTACCTCTCATACTTGTTCTTGCCTACTTAATAGCACGACAGTAAGTTTTTTTTGTTTTTTTTAAACAAAGCCCGTTTATTTTAGGACACGGATGTTTTCTCACAGGTATTTATTTAGTTCTTTATTATTAACACACTAACATTGGAACAGTATATAGCAATAAATATATACTTCCTCCAAGAAGGCAATTTGTGATTTTCTGCACATCAATAGTAGTTTATATGTTTATCTGTGATCTCAGCTGGACAAACGACGGCCAGTATCTGGCTCTGGGCATGATGAGCGGTGTGGTGAGCATCAGGAACAAGAACGGAGAGGAGAAAGTGAAGATCGAGCGACCTGGTGGCACGTCATCTCCTGTCTGGTCGATCACCTGGAACCCTTCCAAGTAAGATATTTTGATAGAATTCTTAATAATTCTTGGGTTTTCTTTTTTCAGGGAATCTTTAGAGGTTAATGAAGAATCATACAACAGTATTATGGCTTCTGTATACAGCGACAGGAGAGAATACAATTCCAGGTAGAACTGGGGACGAACGTTAGCGACTGGATGCCTAAACATATACAGACACACTCGTATTTAGAGCGATTTACATTGGTCTCATTTCCCAAATAAACAGTTAAGAGCTAGGGGTTTTGCTCAGGGACTCAGCATTGGCAGATCGGTGGTACTCGGAATGAAACCCACAATGTTCCGGTCAGCAGGCCAACACCGCAACCGCTGGGCTATCGATTCCCCATCATGCCAGATGTGGGTGTGTCCAAAAAAAGTTGTGCTTTGTGCATATATATTTATTTTTTTGGAAGTGAAAACTGCACACACACACACACACACACACACACACACTGCTTCTTCGTCTTTTTTGTTTCCTTTATCTCATATGATATGATGCACGTATACACCGATAAGCTTTATGTACAACCCCACGTTTCATTTTAAAGAAATGCTAGTTGTGCCACCCACTGATAAACCCCGTTACCCTGGCAACCAGTAGCGCTGCCTTTCCCGTAATGCTGACTTTGTGCTACAGCACCTGGTGACTTGCAGAGATAAAATTGCCACAGGTGTGACTGTAGCATTAGAAAATCTTTTTTTGGCAGCTAAGAACACCATTACAATAATTTCCTATCCATTAAAATGGAACACAGAAGGAAAGTGTATATTTAAGCCCACTGCCATCACCGAATCCATAGGAGTTTAATAACTTTACTTTTCGCAGTGCTTATTTATATCCACGACTCATTCACTCTTATTTACTGAAAGGGGAAGAGAAGCCAGTCTGTGAAAGGTGTAGAAATGTGTAAAACATATTTTCAAACATTTATAGATATTTAAAATAAAAAAATTTGCCAAATTTTGCCAAAAATTATTCATTTAAAAGACTATAAATAATTGCCCTTATTACTTTTACTATTGTTTTTACTTTACTGTAGGTTATGTTTTTGTACAATCGAATTACTTATTAATATATACATGTTTTTAACACAATAGTAATAGTAATATTAAAATATACAGGGTTTCCCATAAGTTTCCATACATAAGAAAAATAATCATTTTTTATACAAATCATTTATATAATATGCACACACAAATGACACATTTTGATGCGTGTTCTATGAATAGAAAGGAATAAATAGTGTGTATGTGTAGAAATTTACAGTATATGTATAGAAATCAATTATGAATCCGAAATGTTTTTTTTTTTTGCCGTCAGTATAGCCATTGCTTAATCAAAGAGAACTACTTATTTATATGCACGGGTTATCCAGTGATGACAAGTGGGCTTAAACATAAACAGTGGGAAGTGGTAGCACAGTGGTTAAGGTCGTTGACTGCTAATTGGAAGATCTGGGTTTGATTCCCAGCACCACCAGTCTAAAGCACCCAAATGCTGTAAATATAAATGGACAAATTTCCTTGCACTCATCCAACATAGCAACAGAAAGAAATACAGATATAAAAAGAGTCTATATGGAAAAAAAAATGAATAAAAGAAGTGATTTTTTAAAATAAGAAGTGATTTTAAAGAATTTCTTAAATTGTGTTACTTTACAAATCAGTCCTTGTTTGTTTTATTAGTAATATGTGTATATTTCTGAACTCATTATATACTCCTATATAAATTGTTAGCTATAAACAAATAAAATGTGTAATTACGTATTTTACAGTTATATTTTCTATCTAATGTCAAAAGCGCACGATTCACAGACTTGTTATTCGTTAAGACGGATACTTATATTTTCGACATCTCGTCTTTTGTTTTTATAGGAAAGCTGTGAATAGTAGTTTGTAGTTTCTAAATTTGGAGTTATACATTGGGGCTGTACAGTTAGATGTTGCATTTCCTCAATGACCCGGTCATTAAAACCGACACAAAGACTATAAATCCATATCAAATGATGATCTGATGGCCGTCCAGAATGGCTTTGATTTTTGAAAGGAAGATGTTTTGAAAATCCTTTAGTGCTTTTTGGTGTCAGATCAAACCATATTTTATATATATAAATAACTATTATTACTATTAACCATAATATATATAAAAATATATATTAAATTTATTACGCAAATGTTTGAAAATGGCTAAATGCTTTGTCCTTAACCAAATCTCAGAGCCATTATATCATGAATTGTGTATTTTTAATAAAACATATATAACCAGCAGCAAAAGAGAAGGAATTTCCCTGTACTGGTGGGAAGATTCACAACAAATATAAAACACTTTTCATTAAAAGACGATGGATGACGGATGTCTGGGACGGTAAAGAGTGACGCAAATTAAACAAAATTGCTTTGAATAAGGCAAGAATGGGCTAGTTAAAACTCTGTAGTAGTTTTGGGATGTTTTGATTAGCCATTGGAGTGGGTTTCCCGAGAGTATACGCTCATGTTAATCATCAGAATTCATAATAAGCAAAGATCCCGTGGGGGAAAAAGTACTGAGTAAATATCAAGTATACATGAGTTTTTATTGATTAAACTGTCTTTCTTTATTTTACAGTCTCCTTAATAATAAATGATAACTGGGTAATTAATTAATTGATACTGACTATGTACCGGCTATTCAATCACAACTCCTTTGCAATCCTGTACAACGTGTGATGAATTGGATTTAATGTTACACAAAAAATTACACACGATTGAAAGCCGAACAAAATAGATATTATTATAATATTTTTCAGATTATACTGGGCCTTTATAATCAAACCAGCTGTTTTTAATGACTTTTAATTTCAGTGTTGCGTTGAGGTGTAATGAGTTGCTTCATGGACTAGGGGGCGCTGTTGCATCATCACGAGACAGCTCTGCGATCAGTAAGGCGGGTCCGAGGCAGATGGTAGACCAGGGACCATCATTAAATCTTCAAAAAAAAAAAGTTAAAACCTGGCAAAACTAATCCAGGCTTAGTAGTTAATTCCCAGGACATGCTGTAAGGGGGACCAGAGGAGGCGACATTAAAACCAAAGAAGGGATCTATTCGTTTGTAGATGCCAGCATGCCTAACTAAAACAAACAATGCATGATGGGAGCTGTAGTTTTCGATTAGAACAGACAGGGTTTCGTGCTGGAGCAAATGGGGCAGAAAGGAAGAAAGAGAGAACAAGAGCCAACATGTGAGCTCAGATACAGGACAAGGCAGTGAATAGTTTTCCCGGTCCAGTTCTAGGCTACTGTTAGTCACTAACTCATTATTCTCGTCAACCAGTATTACTGTTAGCTTTATGTTATAACAGTCAGCAAAAAAACTCGCTTCAGTTTGCAAAGCATGAAGATAATTAGTAACTACAGAAGAAAGAATTTGTTCTTCCAACAACTCATTAACTCGTCTTGTGCGGGGCTCCGTATATAGATCGCTAATACCTTTTCAGTGATTCACCTCTCGACAAATCAGATCTAATTAAAAAAAACAACAAAACAAACATTTTTAGTTATTAAATAAAAATTATACTGTCATTTTGGTTAAAAAGGGTCTAGAAGCGCCCCTGGTTAAAACTAATACCCCTGCGAAAGACTTTCCACAGCAATGCTTATTAAAGCTTAGTCAGGGTGTCTGATTCGTTCATTTCATTACAGCCTGCTGTTATAAACAATATCCAAAATTATTAATATTCCAATGATAATAAAGAATATTATTTTAACATTTAATTATATTAAATACTAAAAATAATAATAATTTAAATCTTAGTGACTAAATTTTAAAACAGGTGTAAACTGAGCTTTGTTGAGGATTAAGTCTGAGTCTGAACTGACGGGTTCAGTGGAAAAACTAATCTAGAGCTTGTTTGGTGTGTGTCGTAGGGATGAGCACCATGATATCTTGGCGGTGGCTGATTGGGGTCAAAGACTTTCCTTCTACCAACTCAGTGGAAAACAGGTACAGACACTTTTCCTAGACCAGGTGGTTTTTCTCGGCAATCTGTTGGTATTAAGGGCCTCGTGTGTAACAGATATTGACCTGACTAACAGCTTCATTTCCTCTGAACCTCAAGGTGTCTTAATTATAACAAGAAGGTCGTATGACTATTCGAATGATACAAATACATCTTCAGCAGAAATGGTGGGCTCAGTAGTTGTTTACAGTGCAGTGGAGGTGCAGGAGAAACAGCAGCTTAATGGAGTTCAGGTGAATTTATCAGTGTGGAATAAAACATTTATAACATTATAATAAATAACAGCAATGATATATAGTCATGATATGACAGACATTCACATTGTTTGGTAGACGCTCTAATACAGTGCGACTTAGATTTTTATCTCATTTAGGGCAATTAGGGGTTAGGGGCCTTGCTCAGGGGCCCAGCAGTGGTAACTTGGTGGTGCTGGGAAGAAAACCCCGATCTTCCAATTAACAGTCCAAAATCTTAACCACTGCTCTACCACTTCATTATTTATAATGATGCATTTGATAAATAGTAATGTTGTTATATATTAATTATATTTCATTTGGGAATTAATTAAAATTAATAAAAATAATTAAAAAAAAAAAAAAAAAAAAAAAAAAAAAAAATAAAAAATATATACTATATATATATATATATATATATATATATATATATATATATATATATATATAATTGTATTTTTAATATTGTTAGAGTAACATTATTTGAGTCACTCTGAAATTTAAATCAAAGTAAAGCATTTTGAAATAATAGTATTAACATTTAGGATAACCTGGAATACGATTATTTAGAAAATCAAGGATTCAGATTAATTTTACAAATACAGAATGAAATTTTTAAACATTTTTTCAAAAAAAGAGAAAGTATAATTACTTTCTCTTTTTTAAGCGTTCATTGAATGTGATCTGCACTTTTACAAGTTGTCTGTTGGCAGTGTGTTTCCCCATCCAATAATTATAACGATTCACTCAGACACTGCTCAGGGCCGGCCATTTCCACATTCCATATATATATATATATCTATATATATATATATATATATATATATATATATATATATATATATATATATATATATATATATATATATATAGATATAGATTCTGCCTCTTCGATTGTATTACTCGTTGTAAACCATTGTTATTCATTCGGATAATGATTCCGTTTCCCATCAGCGAACTTGTACCTACGCAGCAAAAGAAAAGAAGGAAATGAGTAAGAGAGAGACACAGAGAGGAAGCGAATGAAATAAACATGGAACATGATGCTCTGCGCTGATTAAAGTCTTGATTTATTTGGAGTTCCAAATCCCCGGGCTGAACGACTGCTGTTCCGGGCGGCTCCGGACGCCGTCAGCTTCTTCCTTCTCTTATAGCAGTCGGGAAAAACAGAACGCGAGCCATTTAGAGTGGGAGAGGATTCGCGAGATTTCAAAAAGATATTTGGAACGATGACCCACTACTAGATCACTAACTCCCTGTGGCACTTGCAATGTGAGGTTCTACAGACTATAGACACACTCCCCCCAGCCTTTCACACACACACACACACACACTCACACACACACCTTTTTCTCCCTTCCTCCACCACTTCTTTACCGCTTTCTAATCATAACCTGTAAGTCTTTTTTCCTCCGGGGTATTCATGGGAAGTGTAGTAATTAAGGGCAGATCCGTGCAGGCTGCTCGTTACACCGCTATGAAACATCAGCCCAGACTGAAACTGAAAAGCTCTCCCCACTCTGTGTTCTTTCTCACTCTATTTCCACACATGTTGTTTGTGTTAGAATGCTATTAATAGTGGCAAATAAAAAAAAAAAGAAACATGCCGTTGTCCAAGGAGGTATTTCAGAGAAACGGAATGGAAGCCAGCCGTCTGGCCTGGGGTTGGCTATGAAGGGAAACAGATGCTCTGTGAAATGTCTGAGAGCATGTGTGTGTGTGTGTGTGCATGTACAAGCTGTGGAGGCTTTATACTTGTGACATGACTTTGCACTAATAGACCTCCATGACCAACACAATAGGGGCCATTTAGAAAAATGATGGGGGCCCGTCTTGCCCCGACAGCTAAATAGCCTGTTGAGGCTTTGATCCGAAGAGAACGAGCGCGAAGACACGACCCAGACATCGAATTGTACTAAAATATGAAACGTGAGCTCTCTTTTTTTTTTTTTTTTTTTTTTTTTTATCACTAAATCGATGCGAGCAGCCTCCACCTCCTGTCCCTCTTAAAACAGCTGTACGCACCTCCGGTTAGTGAGAATTCATTGAGCTGTCTGTCTGAAGAATGTTTATACGAACCCGCTCAGGGAGCTGACTGTGCAGTTTACCGTCGCTTCGCTGTGTATTTTCATGCTGCTTATGATTTATTATGTCCTCCGAGGTCGAGTACAGTAACTTTGTTTTTTTTTTTTACATTTATTATTTCTTTCACTCTTTTACACACAACATGGCCTGGTTTGCTAACGAATAACTTGTCAGCGATGCTGCGGAATTAGTGGCATTCGTTATACGTCCTTTTATCGTTTACCTTTTTTTTCTAGTTGTCTGAAGTTGATATTAAATCATGTGACGAAAGGAGAAACTAACGTTCACTGCAGCTATCCTGTTTCGAAAGCTTGGCGGTGAAGATAATGGTGTAACGCTAATCCTAACGCTGGAGGATTGATGATTTGAGTTGGTGTAAGCCCACACTGATGTGGGTGGAGTGCTGGAACATGGCGTCGACTGCACATTTAAAATTGTAAAACAGATCTATTTTCCACCAACCGTTCACTATTCTTATCCCTTTTTGTGGATCCCTTTTTGTGGATGTATGCTACTTCGGCATGAATACACTCGTCGAAAGGACTACCAGCTGCAAGCGACTGAGTGTTGGAATACAAACAACATATGCTGTATATATTAGTTTTCACTTTACGACAGTGATCATGCAGATATTCTATACTAATCGAAATTCTAACATTAGGGCTGTGTATTTGCCCTGAACCTCAGCATATGATATATGGGTCATGGTACGATATATTGAAATACGATATATATTGCAATATTTATTAAAAAGTTCAAACAAATAGCTAAAAATACAATAAACTCAAAGCGGAAAGACACTTTTTTTTTTTTTTTTTTTCGTGACGTTTGCTTCCGAGTCAATGGCCGTATGTGTCAGCGCCAACTTCAGGAGCGAAGGATGAAGTTGTTTGCGGAAACACACTGAGAGTTTAAATATTAATGTAAATGTTAGTAGTTTAAGGTAAAACACTTAAAACTATATGTATCAATACCAAAAGATTGAATATTGTAAAAAAAAATGATCGCAACAGTTTTAGCAAAAAAAGTATCAATGTTTTTTACACAGGCAGCCTAATCTGACACAATATCGATTTTTTTTTTGCCAATTTTGTAATTTATATAATGTTATTTTGTAACCTCAAGTTTTTATAGTTATTATACCCGTCGATCTGACAGGCTGCTGTTTTTTTAGCTAACGAATTCACATGAACAAACATGATTGACTGTTTAGCGTCTTTAAGGAAATGCATAGTCATTGTATTGTTGTATAATGAAATTAAAGGCTAACTAACAAACAAGCACTCATAACAGACAAAACAAACAAAAAACAGAGCTAACCACTGCATGCATGCTAAATGTGCAAAATGGGTTTGTCAGCTCTTCTATAGTATTTTTATCTCCTATCTTAAGTCATTTTTAACATTTGTTGTTCAAGGTTTTTTTTTTTTATATATATAAAAAGTAATAAAGCTATTTGATTGGATGCCTTTTTTGTATCCATATTAAACCTACATTTCTCATTTTTTTTTTTTCCAAAACCGCCTACACTGACTTTACGAGTTTACCTGCCACACCCACACACCAAGAACTGTCTGTAATATTTTTATGCTTGTTTCATGAACCTAAAAATGCAGCCCTTAAGCAAAATGATGCAGTTTCTAAGTGCTATTTTTTAACCAGAATCCTGATCCGGATCCTCAGTCTTTTTATAGAGTGTATATTTTTTACAACATGCCCACTCACTTTATGTAACTGTTCTGATTTGGGGCTTGACATTTTCCTTTTTTTTCCCCCTGTCTATTTCTTTATATTAGATCGGGAAGGACAGGCAGTTGAACTTTGACCCCTGCTGCGTGAGCTATTTCTCGAAAGGCGAGTACATAGTGATGGGAGGCTCCGATAAGCAGGTGTCCCTCTACACTAAAGATGGCGTTCGTCTCGGGACCATTGGAGAGCAGAACTCCTGGGTCTGGACCTGCAGGGTTAAACCAGACTCCAACTATGTGGTAACAGTTTGCATTTAAACACTGTTTTTATTTCGGCCAAGATTTTGGTTTGCCGTTAGAGTTTTTGGCTGCTGTAAGAGTTTGGAATAAAACCTGACACTTTTAGGAGTTGTAGTTTAGCTAGCAGAGTTAAAATGCAAATGTGTGTGTGGCAGAGCTTGTTTTAGAAACTGTGGTGCGTGTATAAGAGAGGGAGAGAGAGAGAGAGAGAGGGAGAGGGAGAGCATGCAATGGAAAATGTGATATACTAAAATGCAAATAATTAATTTATGGGATCAAATGACATGTTGTGAGTATCGAAATGGTAATGAGGATGTGAAAATCAGCTTCTAACTCCAGTCAAATATCACATTTGGGGTTTATATGACGTTCAGACACTGAATTTGCTTTGACGGTGTCGATTTTGCGATATAAAAAGGGCCGTTTTATTGAAACTTGTGGGTGGTTTTTCTGATTTGCAGGTCGTGGGTTGTCAGGATGGCACGATAGCTTTCTTCCAGCTGATTTTCAGCACAGTGCATGGGCTCTATAAGGACCGCTACGCCTACAGAGACAGCATGACTGATGTCATCGTCCAACACCTCATCACCGAACAGAAAGGTGCTCCTGTACCAGTCAGTCCTACACCCTCACCTGGACACCTGCACTGACAGTTCTAAAAAATATATCTACAGTTCTAAAAAATATATCTACAGTTCTAAAAAATATATCTACAGTTCTAAAAAATATATCTACAGTTCTGAAGATAGAGGCTTACTTAGCATCCCAATCTGAACGAAATAGCGATTAAAAAATATTAAACCCACTAAATAATGATTATTCGGATAACGATTGGAAATGAGTTCCATTCTGAGCCATATTGCTCTTACTCTCGCTCTCATCACCTGAGGTAAAAATCACTCATTTAGAACATCATCGTCTATCAATTTACTGACCACCAGGGGACTGAATCCCTCATTTATTTCCTGAATTCTAAATTTACTGTTATGAGTGTCTAAATTTAGACTTTTAGAAACTCTCTACATTAAGTTATTACTCTGTGTGAAACAACCAAAGGTTTTTAGATATGCTACATAAAAATAGATATTTTAATAATACTACATTTAATATTTAATGTGAACTTCCTTTTTTGTCACATAAAATTATATTTCTTCGCATATCCCAGCTTAGAAAGTTGAGAATACAGTTATGATACAGTGCCCCTGGAGCAGGAAGGGGTAAAGGTTTTTCTTAGGGACCAAACAGTGAATGACTGGTGGCGATGGGGCTCAAATCCAGGTTTTTGTGGTCCTCCCATCAACAACTCAGCACCTTAACCATTATTTGGTCACATGATTTCACCAACATAACTGTTTCTAACTCCCCAAACTTCGAATGTCTTTGTATGTTGTAG